>OY759223.1:33376571-34576571 GCA_963662175.1 Aradus depressus
ACTCAGCCTAGATTGTCCTATAGGACCTGTTCCGTCTGGACGATGAAGGGAAGCAACAGATGCATACAGGCGAGAAGCAAAGGGCCTGAAGTTCGGTTTGAGTATTGAACGGGGGTTGGTAGGTAGGTTCATGTTCGTCAAGCGGCGGGCGCCGGGCGGCGGGCGGCGAGTCCCCCCTCAGTCGCTCCGTGACCGTCGACTTGTACGGACCTAACCAGAACCTCTCATAGTCTCAAACGTTCCCACCGTGAGTACACTTTATCTAGCCTATTGTCCATCTCTCTAACAACTCCATTCTCTAACATTCCAAGCCAAATTCAACCTTAGTGATTTTTTAAAAATTTTCTCTGAATTTTTTTATATAGGTATGCTAATAAGTAAAAATATGCAAAACACTAGGAAAATATTTTTCCTGAATTTCTATTTATTTCTGGATTCATACATATTTAAACTTCGGGTCATAAAATACATATTGAAATAAAGTACATAAAACTATTATTTAGTAATTATAAATATTAATAAATATATATTAATCGACGGATGCCATTTGTTTATTCAAAAATTAATTAATTAATGTCAGACCTCAAATTTTTTTAAAAAATACAGCCTACGTCTTTATGGTATTTCGAAATCTAGGTTTGGGTAGTAACGACCAAAGTCTAGAGAGTTTCAAGTATAAACAGCCTATGTCACTATTAGGTTTTTGTGACATTGGTCCTTTTTTTAAGAAAAAAAATTTCGATTTTTATAAAATGGAAAAAAGTACCAAGTCTAGACAACATGAGAACAATTTTTTATAAAGAGTGGTACTAAAAAAGAAAAATATTAGTTCGGCGGCCAAAAGAGGACTTTTTTTATACCAACCACTTTAGTACAATGACTCTCTCTCAGGGTATATGAAAGTAATGTGTAGCCATCAGCTGTTTTATTTGTTTCATTGTTCCGCGTTATTCATAGAGTGATTTTCTTATACCCAGTAACGCCAGCAATAAATTAGTTTGATGAAGAGGAGGAGGAGGTAGAGTGATCTGTGAAAACGTGGTTGGTATACGAAAGTCCAGTTGGGGCCATATCACATATATTTTATTTTTTCTTTATTTTTAAACCTATTTAATATATATTTATAACATATATTAAAATATATACCTATTTATAATAATAAAAACAATTTTAAAGTTGTTGATATGGATCACTTTGAAATATTACCTTAACTTTTGTGTACATTGCCACACATGGCGCTATAACTTTGGTCGTATCGATAAATAGTACCTACTAACAGTTTTCGCATTAATGTAAAATTGTAAAAGTAAATTAGTAAAAAAAATGTGATGTGGACTTTAGAGGACATTCTTATACCAATCACTCGTATACCGGTCACTCTCTCCCCCCCCCCCCCCCCCCTCCCTTTAGACTGGCATTACCGGGGTATAAGTGTTGGCGCCAGCAGTTTCCTTTGTTTCATTGTACAGTGTAGAGGGCGCCGGTAGCTCAGTGGTATACGTGCTTGCCTTCTGCGCTCAAGAACGTGGGTTCGAAATCCGACAGAGGCCCTTAGTTTATTTTATCTGGGAGGTAAAATAAACTTGAGCACGTTCGGATTGGTCGTTAAGCGATGGTCCCGAGCCTGTACGATGTCAGGTACTCGTTAAAGACCCTAGGTGAATAAAAATTTAGAATAGGCAAAATTTAGGACTCCCACAGTAGAGTCGGTCTCATGTCCACCAGAGTGACGAAAGAGCGCTCTGGTAGTAGGCGATATGACATCGTAGTTAAAGCCCGGGCATGAGTCATAATATGGGTAACGATCACCGGGTAACGAAACATGAGGCAATATTTTGGACTCCCACTGCAGAGCCGGCCTCATGTCCATCAGAGCGACGGAAAAGCGCTCTGGTAGTGAGCGATGTGACCCGGGCATGAGCAAAATAACTAACCGACTAAACTGGAAGCTGTTTTATTTAAATTAGGAAAAAAAAAAACTTTTTGTAAAAGCTCCGGAAGTGCGGAAATTTTTTGTTGCCTTTTTAGTTGATAAGATTGAAAATGAGAGTTCGTGAAAAGAGTTAAATACATTTAGAAAAATGTATTGAAAATGTCCGCCATGATTTGAGCTGTCATTTATCAAAAGGAGGAATATGATTTTCCAAAAACTCTTTTGGTTAATATTTTCAAAGAACATTTCTTAGGGTGTGTGTTATTTTCTCTCGAATTTATTTTTCTATTTGTGGAGGCGTCATAAGAAAAGGGACCTTATCATATTTTCTTTAATTTCACAAAAGAGCCAAAAAAACATTAAAAAATTCCCCCAGCTGGTATTAATCAACTATTTTTTCGTTCTTCCTCTGTTCCTTTGAAACCAATTTACGAACGGGTGTTATGGCCGCCACCGGGAGCCCCGGGGGCCGGCACCCCCCCAAAAAAAATCAATTTAGTTTGAGGATTCAAAAGTCCCTGTGTAAGTCAAACTATTGATAATTAGCCCAAAGAGTTGGTTAGTTTTGGAGGGAGAGCGAAAACTTATTTGATCAACAACAATTCGAGCTGCCGGTGTATATTGAAGGTGATTAGCTGCCGGGTTATATTGAAGGTGATTAGCTGCCGGTGTATATTGAAGGTGATTCACCGACAAAAAATTCAATTCACTGAATGGTCAGTACTGAGAACTAATTTATCAGAAAGAAAGTTTATGAAAACTCATGCTAACTTTAATTTAAACAATTCTAGTATTAATTTCGCATACATTTGTATATATTTTAAGTATAGATCAACAAAGATCTACTTAAAAATATATGACTGGTTTTGGAGGGGGACCGAAAAGTTAATTGATTAATTCGTTCTGGGGAAGTACATTGTCGGTGAACAGTAAGTAGCTTCTTACTTATATTTTTTAACATTTTAATAGTTAGTTATTGTAACTAATGCCCGGGCTTTAACTACGAGATCATATCGCCTACTATCAGAACGCTCTTTCGTCGGTCTGATGTACATGAGCCCGACTCACTAAATTTCGCCTACACTAAATTTTTATTTACCGAGTATTGGTCTTTAACGAGTATCTGACATCGTCCCATTGGAAGGACGGCGTGCTCAAGGTTTTTTTTCAGCTCCCAGATAAAAAATCTAAGGGCCTCGGCCGGGTCTCGAACCCGCGATCTTGAGCTCAGTAGACATGCTCCCTCTGAGCTAGCATTTATTATTTAAATCTGGATTGGTGGATAATCTGATCCTTAAAATGCTGATGAAAAATCAACATAAAATTTTCGACATATTACATATTTCCCCCCACATAACATAACAACTCTGGCATTTAATTAATAATTCCAATTTTCCAGCCTCTGAAGGTACAACCCTCTCTTTTTACACAAAATTGGTTTAAATGTTATTTACTTCAGATATAGATTTTTGTTGTTTTTCGACATATGTAAAAAATGAAACATGAAAACGAAACTAAAATTTAAATAAATTATTAAAATATATGAATTGAACAAAAATAAGACAATGAAATAAGTATTTAATTTAAAGAGAGTCTGTGAGAATAATGGAAATAAAACAATTGTAGCAATGTCCGCCATTTTCCTTGATCTCCTCTTGTTTCTTTTGTTCCAGTTTGTTTCAACAAATTGAGATAAAACGAGCCTTAGTTTAATTAGGTGGCGCAGACAAATACAAAAAATACAAAACAGAAAAAAAAAAAACAGACAATGAACTAAGAAACCTAGTTTTTCTAACATTTTCCTTTATATAATTAGGTCGGGAAAACATTTTTAAGTTCGGATCAGATATGAAAATTCACAACACCCAAGTGGCATAAAATAGTTAAAAAAAAAATAACATTGACTATTTGAAATAAAAAAAGTCGTCGGTGAATCACACGGTGTGTACTTCCCCAGCGCGGATTAATCAATTACGTTTT
Source organism: Aradus depressus (assembly GCA_963662175.1). NCBI lineage: Eukaryota > Metazoa > Arthropoda > Insecta > Hemiptera > Aradidae > Aradus > Aradus depressus. The sequence continues at coordinate 33,380,485 of OY759223.1, forward strand.
CACTCTCTCTCCGAAGCCAATATTTGACTTAAGTTGTGCCTTCTGATTCCTCATACTAAATTTTGTGTCGATACATTCATTGCATCGGCAGTTATTAGGGTATTTGAGTCGAGTACTCTTCTCTCGTCCCCCTTTCAACCGATTCCGTGGATAATTCATTATAAGGGTTTGAATTTGAATATAAAATTTCAGATCGATATATTCATGGAGGTATTTAGGAAGTTTGTGTTGTACACGCCCCCTCCCTTCGATTCGCCCTTTCCTCTGGTTGATTCCGCTGGAAATTAGTACGTATCGTCCTTAGAGGGTTCTGGATAAACATATAAAATGTCCTTACATTCATTCTATCGGTAGTTAGTTCATAAACACACCGACAGAACATATTTTTGTTATAATTTTTTGAATCAGAAGATAGGAAAACATGAAATTCTGTTAAAAACTCCACATAAAATTTCTGGCCGATTACATAACTTCCCCTATATAAAGGGTGTCCTTTTTAGATGGCCCGGCTGAATTTCTCTTAAACTGATAACGTTATAAAAAAAATAAAAAAATACGTATTTAATATTTTTCAGTCTAGTTTAATATTTCGAGTTGTTTTTGAAAAAAAAATTGTACGGGGTACCCCAGGACCAATACAACTTTAAAATTTCAAATGGGACCCTATACCTTCCGACACATCATTTTAAAGGATGTTTAACGCTGAAATCAATGGTGCAACCCGATTTTAAATTGGTCAAAAAATTATAAAGTTATGGTTAAAAATTAAAAAAAAAAAACATTTATTTTGTTTCGGTATTAATTCCAATAAACCGAATTTGCTTGCTAATTTTAGTAAAAACGTTAAATTGCTTTTATTGTTTACATTCACTGTCATTGTTTACCCAAATGGTCTTATGAAAGGGAATTTTAATTCATGGAAATAAACAACTTGTACAACAGTATCTACTTCCTTTCATTCAGTATGAATCAGCCAGTCAAAATGAACCGAAGGATGCAGTTTTCCCATCAGGAACAAGTTGATATGTACAATTGTTTTATTGAAAGTGGCGGTATTGCTCGCCGTGCAGTCGTGTTGTACTCCCAGAAATTTCCCCATCGTCCCCAAGTGAACCACAAAACGTTTATTCGTGTTGCTCACAATATGAGGAGATTCGGATCAGTTGTGGGTCCATCAAATTCTTCTCTCCGAAATACTGGAAGGGTTTTAGGTTTTTCAAAGAACAAAATTAGAGATGTACTCCGGACTTATAATTTTAAGCCCTATCGCTCTCATCTTGTCCAGGGGCTTCGGGAGACTGATTATGACAGGCGTCTAATGTTCCTTGCACAAATGTCGATTTGGGAAGCTCAAGAAAGCATTCTCCCATACATCCTATGGACTGATGAATCAAAGTTCACCACAAATGGTGTACTGAATCGTTGGAATTTTCGAACGTGGGCACAGGAAAATCCCAGAGTATCGTATTCTTGTCGTCACCAGGTGGTTCACAGCATCAACGTTTGGTGTGGACTTCTCGGAAATAAATTAATTGGTCCTTATTTCTATCGAAACATTTTAAATGGAGCTCAGTTTCTAAATTTCTTGAGAGAGGAATTACCAACTTTACTAGAAGAGGTTCCTCTGCAACAACGGCAAAGAATGTTCCTGCAGATTGATGGATGTCCCGCACACAATTCTCTGCAGGTGAGAGATTATTTAAATCGTCACTACCGGGATAGGTGGATAGGACCTCACGGCCCCATCTGTTGGCCTCCTCGGTCACCCGATCTAACTCCGTTAGAATTTTTCTTGTGGGGACATTTGAAAAACAGCGTTTATGCCAATCATAACCCTGCAACGTCAGTTGAAGAACTGCAGCAAAGAGTGGAAAATGCTTGTCGATCCGTCTCCTCAGTCTATCGCACTGAGCACCAGGTTAAGACGAGCCAATCTTTGCATCTTCAAAGAGGGCAGGCAGTTTGAACATGAAATGTAGGTTCACCAACCTCTAGGGGTATGGGATTTTTTTATTATTAAAAATAGCTAACAAAATCTATTGTTTTTTTTTTGTCTTTTAATTTTTAACCATAACTTTATAATTTTTTGACCAATTTAAAATCGGGTTGCACCATTGATTTCAGCGTTAAAAATCCTTTAAAATGATGTGTCGGAAGGTATAGGGTCCTATTTGAAATTTTAAAGTTGTATTGGTCCTGGGGTACCCCGTACAATTTTTTTTTCAAAAACAACTCGAAATATTAAACTAGATTGAAAAATATTAAATACGTATTTTTTATTTTTTTTATAACGTTATCGGTTCAAGAGAAATTCAGCCGGGCCATCTAAAAAGGACACCCTGTATAGAGCAGTAAAAATGTCGATGACAAAAGGTGCACTTTAATGGTTAGCTGTTGGTGTGTTTGAACCAATCAACTTGAGTACAAGTGGATATTTCTCCTGGATAAGTTTGCATATTAAAATAACTCGGAAGGGATTTGTTGAGTAAATCATCGGGGAACTTTCCTCATCAGATCGTGTCTTGAGTTAGACCACTGTTAGACATAACAGACATTCATTACAAACTTCAAACTTGGCCAGAATGATGCGGTTTTAACTTGCTTTAATACGTTATATAAACTTGGCCTCGAGTTTTACAAATGTAGTAATCATTTAATCTGTATATTAACAAATTAGATAGAACGTTAATTTAGGTTGGATAATGTTATTAGATTAGGAAATAAACTGAATAATCCTGGAGACCTGGAGACCGGGACGGTAAAATAAAACAGGCTTCCTGGAAGAGGTATATCATAGCGACCATAAGGACGAGAATGTAAGAAATGGCTAGACAAAGTGGATAGAACGTTAGTTTAGGTTGGATAATATTATCAGATTAGGAGATAAACTGAATAATCCTGGAGACCGGGACGGTAAAATAACAAAACAGACCTTCTGGAAGAGGAACATCATAGCGACCATAAGGACGAGAATGTCAGAAATGGCGAGACAAAGTGGATAGAACTGGGAGAGGTTAGTTTAGGTTGGATAATGAAATCAGATCAAGAGGGAAACTGGCGAGAATAATCGTGGATCCAGTGAAGGAGACTATAAGGGTTGAGGCTATCAGACTTTCATTTGGTTAAATCCTTTCAGAGACAGAGAAACAGGTTAAATTGGCTAGAAAGAACACTAATCCTGGTCTTTCTGCTGTTACTGGGGAAACAGAAGCCAGGGAAAACATAGCTCCAACAACGGTCAGAGGGAAATACTATAGTTCTATCGTCAATGTTACTGGGGAAACAGATGCCATGAAGAACATAGCTCCAACAACGGTCAGAGGGAAATACTATAGTTCTATCGTTAATGTTACTGGGGAAACAGGAGCCAGGGAAAACATAGCTCCAACAACGGTCAGAGGGAAATACTGCAGTTCTATCGTTAATGTTATTGGGGAAACAGAAGCCAGAGAAAACATAGCTCCAACAACGGTCAGAGGGAAATACTGCAGTTCTATCGTTAATGTTACTAGGGAAACAGATGCCATGAAGAACATAGCCCCAACAACGGTCAGAGGGAAATACTATAGTTCTATCGTCAATGTTACTGGGGAAACAGAAGCCAGGGAAAGCATAGCTCCAACAACGGTCAGAGGGAAATACTATAGTTCTATCGTCAATGTTACTGGGGAAACAGGAGCCAGGGAAAACATAGCCCCAACAACGGTCAGAGGGAAATACTATAGTTCTATCGTCAATGTTACTGGGGAAACAGAAGCCAGGGAAAACATAGCCCCAACAACGGTCAGAGGGAAATACTATAGTTCTATCGTTAATGTTACTGGGGAAACAGGAGCCAGGGATAACATAGCCCGAACAACGGTTAGAGGGAAATATTATAGTTCTATTGTCAATGTTACTGGGGAAACAGAAGCCAGGGAAAACATAGCTCCAACAACGGTCAGAGGGAAATACTATAGTTCTATCGTTAATGTTACTGGGGAAACAGAAGCCTGGGAAAACATAGCTCCAACAACGGTCAGAGGGAAATACTATAGTTCTATCGTCAATGTTACTGGGGAAACAGAAGCCAGGGAAAACATAGCTCCAACAACGGTCAGAGGGAAATACTATAGTTCTATCGTCAATGTTACTGGGGAAACAGAAACCAGGGAAAACATAGCTCCAACAACGGTCAGAGGGAAATACTGCAGTTCTATCGTCTATGTTACTGGGGAAACAGTAGCCAGGGAAAATATAGCTCCAACAACGGCCAGAGGGAAATACTATAGTTTTATCGTGTTAGTTGCTATAGATAATATTGAGTGGGATGGTGTCTACACCCAGGGTCCTAAGCATCCAATGCTCATTTCCCTTCTCGGGTACCTTTACTTAATTTGGTGTACCCCAATTTAATTAGGGGTAGATATGTTTTTTTTTTTTTTGTTCAACTCAAAAACCCCCAATAACTGCCGAAGTATTGACATGAAATTCCATATTTATAAAGTCAACAACAAACAAGGATATAATCTTTCAATTTTCTGTAATATCGGTCCAATGGAGGGGGTTCAGGTGATGGGCTCAATTCAAAAACCCTAAACACTGCCGATTTAATGAGCTTATCGACACAAAATTTATTATGCGTTTTTAGGAGCCCCTATGTAAGTCAACTATTGAATATTAGCGCAAACTGTCGATTAGTTTGGAGGAGGAGCGAAAAATTAATTGATTAGTTCTTTCTGGGGAAGTACAGTGCCTGTGATTCACTTACGACATACTCAACATTGTATTTTTTGATCGATTACATAACTTCCCCTATCCTTTTTCATAGGTTGGTAAGTAAAAATGGTAACTTTTTTAATTGAACACAAACTTTGACAAATTGTTTCCATTTTCTCAGGTTTCATAGCCGTAAGGCGGCCGAAGTGTTAAGCCGATTTAGTTGAAAACTCCCGCCTATCAGGATATCAACAGTTGTCGAATGGGTTCGATAATTGAAAACTCGCCACCCCATTTAAAACCCTATTCTAGAGAGAAATTACAGAACCAAACGGAATTCACATTTCGAATAATTTCTATTATTTGTCTGTAAATAATTTTAACTAATCACCTGATGAATCATCGGTAATGTACTTCCCCAACGCAAATTAGTCAACTAAGTTTTCGATACATTCAATACATGGACAGTTATCAAATTATTTGTTTTAGGTGTTTCTTCTCCCCCCTTCCTATTTGCGGATTTGGCTGAAAATTTGTCGTGTCGATGTGAGTTGTGTTCACAGAGAAACAGACAGACCGGAAATCCTGGTGAAAACTTCACTTTGAATTTCTCACCGTGTTCATTAGCTCCACACTATACGGGTGGGATGCGCCACTGTTAATATATATATACAGGCGTAAGAGCTCAGGAGAGGGGGCTCAACTCAAGAAATCTAATAACTGCAGTTTTAATGAATTTATCAACACAAAATTTAGTATGAGGATTTAGATTCACCTATGTATGTCAACTATTGATTATTAACAGGATAAAGGAATATACACATACTAAGGAATATAAACTCCACACACTACTTGTCAATATTTTCACTATATTGGTCAAAATTACGCGACTATAGTTTCGCCTCATACGGCATTATCAAGTGGACTAAACAGAGATTACTGCAGTTCAGTTTAGTCCACTTGATAATGCCGTAACAGGCGAAACTATAGTCGTGTAATTTTGACCAATATAGTGAAAATATTGACAAGTAGTGTGTGGAGTTTATATTCCTTAGTGTGTGTATATTCCTTTATCCTGTTCATTATGAATTTTCACAAAGTAGACCTGGAATCAGTTCTATAGTTAGGCATTGATTATTAGCCCAAACGTTTTATTGATTTTGGAGGGAGAGCAAAAAGTTAATTGATTACTTCATTCTGGGGAAGTACTTTGCCAGTGATTCACTGACCACTTTTTTTATTTCAATGAGACTCCATTTTGTAACAGTCAGTTGCATCATTTTTAAAGATGCTTTAATAAAAGACCATAACTTGACTTCACCCTCATTCCAATGGAAGAGCTTAAAGTTAGTCAGCGGGAAGCGCCCCTGGCGGAGGGTTGAGTCAATATTATGATGTAGTTAGAAAGTCTAGTTCACTAGCTTTCCAATAAGTCCTCTCACAAATCCGTCTACTGTCTGTAGAACCGATGTTCGGGGGTTTCAGAACTCCAAGGGTTTCAGAACTCAAAGTGTTTCCGAACTCCAGGTGTTTCCGAACGCCGTGTATATAATGTTCCTGCTGACGCCCCTCCTTCCCTCTCTGAAAATAAGCTTAAAGCGTAAATTATGCTCTTGGGAAGTGCTTATAAAGGGTAAAATACGAGAGGAGGTCTTTTGTTTGTTGTCAGGGAAAATGTCAGTGAAGAGAGAAGGAAGAAGAAAGAAGGTTAATCAGACCCCAGGAGAAATAAGGAATATATTAAGAAGAATATTTGAAGAAATAAACGTTTTACTACGCTAGAGACGTCCAGAGAAATCCTTTTTTTCTCTCTTTTTCAAGAGAGAATATTATGCAAAAGTTGTTTATTTTATATTTTTCTTAGGGCTTAACTTCTTATGCCTTCCATCCAAGGGATGAAAAGAAGGGCTCTGAGATAACGCTCTGAATTTTCCACAGGTTGTCAATTATTTCTGGCTGGTTACCAGAATATTGGAGTTAACCTGGGCAAAGATGGCGACTGAAAAAAATATCTAAATTAACTCCGAGAACAAAAAAACATTAAAGCGTAGTCAAGGTCCACGCCATAGATTTTCCGTTAAAACGTCGGGATGAAATCATTTTTCATTTTCTTTTCGATGCTGCCGTTGCTCTTGCATTTGCTCGGCTCTAGACTTTTTAGGTTTTTAAAATTCCTTTTGATGCGAACTTTCCTCTGATTTGCGTTTTCTATAATTCCGCGCATATTTACTAATTCATATGAAACGACATCTTTAATTTTTTTGCAATTTCCAATTACTTTCAATAGGTACCGATTTTTCCATATATTTCGGCGAATATTTTTATTGTTTCACTTTGAGTCCCAGTAGTGCTCCTCAAGCTCTTCACAATGACACCCGAATCAACGTCCTATCTAAACGCGTTATCACGCTACACTAATTTACTTTCTAATTTTACACAACGCTAATTCGCAACAATCATCCGCCGGCGCCCACACTAGCCCGATAACGTCACAGACAAAACAAACACTGCACAACAAACACGTACAGACATGCTCTATCCATTGTGACCTCAACAGTTGTTATCGCATTATTAGTCTCGTAGTTATTATCGATTGAAATCAGACGGTTTTTTGTAACACAAGAAAGTTTGACCGGCTATCACTGTGCTTAACGAGCGAATACACATTTTCACGTCAAAAAAAACTAATGTTATTTCTAATCTAATAAACTAATTAAAGACTTTGTCACCGAAATAGCTAAATGCATGTACAACAAATTATTTCGGTCTTGTAGTAGCCACAATAATCCTCTAGTCCCTGCCCTTTCTTCAGCTACACCCAACGAACTTAAAGCGAAATCAAGTCCCGTAATGGTAGAATTAATTTCCTGGCTACCCAGATTATTAAAAATGATGTTATATTCTTTAAAAAAAACCACGTTGGTGAAACCTGCAATATACTTCCCCAGAACTAATTCATCAATTAAATTTTGGCCCTACCATCCAAATCTATCGTCCGTTTGGGCAAAAAATGTATAGCTAACTTACATTGGGACCTCTGAATCCTCATATGAAATTTCATGATATCGGTAGATATTAGAGTTTTCATGTTAAGCCTCCAACCTAATCCTTTTCCTTTTGTCGATTTGGTTGAAAATCGGTGTCGCCCTTATGGGCTTCTGAATAAACATGTGGACCAACATGGACCCAACAAATAAGCTTAGGTCCATCAAAGCTAATGTTGACAAATGGCAAAGCTCTGAAAGACAGAATAGACAGGAGGAGGTATGTCTGATGCGGCTCCGTGTAGGCCACACTCGCCTAACCCATGGCCACCTCATAACCAGGGCGATGGCCCCGGGCTGTGGCGGGTGTGGGGCCTGGCCTCTCACAGTAAGCCACATTCTGGAGGAGTGCCCTGGATATGAGGATATACTAAAGGCCATGGGTTTGCATAAAAGGGACCTACATGAGATGCTCGGAGACGACAACTCATCTATTGAAGCTGTCCTAAACACGATGAAAACAACACACCTCATAGATCTAATTTAATCGAGTTAAAGGCGTCAAAAATCTTTGTCATTGGACGCCGATAAATAAAAACTATTCTATTCTATAAAATTTCGTTTCGACCTCCTGATTCCAGAAATTAAAAAAAAAAAAATTGTGTGTGTGTGACCACTCCCTATAGAATTTTATATTTGTATCCTGAACTCTCTATTTTCAGTTAATTCGGTCAAAGGGAAGGGTTTTTAGGGAGGAGGCTTAACACAAAAGCCCTAATAGTTCTAATGAATATATTGACACGAAATTTCAAATGTATATTCAAAGAATGGCACCTATTATAAGGGGTGCTCGACTCAAATACCATAATACTGTCGATATAATGAATGTATCGACACAAAATTCAGTATGAGGATTCAGAATCCACTACGTAAGTCAAATATCGAGTTTTAGTCCAAACGATCGATTGGCTTTGGAGGGAGTTAGTTAATTGTTTAATTCGTGCTGGGGAAGTACATATCCGGTGATTCACCGACAATGTTTTTAAAGTATTTGATAAACAATAAATAAATATATTTTTTTTTACTAATAACCTTTCAATCGAGTCACAGGAAAAATGTGCAGACATGAAACCAATAACTTAACACACTCTCTTCATATAGAGTATTTCGTAATGAATTCCATCTTTATCAAGAAGATTGTCCCACCAATTTTGATGATAACATAATGATTCAAAATGTCTACCGACTCGCACGCCATCTCGTACTTAATTTCAGCGAAAAACAGACGAGCCACAACATACTATCAACATAATTTCTTTCACTTCATTACCGTAAAGGCAAAGCATATGGAGAGGAAATTTCTTTTTCAACTATCTTGAGCCAGTAGATGTTCTAAAGACATATACTGGCAGTCCTTTAGCCTCTACGTTGTACGTGTGGCATGTGCCACTGATCATGACTGTTGCGTTGAAAACCGGTTCTGGTCAAAAATAAAACAGTGAGAAGACAACGCCTTTTATTTATATAAGAAAAGAAATTATATAACAGCAACTTTTTTAGATTTTTATTAAAATTTTAAACATGTAAGATGTAACAGGATGAAGACTTGATCAATGGAAAGCTGCGGTTTTCATTGTTTCGGGCACATTGCAAGTTTCTAACTTTACTGGACTCCGAAGCCGATCGAATCTACTTCCAGACTCATCTCGGATAGCTCCGGTAGCCGATCTAACCAACCTCCAGACTCATCTCGCATAGCTCCGGTAGCCGATCGAACCAAACTCCAGGCTCTTTATTACGTATAGCTGGGGGAGAAAAATATAGACTCTCCAAAACGTCAAAAAATAAGGCTAGAAGAATAACTGTGCTACATGTAGCAACCTCCTGTCTGTATGTCAATTTTCCGATGATCCGGGTCTCCCCTCAGACGGTCGGTTTTAACCTCCTTCTTTTCCCCCTGTCAGACCCCCCCCCCCCCCCCCCCCCCCCCCTAACCCCTGTTAGATTCTCCAAAAAGCCTCAGATAGAGGACTCGGCCCTACCTGTTTGCCCATACACAGTAAAACCTTTTAGAGTACGTCTCAAGTAGATCCAAAGTAGAAGAGAATCTATTAAAAAAACATAAATTTTCCTCAAAAAGGTATACATCATTTTAAAATAATAATAACATCTAACAATGTGTTGAGGGCGTCAATAGCTCAGAGGTAGCCTGCTTGCTTACTGAACTGAAGATTGCGGGTTCGAAACCCGGGCGAGGCACTTTAGTTTTTTTTATCTGGAATGTGAAAAAACCTCGAGCACGCCGTTTTTTTTAGATGGGACGTTGAATGATGGTCCCGAGCTTGTTCGATTTCAGCTACTCGTTAAAGACCCCTACCCTAGGTGAATAGAAATTTAATTGGTAACCAAAATGTAGGTCTCGTGTAGTAAAGTCGGGCTCATGTCCATCAGAGCGACGAAAGAGCGATCATTGAATTGCTGACGTGAAAACGTCTACTTGATCGCCATTCGACACACGCCGCGGTAATCAAAACCTATAGGGTACTTCCAGTGGAGTTAGAAACTCGAATTTTGGGGCACATTTAGGGGGCACATTCTAGCTATAATTTTCCTTCTAGCTATAATTATAATCTTCCTAGCTATTCCAGCCACGATTATTACTATTTACTACTACTATTTTCCTCCAGCTATAGAAAGTATGGGGGAAGTTATGTAATCGGTCAGAAATTTGATGTTGTTTTCACAGCAATTTCATGTTCAATTTCATTTGCAAACTATCAATGAATGTATTTACAAAAATGTTATATATTTAGCCTGAACCTCATAATGACGACATATAATGAATATCAGTCAATTCGGCCAAACGTACGGGGGAGATTCGGGGTTTAACTCAAAAACCCTCATAACTCCCGATGTAATGAATGTATTGACACAAAGTCTACTATGAGGATTCATAATTCTTGATTGATAAATTGACTAAAACAAAAGTTAATCGATTAATTCGTACTGGGGAAGTACATAGCTGCCGTGATTCACCGACGATCCCTTTAAGGGCCACCCAGGTGACCTCCTAGTGTTCCTTTATTGTCCTATTTCCCTCCCTGTGTTTCCCAATTTCCCCGATACCCCTTATATCGGATCCTCTATATATCAGAGTTGGTTTCTCTTGCCCCAACTCCCCTCCCGCCGCCTAGGATCGTCATAAATTTTCCTTAACCCCCCCCCCCCCCCCCCCCTTCTGCCGCTTGCCTTTATCCTTAGATTCTCAACAGAGAAAATTTATTACAAAATCCTCCCCCCTCTCCCCCAAGTACAAAAACTATTTTAAATTACTCATCCCCTATATATTAGTAATCTGTATTACCTTGAGATTTGATATATTTCCCTTAGCATGTATTCAATATATTTTAATCGAATTTTATTTATATTTCAACGGAAGCGAGGGGATTCGGAAATAGGACCGTGTAGGCCGAATAAAAATGTTTGAAACATATTCTGATTACATGCATATATATATATATGACGGTATCGACACGAAATTTTATACATGTATACATAACCCTCAAATGACGACACCTATTGATTTTTAGCCAAATCGACCGAAGAGAAGAATGGACTAGGGGGTATACTTAACACAAAACATTCAGTAACTGATGTTGTGATGAATGTATATTGAGACTTAGTATGTGGACTCAGAAGTCCATATGTAAGTCATCTATTGATTTGTAGCCCGAACTTTTGATTGGTTTTGGAGGGAGAGCGAAAACATACTTGAATAATTCTAGCTGAGGAAGTACAATGACGGTGATTCACCGGTGATTTTTGTTTTTTTCATTTTTGTTATGAGTAGAGGCCTCACTAATCCCTATTCCCTTCGGCTGATTCCGCAGAAAATTAAAATTGTCGCCCTTATGGGATTTTGTACTTACAAATGAAATTTGCTGTCCATAAATTCATTACAAAGGCAGTTAGGGGCCATTCATAAATTACGTAAGGCTTTTTTAAAGCGAATTTGACCCCCCCCCCCCCCCCCCCCACCCCTTGATAAGAAATTTTCGTAAGAAATGATCGTATTGATAAAATAAAAGACAGTTTGAGCAGCTTGTAGCCAAGCTTTAAATAATAGTGCATGTAAATATCCAGACATGTCAGGTATAATAAATAAATGATACTAAAATGACAATTATTTTTCAAAATTCAAGCAATAGGGAAATCCCTAGTCAGCGAGACAATAGAATAAAAAAATGTCTAGAAGTACTGGAGACCATATGATTTCTGTAGGATTCAATACTGAATTAGAGAACTAAGTACAGATGGCGCAATCCAATAGCGCCATTCCTTGGCGCGAAAGTAGTAGATTTTAAATTCAAAAACTTACAAAGATCAAATTCTTTACCCCCCTCCCCTAAAGTAGGAATTAGTAATATTGGGCTTATCCCCCCCCCCCCCCCCCCCTAAATGCCTTACGTAATTTATGAATGACCCCTTATTAGATATTTTGTGTTAAGCCTCCCCCCTAATCCTCCTCTTCCCTTTGGCCAATAGATTTCGTTCTTATGGGGTTTTTGATACACTTATGAAATTTCTCCAGTCGATACATATTAAGTCCATGTGATCAGCCAGAGATTTTTTTTTTTTTTAATGTTTGGATTCAAGAAATCCATTTGAAAAAATGAAAATCCAATGAAAATATACATCGAATTTCTGACAGATTTCATAACTTCCCTTCTACTTCATATAGCTGGGGAAAAAAAAATGTTCAAGAATAACATTCATGCCCCCCCCCCCCCCCCCCCTTTTAAAATTATTCCCTGAATGAGAATTAAAAAAAAAAAAAACTCCCTACGGCGAGTAATAGCTCTTGTGACCTTTGAACCCTAATGGGCCAGCAACGTTACTTCAACCCCTTGCATCTAATTTACATAATTGTCAATTTTAGTTTACATTTTTAGAAAATTAAGTTCTTTTGCAATCTTTTTTTTTCTTCTATAGTTATCCGATGGTTAACTTTCTAACTTTTTAAGCTCTTATTGACCCGGTTATAATATCTCAATTATAAAAAGTATTCTTACATGTAAAAAAGTTCGTTTACAACTTCTAAGTTGAGAAATTCAGACATATTGTGAAATCTTACAACGAACTTAGTTTTTACTTTCCCATCTATACGTGTATGTTATAATGCCCGGGCATTAATTATAAAGGTCATATCGCCTACTACCAGAATGCCCTGGTGGACATGAAGATATTATTATTATTATTACCCGATTTAAGAAGTCGGGAATGATTTTATCGGTGCAAAGGTTGAAAACAATCGAAATAAGCATTTAGGAAACATAACGCGAATATATATTAATTTACAGTTATTTGGCTCAATTATAACTCACACCCGAGCTTTAACTACAAGATCATATCGCCTACTACCAGGGCGCTCTTTCGTCACTGAGGTGGACATGACACTCTATAGGGTGTCTTAAATTGTGCCTACCTAGGTTTATTCACATAAAGTATTGGTCTTTAGCGAGTACCTGGCATTGTACAAGCTCGGGACCATAGCTTAACGTGCCATCCGAGGACGGAGTGCTCAAGGTTTCTTCTCCTCTCAGATAAAAAACCGAAGGGCCGACCTTTGGATGGGACGTTAAGCGGTGGTCCTGAGCATGTGCGATTTCAGGTACTCAGTAAAGGCTCCTATCCCACAGTAGAGTCGGGCTCATCGCTTGCCACCTTCGGTAGTAGGCAATATGACCCGGTCTTCAGTCTCAATAACTAATTAACTAAATTTGAACGACCCCTGAAATCCTGTTAAGGCAATATGTTTGATAACTATATGGTGGTATGGAGGTCTCACAGACCGGGACTTCTTATAGAACCACTAAAACTTTATCGATGAATGGAAGATGGATATATTGTCTTATCCTATGGATGAATGGAAGCTGTAATGGGTTTGTGTGCTGTGCTGCCCTCGATGGTTTGATTAGTAAAGTTGTGCTCGCGTGCTTGTGCCCCCCCTCAAGCATGCAACAAGCAACTAAATCAAGTCCGCCTTGTCTTGATCTACCCTTAACTCTCTGGGCCCACACTCAACCCTTACTGTTGGCCACTTTAAAATATTTTTGTCTTTCACCGGAATTTCTTTATTCTGAAATTTTTAAAAAAAGAAGAAAATCAAAGGTGAATCATCGGCTATGTACTTCCCAAGCAAGAATTAATCAATTAATTAATCGCTATCGCTTCAAAGCAAATCGACCGTTTGGGCTAAAATAATTATATATTTGACTTCTGAAACATAATACTAAATTTTGTCGATACATTCATTATATCGGCAGTTATTAGGGAATTTATTTGGTGCCATTCTTATGAGGTGTTGATTTTAAATATAAAATTTCATGTCGATAAATTCATTACATCGGTATTTATTTGGACTTTTGAGTTGAGCCCCCTATCCAATCCCCCTTATCCGTTTTACCAATTTGGCTGAAAATATATAGGTGTCGTCCTCAGGGTTCTTAATAATCATTTAAAATTTTGTGTCGATACATTCATTACATCGGCTGTTATTAGGGTTTTTAAAATAAACCACCCCTTTCATAAGGCCGATATCGCTGGAATTTGCGAAAATTCCGCATTGAATTTTTGACCAATTACACAACTACGGTTTTGAACCCGCGAACTTGAACTCAGTAGGGTTGGTCTGATACCTCTGAGCTAAGGATATAAAGTTACTTAGCCAGGTTCCTGTTAGTTACTTAATGAGGAGGTTCAGTGGTAACAGGTAACGGAAGGAAGCGCTAATTCCCTTGTGGCTATAATATCTGCTACCTCCCTAGATCACTAATTAACACCAGGCTATTGTTACTGAACATGGTAGCAGTTATCCTACTACAAAGTTATTTTGAGAGTAACAGTTATTTCAGAGTATTGTCAAATTAGGGGAGATACTTGTGAAGCCGAATTATGAAGAAGACTCGTTCAAATGCTAACATTAGATCAAAAATTACTTCCCAGCTTTACGAAGTAGGTATGTAATTTCTATAGAATATATTTTTCTCTAGACTCCAAATATGAAAAAAAAAATTCTGTCTGAGGAAGAAAATCCCCCGCAATCTTGAGCTCAGAAATCATGCATGTTACCAGCGCCCTCTCTTAATATTTATATTTGAAGAAATTAAGACTTTCGAAAGCTAAGAACCTTGAATATCCACGGTGGCTTTGGCCCGACCGAGGCCTTTAGTTTATTTTATCTGGGCGGAGAAGAAACCTTGAGCACGCCGTCCTTCGGATGGGACGTTAAGCTATGGTCCGAAGCTTGTACGATGCCAGGTACTCGCTAAAGATCAATACCCTAGGTGAATAAACCTCGGTAGGCAAAATTTAGGATTCCCACAGTAGATGTCCACACATGTCCACCAGAGTGACGAAAGAGCGCTCTGGTAGTAGGAGATATGACCTCGTAGTTAAAGCCCGGACATGAGTCATAAAACCTAACCTAACCTTGAAGTATTGTTCACCTACGGAACCCTTCAGTGTGTGGATCTGGCCACAATTCATAGTAATATTTTTTTAAATTATACGAAATGATATAAATGGACATAATATTTGTAGCCATAAAAAAAATTTAGAGAAGGCGTATATTATACGCCTTCTCTAAATTTTTTTTTATGGCTACAAATAGAAAATAGTTATGATAACACATATTTTCCACAGCTTTATTCTTGTTGATTTTTTCCGGAATTTTTTTTTTTCTTTTTTTTTTGACAATATTTTGGGACACTTCCCTTCTTTAGGTCACTCTGAAGTTCATAGGAGTATAGAAGAGGGACCAATATAGTACCTTGGGGGACGCCGGACAGTGTTGGGTGGCAGCAGAAGATATCTCTGACGACGGAGTAAATTCATCATGAAACTGATATTCACAATCTAATTATAATCCTCTCAACAGTGTATCTTGTGTAGTAGTTAAGTATACAACATTTATTGTTTAAGTAAGGGGGGATCCGTTGCCCCCCCCCCCCCCCCCCTCCCACAAGTTGGGCCTTTAAAAGGAGAATTATAGCCCCTATAAAGGTTAGCGTAGGCAGACCCGTTCTATATTATAGGTGAGGGGGCATAACTTCCACACTATGAGGCGTTAATAAACTCCATAAAACTAATAACTTACATCCATACTGGTTACCCGACGTTGCTTGGGAGTAACGCCTCCACACGAATTAATCAATTACGTTTCCGCTCTCCCTCCAAAGCCAATCGACCGTTTGGGCTACATAGTTGTAATGAATCCTCATATTAAATTTCATGTCGATACATGTTGAGTTGAGCCCCCCATCTGATTCCGCTGAGTTAATAAGTGTTGACCTATTTGGCACACATATAAAATTTATGTCGATACATTCATTCGTGTTCACAGACTGACAGATAGATGTCACTTTCACAGCTGTACACGTACAAGTATAACAGAAGTTGTGTAATCTGACAAAAATTTTCTCACTAGAGATCTCTAGAGGATCTAGATTCGAAAAATGAAGAAAACAATTTCTGTCTGTCTGTGTCTCTGTGAACACGATAGTTCCCGATGGAATGAATGTATTGACATAAAATTTTATATGTGAATTCAGAACTTTTTAACGACGACATCTATTGTTTTTCAGTCAAATCGGCAGAAGGGGGGGGGGGGGGATTAGGGGGAAGCTTAACATAATTTTTCTAATAACTGCCGTTTTAATGAATTTATCGACACAAAATTTCATATGTGAATTCAAAATCCCATGAGGACATTACCTGTCAAATTTCAGCGATATCGGGTGAAGGGAAGGCGGGTTCAGGGGAGGGGGCTCAATTAAAAAACCCTAATAACTGCCGATGTAATGAATTCATAGACACAAAATTTAGTATGAGGATTTAGGAGCATTTTATGTAAATCAAATATTGAATATTAGCGCGAATATTGAATATTCGGAGGGGGAGCGAAATGTTAATTGATTAATTCGATTGGAGAAGGGGGCGTTCAAGTATTACGTAACGCAATTTTTGAAGATTTTTGATCCTTCCCCTCCCCCCCATGTAGCGCGCCGTAACGTTTTTTTGTACTCCCCTCCCTCTCCCTAAACGTTTCTTTACGTCGACAATGTACACCATTGTTTCTTAAAAAACAATTTAGGAGTATACAATAAATAGGATTACCAATTATCTAAAGCAAAAAAAAAATTACTGACTTTTTAATACCTACATATACTACGTAATTTTTTATTTAAAGGATGTTTTGAAATAATGTTGATTTAGGTTAGGTTTTATGACTCATGCCCGGGCTTTAACTACGAGGTCATATCGCCTACTACCAGAGCGATCTATCGTCACTCTGGTGGACATGAGCCCGACTCTACTGTGGGAGTCCTAAATTTTGCCTACCCTAAATTTTTATTCATCTAGGGTAGGGGTCTTTAACGAGTACCTGACATCGTACAGGCTCGGGACCATCGCTTAACGTCCCATCCGAAGGACGGCGTGCTTAAGTTTATTTTACCTCCCAGATAAAATAAACTAAGGGCCTCGGTCGGGCTACGAACCCACAACCTTGAGCTCAGAAGTCAAGCACGCATACCACTGAGCTACCGGCGCCCCAATGTTGATTTATCTTAATAAATATAACTATGTTATCAAGTTACCTCTGTAACTTGAATTTTTATTTATTTCACCTCTCTAACTCAAAATTAGTTAGAATGAATCTTAACCTCTACAAGTCGAATCAAAATCCGCCTAATTCGAAATCCTCCATAAGTTGAAAACTTTATAACTCGAATTTTTTGGCGTCTCCCTTGATGTTCGACTTATAGAGGTTCCATTGTATAACCAAACAACATTTAGTATGAGAGTTCAATACCCCATATATAAGACAACTATAGAGTTTTAGCCCAAATGCTCGATTGATTTTGAAGGGAAAGCGAGATTTTTCATTTTTGGAAGGGAGTCAAAAAACACGAAATTTTGTTAAAAATTTATAATTGAATGTCTGACCGATGACATAACTTTTTCTATACTTTGCATAGCTGGGTAAATAAAAATAATAATAACAATAATAATTATTAATTTGCCTTTTCAAGTCATATTTAATTCACTTCCGGCAAAAGTGCGACATGAATTTTAAATGAACCTTTTCCCAGAAGGAATATTCCATTTAAACGTTTAGCCGCTTTTCAGTAAAACGGCTATCCTTGCCATTAGTATGAATTTTGCAATAAAATTAATCGAATTCGTATAGTTGAATATTTAATAATTTATAATTCAGAACTTAAAAACCTTTGGCCAGTTAGTTACGTTAGTCCCAAGAATTTAAGTGATATTTCAACAAAATTGTTCAATTATATTAAAACATTTATAAAAAAAAGTCTGCCATCAACCTCTAAATCTTTGACCACTTCATTTGTTGCACCCTTAACTTCTCGTTTGGGGGCCATGGTGGCCGTGCGGGCTAGAGCGTAGGGCTTTGGTCGCATGGTCTGACCATGGTTTGCGGGTTCGAATCCCGTCCGGGAGTGAGTTTTATTTCGTAGATAGAACTCCCTCCCGGGGCCATGGATGTCTTAAATAATTATATATAACACATTGACATGGCTAATATGCACCGTACATAAAGAAAAAAAAAAAAAAAAAAAAAAAAAAAAAAACTTCTCGTTTTCTCTTTTGAGGGTCCTTCCGATCTCCGAATTTGAGGGTACACTCCTACTCGCATAAGTTTCTGCTCTCCTTCTGTATCTTTATTTGGTTGGACCCTTCCTTCTGTTTTTGCTCTTTTGAGGGTCCTTCCAACTCTGAATCTGAGGCTACAACCCCGATACACACGTAAGTTTCCGCTCTCCATCTAAACCTTTATTCTCTTTATTTGGTAGGCCCTACCTTCTGTTTTTGTCCTTTTGAGTTTCCTTTAATCTTTAAATTTGATTCTACACCCCATGTCACATATAAGTTTCCGCTCTCCCTCTAAATTTTCGATCACTTTCTTTGTTGGACTCTTCCTTCTGTTTTTGCTCTTTTGAGGGTCCTTCTACTTTTAAAATTTCTTGTTGATAAATTTTCTTCTTTCGAGAGTTAACATGTTTACAGACACACATACAGACAAACAATTTGATATCATGTTTGAATCCGGGGGTCGGAAATTTCGATGAAAACTAAACTTAGAATTTCTGAACTATCGCATAGCTGAAGAAGTCATATGCTGTAGTTCGTTAGTCAGTCTCTATATAAATATATTTATATGCTATTAAGCGGGTAATATATTAATATATAGAGCGATATTAGGGATAAATAGAGGTACATTTCACTACGAACTGGCAGCACTGCATAATATATATATAAAATGAATACATTCTCGTTCTGCCCGTCAATAACAGACAAAAGCACAAGTGGAAATTGCAGAGGGACCTAACAGCTGTGGTATATGGGAGAAGGAGAAGGGCGGTGCGGGGAGAGTCCGAATGTCTCTTCTCTCTGGTAGCTGTTTAGCAGTGGGTGGGAGGAGCCCACGTCATGTTGGTCGAAGGGAAGGGGTCTTCCCAAGTCCTCTAACTCGTGAGCTCTCTACTATTGTAAAATGAGGATGAACCTGGGTCCATGTAAATGGTGGGAGGGGGAGAAGTCTTACACGGGGGTGTAGTCGTAGGTCATCTCATATTTTATAATCGGCTTCGCACGGAGCACCTTTGAACATGTTATTAACTTTAAATTATTTAGTAAATTTAAGCTGTTAGTAACTTTAAGTTACATAATTTTAGGCATAAGTTCCATCCATATGATCAAACGTTGGAAATTTGATTTCCTACATTTTTGGTTTTATACATTAACCTCAAAAAGTCAACATTAGAGAGTTATTTTATATGTCTTCACAACCCTTTACCGTTCAAAATTTGGAGATGTCACATGGTCCACATTCAAACTGGACTTATAAGGAATCTGTGAAATTTTATGAAAATCCTAACAACCGTTAAAGAGTCCAGAGAGCTTAGGATTCAGGGCTTATAACGATACCACGTTATTAAGAACAAATAAAACTACATATTTACATATAGAGATAAAAACATTTATTATATATTTATGGTATATGCTGTCGTGGGCTTTTTTGTCAACTCCTTATTCCCAACAATTCCTTCATACATCTTTTGATATATTTTCAACGGTTTAAGCATTGTATGCAATAAAAACGTGAATATATGTCCACCGTAATGAAATAAGCTTCCCAATGGGGAAATAATTATTCAAAATAGATTAAGTAGTTTTTTGCGATTACTTCAAACACACAAACTTTTTCTCTATATAGATTAGGTAGAGTGCACAGAAGCCACTATGAGCCCTAGGGTTCTCTTATAACAATCTTTATTTTGTTGTTGCGGAAAATTAATAAATAACAATTATATTTTTATAATTTTTTAGCAAATTACCATTGAGGCATTCTAAAATGAAATTGAACTATTTGTTGATAGCTCTCCCAATAATCCTAAATGAAATATAATTACAGATCTGCCAACGTAGCTCCAATTTATTCCTTTGATTATAGATCTCTCAGCGTTAATCAGTTTAGTCGGAGCAAGTTAATCAAAAGATAATTTTGACTTGTGAGTTCGCAGTTACAACTGTACAATACTGATTGGACTGTGATTGCAAGCTTTTGGAGTATGTCCATAAGCGGAGCAAGAGGGGATGGGGGCTGAAGGCAAGGGAGGGAAACGAAATTTGACATAGATAAGGTTTTTTGTAGTTCACAGATCACAGATCTTATGAGTCAAGTTTAATACTTGCGAGGGCGACCAGCGTTGCCCGGCTCATATTAGCTAGGTTGCCCTACCGAGTGCCAATTGTTCCAGCGCATACAAGAGAGATGTTCGCTGTTGGTCGGCAAACAGTAGCTGGGGTGACCAGTGTTGTCCGATCTAATACTAGTTGGGGTGAGAAGCGTTGCCCGGCTCATATTAGCTGGGTTGCCCGACCTTTGTCAACACCTTCTAGCTGGAGTGCCAATTGTTGCTCAGTGCATACTAGGTTGATGTTCGCTGTTGGTCGGCAAACAGTAGCTGTGGTGACCAGCGTTGTCCGATCTAATACTAGTTGGGGTGAGAAGCGTTGCCCGGCTCATATTAGCTGGGTTGCCCGACCGTTGTTCAACACATTCTAGCTGGAGTGCCAATTGTTGCTCAGTGCATACTAGGTTGATTTCGCTGTTGGTCGGCAAACAGTAGCTGGGGTGACCAGCGTTGTCCGATCTAATACTAGTTGGGGTGAGAAGCGTTGCCCGGCTCATATTAGTTCGGTTGTCCGGCCGTTGTTCAACACATTCTAGCTGGAGTGCCAATTGTTGCTCAGGGCATACTAGGTTGATGTTCGCTGTTGTTCGGCAAATTCTGGTACTAGCTGGGGTGACCTGTGTTGTCCAACTAATACTAGTTGGGGTGAGAAGCGTTGCCCGGCTCATATTACCTGGCTTGCTCGACCGTTGTTCAACACATTCTAGCTGGAGTGCCAATTGTTGCTCAGGGCATACTAGGTTGATGTTCGCTGTTGTTCGGCAAATTCTCGTACTAGCTGGGGTGACCTGTGTTGTCCAACTAATACTGGTTGGGGTGAGAAGCGTTGCCCGCCTCATATTAGCTAGGTTGCTTGACCGTTGTTCAACACATTCTAGCTGGAGTGGCAATTGTTGCTCAGCGCATACTAGGTTCATGTTCGCTGTTGTTCGGCAAATTCTCGTACTAGCTGGGGTGACCTGTGTTGTCCAACTAATACTAGTTGGGGTGAGAAGCGTTGGCCGGCTCATATTAACTGGGTTGCTCGACCGTAAGCGTTGCTCGGCTCATATTAGCTGGGTTGGCCAACCTTTGTTCGACCCATTCTAGCTGGAGTGCCAATTGTTGCTCAGCGCATACTAGGTTGATGTTCGCTGTTGGTCCTTGGCTGTAAATCAACAGGTGGGGTTCTGGATATACATATAAAATTTCGTGTCGATACATTCAGTCTATTGGGGGTTATCGTGTTCACAGACACGCACACACAGACAGAAACTTTATTTTTTCATTTTTGGATTCAGGTAGTCGGAAAACATGAAATTCCTGTGAATACTCAGATTAGAATTTCTCATTTATTACAATAATATTTGCATCCTTCTGATTACATGTCTTATGCAACGTTCGAAGGCTCATTGAGAAGACACTCATGAAATTTTCTTTAAACGGCAGGAAACATGGATGCGTGTTTTTCTTGTTGCTGACCCCCCAAAAGGATGGAAGAAGAAAAAAAAAAAAAAAAAGATAATGCTTCTGTCATCAAAGATTTACCCGATTCGTCCTACCTGGAGTTGCTTGGGGGGAAGGTCATGTCTTGGAGAGACTGATGGCTGTCTGGGGAGCTATACCAGGGTCAGCTCTAGGATACGGAGATGGGGAAATTGGCTGACATTCTTACATCTATACTCAGTTCGTGGAGAAGCTGACTTGAAAAGATGACAACTCACAGCACATTGGGCCTCGGCCACTCTATTATCAAATATAAATCTGTGTAACGACGTGAGGCAGCCATTTTTCATTTTATTACCGTAATAACCATTTTATTACTCTAATAACTACTGTTGTAATGAATGTATCGACACAAAATTTCATATGTAAATTAAAACCCCTTTAGGACGAAACTTATGAATTTTCAACGCTATCGGCGACTTGAAATTTCATATTTAAAGTCAAAACCAAATGAGGACATAACCTGTGAAATTTCAGCGAAATCGGTTGAAGGGAAGGGGGAGTTCAGGAGAGGGGGCTCAATTAAAAAATCCTAATAACTACTGATGTAATGAATTTATCGACCCAAAATTTAGTATGAGGATTTAGGAGTCCATAGACCAACGATGAATATTAGCGCTAGTTTTGGAGGGTTAATTGATTAATTCTTTCTGGGGAAGTACATTGCCGGTGATTCACAGACGACTTGCAAATTGACAGCCCTGTAATTTTATAATTTAAATGAAAAAACTGATTTATTAATTAACAAATATTAAATAGATTTGCCAATTAGACAAGTGGCACTATCTGTTAATTAAACCAAATCGCTGGAACTAGGAGCAAACTAATTTCCATCTGGTGGCTATAGGCTGGTGGAGTAATTGTTGGGCTGGAAGGGGGCAAACAAACTTTAGGATTTCCAGAGTATTTCACTAGAAGGGTTAATATAGCATTAGAGATATTGAACACGAGTCAATGGGATTCTCTGAATACGATTCTAAACCATACATACACTAGATACATTCTAGGGGGTGTAATTAATTCAGAATTTAGTTTGAATATTTTTGATGCCGATGAGACTTGTCAAGTGGGAAAGGCTGACTGATTGAATTGAAATGAAATGAAATGAAAAATAAACTTTATTCTGGGACATACGTCTCCTAAGAATAATAACATAAAGAATAAACAAGAGTATACAAGTATCAGCCAGTTGAGAAGAATAAAAATAAAATACAATAAAAGAGGTCTCTAGGAATAAATATTAAATGTTAACAGACAATGAGTAAAACAATATAATAAACTAGTGAAAATTATAAAGAGAAATAAAAAAATAAAAATTAGAAAAACAGGTATGAATAATAATGCGAAACAAGATAACAATAATGACTTATATATGAATTGTAGAAAACTGGACTGATGAAACAGAAAAGTGACAATCTGTCCAGTGGAGTGAGAGACTTATAGGAAGACAACAGGAGCCCGCCTTAGGAATCAGAGGTTTGCTGAGTTAGGAGATATTGGAAAAGTAGGGACTTAAATGAATGAAGAGTAGAAGCATGGCGAATCTGGAGAGGGAGAGAGTTCCAGAGGGAGTTAGCCTGGATAAGGAAGGAGTTGTGGTAGGTTGTTGTCCTGTGGGAAGGGAGATAAAGATCAGAGGGACGGAATCTAGTGACTTTCTGATGGATATGGTATTTAAATTGGAGCATTTGGTAGAATGGAGAATTGGTATGTGTGGTTAGTTATTATGACCCATGCCCGGTGGACATGAGGTCGACTGTGCTATGAGAGTCCTAAATTTTACCTACCCTAGGTTTATTCACTTAGAGTAGGTGTCTGTAGCGAGTACCTGACATCGAACAGGCTCGGTATGTGTGGTGCAGCGTTGCCAAGAAGTTGTAAAGGAAATTTTAAAATAACCGGATTTCAGTAGTTTTCAGGATCATGGGTCCATAGTCAAATTGAAAAATTACCATTTGCAGAACTCTCAAAGTTAACTCTCGTCTGTGGATGAAACAAGACAGATCTACGAAATTTGCATTTGCTCAAAAGTGGATCGATGCAAATTTGATTTCCTTTTTCTTTTAAAAACGGATTTTTATCAAGACATTCTTAGCAAGGCCACAGGAATGTTGGAGGCATTGCCAATTTCATATTCCAAGGAAAGCTAACATTCTTCACAGCTACAAAAATTTCATATCTCTATGAGTGTGTTTCCGCAACGATAACTCCCGTTGAGTACGTCATCAATTATTGAAAAATACCAATAAATAATTTTAAAGGTTTTTTACTTCACCATAAGAAGTATAGGGAAAGTTATATAATTGTTATCAAATAAAACCTTGAGCACTTCGGATGGAACGTTAGGAGCTGGTCCCGAGCCTGTACGATATCAGGTACTCGTTAAGAGGTGGTCCCGAGCCTGTACAATATCAGGTACTCGTTAAGAGGTGGTCCCGAGCCTGTACAATATCAGGTACTCGCTAAGACCCCTACTTAAAGTAACTAAACCTGGGTAAATAAATAAAACAAACTTATTTTTTGAAATATTGTCTATTCCACTAAAGATATTTATAAAAATAAAACTACCGGTTTCGGCCTTACACCATCGTCAGGTCTAGTTATGAACTAAATTAGTTTGCAGAGAGCGACCCTTCAAATACATTTCAGGTGGAGGGGTGCTATTAAAACTTGGGAGTTCCCCGGCTGTACCGTTAGCTAACTCATGAAATATTTCCTAACAAAACTTAGTTCTAAATTTACATAAAACAATGTCACTAGACTAATACGTGGAAAAATAACAAATAAATAAGTACAAATACAAATAAATAATAAAAATAGAAATAAAATTAATAATAATATTAAGATTTAGAGGTTAGGTTAGGTTTTATGACTCATGCCCGGGCTTTAACTACGAGGTCATATCGCCTACTACCAGAGCGCTCTTTCGTCACTCTGGTGGACATGAGCCCGACTCTACTGTGGGAGTCCTAAATTTTGCCTACCCTAAATTTTTATTCATCTAGGGTAGGGGTCTTTAACGAGTACCTGACATCGTACAGGCTCGGGACCATCGCTTAACGTCCCATCCGAAGGACGGCGTGCTTAAGTTTATTTTACCTCCCAGATAAAATAAACTAAGGGCCTCGGTCGGGCTACGAACCCACAACCTTGAGCTCAGAAGTCAAGCACGCATACTTAAGATTTAGATAACATGAAACATATATGTGGAACTAAATAGTAATAACAGATAATACTAACATATATGTGGAAACATTATTACTATTTGGTCACCGACACATTTTGAAGAAGAAGAGTTTATTATAACAGTCGCATTTACAGAGGTACAATTATACAATAAGGTTCCTTAACCATTACCCTTATGAGGGCGCCGGTAGCTCAGTGGTATGCTTGCTTGCCTTCTGAGCTCAAGATCGTGGGTTCGTAACCCGACCGAGGCCCTTAGTTTATTTTGTCTGGGAGGTAAAATAAACTTAAGCACGCCGTCCTTCGTGTGAAACGATAAGCGATGGTCCCGAGCCTGTACGATGTCAGCTACTCGTTAAAGACCCCTTACCCTAGGTGAATAATAATTTAGGGTAGGTAAAATTTAGGACTCCCACAGTAGAGTCGGACTCATGTCCTCCAGAGTGACGAAAGAGCGCTCTGGTAGTAGGCGATATGACCTCATAGTTATAGCCCGGGCATGAGTCATAAAACCTAACCTAACACATTACCCTTATACACTAAATACAAATCAAAAATAATCAGTTAAATTGAAAACAATGCTACTGCTTAAGTGTAAATTTTAAAAAAAGTCTTAAAAAAACAAAAAAACAAATACAAAGTAACTAAATGAATAGAAAATAAATAAATTCAAAAACAGAGATTATAATTTAAAATTGTGAACGAATATTTTTGTATAAGAATACAGCGCATGTTAAACAGACACAACATCTATACAACCTACACATCACCCAAATCTCTGGGAAAATTGATCTTCAACGCCAAGGACAAGACAGACATACTGGAGAGAAGTGGGGTATATAGTATTCCATGCAATGATTGCAATTCTATATACATTGGACACACAGGAAGGACCTTTAACATAAGATACAAGGAACACCTCAAACAGACAGCCTCCAATAACTCCACATTCTACAGACATCTCACAGAAACAGAGCATCAACCCAAAGACCCACATAAACCCAATATACTACACTTGGCTTCTAAAGGAAGGGAGTTATCTCTGTTAGAAGCCATGGAAATCAACAAATACAACAAAGACACACATTACAAACTACTCAACGAACAAACTGACTTAAATCATTGCCCCCTCCTCAATTTGAAACTGCCAAGATAGACTTGGCTAACTTTTATTATGCTCGGTTCATATTTAGAGGTTTATATTGTGATATGTTTAATTAGGTTAATATTGAGATTTATTATTTTTAATTTTTTCTGACTTAATTTTGGTATAGTATGTTAGCCCCCCCCCCCTCCCCCCTCCTCCTGTTCTGTCACCCTCCCTCACTCTTCCCCTCCTACCCCTCCACGCCCCCCCCCCCCCCCCCCAGTCATTAGTCTGTATCTGTCTGTACACTTGAGAATGCTCTAACGAGTGAAATATATTGTGTTCATATAAATAAAGTGGGATTTTTTGACTTGTTTTTAAGTTTTTTATTCATTAGAATATTTTTGCGTTTCCCTCCCCGAGTTTTCCCTATTTTCTTTACCAAAACGTTTTGATTTGTGTCACACTTAGACAAAAAGTTTTTACTGAAATTTATTAAAACATTTCGTTTTTCATTTTATAATCTATATAGAATATTTAATTTTCTAAAACTAAAGACGAAAATATATATTTAAAAAAAATATGATTCATCGACTTCTTTATAATTTATTTATACATATATATTTTTTTTTACTCTTTCTCCGGGGGCTTTAACTAAGGGTCATATTTAAGGTAGCTCTTGTAGACATGAGCCCAACTGCGGGGAGTTACCTTGGGTAGGGGTCTTTAACAAGTAGCTACCTGCTCCACCATCGTTGATAATGCGAACCCGCGATCTTGAGCGTTAGTCAAGATTTTTTTCTTTTCATTTTTAGGCTCTTCAGCTTCATACGTCTCTCTTACTACGGACGTTATACAAATGAAAAATGTCTAACATGTCTCTTGCTGTTTTTAACATCAAGTAGAATTGTTGAACTCATCCCAAAGAAGCAACACTTCCTCTTTAGATGATGAAATCCTGAAAGGATAAAAAAAAAACCTTTTACACGGCTTCCTGTTCGTGCATATTAAAAAATTTAAAAGTGCAAAATATGGTAAGGTAGAGGTTTGAGAGTAAACGTTGGAAAGTGGTTTTGTGTGGGATGGTGGTTTTTTTTTTTATCCTTGGTTCGTCACCAGGACTGAGGCACTCTCTGATTCCCAGAGGGTGAGGCCCGACCACTTGTGTGAGTCCCCAGAGGGATGTGGAGGTGGAGGTGGTGGGGATAGAAACAGGGGCTGGCTTTTAGCAACTCCACCTCCCCTCCGTCCCATTCCTAATAATTATTTCAGGAGGGGAGGGGAGACCTAGGTAAAAATAACATTTTTACTTCCCTCAGCTATACGAAGTATAGGGGAAGTTATGTAATCTGTTCATGTTTTCCGACTTGCTCATTCCGAAAATGAAGAGGGTTTCACTGAATACTTTTGTTCATTTTCGCGATGATGTCTGTGCAGATGTGGCACATGGTTTGTTTGTGATGGATGGTTGTGAGCGTTCTAACGCAGAAACTATTGTAGCAAAATAAACGCAAAATTTGGAATGAAGTGAACTTAACTTAGACCTGATTAAACTTTGTCCGAAATCCGACGAAAATTGAGACAACTTTACTCGCCTAAGTACTTTTTTTTACAAGAAACCGCACATTTTTAAGACCTAATCAAAAATCCAGGTAAACATTATAGATAAAAATAAAATACATATTTTATATAAAATACGATTTTTTGCATGTCGTCCATTTTCCGAGATACATGCCGAAAACTGTCTTGATATGTCGCTTTGAAACATATACATATTTTTAGACTTTTCCTTAATTTCCCCGAAAACTGTTAGTCCTATCGAAAAATTGTTACTCACCAAAAATGTTTCTTAATAAATTTGCAATCGCAAACTTTCCCTCAAATTTGAGATAGGACCAATAAGACGAAGTTATAGCGCCTCAACAAATGAAAAATTAACTGCCTTAGCAAATATTTCGAGTTTAAATTGTACAATATATTTTTTTATTGAGCTGAGTTTACGAAGCTCTTTCTTAGGCGACTCATGTATTTCGTTGTACTCGTACTCCTCCTAAACCCCTTTACCGATCACATTGAAATTTGCCACGATGGTAGAAGACACGGTGTCAATGGTTTACTACTAGAAAAATCTGAAATCGAACATATCACGGAGGAATAAGCACCGAAAAACGAAATCCCCATTGAAATCAATTGAGAGACAAAATTCTCGTGCAAAATTGAATTTTTCGATTTTAAATGTAAAAATCTGGGCGAAGCCCATTTCGGTTTACCATCGGACACCACTTTTCTTGAGCGTACAAACTTCGACTTTTTTTCTATAAAAATATTCTTCAACATACACAGTAAAAAGAATTTTGTGCAAAAACAGCTGTTATTGGCTACAAAAAGGCTAGAAAAAATCTATTGAATTCAATTGAAATCTATTTAAAGTATTAATATATTCATAAAGAACATACAAGGTGAGAAGTTACTGATAATTATTAAAACATTAACTGAGTTTTTTATACAGATATGCCTGACTCAGCTCAGTTTTTGCAAACAGCAGAATGTATTGCACACCTAGTTCTTATGAAAAATTATAAAAAAAAAAAATACATCCGACACCAACTCATATGTACCTAGTAATGCCAATTATTTTTGAGAAGGGGAGGAGAGAGAGATCTGTAAGGGTGGTTGGTATAAGAAAGTCCTGTATTGGCCACATCACCAATTTATTCTCAGTTTAAGGTGCAATTGTATATTGAAATATTAAACAAACCTATAAATATGAAAATGGATAAATGCAAAGTTGTGAAATAGTTATTTGAATGAATGAGTTCGTGCTTATTTGTAGGTTACTTGGAGGTACGTGACAATTCTGAAACCTGGTGTTCAAACAGAACTTAACAAACAGACAAGCAGTGGTGAGTAAACCAAACCTGGAGATCGAAATAAACTGTCTCGTTTCGGTAAATATACCTTGGGGACAGTTTTAATCTCCAGTGGGGCCATATCTACAGTATCGTTAAATAATATCTTGTGGCTTGTCGTATTTCAGAATCGTACGAAACACTGATTCGAAATTTGACCGATATATATATATATTTACTATATCTATATTAATAAAGGTGAAACGGGGTTTGTTTGTATGTTTGTTCCAGCATCACGCCCAAACCGCTGGACGGATTTTTATGAAACTGCCCATGTAGCATTCTTTTGAGCCCGATTGAATAATAGGCTATGTGGCGTCCCAAAATTTTGATCGGGAGGGGGGGTTGTAAGGGGGTCCTAAGTATATAAATAGTGCTAACTCATTCACTAATGGGCGAATTGTCATGAAATTTTACAGGTAGTCTTTTTAAAAGCCAAACAAGAAAAAAAGGTGTGTGGCGTCCCAAAGTTTTGATCGGGAGGGGGGGTTGTAAGGGGGGCCTAAGTATAAATATAGAGCTAACTCATTAACTAATGGGCGAATTGTCATGAAATTTCACACGTAGTCTTTTTAAAAGCCAAGTAAGAAAAAAAGGTGTGTGGCGTCTCAAAGTTTTGAACGGGAGGGGGGGTTGTGGGGGGGCCTAAGTATAAATATAGAGCTAATTCTTTAACGGTTGGTCGGATTGTCACGAAATTTCACATGGAGTATTCCTGAAGGCCAAATAGAAAAATAAGGTGTGTGGCGTCCCAAAGTTTTGAACGGGAGGGGGGGTTGTGGGGGGGCCTAAGTATAAATATAGAGCTAACTCATTAACTAATGGGCGAATCGTCATGAAATTTCACATAGTATTTTTAAAAGCCAAATAGGAAAAAAAGGTGTGTGGTGTCCCAAAGTTTTGAACGGGAGGGGGGGTTGTGGGGGGGCCTAAGTATAAATATAGAGCTAATTCTTTAACGGTTGGTCGGATTGTCACGAAATTTCACATGGAGTATTCCTGAAGGCCAAATAGAAAAATAAGGTGTGTGGCGTCCCAAAGTTTTGAACGGGAGGGGGGGGTTGTGGGGGGGCCTAAGTATAAATATAGAGCTAACTCTTTAACAGTTGGTCGCATTGTCACGAAGTTTCACATGTAGTATTCCTGAAGACCAAATAAAAAAATAGGCGGTGTGACGGCTCAAAATTTTTTACGGGAGGGGGGGGTAGTGGGGGGGCCTAAGTATAAATATAGAGCTAACTCATTAACTAATGGGCGAATCGTCATGAAATTTCACATGTAGTATTTTTAAAAGCCAAATAGGAAAAAAAGGTGTGTGGCGTCCCAAAGTTTTGATCGGGAGGGGGGGTTGTGGGGGGGCCTAAGTATAAATATAGAGCTAATTCTTTAACGGTTGGTCGGATTGTCACGAAATTTCACATGGAGTATTCCTGAAGGCCAAATAGAAAAATAAGGTGTGTGGCGTCCCAAAGTTTTGAACGGGAGGGGGGGGTTGTGGGGGGGCCTAAGTATAAATATAGAGCTAACTCTTTAACAGTTGGTCGCATTGTCACGAAGTTTCACATGTAGTATTCCTGAAGACCAAATAAAAAAATAGGCGGTGTGACGGCTCAAAATTTTTTACGGGAGGGGGGGTAGTGGGGGGGCCTAAGTATAAATATAGAGCTAACTCATTAACTAATGGGCGAATCGTCATGAAATTTCACATGTAGTATTTTTAAAAGCTAAATAGGAAAAAAAGGTGTGTGGCGTCCCAAAGTTTTGAACGGGAGGGG
This sequence comes from Aradus depressus, assembly GCA_963662175.1. Classification (NCBI taxonomy): domain Eukaryota; kingdom Metazoa; phylum Arthropoda; class Insecta; order Hemiptera; family Aradidae; genus Aradus; species Aradus depressus. The sequence continues at coordinate 33,411,394 of OY759223.1, forward strand.
GGGTTGAGGGGGGCCTACGTATATAAATAGTGCTAACTCATTAACTAATGGTCGAATTGTCATGAAATTTCATATGTAGTATTCCTAAAGGTTAAATAGAAATATTAGGTGTGTGACGGCCCAAACTTTTGAACAGGAAGGAGGGTTGTGGGGGGGGCTAAATATACATATAGAGTTAGCTCATTAACGGTTGGTCGTATTGTCATGAATCGGATTGTCATGAATTTCACATGTAGTAGTAGTAACTATGTATTCGCTGTGGGGTTCACTGTTGCAAGACATTTACTAGCTGTGATGTCCAGCGTTCCTAATATCGTACTAGCTGTGGGGTCCGCTGTTACAAGGTACTTACTAGCTGTAGTGCTCAGCCCCAGCGTTCCTAACTATGTACTGGCTGTGGGGTTCGCTGTTGCAAGGCACCTATAAGACATTTACTAGCTGTAATGCCCAGCGTTTCTAATTACGTACTAGCTGTGGGGTCTGCTGTTGCAAGGCGCTTGCAGTGTGGACCAGCGTATTTCACTCGTAGGTACTAGCTGTGGGGTCCGCCGTTGCAAAACTCATACTAGCTGTTATGCCCTGTGGTTCTAACTACATACTATCTGTGGGGTTCGCAGTTGCAAGGCACCTACTACCTGTAGGGCCCAGCGTTCCTAATTTCGTACTAGCTGTGGGGTCTGCTGTTGCAAGGCGCTAGCAGTGTGGCGCAGCGTATTTAACTACGTAGGTACTAGCTGTGGGGTCCGTCGTTGCAAAAGCATACTAGCTGTGATGCCCAGGGTTCCTAATATCGTACTAGCTGTGGGGTCCGTTGTTGCAAGGCATTTACTAGCTGTAGTGCCCAGCGTTCCTAACTTCGTACTAGCTGTGGGGTCCGTTGTTGCAAGGCATTTACTAGCTGTAGTGCCCAGCGTTCCTAACTATGTACTAGCTGTGAAGTTCGCTGTTGCAAAGCACTTACTAACTTAATGCCCAGCGTATTTAACTACATACTAGCTGTGGGGTCCGCTGTTGCAAGGCACTTAATAGCTGTGATGCCCAGCGTTCCTAACTTCGTACTAGCTGTGGGGTCCGCTGTTGCGAGGCACATACTAGCTGTGGTGACCAGCGTTCCTAACTACGTACTAGCTGTTGGGTCCGCCGTCGCAAGGCACATACTAGCTATGATGCCCAGCATTCCCTACTACGTACTAGCTGTGGTGCTCAGCGTTGCAAGCCACATACTAGCTGTGGTCACAAACGTTCTTAAGTACGCACTGACTAGGACGTCCAGCGATGCTAAGTATTCACTAGGTGTGGCTTCCGCCGTTGAAAGGCGCATACTAGCTGTGGTGCCCAGGGGTCCTAAAAACTTACTAGCGTTACAACAGCTGAAGGACTATAAGCCTTATTCCGTATGAATAATTGAAAATCATGAATGTTCTGTCGAGGAACTGAATAGCGTTATAGAAGATATTGGGAGAAAAATCAAAGTTCCCCGGGCAACGCCGGGTATAACTGCTATAGATTTAATATTTGTTAAAACTGATAGAGAACGACCGGATTATCTGAATCCTACACAAAAATCAAAATAAAAATGTTTTTCAAAAAATTTGCGCTATTTAACGGTTTATAGGCTTAATAATTGTTAAAACTGATACGACAGATTCAGATTTATCCGGAAAGTCCCATCCGAAGGACGACGTGCTCAAGGCTATTTTCAACCTAAGTGATATTTCACCTACCCAGGTTTATTTACATAACATACGTCTCATTATCGAGTACCTCACATTCGAAAAAGCCCTGGATCATCGCTTAAAGTCCCATCCGAAGGACGACGTGCTCAAAGTGTTTTTTAACTTCCCGATTGAAACATCTGACCTAAGTGCCTCAACTAGATTTCTAAGTGGCGATCCTGAGCTCGGTAGACTCCATTCTTGAAATTTCTCGCTTTTTAACGGTTTATAGATTTAATATTTGTTAAAACTGATAGAGAACGACCGGATTATCTGAATCCTACACAAAAATCAAAATAAAAATGTTTTTCAAAAAATTTGCGCTATTTAACGGTTTATAGGCTTAATAATTGTTAAAACTGATACGACAGATTCAGATTTATCCGGAAAGTCCCATCCGAAGGACGACGTGCTCAAGGCTTTCAACCTAAGTAGAAATTGACCTACCCAGGTTTATTTACATAACATACGTCTCATTATCGAGTACCTCACATTCGAAAAAGTCCTGGAACATCGCTTAAAGTCCCATCCGAAGGACGACGTGCTCAAAGTTATTTTTAACTTCCCGATTAAAACATCTGACCTAAGTGCCTCAACTAGATTTCTAAGTGGCGATCTTGAGCTCGGTAGACTCCATTCTTGAAATTTCTCGCTTTTTAACGGTTTATAGATTTAATATTTGTTAAAACTGATAGAGAACGACCGGATTATCTGAATCCTACACAAAAATCAAAATAAAAATGTTTTTCAAAAAATTCACGCTATTTAACGGTTTATAGGCTTAATAACTGTTAAAACTGATACGACAGAATCAGATATATCCGAAAAGTCCCATCCGACGGACGACGTGCTCAAGGCTATTTTCAACCTAAGTGAAATTTCACCTAACCAGGTTTATTTACATAACATACGTCTCATTATCGAGTACCTCACATTCGAAAAAGCCCTGGATCATCGCTTAAAGTCCCATCCGAAGGACGACGTGCTCAAAGTGTTTTTTAACTTCCCGATTGAAACATCTGACCAAGTGCCTCAGCTAGATTTCTAAGTGGCGATCCTGAGCTCGGTAGACTCCATTCTTGAAATTTCTCGCTTTTTAACGGTTTATAGATTTAATATTTGTTAAAACTGATAGAGAACGACCAGATTATCTGAATCCTACACAAAAATCAAAATAAAAATGTTTTTCAAAAAATTTGCGCTATTTAACGGTTTATAGGCTTAATAATTGTTAAAACTGATACGACAGATTCAGATTTATCCGGAAAGTCCCATCCGAAGGACGACGTGCTCAAGGCTATTTTCAACCTAAGTGAAATTTCACCTACCCAGGTTTATTTACATAACATACGTCTCATTATCGAGTACCTCACATTCGAAAAAGTCCTGGAACATCGCTTAAAGTCCCATCCGAAGGACGACGTGCTCATAGTTATTTTTCACTTCCCGACTAAAACATCTGACCTAAGTGCCTCAGCTAGATTTGTAAGTGGCGATCCTGAGCTCGGTAGACTCCATTCTTCAAATTTCTCGCTTTTTAACGGTTTATAGATTAAATATTTGTTAAAACTGATAGAGAACGACCGGATTATCTGAACCCCACACAAAAATCAAAATGAAAACGTTTTTCAAAAAATTCGCGCTATTTAACGGTTTATAGGCTTAATAATTGTTAAAACTGATACGACAGATTCAGATATTTCCGGAAAGTCCCATCCGAAGGACGACGTGCTCAAGGCTTTCAACCTAAGTGGAAATTGACCTACCCAGGTTTATTTACATAACATACGTCTAATTATCGAGTACCTCACATTTGTAAGTGGCGATCCTGAGCTCGGTAGACTCCATTCTTCAAATTTCTTGCTTTTCAACGGTTTATAGATTTAATATTTGTTAACTGACAGAGCCATAGAGTGTGCTGGTTTCGGATTATGCCAACGTCAGCACAACGTTCAGACTGACTTTAAATATGGTGACACCGATCCACTATGGAAGAAAAATGCCAAAAAAAAAAAGATGTATGTATAGATATGAACACAAATTAAAACTTGTGTACATTGTGATATAATCTATATTAATAAAGCTGAAACGGGGTTTGTTTGTTTGTTTGTATGTATGTATGTATGTATGTATGTATGTATGTATGTTTGTTCCAGCATCACGCCCAAACCGCTCGACGGATTTTTATGAAACTTCCCATGTAGCATTCTTTTGAGCCCGATTGAATAATAGGCTATGTGGCGTCCCAAAATTTTGATCGGGAGGGGGGGTTGTAAGGGGGGCCTAAGTATATAAATAGTGCTAACTCATTAACTAATGGGCGAATTGTCATGAAATATCACACGTAGTCTTTTTAAAAGCCAAACAGGAAAAAAAGGGTGTGTGGCGTCCCAAAGTTTTGAACGGGAGGGGGGGTTGTGGGGGGGCCTAATTATAAATATAGAGCTAACTCATGAACTAATGGGCGAATCGTCATGAAATTTCACATGTAGTATTTTTAAAAGCCAAATAGGAAAAAAAGGTGTGTGGCGTCCCAAAGTTTTGAACGGGAGGGGGGGTTGTGGGGGGGCCTAAGTATAAATATAGAGCTAACTCTTTAACAGTTGGTCGGATTGTCACGAAGTTTCACATGTAGTATTCCTGAAGACCAAATAAAAAAAATAGGCGGTGTGACGGCTCAAAATTTTTTACGGGAGGGGGGGGGGGAAGTGGGGGGGCCTAAGTATAAATATAGAGCTAACTCATTAACTAATGGGCGAATCGTCATGAAATTTCACATGTAGTATTTTTAAAAGCCAAATAGGAAAAAAAGGTGTGTGGCGTCCCAAAGTTTTGAACGGGAGGGGGGGTTGTGGGGGGCCTAAGTATAAATATAGAGCTAACTCTTTAACGGTTGGTCGGATTGTCACGAAATTTCACATGGAGTATTCCTGAAGACCAAATAGAAAAATAGGCGGTGTGACGGCTCAAAATTTTTTACGGGAGGGGGGAGGGTAGTGGGGGGGCCTAAGTATAAATATAGAGCTAACTCATTAACTAATGGGCGAATCGTCATGAAATTTCACATGTAGTATTTTTAAAAGCCAAATAGGAAAAAAAGGTGTGTGGCGTCCCAAAGTTTTGAACGGGAGGGGGGGTTGTGGGGGGCCTAAGTATAAATATAGAGCTAACTCTTTAACGGTTGGTCGGATTGTCACGAAATTTCACATGGAGTATTCCTGAAGGCCAAAAAGAAAAATAAGGTGTGTGGCGTTCCAAAGTTTTGATCGGGAGGGGGGGTTGTAAGGGGGGCCTACGTATATAAATAGTGCTAACTCATTAACTAATGGGCGAATCGTCATGAAATTTCACATGTAGTATTTTTAAAAGCCAAATAGGAAAAAAGGGTGTGTGGCGTCCCAAAGTTTTGAACGGGAGGGGGGGTTGTGGGGGGGCCTAAGTATAAATATAGAGCTAACTCTTTAACGGTTGATCGTATTGTCATGAATCGGATTGTCATGAATTTCACATGTAGTAGTAGTAACTATGTATTCGCTGTGGGGTTCACTGTTGCAAGACATTTACTAGCTGTGATGTCCAGCGTTCCTAATATCGTACTAGCTGTGGGGTCCGCTGTTGCAAGGCACTTACTAGCTGTAGTGCTCAGCCCCAGCGTTCCTAACTATGTACTGGCTGTGGGGTTCGCTGTTGCAAGGCACCTACAAGACATTTACTAGCTGTGATGCCCAGCGTTTCTAATTACGTACTAGCTGTGGGGTCTGCTGTTGCAAGGCGCTAGCAGTGTGGCCCAGCGTATTTCACTACGTAGGTACTAGCCGTGGGGTCCGCCGTTGCAAAACTCATACTAGCTGTGATGCCCTGTGGTTCTATCTACATACTATCTGTGGGGTTCGCAGTTGCAAGGCACCTACTACCTGTAGGGCCCAGCGTTCCTAAAAACGTACTAGCTGTGGGGTCAGTCGTTGCAAAAGCATACTAGCTGTGATGCCCAGAGTTCCTAATATCGTACTAGCTGTGGGGTCCGTTGTTGCAAGGCATTTACTAGCTGTAGTGCCCAGCGTTCCTAACTTCGTACTAGCTGTGGGGTCCGCTGTTGCGAGGCACATACTAGCTGTGGTGACCAACGTTCCTAACGTTGGTCGGATTGTCACGAAATTTCACATGGAGTATTCCTGAAGGCCAAATAGAAAAATAAGGTGTGTGGCGTTCTAAAGTTTTGAACGGGAGGGGGGGTTGAGGGGGGCCTAAATATAAATATAGAGCTAACTCTTTAACAGTTGGTCGGATTGTCACGAAGTTTCACATGTAGTATTCCTGAAGACCAAATAAAAAAAATAGGCGGTGTGACGGCTCAAAATTTTTTACGGGAGGGGGGTAGTGGGGGGGCCTAAGTATAAATATAGAGCTAACTCATTAACTAATGGGCGAATCGTCATGAAATTTCACATGTAGTATTTTTAAAAGCCAAATAGGAAAAAAAGGTGTGTGGCGTCCCAAAGTTTTGAACGGGAGGGAGGGTTGTGGGGGGGCCTAAGTATAAATATAGAGCTAACTCTTTAACGGTTGGTCGGATTGTCACGAAATTTCACATGGAGTATTCCTGAAGACCAAATAGAAAAATAGGCGGTGTGACGGCTCAAAATTTTTTACGGAAGGGGGGGGGGGGTAGTGGGGGGGGTCTAAGTATAAATATAGAGCTAACTCATTAACTAATGGGCGAATCGTCATGAAATTTCACATGTAGTATTTTTAAAAGCCAAATAGGAAAAAAAGGTGTGTGGCGTCCCAAAGTTTTGAACGGGAGGGGGGGTTGTGGGGGGGCCTAAGTATAAATATAGAGCTAACTCTTTAACGGTTGGTCGGATTGTCACGAAATTTCACATGGAGTATTCCTGAAGGCCAAATAGAAAAATAGGCGGTTTGACGGCTCAAAATTTTTTATGGGAGGGGGGGGGGTAGTTGGGGGGCCTAAGTATAAATATAGAGCTAACTCATTAACTAATGGGCGAATCGTCATGAAATTTCACATGTAGTATTTTTAAAAGCCAAATAGGAAAAAAAGGTGTGTGGCGTCCCAAAGTTTTGAACGGGAGGGGGGGTTGTGGGGGGCCTAAGTATAAATATAGAGCTAACTCTTTAACGGTTGGTCGGATTGTCACGAAATTTCACATGGAGTATTCCTGAAGGCCAAAAAGAAAAATAAGGTGTGTGGCGTTCCAAAGTTTTGATCGGGAGGGGGGGTTGTAAGGGGGGCCTACGTATATAAATAGTGCTAACTCATTAACTAATGGGCGAATCGTCATGAAATTTCACATGTAGTATTTTTAAAAGCCAAATAGGAAAAAAAGGTGTGTGGCGTCCCAAAGTTTTGAACGGGAGGGGGGGTTGTGGGGGGGCCTAAGTATAAATATAGAGCTAACTCTTTAACGGTTGATCGTATTGTCATGAATCGGATTGTCATGAATTTCACATGTAGTAGTAGTAACTATGTATTCGCTGTGGGGTTCACTGTTGCAAGACATTTACTAGCTGTGATGTCCAGCGTTCCTAATATCGTACTAGCTGTGGGGTCCGCTGTTGCAAGGAACTTACTAGCTGTAGTGCTCAGCCCCAGCGTTCCTAACTATGTACTGGCTGTGGGGTTCGCTGTTGCAAGGCACCTACAAGACATTTACTAGCTGTGATGCCCAGCGTTCCTAATTACGTACTAGCTGTGGGGTCTGCTGTTGCAAGGCGCTAGCAGTGTGGCCCAGCGTATTTCACTACGTAGGTACTAGCCGTGGGGTCCGCCGTTGCAAAACTCATACTAGCTGTGATGCCCTGTGGTTCTATCTACATACTATCTGTGGGGTTCGCAGTTGCAAGGCACCTACTACCTGTAGGGCCCAGCGTTCCTAAAAACGTACTAGCTGTGGGGTCCGTCGTTGCAAAAGCATACTAGCTGTGATGCCCAGGGTTCCTAATATCGTACTAGCTGTGGGGTCCGTTGTTGCAAGGCATTTACTAGCTGTAGTGCCCAGCGTTCCTAACTTCGTACTAGCTGTGGGGTCCGCTGTTGCGAGGCACATACTAGCTGTGGTGTATAAATATAGAGCTAGCTCATTAACGGTTGGTCGCATTGTCACGAAGTTTCACATGTAGTATTCCTGAAGACCAAATAAAAAAAAAGGTGTGTGGCGTCCCAAAAATTTGAACAGGGGGAGGGGGGGGGGGGGGGGGGTAGGCCTAAGTATAAATATAGTGCTAACTATTCAAAGATTGGTCGGATTGTCACAAAATTTCACATGTAGTATTTTTGAAATCCAAATAGAAATATAAGATGTGTGGCAACCCAAAGTTTTGAACGGGAGGGGAGGTTGTGGCGGGGGGGCCTAAGTATAAATATAGTGCTAGCTCAATAACGGTTGATCGTATTGTCATGGAATTTCACATGTAGTATTTCTGAAAGTCAAATAGAAAAATAGGCGGTGTGACGGCTCAAAATTTTGTACGGGAGGGGGGGTAGTGGCGGGGGGGCCTAAGTATAAATATAGTGCTAGCTCAATAACGGTTGATCGTATTGTCATGGAATTTCACATGTAGTATTCTTGATGGCCAAATAGAAAAATACACTATGTGACATCTTAAAAATTTGGAGGGGGGGGGCTAAGCATAAAAATAATGCTGAATGATTAAAGGGCAATCGGATTGTCATGAATTTCACATATAGTAGTAGTAACTATGTATTCGCTGTGGGGTTCACTGTTGCAAGACATTTACTAGCTGTGATGCCCAGCGTTCCTAACTATGTAGTATCTATGGGGTCCGCTGTTACAAAACACTTACTAGCTGTGTTGCCCAGCGTTCCGAACTTCGTACTAGCTGTGGGGTCCGCTGTTGCAAGGCACATACTAGATGTGGTGCCCAGGGTTCCTAACTTCGTACTAGCTGTGGTGTCCGCTGTTGCAAGGCACAAACTAGATGTGGTGCTCAGCGTTCCTAACTTCGTACTAGCTGTGGGGTCCGCTGTTGCAAGGCACAAACTAGATGTGGTGCTCAGCGTTCCTAACTTCATACTAGCTGTGGGGTCCGCTGTTGCAGGGCACTTACTAGCTGTGTTGCCCAGCGTTCTTAACTTCGTACTAGCTGTGGTGTCCGCTGTTGCAAGGCACATACTAGATGTGGTGCCCAGGGTTCCTAACTTCGTACTAGCTTTGGGGTCCGCTGTTAGAAAACACTTACTAGCTGTGTTGCCCAGCGTTCCTAACTTCGTACTAGCTGTGGTGTCCGCTGTTGCAAGGCACAAACTAGATGTGGTGCTCAGCGTTCCTAACTTCATACTAGCTGTGGGGTCCGCTGTTGCAAGGCACAAACTAGATGTGGTGCCCAGGGTTCCTAACTTCGTACTAGCTGTGGTGTCCGCTGTTGCAAGGCACATACTAGATGTGGTGCTCAGCGATCCTAACTTCGTACTAGCTGTGGGATCCGCTGTTGCAAGGCACATACTAGATGTGGTGCTCAGCGTTCCTAACTTCGTACTAGCCGTGGTGTCCGCTGTTGCAAGGCACATACTAGATGTGGTGCCCAGGGTTCCTAACTTCGTACTAGCTGTGGTGACCGCTGTTGCAAGGCACAAACTAGAATGTGGTGCTCAGCGTTCCTAACTTCGTACTACCTGTGAGGTCCGCTGTTGCAAGGCACATACTAGATGTGGTGCCCAGGGTTCCTAACTTCGTACTAGCTGTGGTGTCCGCTGTTGCAAGGCACATACTAGATGTGGTGCTCAGCGTTCCGAACTTCGTACTAGCTGTGGGGTCCGCTGTTGCAAGGCACATACTAGATGAGGTGCCCAGGGTTCCTAACTTCGTACTAGCTGTGGTGTCCGCTGTTGCAAATTAATACAGCTATGTTGGTAGATAGGCAGCATCCAGAAACGAAGATGGTCAACCAAAGAAAGATTCAGATGTATCGGGAAAGTCCCATCCGAAGGACGACGTGCTCAAAGTTATTATTATCTTCCCGATTAAAACATCTGACCTAAGTGACTTGGCTAGATTTCTAAATGGCGATCCTGAGCTCGGTAAACTCCATTCTTCAAATTTCTCGCTTTAAAACGGTTTTTAGTATTAATATTTGTTAAAACTGATATACAGATTCAGATATATCGGGGAAGTCCCATCCGAAGGACGACGTGCTCAAATTTATTTTTAACCTAAGTGAAATTTCAGCTACCCAGGTTTAGATACGTAACATACGACTCATTATCGTGTACCTGACATACGAAAAAGCCCTCGATCATAGCTTAGAGTCCAAACCGAAGGACGACGTGCTCAAGTTATTTTTAACGTAAATGAAATTTCAACTACCCAGGTTTAGATACGTAACATACGACTCATTATCGAGTACCCGACATACGAAAAGGCCCTCGATCATAGCTTAAAGTCCAAACCGAAGGACGACGTGCTCAAATTTATTTTTATCTTCCCGATTAAAACATCTGACCTAAGTGACTTGGCTAGATTTCGAAATGGCGATCCTGAGCTCGGTAAACTCCATTCTTCAAATTTCTCGCTTTTAAACGGTTTTTAGTTTTAATATTTGTTAAAACTGATGAACAACCGGGATATCTGAATCCTACACAAAAATTGAAATAAAAATGTTTTTCGAAAAACGTCGGGCTAAATACCATTCTTCAAATTTCCTGCTTTTTAACGGTTTATAGATTTAATATTTGTTAAAACTGATAGACAGATTTAGATATATCGGGAAAGTCCTATCCGAAGGACGACGTGCTCAAGGTTTTGTGAACCTAAGTGAAATTTTAGCTACCTAGGTTTAGTTACATAACATAGGACTCATTATCGAGCACCTGACATACAAAAAGGCCCTCGATCATAGCCTAAAGTCTTATCCGAAGGACGACGTGCTCAAATTTATTTTTATCTTCCCGAATAAAATATCTGACCTAAGTGCCTTGGCTAGATTTCTAAGTGGCGATCCTGAGCTCGATAGACTCCATATGTATGATAAAATAAGTTACCGCTTGGTTTCTACTAACATTATCAAGGAAGAAATGTGGAATATAAGTGGGCTTTGGAGATGGTAGTAGGAAGTTGGCAGGAGTGTTGGGTGATGTCACGTACCCTATGTTGAGCGGAACGTTTAAGTCTATATTAATAAAGCTGAAACGGGGTTTGTGTGTTTGTATGTTTGTTCCAGCATCACGCCCATACGGCTGGACGGATTTTTATGAAACTTCACATGTAGCATTCTTTTGAGCCCGATTGAATAATAGGCTATGTCGCGTCCCAAAATTTTGATCGGGAGGGGGGGTAGTAAGGGGGGCCTAAGTATATAAATAGTGCTAACTCATTAACTAATGGTCGAATTGTCATGAAATTTCACATGTAGTATTTTTAAAAGCCAAAAAGGAAAAAAAGGTGTGTGGCGTCCCAAAGTTTTGAACGGGAGGGGGGTTGTGGGGTAGGCGTAAATTTGAAGATAGTGATAGATCATTTACGGATGATCGGATTGTCATGGAATTTTTTATGTAGTATTCTTGATGGCCAAATAGAAAAATACACTATATGACATCTTCAAAAATTTAACAGGGGGGGGGGGGAGCAAAGCATAAAAAAATGCTGATTGATTAAAGGGTAATCGGATTGTCATGAATTTCACATGTAGTAGTAACTATGTATTCGCTGTGGGGTCCGCTGTTGCAAGGAACATACTAGCCGTGGTGCCCAGCGTTCCTAACTACGTACTAAATGTGGTGTTCGCCGTCGCAAGGCACATACTAGCTGTGGTGCCCAGCGTTCCTAACTACGTACTAGATGTGGGGTCCGCCGTCAGCGTTCCTAACTTCTTACTAGCTGTGGTGCCCAGCGATGCCAAGTATTCACTAGCTGGGGTTTCCGCCGTTGAAAGGCGCATACTAGCTGTGGTGCCTAGGGGTCTTAAAAACTTACTAGCGTTACTATAGTTGAAGGACTATAAGCCTTATTCCGTATGAATAATCGAAAATTATAACATCATGAATGTGGTGTCGAAGGATTGAATAGACTTACAGGAGATATTGAGAGAAAATTCAAAGTTCCCCGGGCAACGCCGGGTATTACTGCTAGTTTTTTATATGGGCGAAAAAAAAAAAAAAAAAATTGAGCATGCAGTCTTTTGGATGAGTCGTTAAGCGGTAATTCCGTGCCTGTGCGATGTCAGGAACTCGTTAAGGACCTCTAATCTAAGGTAGGAAAAATTTAGGACTCTCATGTTGAGTCGGGTTCTTGTACACCAAAGATAAGAAAGAGCGCACTAGTAGGCGATACGATAAAGCTTATAATATATAGAAATCCTCATAAATCTAACTAATAATCAGTCTTCAGTTTATTTGTTTATGTCCTCAACTGTAGTTAGTAGGTATAGGGGAAGTTATGTAATCGGTCAGAAATTAACTGTTGAGTTTTTTCCGAACTTCTGTTTCCAGAAGAATTGAGGGGGCGAGCAGCTCTGGAGAAGTGTGCTTGCGTATTGAGGCCAAATTGCGGTTTTGAACTACTCACGTTTTTTATCTGGAAGGTAACAAAACATTGAAATCGCCGTCCTTCGGAGGGAAAATTAAATTGTAGTTCCTAAGCTGTGCGATATCAGGAACTCGTTAAATACCCTGATCCTTATTAAAATTTAGGCCTCCCACTGTAGAGCTAACAAGGAATGTATGATTAGGTCCTTAGGTGTACGCATCAGCCCACTAATTACATTATTATTTATTTTTATTTTATATATATTATATATATATATATTTTACGGAAATAACAGTATTTTGGTGTATCGGCCCTTATGCTAATGATTACATTAGACAGAAAGTTGTAGATTCTAAATAATAATACTAATAATAATAATATGTTAGTGGAAATTGTAGATGTATTCCATCATGGCGGCTTACATTGCTTGAGGATGTTAAAGCGAAGAGTCTTATATACTCTGAAGAAGAGTTGAAGGTGTCCGTTCCAAAATTGACCACTTTCTGCGATGAGGTATCCGGCAGTGAGCTTTTAATAGAAATACCAAGGCTGATAGCAGCAGGTATTGATCTAGAAGATGCCACAGTTGAGGCAACATTGGACATTCTGACATTCATAGCCCTGAATGGCACTTCGTACAATCTTTTATAAACCTTTCACAAAGTCAACATTTTAGTTCTGACAATCTTAGTGTCTGTGGCATCATGTGAGAGGATCTTTTCAAAACTGAAACTTTTAAGAAATCTCCTGAATATGTTTTGACCATTTTCGCGATGTTGTCTGTCTGTGAGTGTATGTGTGTGTGTGTATGTAATTGTTGCTATGAACTTGAAATTTGGAATGAAGTTGGTCACATGTACTAACTTAGATCTGATTAGATTTTGGCAAAGTTTATTTGATAATTGAGACCACTTTCCCCCGGGACCTAACTACATTTTACAAGGTACAGCTTATGTTTATGACCTAAGGGGCCGTCCCTAAATTACGTAAGACGATTTTCGAACATTTTAGACCCCCTCCCCCCCCCCCTCCATGTAAGATTTCGTAAGATCCGCTCGACCCCCCCCTCCCCCCAGAAATCTTACGTAAGATTGAAAATTTTGGGAATCACCGTACATTATCATAGAAAATAGGATATCAACACTGCTATATAAATAAAACGCATAGTTAATGTCACTAATAATACTTTGATCACATCTGTTCCAATATAGCAATTAACAAAAAAACTTTGTGACGTATTATTATCGTAGGAATGAAGCTTTCACAATACTTAACACTTTTTCATTAGGAACTTATCTATACTGGTATTGCATTACATAATCAACTTTTAATGTACTTATCAATAGTATAAGGAACTTTGGAAGTTTTATAGAATTAATTGATGAAAAGCACGATGTAAACACTGTCAGTTTGTCAAAACAAACACCAATGCGATCGATACTATCTATCGTTCGTACGATATCGTAAACGATTGTCGTAAACGATAGTATCGATCACTTTCAAAAACTCACTTTTCCACTTGATATTTTCGGTTACAAAAGCTCGAAAATGGTCAGTTAATTTTATAAATCGCTTTTTCAGACCGTTTTCGATTCAAAACGAATACACGTAATAAAAAACATTTTTTATTCATGTAATATAAGTGAAAAAACAGTAATTTTGGCTACGCAATGAAACATTGTTCTATTATGTTTATTGGAATATATCAGGTATTTTTTCTCTTACTTACGATTTTCAAGGAACCCCCCCCCCCACATAAGATTCGGTCGACCCCCCCCCCCCCCCCTCCCCCCTAATCGTCTTACGTTATTTAGGGACGCCCCCAATCAAAACACTTTGCACGTAATAGTTGTAGAGAAAACTAAAATACATATTTTATATGAAATATAATTTTTTACAGGTTGTCCAGTTTTCGAGATACCTGCCAAAAACCATCTTGAAATGTAGTTTTGAAACACATATTTTTGGACGTTTCCTTGATTTAACGGAAAACAGTTAGTCTTATCGAAATCTTAATTATAACCAAAATTGTTTCTTACAAAATTTCCAATCGCTAGTAAATCTTAATATTTGAGATAGGGTCAATAGGACAAAAGTTATAGTCCCCCGAAAAATGTAAACTTAATGTCAATTAGTAATATTTCTAAATAATTTTAGTGCATGGTAGGATTTTTTTATACCGACCACATTTTTACTAATCACTCCCCCCCCCCCTCCCACCACATACTGTTGCTACAATAATACTAATTAGCTACAATCGTTCCTGCCTAAGAGCACAGGAACACTAACTACTTTTCCTGTAAATTCGGAATCAGGTGCTCGGAAAATGAAATTCCGATGTAAACTCACCATACATTTCTGACTAACTTCCCCTCTACTTTGTATAGTATACAAATACTAGTGAATAATTTATTATTTTATAAATTATATAAAGTTTCTTTTCATTTTTTAGCCAAGGATATCGACATGTCGCTGAAATTTGGTGAAACTAAGTAATACTAAGTAATAGTATACTAAGTAATAGTATACTAAGTAATAATATACTAAGTAATAGTATACTAAGTAATAGTATCCTAAGTAATAGTATACTAAGTAATAATATACTAAGTAATAGTATACTAAGTAATAATATACTAAGTATACTAAGTAAATAAGTGTTATTCAGAGAGCAAGGACGTCCTTCCGATTATTCGTCACTCTTTTGAGATTCTACTTTTAACTGAAAATTGCCAAATTGCTTTAGGGGGGAAAAGATGCCGTGACTATATCCCCAACCTCAAATATCGACCCATATATAATCGATATAGGTCTAACTGCGATGTATCGATTCCTCCTTTGATTAAACCTCCTCCTATTCAACTATCTGTCCTGAAGGGAGCCAATCAGTACTAACGAGAGGCTAACGACTAAATTGACCCTTTATATAAATTGCTTCTCAAATTTACACAAATTTCTCTATACCTGCCTATCTCCTGGTGGGTCTGGGTAATAGTTACCCTTTTTTTTTACTGAAATTCAGGGTTTTTTTAATCTCGAATTAAATTATTTTGCATTAAATTGAATTAAAACGGTCAAAAGTGCACTTTAAGGGTTTCTTTGTCCGAAGACCTTATTAGAGAGTGTGTAACGTCGCAATTTATTGCCCCAGCATGAATTAGCCTTGTTTCCAAATCTTCGACCTTGTTTTAGTTAGTTATTATGACATGCCCGGGCTTCAACTACGAGGTCATATCGCCTACTACCAGAGCGCGCTTTCGTCACTCTGGTGGACATGAGCCCGACTCTATTGAGGGAGTCCTAAATTTTGCCTACCCTAAATTTTTATTCACCTAGGGTAGGGCTCTTTAACGAGTATCTGACATCGTACAGGCTCGGGTCCATCGCTTAACGTCCCATCCGAAGGACGGCGGGCTTAAGTTTATTTTTACCTCCCAGATAAAATAAACTAAGGCCCTCGGCCGTGTTTTGAACCCACGATCTTGAGCTCAGAAGGCAAGCACGCATACCACTGAGCTACCGGCGTCCTCCCTTGTTGTATGTTTATTTTGTTTTCGCCTAACCAGAGGGATGCTGCGTAGGTGAATTATGATCTGTAGAAGGAACGTTCTGTTGACGAGGTGGCAGAGTTTCGAGAGCCTGGTATGCGCTTGCGTATGTTTTCACATTTGAACCAATACACCCGAGACTCCATACAAGAATGAAGGCTATCCACGGCTGAAGACAGGATACTAGCAAAGTATCGTCAACGTAGATCGCCAACAACGTTAAAGAAGGAGATAAAGTAGCAGTAAAGATTAAACAGAATGGAACTAAGTATAGTACCCTGGGGAACACCCGCTTGGATCGGCTTCTTCTCATTGAAATTGGAGTTGAATTTGGATACTATTCCCTGTCAATATAAATTATTCATATACAAGATCTGGATCTTTTACAAGGTATTATTCCCATATTACCATCGGAATTTCTCACATCTAAATATCGGAATCGTTTTTACTATTTTTCGCAATATTTCTTGACGTTTTAATTTTGTAGCTTTGTCCTTCGCACAGCCAAAGACTACAATTTTCACAAAAGGGCATACTCATTATCCAAGTTGTTACCACCAATTATGCTAAATTTTCAGGCCTATAAAAAAAAGACATTCTCATATTACTCATCTTCTCTATAATTAATTCCATTTAGTTTCATTATTTTAAATATCAAGGTGGCAGTAGGTAAAAGGAAACAGCTGTTTTCATATAGTTGTTGATTTTATGTCTTATGGGCTTTAACTACAAGATCATATTGCCTACTACCAGAACACTCTTTCAGCGCTCTGGTAGATATGAGCCCGGACTCTACTGTTTATCCAGGTTTAGTTACCCAGGATGGGGGTTTTTAGCAAGTACCTATCGTACAGGCTCGATTCCACTTCTCATCCGAAGGACAGCGTGCTCTGCTCGGTCGGCTTTCGACACCGCAATGAACTCCGAAGACCAAGCACGCTTCCTATGAGCTACCTGCGCCCTTTCTAAATATTTATATTAATATTTTCATGTAAATTCAAAGCCCTACAAGACTTTTTTTCTTAAATTTCCAAAAATGTTCACTCCAATCCAAAGGTATAAATTATCTTACTGGGTTCACAGGGAAAATTAATAGCATAGAATAAGAGAACAAATATTTGGATTTATTTAACTTAACCTACATTATAAATTTAAAAACTAAGATTGGAAATTAAATAATTTACAAAAGGAAATCTTTATATTAATAATGTTTTTATATTAATAATAATAATAATTGATTTTATAATATATTAATATATATATATTTTTTTTTTTGGCGCTATGGTCGATTAATAATCTTAATGTCTGTAAATTTTTACATCACATCATGTTTTCCAAACTCTTGAGAATCCAAGAATGACAAAAAGAAAAATCTGTCTTCGTCTGCTTGCGTATGTATATTGTTAATTGTTAACAGTATTTATATTTTTTAAATAATAATATATTCCTTCGGAAATGGCCTGTTCCTCCCAGGATAATGTCTCGATTATGTAAACGAAAAATCAAAGTCGTTGTTTTTAAAGAAATATATAAGCAAGAAAGGGGGAAGTTTTAGGGTAGTTTTACTCAGGGGATGAATGAGAAATAGTGGAATATAAGGAGGAATATGCTCCAATAAAAATATGGAAGTGTTTCAAACAACGGAAGGGTGCAACGTTGAGAAAACTGTTGTCTGGAACCCCGACAATAAAAGTGTGGGCAATAATTCATTGTTACGAGGCTTCCTCCCTTTACAGCGACTTTAGTAACAATTTATTGTATTTAACACGTACATGATTGTCTATTGAAAAAAAAAAAAAAAAAAAAAAAACTATTGCTCTTTCTTTCTTTTTTATTACTTCCCCAGGTAGTATAGGGGAAGTTATGGAATCGGTCAGAAATTCGGTGTGGAGATCTCGCCCCCCCTCCAGATTCCAAATATATACTTCCCTAGAACTAATTAATCAATTAACTTTTCGCTTCTTCTCCAAAACCTGTAGAATACATTACATCAAATTTATTATAGTTTTTCAGTCATGCCTCTTTCCTATTCCCTCCTCCCCTTTGACCAATTAGGCAGAAAATCGATAGGTGTTATCCTTATCGAGTTTTAGTCGCACATATGTATAACATTTCGTGTCTATACATTCTATTGGCAGTTATTAGAGTTTTTATGTTAAGTCTCCCCCCAAATCCCCCCTTCTCTTTGGTCGATTTGGCTGAAAAACAATATGTATCATCGTTAGAGGGTTCTGGACTCACATATAAAATTTCGTCTCGATATATTCATTCTATCGGGAGTTATCAAGTTCACAGACACACAGATAGAAAGACGTTTTTTCATATTTGGAATCTGGAGGTCGGAAAACATGAAATTCCGTTGAAAACTTTGCATCGAATTTTTGACCGATCACATAACTTCCCCTATACTTCGTATAGCTGGAGAAGTAAAATTTTTGGCTGTGTGTGTCTGTGAACCCGATAACTCCCGATGAAATTTTATAGGTGAATCCATAACTCTCTAAGGACAACACCTAATGATTTTCAGCCAAATCGATCTAAGGGAAGGGGCGATTAGGGGGGAAGGTTTAACACAAAAACTCAAATAAGTGCCTTTTTAATGAATGTAGTGACAAGATAAGAAGTAAATGGAAGAGAACCAGCAATCTAATTATACATATCGACTAAAATTGACTATAAGTTAGCTCTCGCTTTCCCGCTATATTCATTTAATCGATTTGGTTGGTATCGATACATTCGTTAGATCGAGTTATCAGGGTTTTTGAGTTAACCCTCTCCTCTGATCCCCCTTCCTTTAGGCGGGCATTACACTATAAAAGTTCTTTGACAAAGATCTTTTATAAAAGTTGGAATGAATTTTTTTTTTAAATTTGTTTATAAAATATCTTTTATGACTACTAAATTTAATATTACACTATGTAAAATATTTTAGAAATCTTAGTTTTTTGTTTCAAGACAGTACTAGTAAGTTGTGTGCAAGTGACTGTTGTGTCGCAAAAATAGATGACGTTTTAATACCAACTGCCGCAGATTTTGCGACTGCTGCAATAGCAATAGCTGTGGCGGAAAAAAATAAACATAAGAATGTAAAGAAACGTTTGTGGGTATGACCTTGGGTTACGCGGCGTGAGTTTATGAGCATCCATCAGAATTTACTGAAAGGACTGTCCATGGAAGATATAAAAAGTTACTTCAACTATTTGAGGATGAATAAAAAAAACCTTCGATTACTTGCATCTGAAGGTGGGACCAATAATATCTCGGGAAATGACACATTTGCGTAACCCAATACTCCCTGAGGAACGACTTTGGTTACTCGGCGATTTCTTGCCACAGGCGAGAGCTACTCAAGCCTTCAATACAGTAGTCGCATACCTCAGTGTACACTTTCAAATATTATACCTGAAACAAGTAGTCTATAGGGGGAGGGAGATACGGGTGCAACGTGAAGAAAGGAAACAGCAGGAGTGGGAGAGACAACATTTATCAAATATTGGATGAGAATGCAAACTATGATAAAAGAACTTTTATAAAAGACAAATTTTATAAAACTTGAGCTATTAAACTATCACATTTATCGTAAAAGTTCTTTTATAAAAGATCTTTGTCAAAGAACTTGTATAGTGTAATACCCGCCTTAGGCAGTTATTACGGTTTTCAAATAAAAATCCCCTTCTCTGCTCCCCCCTCCCCTTTGGCAGTTTTGACCGAAACTCAATAGTTGTTGTCATAATGGGGTTCTGGATATAATATAAAATTTCATGACGATATATTAATTTTAACGAGAGTTGTGTACACAGACACATACACAAACACACACAGACAGGAAACTACTTAAACAGCTACATGAAGATTAAAGTAAGTTATGTAACCGGTGATCAGAAATTCTATGTTGAATTTCACACAAATACCCGAATAGCTGTCGAAGTAATGAATGTAACGCCACGAATTTTCATATCTACATTCAAAACACAATTAGGAAGCTACATATAAATTTTCAGCCAAATCGGTCAAAGGGAATCGGTGGATCAGAGGAGGAGTCCTAACTCAAAAACCATACTATCTGAGTAAGACTGATAATCAACCAATTGATAAATTGAGTTTAGAGGGAGAGCGAAAACATAATTCATTCATTCACGCGTATATTGCCTATGATTCACCAGCGATTTTTTTTTTATTTGATCGATTACATAACTTCCTGTATACCCGGGGGAATGGAAGTCATTCGAAACCTTTATTGGAGTAAAGAAAAAATGTTACACTTTTCCGGAAAAAAAATGACTTATATAACTGTCTTCTCTGTTTCAGACAAATTATAAAGGATTACGTCTAAATTTTCCAGGAGGAAAACTGCATCTGTCTTCATTTCTGTAAGTAATATTTTTCTTTTTTGAGATTTATTAGTTTTAGCTTTATCTATGTTTTACCCTCTGAAGAAATTTAAGCACGCAGTAGCTAGATATATTTTCAAATAAATATTTTATTTGACATTTTTTAAGGAAAAAAAAAAGTCATTATATTTCCTATTATATACATTACGTTTTCAAGATTTACGGTAATTGTTTCAATAAATCTAAGCTGAGAACCATCTTCGCTGTAAACCATCGAGAAATTTAGAAGGTGTTCCGAAATTTTCTCAGAGTAGGCCTATTGTGTGCCCAGTGGGTGTTGGTCCCTACAGCAGCCCTGGATCTTTAGTAAAGTCCAGGATTCTTCTGCAGGTTCCTTCCATTACTTGCTTCGGTTCCGTTATGGCAGACCCGAAGCAGTGAAATCTTCTACTTTCTAGTGCTATACACTGGCTTAGAATATGAACCGGTCTCATTTTCCTCGCTACATTTCCTGCACAGAGAGCTTCTAGCGATGCCCATATTGTGTAGGTGTCCTGTCTTCTTAGATCCATTCTGCTCATATTCAGGAGCTCTCGGCTCCTTTTCTCTGAGGTTTTTGCTACAAAGAGTTTTGAATGTCTTTGCTTTGGGACCCCTCTCCAGAATTGGATGTGTTTCCTGGTCAGCCAACCTTTTATTGTCACCCTTGCGGTGCTCTTAGAGATCCAGCAGAAGGGTTCCGGTCCTATAGGTTGTCTATCAGCTCCTCACTGGGCCAGTTGATCAGCCCTCAAACCTCTGATGCCCTGGCATCCATCTCAATTCTCAGAGTACTAGTAAAAATTGAAGACGATTCAGAGGGGGCTATGGTAGTGGAGGTGGTTCAGAGGGGTGTCTCCAGTGAACCACACCTCGACCACTTTTTGTAGACAGCCTTCACTGCTAAGTTAAGATATTCGGTTTGGTGGTCAGCGAGAGGCCTGACGAATTACCAGATGAAAGTTTTCAGTTAGCAGTAACCTGGCTTGAAATGATTTTTCCCTCGGAATTGTTCAAATTGGTTGAAAGTTGATGAAGAAAGAGCGAGGCTAAGGCATATACGAAGGGAGTCAAGTCTGATCACGTACAGAGGGGGGTTGGTGGTGAGGCGGTTAGCAAGATTGGCCAGAACTGTTTGTCTAAAGACAGCCATAACTGGAAGAGTTACTGGTAACCATACTGCTCGGAGAACTGGCGCCCTAACAGGGACGTGGGGATTGGGGAGAGTCATCATCCAACGTATAGCGCAGCTGCGCTGATCCCGTGTTGGGCCCGGTGTACACGAAGGGTGCGTCCCTGGGCCGTGCGTCACAGGAATGCATGGAGCAGTGCATAAAAGATTCTAGGGGCGCAGCGCCATGTCGCAGAGAGTGCGATGACGCTACCTCCCTATACTGCCATTATTTCTAGTGGAGTCTCATCACTCTATTTCACTTTTGATATTGTCACATATCCTACGTAATCTTATCCATCTTGTAATCCGCATGAGAAAATAACTTAAAAAACTTACATAATCTTTCACTTCTCCAGCTTTATGAAATACAGGGAACGTAATTTGATCGGTCAAAAATTCGATGCGGAGTTTTCAACGAAATTTCATATTTTAATTCATAATCTAAAGAGGACACAACCTGTCAAATTTCAGCAATATCGGCCGAAGAAAAAGGGGGTTCAGGGGATGTGACTCAACTCAAAAAACCCTAATAATTGCCGATGTAATGAATTTATCTACACAACATTTAGTATGAGGATTTAGGAACCCCTACGTAACTCAACTGTTGAATATTAGCGCAAACAGTTGACTAGTTATTGAGGGGGAACAAAAAGTGTATTGATTAATTCGTTCTGAGGAAGTACATTATCGATGATTCACCGACCACTTTTTATCTTACGTCACTCAACCCGTAATATATCAGCTCAATACTCTTTTCTTTTTTTAGAGGTCTTAGAACTTGCGCAGGAACTTGCATAGGTAATTGTAAGCGAAACGAAGCGTCCGCAGAGTCCCCGGTTCCATTATATGCCTAATATCCTAAAGAAGGAAAGACAGCTCCTTAAGCATTTTCCAAAATAATTTTTAAACTTTAAAAATATATTATCTCTAAAACTTTTTGAGTGATGTCTTCTATCCATCATTTCTACCAGATCTATAATTTTACTTTTTTCATCAATTATTTTCCTTATGAAGACAATAGCCCTTTACATTTGAATGACCTCCATTGGACGGAGAGTTGATAGGGTCACGAAGGTACAACTTTGAATAAATACTAGCAGGTTCATCAGGCGTTGCTCAGCACTAACTTCAGTTTCAATAACTTATTGATCATTTAAGTCGAGATTCCAAAATTGTATACAGTAACTCTAACCACTGAACAATCGAGGTACATTCTACGATAACTTCACTAAACATTCATCTATGGAAGCTTTCTCTCGGGCTCATAGCTCAGGCATACCAACCACTCAACAATCAAGGGCCACTCTCAGCATAGTACCTAGTCATGCTAACCACTCAACAATCAAGGACAACTCTCATCATAGTACCCAGTCATGTTAACCACTCAACAATCAAGGACAACTCTCAGCACAGTACCCAGTCAGACTAACCACTCAACAATCAAGGACAACTCTCAGCATAGTACCCAGTCATACTAACCACTCAATAATCAAGAACAACTCTCAGCACAGTACCCAGTCATACTAACCACTCAACAATCAAGGGCCACTCTCAGCATAGTACCCAGTCAGACTAACCACTAAAGTCTTCTCTCAATTTAGAAAACGATACACGAATTAATTTTTACTTTTCGCCCCCTCTGGTCCCCCCTTCCCTTTTGGTCGATTTGGCAAAACATCAATAGGTGACGTCGTTAGTTAATTTTTAGTTAATTTATTTTATTTTAATTACAAAAAATCAAAATCATATATTTTTGAAATCGTCTTTTTAAACTCTTTAATTTGATACCCCACTTGATGGGTTTTGGTTGACTTTACATTTTTTGAGTTCGATATGGCGGTCAGGTTCCTCCATTTTTTAAAAAAAAAATTTTTTGGAATTTTATAGCGTCTGTCTTTTGGGAGATTACAACGAACGTAGTAATGTATAAATCATTAAAATCCAGCCGTTTTGTCTTTCCGAGGGAACAAAGAATATAATGTTACAATGTTCTGCAGTCGGGCAAATAGATGCGTTTCATATTTATAATGTAACAATTTATCTTGGTCCCAGGAGATCAGCTCAGAACCTCTTCATGGACCAAGCAATGACTGCCCACACAACACTTCTGACAGAATATCATATAGAAGATGTCATCTAGGATGAAAAAATCCTAACTCATAACATATAACATTATTTTTATTTCTGGGAAATTTTCTTCTCTGTGGAAAATCCAGAAGTAAAGGATTTAAGGCTGCTTTTCACATTGGACGATAAAATGGAAATTTTTAGCCTATGTTTTTTTGATGAGTGCCCTCTCCAATTAAGGAACATCGTCTTAGCATGTAATCTATATGTATATATGTAGACATGGAACCCTTAAAATTGGAGGCGGCATTTCCCAGCCCGAACCTTCAGAGCTATAAGCTCGAAAATTGACTTAAATAAATTTCAGGTGGAAAAAGTCCAAAAAAATTGAATAGTACTTGAAAAAAGCAGTTGAATTCTTGCGTTCACCAGCTTGTAAATCATGCCCGGGCTTTAACTACAAGGTCATATCGCCTACTACCAGAGGGCTCATTCGTCGCTCTGGTGGACATGAGCCAGACTTTACTGTGGAAGTCTTAAATTTAAATTTTTTATTTTTCCGAGGGCTGATTGTGTCACCGCGTCCAGAGTAGGCCTATTGTGGGCCCTGTGTGTGTTGGTCCCTACAACAGCCCTGTATCTTTAATAACGTCCAGGATTCTGCGCGGTTCCGTTATGGTAGAATCTTCTGCTTTCTAGTGCCCCGCGGTGGCTTAGAATATGATCAGGAGTCTCATTTTCTTGCATAGAGGGCTTCTAGCGATGTCCATATTGTGTAGGTGTTTGTTGATATGACAATGTCCTGTGATCAGCCCTGTCAGCTCTTAGATCCATTCTGCTCATATTCAGGTGCTGTCGGCTCCTTTTCTCTGAGGGTTTCGCTACAAAGAGTTTCGAATGTCTTTGTTTTGGGACCCCTCTCCAGAACTGGATGTGATTCCTGGTCAGCCAATCATTTATTGCCGCCCTTGCGGTGCTCTTAGAGATCCCGCAGAAGGGTTCCGGTCCTATAGGTTCTCTGTCAGCTCCTGACCGGGCCAGTTGATCAGCCCTTTCGTTGCCCTCAAACCCCTGATGTCCTGGCACCCATTTCAACTCTATTCCGCCTCCAGTGCTTGAAGACATTCCAGGGCGATTTTGTAATCTATGATGCAGCGCTGCTTGGCTGTCGGACAGTCTCTTCATGAGCCAGGCACACCCGAGGATGGCATAAACTTCAGCTTGGAAAACAGTAGGATAAATTTTGCCTACATAGGTTTATTCATCTACGGTAGGGGTCTTTAACGAGTACCTGACATCTCACAGACTCGGGACATCCAAAAAATCAAAATCTATACACCAATTTTGAATTCAGTATATGGAGTATATTTTTGTATGAAAAATGTTTTGCGCCTATAATACCGTTCTTTTTATTTGTCAAAATTTGGAATCAGGATAATTTTGAAGGATTATATATTGTATTGCGTTCCCAAGGGCGTACTGTATCTAGATGAGTGGCCTTAGGTTCCACGTATGACCTGAAGTTGCCTTGTAAGGGGACAGAACGGACCAATGGCTTGGAAGAATAAATGAAGAGGAACCCCCCTCCTCCTCCCTCCTTCAAATTTATATATCAACAGGCAATGTACTTCTCCATCCTAAAACTCTAATAACCACCCTTGTAATGTGTTCTAATAACCACCCTTGTGTCGACACAAAATTTCATAATTTTTTTTTTTTAAATTTTAATTTTGTATTCTCAACTAAGTATATATATTTACAATATATAATAAGCAAATGTGATACATAATAAATAAATTTCTTGGATGTTGAAAGAGAAATCATTCATGAGAAGAGGAATTAAAGTATATCCAAAAAAAAAAAATAAATAGTTAAATGATAATGAAACATAAAACTGTAGTTTGTAGATGATTAGTCTATATAGTCAATCCAATAGTAGGTCTCGAGGCCATTGTCGCCTCAGTCTCCGAACATGAACATTAGGAAGGGTTCTTGTGGCAAGTCTGCCGACTAAAGGATTAGGGTGAAAGGAAAGGGTAGAATGGAATTTTCTGTAGCGGGACATCCCTTACAAATCTGCAGGTCATTGTGAACTTACCATTAGAGACATAGAATGGAGTGTTTGTGATTTTACGAAGGATACGGGATTGTAGGGTTTGGATTCTATAAAAATTCGAAGGTTTGGTTGAGCCACAGAGTTCAGCTCCATTCGACCATATTGGCTTCAGTAATTGGTTGTAAATGAGTCTTTTATTACTTAATTTAAGTTTCGTCTGTTCTCTAAAAGTCGTAATAAGAGTTTGTATCGTCAATTAAGTTCTTGTCTTTTAAGTCTTATACATGAGGATTCCATGTCAGGCGTCTGTCAATAAATAACCCAAGGTAGCGGACCCGATTCGAAACGGGAAAGGGTGTGTTATAAAGAGTTAATTTCATAATAAATTCAAAACCCTTATGAACTAAACCTATTAACTTTCTGTGAAATCGGCCAAAGAGAATTCAGAAGTCAATATATAAGTCAACTATTCATTTTTAGGCCAATCGGTCGAGTGAGAGACAAAAAATTGGTTAATTCGTGTTGGACTTACGTTGTTGGTGATTCACTGAACTTTCTCGTTCTTTGTCCCCATTTACTTCACCTGTTACTTTTTCCCTCTCTGAAGCTCATTCACACTCTTTCTCCCATTTTCTTTGCCTCATACTCTCTGTCCGTCATCCTTCACTTACGTCCCTCACTCCACACTCTCTTCTATTCCTTAACTGATGTTTTACCAGAACTCTCCTTCAACAACCAATTAAACTCAAGTATCCTTCAAGAGGGGTTATTCTTCTTCTAATACTCCATTTTATCTTCGTCCTACCTACTCCCAACCCCTAATTCTTGCTTGTTTTTCCACATACAAAATTCTGGTTTTTGTTAACAAGGGCTTTGCCGGAACAGAGAAATCATAAACAATATTTTTCATTTTTTCCAGGGAAGAAAGCAGATCAGTGAACTTTCCAGTCAAGTTTAAGATCCACAGCTAGTTTTATTACATGAAGAAGTTATTACTACTGAAGTATAGGGAAAGTTATGTAATCGGTCGAAAGCTTCATGTCAATTGTTCACCGGAATCTAATTCCTGGGAGTCTCAGTGCTGAGTGCCTGTGAACACGATAACTCCCAGTAGGGGGAATAAGTATGTTTGGGGCCAATGGCTAAAGAGCAAGATGGCAACCGTCCCCCAAAATACTCCGGCTTTGTACCGAAGTAGGTGTGTGGGAGAGAGGGACGGTCGCCATCTTGCTCTTTAGCCATTGGCCCAAAACATACTTATTCCCTCTACTACTCCCGATAGAAAGATTATATTGACATTTCAGGATATTTTCCGGCATATATCGAAATTTTTCGGACGACCTGCGAAATATTGTGTTGCATATAAAATGCGGCTTTCAGTTTTTTCTACAACTAGATAAAATACGAGTAGTTAAATAGATTTTTGTTTAGGTCATACTTAGGTCCCGAAGTAAAGAAGTCTAAATTTTCGTCCGATTTCAGCCAAAATATAATCAGAACTAATGATTCACGAATGCATTTTTTTTGTATTCTTTAGAACTTGAAATTTGAAATTGAAGCTGTCATATGTGTTCCGATTAGATCTTGGAAGAAATTAGACAAAAATAGAGACCACTTTACTTCTAAAGGGCCTAAGTACATTTTACACTTATGACCTAACCTAAAATCTATTCAAATATAAGTACTGAAGCACATTTTTATATAAACGAATGGCGCCCATTTTGGGGGATACATGCTGAAAACCGCCTTTAAATGATGTCTCGAAACCCATTTTTGATATGTTTGCCAGATTTACGTAAAAACTGTTAATCCTATTAAAAAATTTCCCATTTCAAAAAATGTTCCAAATTAAATTTCCAACTAACAAATGATCCCTTTGTGGTAGGAAAACATGAATTTCCGGTGTAGACAACATTTTCCGACCGATTTTATAATCTAAATCCAATTTTACAACCTATATGCGATTTTATAACCTGTATCCGATTTTATAACATAAATCCTATTTTATAACCTAAATCCGATTTTATAACTTAAATACGATTTTATAACTTATATCCGATTTTATAACCTATATCCAATTTTATAACATAAATCCGATTTTCTAACCTAAATCCGATTTTATAACCTATATCCGATTTTATAACCTATATCCGATTTTATAACTTATATCCTCCAGGTATGGAATCTTAAAAAAAAAAAAAAAGCGGTCCCACCGCAATAATTCAATCTTCAGGTACTGCTTTGTAAGGACTATTGATTCGTCCGCTGTTAACCTCAGAACAAAGTGTTGAATATAATGCATAATGTTCATATTGCATGTCTTCCATCATTTTTCTACACTAAATTACCAGTTTTATTATATTTTTCGTCTGTTATTTCTATTACTTATCCACTCGTTGCTAAAAAAATTAAATGAATAATGTGGGGGGAGGGGGGGGGGGGGGGGGGGGGAATAAAAAATATATTAGAATACCTGACTATATTTAAAAAAAAAAAAAAAATCGTCGATGAATCACCGCTAATGTACTTCCCCTTTTCTTTGGCTGATTTTGCTGAAAATTGATAGGTGTTGTCCTTATGGGGTTTTAGTCACACATATAAAACAGCTACGGAATTTAGGAGAAGTTATGTAATCGGTCCGAAATTTAGGAGAAGTTATGTAATCGGTCCGAAATTCGATGTTGTGTTGTCATCGGAATATCATCTTTTACGCACCCTTACTTCCTAAAATTAAAAAAAAATACGTTCTGTCTGAGTGTGTGGCAGTACATATAGAATTCCCGATAGAATAATTTTATATCTATATCCAAAAATCCCTAGAGAAGGTGACTCAACTCAAAAATCCTAATTACTTCCGATGTATCGACACAAAATTTAGTATGAGAATTCAGAAAATCATGAGTGAGATATGAATCGATTTTCATCCAAATCGATTGATAAATGTACCCTGGGGGAATATTATGAAATATACAATAAAATTGAAAAAAATAGATCATTTAAAATTTTTACTAGCATAAATCTGCTAGTTAATGATGTTAGTATAGATGAGGAGTGATGTTCCTGTTTGAGGGGGGGGGGGGGTGCAATGGGGGGCGGAGGGCGCAAAATAAATGAGTGCATAGGGGCGTAAAATATCCCGAATACAGGCTAACCTTTGTACGAACTAAACCAAAGTCGTTATTAACAACAATTTCAATTTACGTAATGTTTTACCTCTGAGCTACATTATTAGAATATTATTTATCCTGTTTCGCTAAATGTAATTTTGTCAGTAAATTATCCCTAATGCATTGGGCAAACTGGCCTAATTGTCAGCTGATATCTGATATAAAGAATGGAATGGTGCGACCTTAGAGCTCTCTAGCGGTAGCGTGATGTACTCTCAGCCCTTAGGGCCAGAACCGTCATTATCTACCTACTGTAATAGGACCATCATCATAATTACACTACCTTTATTCAGAAAATTTTGTATTTTTCTTTTTCTTTTCTACATCAGAATTAGTACAGACCATTTGAACAATGTTTTCATAAAATAACTGAGAGGGCCCCAGTAGGTCAGTCGTATTCGTGCTTGTCTTCTAAGCTCAAGATCGTGGGTTCGAAATCCAATCGAGGCCCTTAGTTTATTTTATTCGAGAGGTAAAATCAACTTGAAGCCGCTGTCCTTCGGATGGGACGTTAAGTGATGGTCCCGAGCCTGTATGATGTCAGGTACTCCTTAAAGACCCCTAGCAAAATTTAGAACTCCCACAGTAGAATTGGGCTCATGTCCACCAGAGTGACGAAAGAGCTCTCTGGTAGTAGGCGATATGACCTCATAGTGAAAGCCCGGGCATGAGTCATAAAACGTAACCTAGATTCTATTCTATAATGACTGTTCTTAGTAGTTTAGTGTAAATTTGTGCCAAACTTGTAGAATGAATTTCTGGACAAAAGTAAGGTTGCATCCTCGTTTTAAGCTTCCACTCTCCCTCTAATATATACCTCTTCTTTGCCTGATTAGGCAAAAAATTATTAGGTGTCTTATTTAATGTCTTGTAGTGTATAATCTGTGATTCTATCGCCGGTAGAAAAGGGACCAGACAAGAGCCACTGCTCCTGCCTCCGACTACAACTGATCAAGCTGGCTTTCTGCAATGTTAACGTCTTTAGTTCATTATTTGATGTGTCTAAAGCTGATGTTGCCAAGTTGAGCGCGATGGATGACATATGCTTTTGTGAAAATTTCTTCTTCTTTTCTTAAATATTATAATTCTTTGACATGTATCAACTTCAGAAAATACAAAACATTCTATTAAAAATAAAAAAATTTTTTGTCAAGTTTCAAAAAGCAGTTTTTAAAAAAGCATTTTAATTACATCTGTGGAAGTTATTTGGAAACACGAAAGGTAAAAAATGTACATACCTTTTTGTAATATGCCTCAATACCTTCTGCATATGGTACTTAGTGTCATTTTTAAAATTTAAAAAATATAAAAAATTAAAGAATCAACTTAATTATATATATGATAATGATGAGGTAGTTCTATCACTTGCGGTCTTCTGTCTATTGAATTGGCAATATCTTCATTTGCTCAACAGTTGCTTTTCATTTTTTAAATAATATTTTTTATGTTCTTTGGATTATTCTTTTTTGTATTATTATTTTATTGTATTTAATTCTTTATTATTACTCTAAAAGACTAACGTTACCTGTGGCTTTATTTTAATTTAACCTTTTTATTATTATAAGTATTGCGTTCTTTTTGTTATCAGTTATTGAATCTACCTATGGGTTAGGTTAGGTTAGGTTTTATGACTCATGCCCGGGCTTTAACTACGAGGTCATATCGCCTACTACCAGAGCGCTCTTTCGTCACTCTGGTGAACATGAGCCCGACTCTACTGTGGGAGTCCTAAATTTTGCCTACCCTAAATTTTTTTATTCATCTAGGGTAGGGGTCTTTAACGAGTACCTGACATCGTACAGGCTCGGGACCATCGCTTAACGTCCCATCCGAAGGACGGTGTGCTTAAGTTTATTTTACCTCCCAGATAAAATAAACTAAGGGCCTCGGTCGGGCTACGAACCCACGACCTTGAGCTCAGAAGTCAAGCACGCATACCACTGAGCTACCGGCGCCCTCGAATCTATCTATGTATTTATAATTCTGTATCGAACTCCTTGCTGTAAGGTAATTATTTATAAGCAATCAAGTTATTCATTTAATCTGTGATTCTATAAAATAACAACCCCGGACTTGTTAAAGTGTGAGTGAAATAAATGTATTTTTTACACTATAACTGTTTAATCTATGAAATAACTACCCTCCGACTTGTTAAAGTGTGAGTGAAATAAATGTATTTTTTACACTATAACTGGTTAATCTATAAAATAACTACCCCCCGACTTGTTAAAGTGTGAGTGAAATAAATGCATTTTTTACACTATAACTGGTTAATCTATAAAATAACTACCCCCCGACTTGTTAAAGTGTGAGTGAAATAAATGCATTTTTTACACTATAACTGGTTAATCTATAAAATAACTACCCCTGACTTATTAAAGTGTGAGTGAAATAAATGCATTTTTTACACTATAACTGGTTAATCTATAAAATATTGTGGAGGCTATCGTATCAGTTAGAGTATGAAATGAGTTGAAATTCTTTCATGTTCACGTGACGAGCAGCACCTCTCATTAGCATGGGGATTGGTCGACCCGCCATGGCCTCACTTAAGCACTTCTCAGATCCCGAGCTCCCTCTACAAAGACGGACGGGTTATGTTGCACACACATGCTAGATGCACCCAAAAACGTCATAGAAATGCACGTTATGTGGCCATTACAGGACTTTCTTATACCAACTACGCTCTAGCCCCCACTCTATCCCCCATCACAAAATCATTTCATACTGGCATTATTGGGTATATGA
This sequence comes from Aradus depressus, assembly GCA_963662175.1. Classification (NCBI taxonomy): domain Eukaryota; kingdom Metazoa; phylum Arthropoda; class Insecta; order Hemiptera; family Aradidae; genus Aradus; species Aradus depressus. The sequence continues at coordinate 33,442,738 of OY759223.1, forward strand.
AACTAATGAGTTGGTGTCAGCGGTATTTTTTTGTTTCATTGTATAGTGTAATTCTGAGTGACTTTCTTATACACAGTAATGTCAGTATGAAATGATTTTAGAAGAGGGGGAGTGATCTATAAGCGTGGTTGGTATAAGAAAGTCCTGTATTGGCCACATCACTTATTTTTTTCTTCATGTTCATATTTTTTTTCATAAAAGCTACCAATAATAATATTTTTATTATATGATATGGATATGATGAAGAAGAAGAGTTTATTATAACAGTCAGAGGTACAATAAGGTTCCTTAACCATTACCCTTACACAATAAGTACAAATCAGTTAAATTAAACACAATGCTAGTGCTTAAGAGAAAAAAAAAAAAATACAAAGTAACTGAAATGAATAGAAAATAAATTAATAAACATTCAAAAACAGAGATTATAATTTAAAATCGTGAACGCATATTTTTGTGTTTCCCTCCCTGAGTTTTCCCTATTTTCTTTACCAAAACGTTTTGATTTGTGTCACACTTAAGTAAAAAGTTTTTACTGAAATTTATTATGTAGTCCAGTAGGAGCTCAACATTTAGGTGTTCATGGATTTGGAGGATGGAGGTGTCCCTCGAGTAGCTACCAACCAATCTAAGGCATTTGTATAGGGCCACTTGAAGAGTTCTTGAGTTGGTATTGCTTGCAAGACTGGGCATGCATACGTCATCACTGGCCTCAACAGAAGCTTGTATATGAGGAGTCTATTGGTTAGATTAAGGGCTGCCTTTCTGTGGAGTAACGGGAATAAGGAGAACACAAGTCCACTCACAGTATTTGCTTTCTGTCTGATATGTTGCCTGAAGGTCAGTTGTCTGTCTAGAAGAACACCAAGGTATTTTACTATATCCAGTCCAAATTTTCTTCTTTCTGGGGTAATGGATGCGTTTTTTTGTAAACAAGATCGCTTCAGTTTTTCCTTCATTAATTTCATGGAAAAACCGTTTGATATGGATATGACTTTACGGAAAGTGTCACCTAAATTGTAACTATTATTTCCCACTTATATGGTTCATGTTCACCGTCATCAGACCCGCCCCTTTTGAAATAATCCTGTCTACGCCACTGTACATATGCATATAAGGCCCTAAAGTCATAATGACCAGTGGAAATGTAAATTGTAGTTGTTGAGAGGGGGGGAGTGCGTATATGAATAATTCACATACTCCTATGTTAACAGTTCATATAGTGTGGGGACACTGTCAAAGTAACAGCTAGAATCTACTACATAACACATCGTTCTGATGGATACGCTTAGTGGCATAGCCAAGAGGGGGCCATCATATATTACATATTGGCTGAAAACAAACAAAAATTTAACTAGTTTTTTTTTTTTTTTTTTGGACATGTACTATCATATTAGCTATGTCACTGTGTTATCTAGTTATTAAGACATCCATGGCCCCGGGAGGGAGTTCTATCTTCAGAATAAAACTAACTCCCTGACGAGATTCGAACCCGCAAACCAAGGTGAGACCATGCGACTAAATCCCTACGCTCTAGCCCGCACGGCCACCATGGCCTCCCATGGGTATTAAATAGGAAACTGTATTGTGTATGATTTGTATATCTTCATCCAGTAGTTAAATGCCACAATAACTGACTAATTATAATAGTTAGTTATTATGACTCATGCCCGGGCTATAACTACGAGGTCATAATATGACCTCGATATTATCGCCTACTACCAGAGTGCTCTTTCGTCACTCTGGTGGACATGAGCCCGACTGTAGTATGGGAGTCCTAAATTTTGCCTACCCTAAATATTTATTCACCTAGGGCAGGGGTCTTTAACGAGTACCTGACATCGCACAAGCTCGGGACCATCGCTTAACGTCCGATCCAAAGGACGGCATGCTTAAGTTTATTTTACCTCCCAGATAAAATAAACTAAGGGCCACATCTTGAGCTCAGAAGGCAAGCTGAGCTACCGGCGCCCCCTACTAAATATAATATATTTAGATTCTAATTAATGAATTATTTTTCAACAATGATCTCAGTTTCTATTCATTTTATTGGGATCTTAAAAGCGTTGGTAGAAAAGCGGTTTCTTAACCTTGAGCACGCTGTCTTTCGGAGGGGACGTTAAGCGATGGTCCTGAGTCTGTGGGATGTCATGTACTAGATAACCTATGTAGCCAAAATACCTGAGCGATGGAATAGCCCTCTGGTGTAATGTTTGGTCATGAACCACAATAACAAACAAAACAGATTATAGGTTATCCATATCCTAAATTATCCACGTGTTTCGAAAGATTATTAATAATGTTAATTAATTAACATATAATTAAATATTAATTAAGTTCAAATAACCTTGACTTTTCTATAATCGATAGCCCTCCAACGCTGTAATTAAATAATGTACTAGTTAATAGACCCGAATATTAACTAACATTTCAGTTATTTAACGGAAGGTTAGTAAAGGTGTCACGGAAAGTGTCTTATCAATAAATACCATAGATAATTCATCAATACTTAGAGGCTTTCCTAGAAGGAAGTAGCTTTTCTTATAGATTTCTCTAATTATACCCTCTGAACCTTAAAATAAATGTTTTCGGTGAACCATGGGCTTTATCTACGAACTAAACCTGAATAGGCAAAATTTAGGTCTCTCCCTAGTCAGACTCATGTCCACCAGAGCGACGAAAGTAGGCGATATGACCATTCCAGGCATCTGGGAAGGGAACCTTACGGGGTTCCACAACCAAAAATGGTACTACGGGGGCGGCAGCTATCCAAGCGGCACCACCAAATGATTCTTAGTGGTTGTGATAATTGGGACCGTTGTCCGGGATCCAGGAATCTGGGAAATATCGGTCACCGGGATCAGCGCGGGGTAGTAGGCGTCCCTGCCATCCCTCAAGATGGGCGTCCACCATTACGGTAAGTCTGGGTACGTGGTGGGCATCGACATCAAAACACCGTCCATGAGTTAGACACCTTGAACCAAATCGAGCAAAGAAAGCGGGGTTTGGGTGAGGTTAGAAATTTGGATTATTCCAATAATTCGAGCGGGGGAAGTACACATGATTCATCCAGAATTTTATTTTTTAAAAGTGAGGGGAAAAAGAATGAGAAATTCTCTTTTAGGGAGAAAAAATATTGGTAGATCTTTCTTTTCAGGGAAATATGCTTCATTTGTTCGAAGAATGGCTGCGGTAAATGTTCATTTGCACATGTCTGTGGAGGACCCCCTCGCTATACACGCTGATGGTTATCCTTCACTTCTCTTAGGGACATCGTGTCTCCCCCTCTTGCTGAAGGAAGCTACGGTTGGCTAGGTAGATGGGTAGTTTACAGTTTCCCAGATAGATAGCAGCTCTGTATTGTCCTCCAGAGATGTGCTCCTGAGTGCTCAGTATCTCTTTATTATCCCTGCCAAGACTCACTTAGGCCAGCCCTCAACACTTCCCCCCACCCCAATCCTCACATTACCACACACTCCCCCCACCTCTACTTCCTATCTTTCGTGAAACATGTTTCCCACTGTTTCTTTTTCTTTTTTTTTGTTTCTTTTCTTTTTTTAGTTCTACTCTTTCAGAGCTCTCCACTCATAGAGTCCTACCTTTCAAACAATAAAAAAATATTAAATCAGAGGAGATACTAGTATAGCCCTAAGTGTACACCCCAGATACCATCCTCGGATGCGCCTGGCTCAACAAGAGAAGGATCATCAGGGAAGTGCTGATTCTAATACTAAAAGAGCTACAAGATTCTAAAATCGTCCTGGAATGCCTTCAGAAACTATAGTCCTTGGCGGACCAAAACAGAGTAAAGTTGAGAAGTATGCCAGGATATCAGGGATTTGAGGGCAACGAAAGGGCTGATCAACAAGCCAAGGCTGACAGGACACCCATAGGACCGGAGCGCTTCTGCGGGATCTCTAAGAGCACCGCAAGGACGGCAATAAAATGTTTACTAACTAGGAAATAAATCCAGGTTCTGGAGAGGGGTCCCTAAGCAAAGACATTCAAAACCCTTTGTTGCGGAACCGTCAGGGAAGAGAAGCCAATAATGTTGAAGTTCTTAGAATTATGACAGGTCTGACTACACGACACTGATACATAAACGAACATCTGAACAATATGAGCATTGCGAGAAGCTCCTTGTGCAGGAAATGTGGCGAGGAAAACGAGACCGGTTCATAATCTAAGTAGCACAGCAGAACTGTAGAAAGCAAAAGATTTTACTGGTTTTGAAATGCTGTAACAGAACTGTGGCAGGGTATGGAAGGAACCTGCACCAGATACAGGGCTACTATAGGGATCAACATACACAGGACACAATAGGTCTACTCTGGCCCCGGAGAAATCTTCGGATCTCCTTTATAAAAAGAAAAAAAAAAGAAAATCAGTCTATTGGCATGTGGAACGGGGCAAGATGCACATACTGACAATAAATAAATAAGTATGAAATTAAGTAAGGATAGGGTGCCGTGAGGTGAAGAAGGTTGAGAGCCACTGATCCTATATATAGCGACTTAGATCCTGGTTTCGACTTTGTAAGTAGCTTTTCTCCCTCTGAACCTCTTGCAGACTTCAGTCTTGTTAAATTTTCAGTGGAACTCCGTCTTGCTCACTCCTTCATTCCCTCTCTACTGAGATTTAAACTCTATACAAGCATTCTGATGGAGAAAACCAATGCTAAATAGGATCGTATGTTAGCTGCGGACCTGGCCTTACCTCTGGGGTATCGTCCAATTGGATTTTAAGTGAGCTCGAAAACTAACCTAGACTCCTATCCAATTATTTACCACTTCACTTGGTTATGTACTATTTAGCATCGCTGGCTTGTTCCCAGATTCCACCTCCACTAATGTAACGGATCCCAAACTGAGATATTCGTATGACTTGTTGGACTTAGCCACTTTCCTGGAAGTGGAGTAGAGCTAAGAAGAGAAAACGGGTGAGTAGAGTAGGGGAAGGATTCGCACTAGCCGAGGCTACCCCTACCACTATGCTCCCCTTTATCCCCCACTACGCTCCCCTTATCCCCCACTATGCTCCCCTTTATCCCCCACTACGCTCCTCTTATCTCCCACTATGCTCCCCTTATCCCCCACTACGCTCCCCACTACCGCCACGCCCTCTTCCTCTCATTTGTATTTTGAAAGATTGGCTATAATAAAAAAAAAATCATATTTCTTCATAAAATGTTTTAAAGCTAGAACTGAATTTAACTCTAAGCAGTTTAGTAACTTTAAGCGAGTTTCTAACGTTATGTGAGTTAGTAGTACGGTATAATAAATAAACATTTTGTGTTTACATGGACTAGGTTAGATATTATATTTTTAAAGTATTGTTCAGCTGGTTATTGTTTAGCTGATTATTATTCCGCTGCTCCGGGCATATAAGGATGCTTAAGGATGTTTAAGCGTTAGAACTAGAGTCGGAAAACATGGAATTCTGGTGAAACTTAAAATTGAATTTCTGATCGATTACATAACTTCCCTTATACTTATAGGAAGAATCAGATCTAAATAAGGACACGTGACATCTCAAATTTCAAGTTCATTGCTTGCGAAAAAAAATCGACTACACACATACATACCTACGTATCATTGGCAAAATAATATTTTTTTTCACGATTTCAATACATCCTTATACTAAGGTATAAGTAAGTAAAATTGTATATATATAAAGAGAAATATAAATATAAAGAATAATGCTAGAAAGAGACAGAGAACCAAAAAGAGATTTAGACATAGAGAAGAAATAGAAGGGGATTGAGGATTGAGCCTTGGGGTTCTCCATTCTTATTCAATACGCTCACTTGGGCTCTTCCAGCAGAGGCTTCTGCCCTGTTATTATTTATTGATCCTGCTACAATTCTGCCATACTGAGGAAGGTATTAAGTGGGGGTTAAGCGACTCAACTCTTTTTATCTGACTGGGAGAGGAAGGACCATTTTCATGGAAAAGGAACCAAAGGGCTGTTTGGCCGGGTTTCATGAAAAGTTTGTCCCTTGACTTTGGCAAAGTTGGAGGGAGAGTCTACAAAACACAAATTGGAGAACAAAGGGGCAAACTGAATGAATATATGCATCAACTTGTTTGGTTAGAGGCATTCCAACGTGAGGCTCTGACAGTTTCCATGTCTTCTTTTCCACGATGTCTAATCAGCATTTCCAGCTGATGAGAAGGTTGTCTGATGAACTTCCTACATTAGATTGTTCTGCACATTTCTCCTGTTATTTTGGACACATTTTAGACTGATTTAAAGGAACCATGTTGATATGAACTGAAGGACCATTTATGTTCCTCAATAGGTTTCATTTCATGTATTATTTGTTGAGATTTAGGTTTAGATTTTATGATTCATTCCCGGGCTTTAACTACGAGGTCATATTGCCTACTACCAGAGCGCTCTTTCGTCACTCTGGTGGACATGAGCCCGACTCTATTGTGGGAGTCTTAAATTTTGCCTAACCTTAATTTTTATTCAACTAGGGCAGGGGTCTTTAACGAATACCTGACACCGTACAGCATCGCTTAACATCCCATCTGAAGGACGGCGTGCTTAAGTTTATTTTACCTCCCAGATAAAATAAACTAAGGGCCTCGGTCGGGCTTTGAACCCACGTTCTTGAGCGCAGAAAGCAAGCACGCATACCACTGAGCTACCGGCGCCCTCTATTATTTGTTGATCTAGAATGGCCCGGAGCAATTAAAATATACGAACAATTGCTGATATTATGTTTATTTTCATTCAATAAATAATAATTATTATTATTTCCGTTAAACCATAACATGATAACAGGATATCACAGATTGATCTGGTTTGTGTGTGTAAGTAGTTTTCTAGAATATTTTGATGCTGTTATTCATCATATCATTATATCACTTCGAGACAGTTCCAGTTAAATTTTGACCAATAAGAATTCATAGAATATTCAGGAATTAGTAGGCGCTATGTTCAGTGTTTGAAGGGTAGTTCCTATAACTAACATGAAAAATATATATTTTTTTAAATGGAAATAATATTTTACTTCCAAACTATACGAAGTATAGAGAATATTTTGTAAATTCAAAGCCATATAAAGGAAGACACCTATTAATTTTCAGGAGAATCAGAAGAAGGGAAGAGGATTAGAAGAGAACTCAACCCATAAACCCCAATAACTGCCCATTTCATGAATGTATCGACATAAAATATAGTATGAGGATTTAGGTCAACTATTGAATATTAGTGGGAGGGGGCGCGAAAAGTTAATTGATTAATCCGTTCTGGGGGAGTACATAGCCGGTGATTTTTTACTTTTTACTCGTCGGCCAATTCTGCTGAAAATCAATATTTGCCAGACATTTAAATTTCATGTCGATCCTTCCATACACCTGCAGTTATTAAAGTTTTTGAACGCCCAGGTTTTTTTTCCCCGGTTTACTTTCCATCTCTGAAGCTAACCAACCAAGTAATCATGAAGGGCAGACTCATTCAGCCTCATAAACCTGATATTAGGGGCATAAAAAGGTCGTATATGGGGGTAGTTAGAGTGCCTGATTAATAGCCAGGGGGAAGACCTGGCTGTTCACGGTCGGTCCATCTGAGTGACCGAAACTGACTTGGTCTCTGTAAATAAAACTAAGTCAACATAGTCAGCGTCCTCATTTCCGAACGGCTCTCTCTCTTCACTATGCTAACAATCTGTAATGTACCTTCCGTAATATTAATCAGACTAACTTTGTTGAACCTTCTCGCTGACTATTGACTACTGTAAACAGGGAGAAAAGTCGTAATGCTATTTGTAAATTACATTTGAATTCCTGTAAATTTCGTATCTTCTTACAAACCATCCTTTTCCGGATAACCAAACGGGTCTTCCTGTAGTATTTCAGCTACAATGTCCCAAGTAAAAAGCATTTTGAATGAAATTGGGGAGGGAGAATTATTAAATATATTGGATCCGGTAAAGCTAAAAAAAAAGTGTATATAACGCAATACTCAAGCCTCTTATGTACTTGAACTCTGGGGTTCTGCCAAAGCTTACTATCTCCAGAGCATTCAATCCTTCGACGACTTATTTAACATTGATGCGGTATGATTTAACGTAGAGGTCCTTGGAAGTGTGACTTCTCCCCATTGTCCCTCTGAGGGTGTCCAACTTGTCGTATCTACATACGGTAGTGTCCCCGGGGTAATCAGACCGAGTTGGAGAGTCGGACCTCGGACCTTCACATTAACATAACCGAACTAGAGATGTGGCTTTCATATCGATCTTGGTACAACTTACCTCATTATCCCCCCCCCCCCCCCCCCCCCACCTTTCCCGAACCTCCACCTCATTTTCCACATGAGGTGAGCATAATGGCGTATCCAGAAAAATTGTTTTTTTATGCCTTTTATAAATATAACGAGCTCCTCCGACAAAAACCATTTTCAGTATTGAGCTCAAGATTGCGGAGAGACCCCTAGGTTTTTTCCTGAGTACGCCGTCCTTCGGAAAGGATGTTAAGCGATGGTCTCGAGCCTGTGCGATGTCAGGTACTCGTTAAAGACCCCTTAGGTATCTAAACCTGGGTAGGCAACAGAAGAACTTAGAACTCACAGAGTAGAGTCGGGTAGTACTGACACCGGCGCTCTCAGTTATTATGACTCATGCCCGGGCTTTAACTATGAGGTCATATCACCTACTGCCTCGCTCTGGTGGACATGAGCACGACTCTACTCAGGTAATCCGAAATAGGTCGAGTCTTTGACGAGTGTCTGACATCGTGCAGGCTCAGGACCACCGCTTAACGTTCCATCCAAAGAAAGGCATGCTCAAGGTTTTTTCGTTTCCCAGATAAAAACCCTAAGGAACTAGAAATTTAAATAGAAAATAATTTTAACGGAACAACCCCCTTGGGCAGAACATGGTACCATTTTCCTCTTGACGCCGCTCTCATCGATCTTAGTTCGTAGTAGTTATCGATCATAGTATAGTAGTTTATCGATCATAGTACAGTAGTTCGACCAGAAGAAGACTTTGTAGCGACACTTTGAACAATACTCCATAAAAGCATGGTATTCCCTGGACAGGCCAGGGTTCCACTACACTGATATCGATCATAGTTCGACCAGAAGACGACACTTTGAAGTGTACTCCATGAAAGCGTGGTATCCCCTGGACAGATACTGGTCGGTCTCTTTGTATGTACAGCTATCCTCTTGAAATGTGTCTGATGTGTTCACTCCTCACTTTCAAAATAGCCTCCGCTCTTGAAGAAACCTCTTCAGACAAGAAGTTGACAGAGGTGGACACCAGAGACCCCTCCCTGACTCTACTAAACACTTCACACACCTTTGATCTTAGTCCTGTGTCCGTTTACGTTACCTTGTCAGGTTTCAAATTAACAAACAAGCCCTAGTCCTGGAGGCACTACCTCTTAAAGAGAGTAAATTCGACGTTGAGTTTTCATCGGAATTTCTTGTTTTTTGATCTTTTGAATCAAATAAGAAAAAATATAAAAAAATTTTTAAGTTGAGAAACGCCGACACATTGTGAAAATTTGTGATAAACAAATAAATCAAACTTATTTTTTGAAATATTGTCTATTTCACAAAAATATTTTTACAAAAACTCCCGGTTTCGGCAGTATACCATAGTCAGTTATATCTTAGTATATTTATAACTGAATCAACCGATGAAGAAATACCGAAACTAGTAGTTTTTGTATAAATATTTTCACTGACAATATTACAAAAAAACAGTTTGTTTTATTTATTTAAAAAAAAAATATATATATATGTGTGTGTCTGTGGTTACAATAACTCCTACTACTACTACTAGGATGGATATAGCGAGACGAAATTGTATATATTATATGTATCCAGAACCCCCTAAGAGATTTCCAGACAAATCGGCCAAAGAGGAGGCGAGAGGGAGGATTTAGGTCAAAAACCTTAATGTCGATGTAATGAACGTATTAACACGAAATTTTAGTTGTGAATAAGGACCCAATAAGGACGACACCTGGTCAAAACTTTCAGGTAGAAGACGATATGACCTCACAGGTTTAGGGGAGGGGGAGAGGAATTCATGTTTTAATAGATCATTTATTAATATTGTGTCGTCAATAATATAATACAATCGAGGGGGCCGGTAACTCAGTGGTATGCGTGCTTGTCTTCTGATCTCAAGATGGTGGGTTCGAAACCCGACTGAGGCCCTTAGTTTATTTTATCTGGGAGGTAAAATAAACTTAAGCATACCGTCCTTCGCATGGGACGTTAAGCGGGCATGAGTCATAAAACCTAACCTAACCTATAATACAATCAAAAAAATAATAATAAAATCAAGAAAATATAATTATAGATTTTAATCATCAATGTAGCTCTACAACCCGCTGACGAGTCTTGGCTTCCTCCAACATCCATCGCCATGTGTCCCTGTTTTGTGCTGCTGTCATCCAGTTACTGATGCCGATGCTCCTGGCGTCTTCTGCCACGCAGTCAGACCACCGCAGCCTCGGTCTTCCCACTCTCCGACGGCTCAGAAGTTTCTTCTTGATCATATCTTCTTACATTGCGGCCCATCTAAGTCTGCCCAGTTTTACCACAGTAGCAATGTCTGGCTCGTTGTACAGCTCGTACACCTCCTGATTGCTTCTGCACCTCAATTCTCTTCCGTCGCAAACGAGGCCAAAAACTCGATGGAGGTAATCAATTTTATTAAGAATTAATTTCCAGCTGTTCCAGAGAGTCAAGCTGTCCACAAAGATGGAGGTACCTACTTTATTCCCGTGGCTTGGCTATCTTTTATTACTGTATTTTCTTTATTTTATTATACTATTGACAATGTATTCTTCAATGTGCCGCAAAAGAGTCGTCTTCTTGTCGAAGTACTATGATCGAGTAGAGGAAAGCAACCATTTTTTCTCTCCCTTATCAGGTGTCTAACTCTGTCAACATCTTGTCTGAAGAGGGCTCTTCAAACGTGGACGGAAGAGTGGAAACATCAGACACCTTTGAAGAGGATCAACAACTGACTGAAACCAAACGGGACCAAAAGTCCTGTCCCAGTCCAGGGGTTATCATGATTTTGTGGAGTACTCCTCGACACATCAAGTGGCTTTTTGAGATCTGAGAAATCAAAAAATATGTAGAAGATTTAATATTTTTTTAAATTCTAAAGCAACGTACAACCTGCAGTTATGACTGGCCATATTTACATTGACACATATTGATTGACATTTCGTTTTGTCACGGATCTTCTATCGTTAGTACATCCAAATGCTCTATCTGTGAACTGAGATAGTGTGAAACATGCCCGGGCTTTAACTACGAGATCATATCCGCCTACTACCCGAGCGCTCTTTCGTCACTCAATTCTTTAAGCCCTATCTGAAGGATGGCATGCTCAAGGGTTTTTCATCTCTCTTAATAAAAACCTAAGGGCCTCGGCCGGGTTTCGAACCTCACCACCTGTTAAACAGACACTACAAACTTTTACTAAGACTACTACACAAAAGATCTGAATTAACTTTGAAAATAAAACGACTTATATGCAATTCAGTATTGAAACTGATGTGAACCTACGCACTCGAACTCTGGGGTTCTGCCGAGGTTTCCAATCTGCAGGGCATTCAGTTGCTTCATTCCAAAATCCTTCGTACAATAGCCAATGCTCCTTACTATGTAGAAGGAAGTCGAGGTTCTGTCGTGTAAAAAAAATTTCAAAATTTGACCATCGTTTCGAAAACTATTTATTTTCTTCTTTAGGCCAGAATATAAACAAACAAATTAGACATTATGGACAATGATATAATGGAATTTTTTTTTTTTTTAATGTAAATGAAAGGGAGAAAAATAATAATCATATATATAAGGCTGAAAATGTCTGTGCGTTGTGCCGCTGTAACTCACGAACGGCTTGATGGATTTCATTAATTTTTTTTTTAATTTGTTCGTCATCGTCTGTGGAAGGTTATAGGCGTATTAGTACCTCAATATCTGGTCCATCCCAGCATCCACCCACACAACCTTTGTAACTCAAAAACCACTGCAATGATTGATGAGGAATTTTTTTGAATAGATAAGTTTTATCTACCGGAATGTTAAGGTCTATTTTTTAATCAACCCCTGGTCCATCCCAGCATCCACTCACGCAATCTTTGTAACTCGAAAACCATTGCAACGATTAATGAGAAATCTTTTTGAATAAATTAGTTTTAGCTCCAAAGCTAGCTAGCGTTACTACAGTTGAAGGACTATAAGCCTTATTCCGTATGAATAATTGAAAATTATAACATCATGAATGTACTGTCGAGGAACTGAATAGCCTTATAGGAGATATTGGGAGAAAAGTCAAAGTTCCCCGGACAACGCCGGGTATTACTGCTAGTAATACATAAATAATAAAAGTATACACAAATTTTGAAAGTAGTAATAAAATAACCTATATGAAACAATATATATCTCTCTAAATATATATCTCTCTAAATATATATCTCTCTAAATATATATCTCTCTAAATATATATCTCTTATTATTAATCATTATGCTCCTTTCTATGTTTCCAAGAAGTCCCTCCATATTGGCATCAGCATTCCTTACGTCACCGAAGTAGTTAAATCTAAGTACAAAAAGTGATTTTTTCTATGAGTTGTCGTAGTAAACCTCCTGTCCGTGCGTGCCCTCCATTCTGCCACATCTCCCCACGACACCTTGGCCCAATGACCTAGAGACCTCCTGTGTCACCGCTGGGTGATTTCTCCCCTCTTGACATATTGACAATGCCATATTGTACACTTTTATCAAATTTGCTTTTTGATTATACAATACGTATATTGTACTTATTATAAAGCTTAAACTACGAGGTCATATCGCCTACTACCAGAGCGCTTTTTCGTCATTCTGGTGGACATGAGCCCGACTCTACTATGGGAATCCTAAATTTTGCCTATACTAAATTTTTATTCACCTAGGTCAGGCGTCTTTAACGAGTACCTGACATCGTACAGATTCGGGACGATCGTTTATTATCCCTTTCAAAGGACGGCGTGCTCAAGATGCTTTCACCTCTCAAGGGACTTGACCCGGTTTCGAACCTGCTATCTTGCGCTCACTAAGCAAGCACTCATACCACTGTGCTACCGGCACCCTCATTCGCCTTGTTACTGTCATAACACTAATTGGCGCTAATTAATATGTAAATAGTGTTATGATTGCAACTAGATCTCCAACAGGTAACCCAAATTCCATACCAGCCCCATAACGTCACAACCAGTTATTGTTGACAGTTGTGACAAATATTTATAGTTGTGATTGAAACCCAGCAGTTTTTTTATTTGCCTGCTATACATATTGTGATGCAATCGGTCGAAAAATTCGATATAAATTTTTCCTAAAATTTCATTTTGTTCAACCACCCAAAAGAATTCACAAAAGCCCCCCCCCCCCCCCCCCCCCCAAAAAAAAAAAAGATATTTGCAGGTAAGTTGTCTATCGATGTAAGACGAGTGTGTTCAAAATATTAGACACAATCGATTAGCATTTATGAATTTATATGGATTTGAAGACAATTTAAAATTTATTTTTACTTCCCCAGCTACATGAAGTATAGGGGAAGCTATGTAATCGGTCAGAAATTCGATGTTGATTTTTCATCAGAATTTCATGTTTTCAGACCCCCTGGTTCCAAAAATGTATCGACAACCATTAATTTTTTGCGAAATCTGCCGGATGGAAGAGGGGTGTCAATGAAGGGGTCTCAACTCAAACACCTTAATACATTACTTGCCGATGTAATGAATGTATTGACAAAAAGTTTATTATGAGGAGGTTAGGTTAGGTTAGGTTTTATGATTCATGCCCGGGCTTTAACTACGAGGTCATATCGCCTACTACCAGATCGCTCTTTCGTGGACATGAGCCCGACTCTACTGTGGGATTCCTAAATTTTGCCTACCCTAAATTTTTATTCACCTAGGGCAAGGGTCTTTAACGAGTACCTGACCTCGTACAGGCTCCAGGGACCATCGCTCAACGTCCCATCCGAAGGACGGCGTGCTTAAGTTTATTTTACCTCCCAGATAAAATAAACTAAGGGCCTCGGTCGGGTTTCGAACCCACGTTGATTTTGGAGGGAGAGCGAATACTTAAATGATGAATTCGTGCTGGGAAATTACATTGCTGTTGATTCATCTACCATTTATTTCTCTGGATTGGCACCTGGATTATTTTTTAAAAAACATGTACATATATAGCATGGACGCTTAAGACGAACCTTAGAAAAGAATATTGAATTAAATCGTAAGAGAGAAGAAAAATATATTTATTTAATTTCAAACATTTTTATCCGCGGGTTATCCTTCTGGCACTAATACCCAACTCATTCTGTATAATCCTTTTTTATATTTATTTTTTTTATAATATTTTTTTTATTATATTTTTTTATATATATTTTTTTTATATTAAAGGATATATCCATAGTTATTCATTTTTTTTTTTTTTTTTTTTTTTCTTTTTTTCTTTTGGCTTTATGAACGGTGCATATTAGCCATGTCAATGTGTTATGTATAATTATTTAAGACATCCATGGCCCCGGGAGGGAGTTCTATCTACGAAATAAAACTCACTCCCGGACGGGATAGTTATTCATTTTAATATTATTTGTATTTAGTAACTTTTCTTATTATTTCTTATTATCATTTTTTTGTTATTATTATTAATATATTATTACTTCCACAGCTGTTTTCAACGGAATTTCATGTTGTCCGACCTCCTGTTTTCAATAATGGAATAAAAAATTCTGTGTGTCTGTGAACATGATAACTAAAGTGTAATTTTTTTTTTTTTTTTTTTTTCTTTTGGCTTTATGTACGGTGCATATTAGCCATGTAAATGTGTTATATATAATTATTTAAGACATCCATGGCCCCGGGAGGGAGTTCTATCTACGAAATAAAACTCACTCCCGGACGGGATTCGAACCCGCAAACCATGGTGAGACCATGCGACCAAAGCCCTACGCTTTAGCCCGCACGGCTACCATGGCCCCCGAACTAAAGTGTATCGACACGAAATTGTATATGTTTACCCAGAACCCTCTAAGAACTATAACTATTATCAGAAATCGGTCAAAAGAGTGGAGGCTTAACACAAAAACTGCTGTTGGATTGAATGGGTATTGGGAGAGCGGAAACATAATTGATTAATTGTTTCTTCTTTTAGACCTTCCCATCAGTATTTTTCTGCATGCAACATTTCATATTCAATATCTTATTACATAATCCTTATTATATTACAATAACCTATGAAAAACCTAAGGGTTTCGAACCCGCGAGGTAATAATAGGCAAAAAAAAATTAAAATAAACCTAATAAATGAAAGTGTTTCAACGAAAATATCTTATGTAGAGAAATGTATTAATAATAAAAAATGTATCAAGCTTCTAATAAAAATATATTCCCCCTTCCCCCCCCCCCCCCCCCCTATTCTGTTAACTGTACTTTTATAGTGATATATATTTGGAAAATTTTAGGTCGCAATGCTATCCCATGGATTTATTGGCTGAGTCGAGGCCAGCTAGTCAGTGCGGGGGAGGAATGAATAAAACATTGGCAGGCCATCCAATGACGCCAATATTGGAGGGGGGCGCCAATATTGGAAGGAGGGGATGATCTATCTGCAGAACCCGATATAAAATATTTTAGCTATATACAACCGGGTTTTCATCCAACCCTTCCAACCCTTATTTTATTTTTGTCATCGTGGATATTAATTTTTAAAAACTTTTATTCTGTCCCCCTCCCACTCTTTTTCCTTCTTTTTTTTTTGTTTCCATTCAAATTTATATTTAAAATTCAAAATACATTTCCTTATTATTTATATAAGGTATATTCATTGAATAATTGATGACCCAGTGGGACTAGTTTGGCAAAATAATCATGAAAATCGGTGAATCACCGGCAATGTACTCCCTCAGAACGAATTAATCAATTAACTTTTCGCCCGACCCTCCAAAACCAGTCGACCAAACGTTTGCGCTAATAGTCAATAGTTGACTTACATAGGAGCTCCTAAATCCTGTAAATATAATTAATTGTTGATCTGTAAAATAAATGTTTTTCTTGAAAAATAATGATTCTATATGATTCTAATTCTTACCTATTTCTTTGGTTGCGTGGGTTCGCCAAGACGCAACAGTTTTGAAAAATGAAGATGACATGAGGAGCAAAATACATAAAAGGAAAATTACGCCATTCTTTTTTGACTAAATAGGTTAGGTTAGGTTTTATGACTCATGCCCGGGCTTTTAACTACGAGGTCATATCGCCTACTACCAGAGCGCACTTTCGTAGCTCTGGTGGACATGGGCCCGAATCTACTAAAGGAATCTTAAATTTTGCCTACCCTAAATTTTTATTCACCTAGGATAGGGGTCTTTAAGGAGTACCTGACATCATACAGGCTCGGGACCATCGCTTAACGTCCCATCCGAAGGACGGCATGCTTAAGTTTATTTTACCTCCCAGATAAAATAAACTAAGGACCTCGGTCGGGTTTCGAACCTGAGCTACCGGCGCCCTCTATTTGACTAAATATATTTGATAAAAACATTCTTAAAACTTTATAAAGTTACTCAGAATCCTGCCAAAATTACTTTCCTAAAATCTATTGGTATAATTGTTTTATGGTCTTTTTCGTTGTTCGTTGCGATTTCTGTTGGGTTCTGGATTTCTTCCCCCATCAATCTCTGCTGTCTGTCTCAAAATAATGGTGAGCTCCAACACATCTTCTTCTTTGGTCAGGTCTTTTCTACCGACTTCCTGTTGATTTCCTGCCTTCCAATTCAACTATTTCCATTTTGATGATTATATTTATTTAAATATATTAAAACAATTAATATCCATCTTTTTGGATATTACAATCCTCGTACTAAATTTTGTGTCGATAAATTCAATATATCGGTAGTTATTAGGGTTTTTGGAGTTAAGCCGCTCCCCTGAACTCCCCTTTCCCTTCGGTCGATCCTGCTGGAATTTAAGAGTTGTTGTCCTCATTTGGTTTTGACTTTAAATATGAAATTTCATGTCGATACATTTATTACATCGGCAGTTATTAAAGTTTGTGTGTAAAGCCTCCCCCTGATCCTCCCTTCCCTTCGACCGACTCTGCTGAAAATTAATACTTGTCGTCCTTAGAGGGTTCTGGATACACATATAAAATTTCATGTTGATACATTGTCCAGCTGACCACTCCAGCATATGTCAAGATAGCTTCGTGACTACAGATTTAAGATTTGAGTGCCCGGGACTTGACCGATTTTCTTTTTCTTTCTTATCCTATGTGAGAAAAAAAAAAAAAAAAATACATGAAAAAAGAATTGCCCTCTTAATTTTCTTGAAACTGGTAGTAAAACAGGTATCTGTTGGAAGATCGACCTCACGCGAAGAAAACATTCGTTACTTTTTTGGACGTCGGCTGCTCCTTACCGCGAGATAGCGACCCGTACTAGCTTTTTCAGAAAAGAGAATCTCATTTAACCGAATTTGTGCAGAAGAAGAGGAGGGCCCAGTCTCTCTCTACGCCGTTGGTATTATTAGCGATTAGTGTGGAGGTAGTGTTGGGGGGAGTTAGTATTTCAGTGAAACGAGCGGGATACCTGTTATTGATCTGTCTAGATCCGCTCCGGTGATCTTGGATTAACTGTGATCCCATTTAATATAATTAGTTGGTGTCTATTTACAGCAGAGTAATGAAAGTTCCTTTAATACCAATAACAGGTAATCGATAACAGTTAAGCACTAGGGAAAGCTGAGGAAAAACTTATTAGCAAAGTGTTTCAGGCTTTCCATTTTTAAAAGCTCCTCCGACTATCTATAATAATATATATAGTTAGTTATTATGACTCATACCCGGGCTTTAACTACGAGGTCATATCGCCTACTACCAGAGCGCACTTCGTCACTCTGGTGGACATGGGCCCGACTCTATAATGGAGTCCTAAATTTTTATTCACCTAGGGAAGGGGTCTTCAAGGAGTACCTGACATCGTACATGCTCGGGACAATCGCTTAACACGCTCCGAAGAACGGCGTGCTTAAGTTTATTTTACATTCCAGATAAAATAAACTAAGGGACTCGGCCCGGTTTCCAAACCCACGATCTTGAGCTCAGAAGGCAAGCACGCATACCACTGAGCTAGAATAAACTGAAATAAATCAATAAAAATCGAGAGAGCATAATACATTAATGGTTGACTATAAAAAAGGTTGCAAAAAAAAGGTTGCAAAAAGGATGAAAAAAGGATGCCCAGAGAAGGTTTGAAATATAATTTATTTTAGAAAGGAGAAAAAAAAAAATAATAAAATAAATTAACAATAAAAATATATTTATAAAATATACACGACAGAAGGGATAAAATAGATCCTTGTAGCACACCTGCCAATATGACGAATTACCAGATAGAAGTGGGATCTATCGAATTACCTGTGAATGCGGGGCGGCCTATGTAGTCCAGTCGGGGAGAAAAATGTCACCTAGAATAGTGGAACATTTGCCCACCTTCGGTATAGTTTCGGAATATAAGAACCAACTAATAGCAGCAGGTCACAATTTTCTATCAGGCAAAAAGCTCAAATTTTTATATTTTTAGGCAAGAGCCCCACCACTCGACTGGTTCAAAAATCCTGAAAAAAAAAAAAAAAATTTAAACAAAAAGAGACCATTGTTCGAATTATTAAAGCATGGAATATTAGTCAGAATGACATTAAGCGTGCAGGCCGCTTGTCTGCAAGCAGTTTCCTGAATAGTTAACCCTGGACCAGCCCTGGGCTTTCCTCAACTCATGTTCATAAATACCCAATGAGCACCTCTTCACCTCCGCCAGCTCATGGCTCATTCTCCCTCACCCAGCCGGCTACTAAATCATTCACCAACTCAAATTGTCACTTTCGTCTAATTGTCAAAATGGGCCATTTAGCACTCTGCCCCAGCTGAAAGTTTTGCCAGTTTAAACAATATGATTAAAAAAAAACAACAACAAAAAAGAACACTGTTTCCTCTTTTGTAATGGGCACACAATTCGTTAGGGGTGCACTCCACCACCCCTTGGTTCTCTCAGTTATATGGGGGAAGTTATGTAATCGGTCAGAATTTTCACAGAAGTTTCATTTTCCACCCCCCGAAACCAATTGACCTAATTAAAAATCAATAGTTTACGCGTTCTAAATTATCTACTCGACAAAAACAGAATTGTTATACCTATCTTCTCCGACCTCTCTGGACCTATGGCTTACAAATATATGGTACAGCCAAGACTTCGAACATCAAAAGAATACAGGTATTTCAATCCAAGACTCTCCGATTACGCAATGCCCACCATACGTTAGCAACAAGACTTTACACCGCGACTTGAACATCACACCCATAGACACAACCATTAAACATTTATAGCAACGTTTCTACACCAAAATTAATACTTACACATCAATCCGGAAGTTCGTAAAGTCTTAAGTACAAATTTACCCCACAATCTCCCAAGGAGATTAAAGAGGGTTTGGCATAGAGATCTCCTGTTATGAAGTGATGCCATGAGGGTTCACTGCTGGCTGTTTTTCCTTTCTCAAGCCTTTTATTTCATATTTATTTTTATTATTTTATTTTATTTTTATCTTTTGTATAGTATATGTCAGCGCAGCCGCTGGTTGTGCATTTTTTACATAGTTGTGGCTTAAGATAAATAAATACAAAAAAAAAAACTTCTGAATCATACTAAATGAATCATAACTAAATTTTATGTAAATATATATTACATGGCAGTTATTATGGTTTTTTAGTTTAGCCTCTTCCCTTAGGCCGATTTTGCTGAAAAGTATTAGGTGTCGTTCTTAGAGGGCTTTAAATTTACATATGAAGTTTTGCGTCAATACGTTTATTACAACGACAATCATTAGAGATTTTGTGATAAGCCTCCCCCATAATCCCTCTTCCCTTTGGTCGATTTGGCTGAAAAACAATAGGTGTCGTCCTTATGGGATTCTGGATACACATATAGAAATTCGTGTTGATATCGGGAGTTATCGTGTTCACTGACACAGCCGGATATGGTTTTTTTCATTTTTTGAATCACCATGACTTCCTGACCGATTACTTAACTTAACCGATACTTCGTATAGCTAGGAAAGTAAGATGAACCAGGAAGGATCCCAGAATATCATAAGATGCAGGTCTTCCTCCGTCTGGTCTGTACTATGTAGCCAGGAAGCCAGTAAGAACCCGGCTGCTTCAATGAAGGGACTGGATGAGGAACTACAAGATCCTGGGGGTTGAAGCCCTTAAAGGAAACTCTGGAGAAACGTCAGTTAATAGGCAGGCCTAAGTCCAAGTACACAGAGGGTCTGGGACGACATACAAGAGAAAGACGCACTGAGGAGGTTGCCAACAGATTCAACTGCCATTTCTATCTCTGAGAGCTACAGGTTTTATTAAAATTTAGTCTCATCAGACCTGTAGAATGTGGGCAACATGTTGTGTTCTTCGTCTGCTTTAATGTTGAATCAACTGTTGTGGTTTTTGGTCTATCTACAGGTGGCCGACCTATTATAAACGTGAGCAGTCAGACAATAGTATACATTGTAAAAGTTCAGGATACCTGAGAAGAGAATAGAGATAATTGTTATTTATAGCTGTTATTCTGCAATGCTTTTTTACCTGGGAAGTGAAATCATTTTGAAAATTATTTTATCAGTCTGCCTGATGATAAGGGCAACCTCGAAAGCCGGCTAGCAAAAATTAATAAAATCGAGACGCCCCTCAGATGTTTCGGCCCTAGGCGGCCGCCTAGTTTGCCTATATGATCGCGCCGCCTCTGAGGACAGCCTTGTCTCTTGAGGTGTCAACGATCTGTACGATCATGAACCCTTGGGTTAAGGGCCCCTCTTATTCCCCAAGGTACAGGGCACCCTTATCTTCCTCCTCGGACAACACAACACAAGATGTAGGCCAGGTGGTTCTCCTCCCACGTGTGCAGGGCGGGATTAAAGAGCGCACCCCACCCCCTCCTCCCTCGCCCTCTGACGCTCGAACAAGACGAGGGTGGCATTTTACACCCCCATCACCTAGGTTACTGAATGTCCAAGGAGGGGAGGCAAGGGGGAGGTGATTTAGCTCTTACTCTATGGGTCCATAGACCATTCACGGTGGCGTAGGTTACACCTCCTATCCAAAACGATATAGTAATCGCAGGATGCGTCCTCATCTTAGGTCCCTTATCTGAGAGTAGCAATGAGGAGCACCTCACTGTTTTACCAACTGTGGGATTTGAATCCGGATGGTTGGCACACGTGTCCCCCCCGCTAGGGTCACCAAACTTTTCAGAGAAGTGATTCATATATACTTATACTGGTGAATCCTTAACAGAATTTTATTTCTTATAGTTAGTTACTGTGACTCATGGTCGGGCATTTACCACGAGATCATTTCGTCTACTACCAGAGCACTCTTTCGTCTCTCTGATGGACATGAGAACGACTTTACTGTGGGAAGTCCTAAATTTTCCTTAAGCGGCGTTTTCCTAGCTGCAGTTTTTTTGCGCTGTATCGAAACGGATAAGCCTCTTGCGTCAGCAGGAATGCGCAACTGTAACACGGCGACGATGCGGCTTTGTGTTTTCCTCCAAACTGAAAACGCGGGGGCATAAACTATTCAGCGCTTTCTGGAAAGAGCTCTGTTCAAGCAATTTTCGTGTTCATTCATCATTTTATTCACTAATGAATTGCCTAAGAGAAAAGAAAAGGAGACTGCTTGGATTGGTGATAGCTTAGCACATGATGGATGATGGAGAAGAGGATTTCGTTCTTCTGAATTATGCTAACAGAAGAAAATCAATCAGTAATATGTTTTTTGGATCGAGCGGACGAAGGTGTGTGTCTTTTCGAACGACATTTTTGAAGTCTGGAGATCTCATTTCCCACAAACACGCTTTGGCACTCACAGTTTCAATCAGAAGTTCATCCTCCTTGGCACTAAAACAAGCTTGCGGCTCTTTTGGCCCACTTTGGAGGCATTTTTTTTTTTTTTTAATAGAACTGGCCCTTGTTGCGCTGTGTACTGCGTAATAGACCCGACCAGAGCCAGTCCACCTGTCACGCATGACGTGAAACTCTGATGTACAACGCAATGCGCTCTGTAGGAAAACAAACCCATTACTTTCTTTGTGTTGGATCCACTGTGCATTACGTTGGACGTATTGCGCACTACGCAGCGCAAAAAAACTGCAACTAGGAAAACGCGCCTTTACCCAGATTAGTTACCTAGGGTGGGGTTTTATTACGAGTAGTTAGTTTGTGACATGCCCGAGTTTTAGCTTCGAGGTCATATCGACTACTACCAGAGCGCTCTCTCTGATGGACGTTTTAACGAGTACAAGCTGTGGACCATCGCTTAACGTCCCATCCGAAAAATGTTTGAAAGATAAATGTCTTTTAAAAAGTACATACGATTTGTTCTTTCAGATTAGATTGTGTCAGATCATTGGTAGCTATCTGTTGCACATTTGTACCTGGAGTTAAGAATCATCTATTTAGAATATGGTTTTACTGGGATGGTTGAAGTAGAATACATTTATCACTCTGCAATGTCACATTTCTCAAGCTCAAAACAACTCTTGTCTCACTTGCAGCGGATTTCTATATCTGTGCACACAAAAAAAAATAAAAAAAGTCATGTGGCCATTACAGGATTTTTTTATTCAAATTTTTGTGTAAATCCCTTTTTTTCAAAACAATTGCATACTTCTATTGTGTTCTATCTCAAATATGTGGATATTAACTATTGGAAATTTAATAACGAACATTTATGGTAAGAATTAGTTTTTCGATAGGGGTAACCGTTTTCGCGTAAATCGCGCAAACGCATAAAAAAAATGAGTTTCAAAATATTCCAAAACGGTTTTATCTCAAAAACCGTATTGTTTACAATTTATGAAGAAATTTTTATGATGAGACAATTTATGAATATGGTTTCAAAATCACTGAATAGAGGGAGGGGGGTTACTTGGAGGCAGAGAAAATTATATTCATGTCAGTTTTAATTCATCTTAAGTGAACAACTCTCAGAATCTGTATAAGAGACTTTTTCAATTAAAAAATTTTTTTTCGATACATTTTAATTCCCCAGCTATACGAAGTATTGGGGAAGGTATATAATCGTATTAAATAAAAAAAGTAACAGAGGGTTCACCAAATTCATTGTCTGATAATTAATATAATAAGGAAGTGGCAGGACTGACATAATATTATATTGTATATATTATATACATAGAGAGAGAGAGACAAAACTAAAAATAAAATAAATAGGTAAATAAAAAAAAATAAAATAAAAATGACATGAAAGCCTCGAGGGAGGAAAAAATAGCCAGTGGTGAACCCTGGCGGCATCACTTCATAACAGGAGATCTCTGTGCAATTAACAGAGGATTAAGGATAAGCCGCTGTTATCGTGAACCTCATATCTCGGCTTCTAAAGTAGACAAATGATTAATGGCTCAAATTATAATATATTTCTGACCGAAAATAATCTATTTAAAAGGTAACTTCGATACATTTGTTGCTCTACAACAACATTTGAGTCGAAAAAAGCTCGGCTTACTTTTAGTATTTATATAATAGTAGTATACCATCTTTGTTGTCATGACACGGACTAATCTCAAGATACAACATTTACACTAAGACGAGATACAAGTCCGTCCATCAGTCTAATACCGTTAGTTACTTGGGACTTATATACTTGGCAGAGGACTGACATGGAACCCTTATACATGCCTCAACCCTTAGACAAGACGATTTGAAATGCTTTATTCCCTTCTGCGCAGACATTCAAAATTATTTAACACAAAAGTGTAACTGCTACACATTACTAATCAAACCATTCTAGATATATGGTTCACAAATTTATGGTTCGGCTAAAACATTTAATCTGAAATTTATCCTAGTTTTCCAGTCTCATGGAACAGTACACTCCATAAGAACCTCATGATAAACACAGTAGACGACACAATTCAGGACCTTTACAGACGTTTCCATAGCGAATTGCATTCATACATTCTCTACCGTGGAACCGTGACTTGTTATAATACCAATTGTAAACCCCAATTTCTTGAGACTTAAACATCATCAGCTCATAGATTGGGTTTTATATTTCGCCCTCAGGGTGGCCTTTCTCTTTCTCGCCACTCACGATATCTACCCATGACGTAGCTATTGGTAGCTGGTTGTTGCGTGAAAGCAACAGTTGCGACCAAATTTTGTAAGACAAAAAAAATTTAAATACTGAGTTTCGAATTTCGTCCTTTCGTTTTCATTTGATGAGTGGGCAAGTAAACTCTCATGAGGCAAGTAAACATTATGGAAATGCACCAAATTAAGCAGCTTCTGCATGCATAGACTGTGTTCTGTTGAACTATACTATTGAACGAGGTTCTGATAAAAATGCGTTAATTTAAGAATTTCCGTGTAATTAGCCAGGGATGCCATTTACTTAAAATGAACCAACCATACTTATATTCTATTACCCGACATCGCTAATCCGGATAACCGAGGTTCCACTTTCCCTTGACGCCTACAGTCTGTTGCTCTTCCATATCAATGTTTATACTCTAATTAATTTTGCATGCAGGAGACCCCTTAATTCTCAATTTGAGGTCCTTCCAAGCCACAGTTTGGTTATTATTTCTGAATAATTCAACAGGAAATGGGTCAACTCAGTAACTAACTTATACACATTTAACCATAAATGTAACATTTTTTAGAACCGGTTTAAAAAACCTCTTTAAATTTTTTATTATTATTGGAGTTTTTATGAATGTTTCTTTTTTTAGATAAAAGTACCTTCAGAAAAGTTGTATACTCAGCCGCATTACCACATCGAACAGTTGCCTAAAACCTTTTAGTAGGAAATTTAATGTAACAGGTAGTTAATGGAAAGTAACTGGAAATTCAGAAATAAATAAAGAAATGTATTACTTTTCAATACTACTTTATACACAGAATAGGAAAGTGTCGCCATTGTGGAAAATTTAAGGTTCTTTTTAACATAAATTTACGTTTTAAACGTAAATCGCTCCTGAACCGAATTCAGAGCTCTTCGTTTTCATAGTGGTCTGATTGGGTTTGACTGGAAGTATTGTTGGGACTTTAACCTTTTCTTGGAATTCTGTTACAACTGTTGCCTTTCTTCACACTTCTTGGGGGATTGTGTATGTCTGGCAAGATTTATGAAGAAAGTGAGTGTCCGTACGGATTTTTTATGTCTACAATCTTCAATGGAAACATCTGTAAAGATCCTCGTGTCGTTTATAAAAATAAATTAAAAAATGATGTTGTCTGAGTGTCAATGACTGGAAAACCTGGATAGGTTTCAGATTAGATGTTTTAGCCGAACCCTAAATTTGCGTATCGTATATCCAGAGTGGTGTGAGTAGGAATGTGTAGCAATTACGATTTTGTGTTGAGGGTAATTTTGAGTGCCTGCGCAGAAGGAAATAAAGCATTTTAAATTGTTCTAAATTGTGTCAACTAGTGTGTTTATCATGAGGTCATTGTGCAGTATTCTGTTGGTTACGTATGGTGGCCATTGTTTGAAGAGGCTAAGGCCCGTTTCCATCAGACACCTTGACTATCTCCTAACCTAAGTCATCACTTAAACGAGTCATCAACTTAACTTAAATTTAGTTTCACTTTTACATTCATCCAGAGAAGGGACTTTTTTTACGACTTGTCTTTTTACGACCTGTGTTCAAACGTTAAGCCTCCCTCACACACAGACGTCACGACTCACACTTGACCGGTGACTTAGACTTTTTGTACAGCATTTTGAATGCCCTTAAATTATCATCTCAACAAAAAGTGAATTGTTACATCTATCTTCTCCCACCTCTCAGTACATATGCCTTACAAATATATGGGGCTGAAAAGGCTTCAAACATCAAAAGAATACAGAACTTTAATCAAAAATCCACAAACTGGTGACACAATGCCCAACAGATTTTTTTTTATTATTTTCTGCAATAAAAAATATATATCTAATAAGAGTCCTAAAATTAACCAACCCTAAATGTTTACTCACCTAGAATAGGAGTCTTTAACGAGTATCTGATATCCAAGCTCTGGACTATCGTTTAACGTCCCAACCAAAAGACTCAAGATTTTTTCACCTCTCAGATAAAAAACATAAGGGCCTCGGCCGGGTTTCGAACCCGCAATCTTAAGCTCAATAAGCAAGCATGCATACCACTATCATCGCCCTCTGTGAATACTCAGTGATGCTTCAAGATGTCTGACAAAAATCATGGATGTCCATATCTTGTACGAGCTTCATGACATGTTAACACACATTCCACCATAACACATCACGGCAGTGTGAGCACTTCAATAGAACTTAATGGATTGTTTTTTTTTTGTTTGTTTTTTGTTTTTTTTACTAACCCGTCATAACACGTGTTAACACGATATGTCAGCGTTGTTTGAATTCAGCTAGAATAAAACCACGAAATAATCTCACCCGATGAGGTCGGGGGTAACATTTTCGGGTCGATACAAGCGAATTAAATTTTTTTTTTTTTTTGGAGGAATAGTAATCCCTTATCAGAATTCTTTTTTGCTTCCCCAGCTACACGAAGTATAGGGGAAGTTATGTAATTTGTCAGATATTTGATGCGGAGTTTTCAACGGGATTTCATGTTTTCCCACCTTCTGTTTCAAGAAACAAGAATGAAGTTCTGTTTGTCCGTGTATACGTGTCTGTGAACCCGATAATTCCCAGTAGTATGACACGAAATGTTATATCTGTACCCAGAACCCTCTAAGGTCGATTTCTATTAATTTTGAGCCAAATCGTCTTCTGGGTGGCTCACAACAAAAAATCTCTAAAAACTGCCATTGTAATGAACGTATTGACACAAAATTTCATATGTAAATTCAAAGCCTCATTAAGATGACACCTATTAATTTTCAGCAAAATTAGTTGAAGGAGAGGGGGGTCAGGGGAGGGGGGCTCAACTCAAAAACCCAACTGTCGATGCAATGAAATTAGTATGAGGATTCAGAAACTATGATGTTAAGTCAAATATTGAGTTTTAGCCAAAACTATCAATTGTATTTGGAGGAAGAGCGACAACGTTATTTATTAATTCGAGCTGAGGAAGTACATAGCCGGTGAATCACATATTTTGACAAACACACTTTATGAGGCAATTAATCCCAATAGAACCGACAGTGTTTTCAATTAATATTGACTGATTGTTTTGCAGACAAAAAAAAAATATATATACACAAAAAAGAATGTTTTTTTGTTGAATCCTGTAATTGCGTAAGAGGGGAGGGTGGTGAATCAGTGAAATATGCAAATGAGCTGTTTGATATCCCTCTCTGCACCTGGCTCCCAAATTTCTAATTTACAATTCCAACAAATATTACAAAAAAGCCCCAGGTTCATATTGATCCGAATTGTTTCCTTTAATTTCTGAATGTGACATTAAAATATATATATACTAGCAGTAATACCCGGCGTTGCCCGGGGAACTTTGACTTTTCTCCCAATATCTCCTATAAGGCTATTCAGTTCCTCGACAGTACATTCATGATGTTATAATTTTCAATTATTCATACGGAATAAGGCTTATAGTCCTTCAACTGTAGTAACGCTAGCTTTGGAGCTAAAACTAATTTATTCAAAAAGATTTCTCATTAATCGTTGCAATGGTTTTCGAGTTACAAAGATTGCGTGAGTGGATTCTGGGATGGACCAGGGGTTGATTAAAAAATAGACCTTAACCTTCCGGTAGATAAAACTTATCTATTCAAAAAGATTCCTCATTAATCATTGCAGTGGTTTTTGAGTTACAAAGGTTGCATGGGTGGATGCTGGGATGGACCTGATATTGAGGTACTAATACGCCTATAACCTTCCACAGACGATGACGAACAAATTAAAAAAACAATTAATGAAATGCATGAAGCCGTTCGTGAGTTATAGCGGTACAACGCACAGACATTTTCAGCTTTATACATATGATATATTATATATTGCGTGGGGTATCAATTCGTTAATTTGGGTTCGCCAGCTCTATAAAACTCTATCTCAGTGTTATAATGGTATGGTTGAAAACAGGTTACTCATCCTTAGTTGAGAATCCATGAAGATAGGACAGTCTTCCCGTAAAACGTGGTCTCTCCAAGCCATCGTGATTGCAACGCCATGCTTTCAATCCCATCATATCTCGTGCATCGTGGTTCCCTCAACCAATCATATTATGGTGTGTTTAAACCATATATGCTGCTGCGGTCTTAAAGCTGAAATCGAGGTCAATGCAGAATTACTGTAACTTTCAAAAATTCAAAGTTGAATCTGCTATGCAGCAGACTGGATTCCACAAATCCAGGAGTCCGGCTTGACGTTCGACCAAAGACTTAAGACTCAAGACTAGACTGCCAGTTCGTTTCTTCGTAGATCAGTCCTGCTTTCTTCGACCAACCACTCCACTTTAAAATGAATAATATTTAATAATTATTATCTTTTTTTTTATGTCTGTTTTATTTATTTGATTATTAATAATTAATAATAATTATTATTATTTAAATAATTTTAATAAAATAATTATTATTTATTATAATTTAATGAATGATTAAATTATTATGGTTATATCACAAATACTTAATTTATTATTACATCTACTTCCATGTTCTGCAATATTTCCCTCTTTCCCACTCAACAACCCTTCGTTTAATTATTTTTATTGTTGTTTATCTTTCTTTTTCTTTTTCAAATATTTTTTTATTACCGAATCTTCAATTAATATGAACATGAGGCAGGAGCAAGGTATAGAAGAGGGTCGATTATTCGAACGTTCACTTATCCGAACTGGCATGGGAAAAAAAAACAAATTAGTTTTTCCATGAACTTCCATGAGGGAAGCCTAATTAATTCTCAAAAAGCTGTATAAGGGATATCAGTTTTTCGATGAATTCAGTTTGAAGGGACGACAGTCAATATTTGTTTACTAAGAACTAACTTGTATGTGTATGTAATTTGTTCATTGGATTTTTCCACTGAATCTCTTTCCATTCGTATGGTCGGTTACCAGTCAATGCTCTCATTTCAAATCATTCATTGTGAGAAGCAGCAGATGACAAAAATAAAATATACCTACCACCTATGCCTATATGCCTTTTCAAACGAGTAGTGCTTTCATTAAAAGATAAAATTGAAATTATTACGCGGCTGAAGAAAGGTGAAACAGGCCAGGCATTAGCTATAATATTTTTATATAAATATATTTTTAATTGTCCAGTTTTTGTCTACTGTAGCAATAGTCAATCAGGGAAACGACTTGGAATATATGTTTCAAAACTACATTTCAGTACAGTTTTTGGCATGTATCTCAAAAACCGGACAACCTGCGAAAAATTGTATTGCATATGAAATATGAACTGCATTTTTTTCTGCAACTTTTACTTGAAACATTTTTTAATTAGGTCATAAACATAAGTGGTATCTTGCAAAATGTAGTTAGCCTCTTAAAAATAAAACAGCCTAAATCTTCATCCGATTGCGGCCAACGTCTAATCAGATGTGGCGTCATCACATGTGACTTCTTTATTCCAAATTTCAAGTTTATATATACAATTGTTTTTGCGGTAGAGCTCTCACAACTTTCCAATCACATAAACACACACAGACAGACATCAGATATAAGAAAGTAAAAAATGAAAAAAATAATAATAAAATTTTGCGAAATTTCCTTTTTCAGAGTTTTATTTGAAGAGGGATATTTAGAATAATCTCGAAAAGGCAAGAAGGGGGTTGGTTTATCCAGGAGACGAGCTATGGAAATTACACGATATAACACATGAAGATATACGAGGTTGGATATATTACACAATGGGGCGGCCTGGGAAACTTTGTGATTTAATAATAACAGCAGGGCTTACATTAATATTAAGGAAGCACCTTACAATAGACAAAAGGCGGTAGAACCGCGTGGGTATCAAGATCACCATCAAATACGGCGATAATTAATTCCTTCAGAGTAACGTATAGCCTAAAAAAAAAATTAAGAATCACTGGATATGTACTGTAGTAATAAAAAAACAATTTTTGTTAAATAAAATTAAATATAAATAAAATTAAAATAATTAAACAAATAATTATATAAAATAAACAAAATAATAATAATTAAATAAACAATAAATTACCAAGTAGAATTACCACATTTCCTGTAGACATTTTATCTCTTTTCTTTTACTAAATTTTGATTTCTACAGTAGTTTTCGAAAAGAGCCCTAAAAATATCAAAAGTTCAAGACGTGCAATTTTAAAGAAAGTGCACGTATATTTAAAAATAATTTCAATTAACAAACTAAATTAAAGAGATGCCATCTTGTCTTCTAAATTTTGCAAAAACATAAAATCTAATTCAAAGGTTTTCAAATTACCTTACTGGGCCAACAGGGAAAATGATTAGAATAGAAATGACTACAACAAATAGTTTGGGTTTATTTCCTCAAATCTACATTATTAAAATTAAAGAAAACTAAACATTAAAACAAACTAAAAATCAAAAGAAAAAATCTTAAAAACTAAATTCTTAAACTAATTCATTCTTTTTTTGTTTTATATTTTGACCATTTTTAAAATTTAAGTTACATTTTTCTGGGCATATATCCTGTACATATAAACAAACAACAGTACCTTCTTTTTGGATCAATTTCACCGTCAATTCACTTATATTTAGTTCATTCCAACTTAAGCCTAAACACCACTGTCCATGTTCACTCGGACCGTCGCCATTCTACCCAGTCCTCGACCCGTCTCTACACACATTAAAAAAACAGCTGATGACCGTGTTTCGTTTTCTACATGCATTTGTTTTAAAAGAAATAGTTTCTTGTTATTTATAGAAAAATAAATATAATTATTTTTTATTATATTAATAATTTTTTTTATGTGTGTATTCTTTTTATACATCACAGTACATCCCCGCAAGAACTAATCAATTAAGTTTTACTCTCCCAGAAAAACCGATTGTCCATTTAGGCTAAAAGTCAACAGTTTATTAACATTAGGTCGTTTGAATCTTAATACACATTTCGTCGATAAATTCATTACAACGGCAGTTATTCAGTTTTTTGAGTTGCCCACTCCCCTGATTCACACGAAAATTTATATTTGTATCCAGCACTTTCTAAGAACGACACGTTATAAGGATCAAGCCAAATCGGGCGAATGGAGAGAAGGATCAGATGAGGGGCTCCGATCAAAAATCCTAATAACTGCTCATGTAATGTATGTCTCAACATGAAATGCATGTCTCAACATGATATGTATGTCTCAACATGATATGTATGTTTCAACATGAAATGTATGTCTCAACATGATATGTATGTCTCAACATGATATGTATGTCTCAACATGAAATGTATGTCTCAACATGATATGTATGTCTCCACATGATATGTATGTCTCAACATGAAATTGTATATTTAAATTCAAACCCCATAAGGACGGAATGTATCAATTTTCTGCAAAATGGGATCAGAGAATGGGGTCTCGATTCAAATACCCTAATAAATGCCAATGTAAGGAACTTATTGACACACGACATGCTGTGAGGAAGAAGAAGCCCAGAAGCCACTATGTAAGTCAAATATTGAGTTTTAGCGCAAACGTTTGATGGTCTTTGGAGGGAGAGCAAACGTTTGATTAATTCGTGCTGGGGAAGTACATTAACGGTGACTCATCGACGACGTTTTTTCATGTTATATATTTTAGCAATAATCTGAACAAAATACACGATATAAATATTATATCATGGAATATTTTGATGTATTATAACAGTTTTAAAATGAAAACTGGTGAAACTCTTATAAAGCTATGGAGAAAACAATAAACATAATATCCAATAGAAATTATTTTGCAATGAAATCTAGTTTACTGGATTAGTAAAGCATAATTATATTACACTAACTTTTGGGTTGTTTAAGCCCCTCGTTGTACATTTTTACTTTTCCTCCGATACGTGTAGTAAGTATGAGGAAAGTTATATAATAATAGTTATAATAGTAATAAGTAAATAATAATAGTTATATAATTCGAAGTTGAATTTCATGTTTTCTGAAAGACAAAAAAAAAAAAAAAACTATGGTTTGTGTTATTGAACTTGATAACTCTCGATAGAGTGAACGTATAGGTACGAAATTTTATATATCTTTTCAGGACCTACTGTGGACAACACCTGTTGAATTTTAGCCAAGCCCCCCCCCCCCCCCCCCCCCCCCCATTTTAGCCTGGCCGAAGGGTAGAATGGGTTCAGCGAAGGGGCTCAATTGAAAAACCCTAATACCTTAGAATATAATGAATTTATAGTTACAAAATTTTGTATGAGGTTTTAGAAGCCCCATTTGGAGAGGGGGCGAAATGTTATTAGATGAATTCGTTCTGGGAATGTACATAGCCAGTGATTCATTATTGTATAGTTGTGCTGCTATATGAACATGCGCAGACAAGCCGAGAGAGACTGTTCAGTGTGTCCGGTTGGTTGCTATTTTTGATGTGGTAATGACCTCCAGTTGGTGAGATGTATGGGCGGCCCATCTGGATCAATATTGAAAGACCTCAGTGTACCCTCTGCTTCTATGTGTTTACTTTTTTGAATGTACATCTAAACACTTTCAAATACCAACACTTGTTCAGTGCTTATTTTCAGCTGGAATGTCTGTTTCTGTTAAGTTGGGACAAACTTTGGGAAGTTGTTCTTTGGTCTAAATTAAGAGGAAAAACAACTTCTAAGTTGAGGAAGGCGAACATACGAGTATTGTGGAAACTTGCAATAAATAAATAAAACAAACTTCTATTTAGAATGTTGTCTACTCCACAAATAATATGTACATACCATACCGTTTTCAAAATTACATCATCGTCAGTTTAGTTATAAAGGGGCGCCCTCTACTGTACTCCATATAAATATTGACAATTAATTTGTAAATTACAGGTGATTCACCGACCACATCTATGTTCTCCTATAGTTCTACATTTCCACTACTTTTCCTCTCTTAGTCCTGCTATGCCTCTATTATTGAACATACATGTTCTCCTATAGATCTACAATTCTTCTCTTCATTCTGTTTTGCATCTTCTATTAACGAATTGTTCTTCTATAGTTTTGTAAATGTTTCCCTTATTATTTAATTAAGGAACCTATTTATTCACTTTAGTTTCAGTTCTGTTTGTATTTCTTTTTTTTTTCAGTGCCTCTATTATCTCATACATTTTCTGTTTCATTCTTTAGTGATTTTATTAATGAACATATTTATTCTCCTTTAATAACAGGTCTGTTTGTATCTATTTCTTTCTTTAGTGCTTCTGTTATCTCATTCCTCTTTTCTGTTTCATTCTTTAATGATTTTATTAATGAACATATTTATTCTCCTTTAATAACAGGTCTGTTTGTATCTATTTCTTTCTTTAGTGCTTCTGTTATCTCATTCCTCTTTTCTGTTTCATTCTTTAGTGATTTTATTAATGAACATATTTATTCTCCTTTAATAACAGGTCTGTTTGTATCTATTTCTTTCTTTAGTGCTTCTGTTATCTCATTCCTCTTTTCTGTTTCATTCTTTAGTGATTTTATTAATGAACATATTTATTCTCCTTTAATAACAGGTCTGTTTGTATCTATTTCTTTCTTTAGTGCTTCTGTTATCTCATTCCTCTTTTCTGTTTCATTCTTTAATGATTTTATTAATGAACATATTTATTCTCCTTTAATAACAGGTCTGTTTGTATCTATTTCTTTCTTTAGTGCTTCTGTTATCTCATTCCTCTTTTCTGTTTCATTCTTTAATGATTTTATTAATGAACATATTTATTCTCCTTTAATAACAGGTCTGTTTGTATCTATTTCTTTCTTTAGTGCTTCTGTTATCTCATTCCTCTTTTCTGTTTCATTCTTTAATGATTTTATTAATGAACATATTTATTCTCCTTTAATGATAGTTCCGTTTGTATCTCTTTCTTTCTTCAGTGCCTCTATTACCTCATTTTCTGTTTCATTCTTTAGTGACTTTATTAATCAGCATATTTATTCTCCTTTGATGACAGTTCCGTTTGTATTTCTTTCCTTCTTCAGTGCCTCTATTATCTCACACTTCTTTTCTGTTTCATTCTTTACTGCCTCAATTATAATGAATATTTAGTGAAGTGAACTTTAGTTTTCATTTGACTAAATATTAACAGAACGGTTGTTTGGCACAATGAGCATGTTACCATTATTAGCCTCTCATAAAGGAGGCCTTGTGGATGTGGGTCATGAGAATTCACATCTGTGAGGGTGCTCTTGTATGTGAATGGGCGATGTGAATACCGAACCCCCCCCCCCCCCCCCCCCCCCCCTCTACCCTCCACTTGCTCTACGACCTTTGTTCTCGATAATTAATTACTACAATATTTCAGGCATTACCGTCCTCTATTCGCCTCAATTTAAAATAAATTAAATTCAAATTGCACAATGCTTTCCTTATAGCATTATTATTTAAATAGCAGGTTAGCCGGCGCTCTTGGTTTAAATGCGTATAACATTTACTCTACCAGGAATGTATGGAGGAAGTTATGTAATCTGGTCAGATTTTATGTTGAGTTTTAACCTAAATTTTTTGTTATCCGACCCCTAATTCCAAGAATGAAATAAAAATAAAGTCCGTCGGTGAATGATTTTATTTATTTATTTTGATTATTTTTGCTTGTTATACTTAATGAGATTATTTTCGACAGAAAATGTTATTTACATAAAATAAAAGTTCGATTTGAAAAAACAATTACTTATTCAATTGATATTTTTATTCTCCTTTCATCCTCCATAACATAGAATAATTTAAATTAGGTTAAATGTACATGAAAAAATAAAAATAAAATAATTATATTATAATGTAATATTGGAATTGGAAAGTATTTTGCATAAAAAGCGGCAACTTACTGAATTATCAATATTATCGATAGTGGCCAACTATCGACTATCGCCCATTCCTACTAGATACACATATACAATTTCGTATTGAGTACACTTGTTTTATCAGCACTTTACAAGATATGAGCACGTATGTGAGGATTCGTGTACGTCAGCCTGAAATGTCTGTAAAATATGATTTGGGACAGATGGTGGGAGGTACGTGTAAATTTTATATAAACGTGGCCTCAATATTGATCCTTGTGGATATCCCCTTTAAAAACGTGCCTCACACAATCTTTCCAGGTATTCATTCATCTGTTTTTTTTTTTTTTTTTCTTTCCCACTAATTAGTATAGGGGAAGTTATTCAATCGACAAGGCCGGCAATAATTTTTTAAATATTCTAATGTTGAAAAAATTAGATGGGCGCAGGTGGCGCTTGATCGCAAACAGCTCGAACCTCTTCATTTTCTTTTTTTTCGTAATCCGGTGCTTACCATCTGCACCACCCCTAGGCTCCAACCCTTCTCCACTCTGTTGCTATCGTCTTTCATTAATTTCGAATAAGACCAAATCCTTTTGACCGTTGCCGAGTTCTCCATTAGTAGCTTTATGGAAACTGTTCTAAAGAGGAGTAGGGGAGTTATCGCATTAATCCGCCTAATTCACTCATCTATCGAAGTATCGACACCAAGTTTAAAATGCCGAATGAGCCGAATCCGCTATGGGTTTTTCGTGAAAAACTATTTATATACTATTTAAGTTTCAAAAACAGTCAAAAATAAATATAAAAATATTTTTCATTTAACAAGTTTTGATATTTATCTATAAAATTGCTATATATACATATAATAATTATATACCTATGTTTAAGCTTTTCGAGAAGACGGCTGAACGTATATTCAGGAAACTTGCAGGGTAGTTCAAGGATAACCCAACTTAATATGGGCTATATAATGAAGACTATAATAGAAATATATATCGGGTTCGAAACCCGACCTAGGCCCTTAGTTTATTTTATCTGGGAGGTAAAATAAACTTAAGCACGCCGTCCTTCGGATGGGACGTTAAGCGATGGTCCCGAGCCTGTACGATGTCAGGTACTCGTTAAAGACCCCTACCCTAGATGAATAAAAATTTAGGGTAGGCAAAATTTAGGACTCCCACAGTAGAGTCGGGCTCATGTCCACCAGAGTGACGAAAGAGCGCTCTGGTAGTAGGCGATATGACCTCGTAGTTAAAGCCCGGGCATGAGTCATAAAACCTAACCTAACCTAACCTAAACTTAAGCATGCCGTCAGGTACTCGTTAAAGACCCCTACCCTAGGTGAATAAAAATTTAGGGTAGGCAAAATTTAGGACTCCCACAGTAGAGTCGGGCTCATGTCTACCAGAGTGATGAAAGAGCGCTCTGGTAGTAGGCGATATGACCTCGTAGTTAAAGCCTGGGCATGAGTCATAAAACCTAACCTAACCTATATTTTTTGAACTTTTTAGTTTATAACTAAACCTGATGATGGTTGAATGCCGAAACCGAAACTTCATGTTTTAATTTTTTTCTGAAATAAACAATATTAAAAAAAAAATAAAAAATTTATTTATGTCTTCTCCAAATTTAGACATGAGGGTCCTAACACGTTAAATGTGTACCGACTGTTAATAATCGGTTTTTCATGAAATTTCAAATGTATCATAAGTTTTTCATTCTTTGTACGGACATCGTACATAATCTAATGCTGAGGGGAGCAGATCAGTGATTATGACCTCATTGAAAGTGTCAACATATTTTTAAAATAATTTAACTTGTTACTAACCGGGCAGATAATGTTACTAACCGGGCAGATAATGTTACTAACCGAGCAACGCCGGGTAACCTGCTTTTAAGTATATATGAAATGAAAAAGACAATGTAAAATATTCTTGTTTTAGCCAATATTGGGAAAATAGTATAAAAAAATGAATAAAATAAACAAATAATATTTTGTTATGAAGAACGAGATAAAAACTCTGTGAATTATGTATAAGAAAGGTTTATTTTGTATTATTTAGGGTTGTAGAGAATCTCGCCTTAGAATTTATTTACCATAAATGAAAACGTAATGGAGTCTAGAGGAATATAGACGTTTTCTGATAATATTCGAGAATGACACGATAAACTGGGGAATGCAATCTGAAGACTATTAGATTTTGTTGAGGTTTCTTTGAAATAATTGATATGTCTGCAAGAATAGCCAAAACTTAAAAAATCAATGGTGAATCACCCGTTATGTACTTCCCACGAACAAAGGAATCAATAAAGTTTCCGCTCTCCCTCCAAAATCAATCGACCGTTTGGGCTAAAACTCAGTATTTGACTTATATAGTGACTTCTGAATCCTCACACTTTTTGTGACGATACATTCATTACATCAGGAGTCTTTTTCATGACGACATTTCGTACGTCATATATCTTATCTTATATGAAAAAAATGAGATGATAATAAAAACACTTAAAAGATAAAAAAACAAGAGAAATTAATTAGTATATCAATAATAAGGTTGAGGGTTCACAACAAAAGACAAAAGTCCAACAGAGTAACAAAAGAGCGCTCTTGTAGTAGACGATATGACCTCCTAGTTAAAGCCCGGGCATGAGTCATAAAACCTAACCTAACCTTCAACAATAAATAATAATAATATGAAAATAAAAGCTTTAATTCAAACAACATAGACACAATACAATAGGAAAGAAATTAATAAGACAATTTTTAGAAGAAAAAAACAAAAAAAATTTATAAATAATTTAAAATAGATAATAATAGACAAATAGTAATAATAAATAAGGATAAACTAAAATGGTAGAAATAATGATAATTTTAAATAAATAGAATAGAATTAATTAAAAGGATATGGGAATAGCGTTTCCGTTTCATCTATTCATCTGTCATTGAACTGGTTACTTGGGAGCCATGGTGGCCGTGCGAGCTAGGGCGTAGGGCTTTGGTCGCATGGTATCACCTTGGTTTGCGGGTTCGAATCCCGTCCAGGAGTGAGTTTTATTTCATAGATAGAACTCTCTCCCGGGGCCATGGATGTCGTAAATATATAAGTAACACCGTTACAAGAGTCATGGCTAATATGCATCGTACATGAGACCACAAAAAAAAAAAATATATATTGATTAAAACGTAAATTCAACAGACCTCAAAGAGGAGGAACTCTGCAAAAATAAAAAAAATAAAATAAGGCTACTAGATAATGTTTTGGATTATGAAACACGATTTTGTTTTTGCATTGTGTGCCGAAGCAGATCTAGGAGGCACTGCCTGGTTCGAGTAAAGTGTCATCTAATCTAGGAATGAATTGATGAAATTTCGCTCGAGTTTATTTACATTGTTCCACGCTTCCTAGACGCTCTTATCGAAGTGAAGTGAGAATTACTTATGGATTGAGAAGGGATAGCTTTCAAAGGGCTTTGTACGTCACAAAATATCAATAATGATCTCTTTGAGCGATTATCAAAGAGTAATGAAAAAATGGAGATTAAAGAAAGAAAAAAAAATGGAAATTAATTGAAAAGTAATTTGAATGAAAGGAAGAAAGGGCTTATTAAAAATTGTAAGATGGCTTAAAAAAATTGGAATGAAAATGATCTTATTTCTAATTACTCTCGAATATATATTTAGATATTTAATAAATTCGCACAAATTCGGTTATGTGAGGTCCTCATGAAATTTGTATATGGCCTTGTTCCTAATTGGATGAGTTCGTGAAATAATCCATGGATCGGTTACAGATGTGAGTGGGTTTATTCGTCGGTGAATCTTGTACTTCTCCAGCATGATTTAATCCAATTAGTTTTTGCTCTCCCTCCAAAATCAATCGATAATTTTGGTTAAAAATCAGTAGTTGACTTTTGAATTCTCATATTAAATTATATCGGCCGATTCAGCGAAACATTTGTAATTTCTTCGACACATAATACCTCCTTTGGCGATTTGGCTGAAAATTAATAGTTTTTTTCCTTATGGGGTATTGGACACATGTAAAATTTTAGGTTGCTAAATTCATTTTACCGAGTCGGAAAACATGAAATCCCGTTGAAGCTCAGCATCGATTTTTTGACCGATTATAACATAATGTCCCCAATTTTTCGCTTAACTGGGAAAGTAATAACTTCCATCCTTAAGTTTATTATCTGGGAGTTAAAAAAAGCTTGAGCATGCCGTCCTTCGGAGGAGACGTTAAGTGATGGTCTCGAGCCTGTCTGTTGTCAGGTACTAGTTAGACACCTACCACCCAATAATTAAACCTGGATAGACAAATTTCACAGGATGTCAAATATAAGATAGTCTGACCTCTCACAGATTTTTATTGGTAGTAATAGCTAGCCGGCTTTCGAGGTTTCCCTCATCATCAGGCAGTCTGATAAAAAATTAAAAATTTTGAAAGAACTAAATAATATAATAAAAATGAATAAATAACAATCTAAAACATTAACAATTTAAAGTTGTGACTCAGATGGTGGACAAGAATAACTCGTCTGTCCCCATCCATGATATTTTAAATTGTTAATGTTTTAGATTGTTATTTATTCATTTTTAATATATTATTTAGTTCTTTCAAAATTTTTAATTTTTTATCAGACTGCCTGATGATGAGGGAAACATCGAAAGCCGGCTAGCTATTACTACGAATAAAAATCTGTGAGAGGTTAGACTATCTTATATTTGACATCCTGTGAAATAATCACTTCTCACTACATCAGCCATCTTCATATTATGGATAGGCAAAATTCAGGACTCATAGAAGAGCTATCAAACAAGGTTAAGACAAGGTTAAGACTTTCAAGACCGACAGACCTCAACCGCTCTGACAAACCACCTTTTACTCTCCTTTCATGCTGCAGCGTTCTCGATACTTAATATTAATTAAATTATAATTTATTAATTATTTAATTGTTTTATTTACTACTAGCAGTAATACCCGGCGTTGC
The DNA here is from genome assembly GCA_963662175.1 of Aradus depressus. Classification (NCBI taxonomy): domain Eukaryota; kingdom Metazoa; phylum Arthropoda; class Insecta; order Hemiptera; family Aradidae; genus Aradus; species Aradus depressus. The sequence goes on from OY759223.1 coordinate 33,482,666, forward strand.
CCGGGGAACTTTGACTTTTCTCCCAATATCTCCTATAAGGCTATCAGTTCCTCGACAGTACATTCATGATGTTATAATTTTCAATTATTCATACGGAATACGGCTTATAGTCCTTCAACTGTAGTAACGCTAGCTTTGGAGCTAAAACTAATTTATTCAAAAAGATTCCTCATTAATCATTGCAGTGGTTTTTGAGTTACAAAGATTGCGTGGGTGGATGCTGGGATGGACCAGATATTGAGGTACTAATACGCCTATAACCTTCCACAGACGATGACGAACAAATTTTTAAAAAAATTAATCAAATCCATCAAGCCGTTCGTGAGTTATAGCGGTACAACGCACAGACATTTTCAGCTTTATATATATGATTATCTAGGTACCCCTAACAGACCGTTACAATATATATGTATATATACAAAATATGATTACAATTATTTTAGGTAGGTATATATATATATATTATAAATATAATTCCAATCATATTTTGTAAATATAATACAACCCGATATGTTTTGATGACATTAGCGGGATCTTCAAGTGTGAGTGAATTTCGTTAAATGGCTTACCCCCGGTGATATGGGGGGTGCTTTTAGGATGCGGGAATATTAGGCATGTTTAGAAATTTTGCCTTTACTTGGTTACCCTGAATTCCAAATTTCAAGTCTCTACTAGGATATAAGGTATTGGTGCAGTATGTTGCGGTCTGTGTCACATGGCGGCCAGAGAGACGTTTTAATGACCAATTAAAATTGATTCAATAAAGCAGTGAATAAAATACATAAATAAATTAAATATTCAAATATTTCGTGTATCAAATATCACTTAAATTTGTTATCGATGCACCCAGTAACGACCCCCCCCTCACCCGCCGTAACGTCATATTTTACTATTTCATGAGAGCGGAGCATGAAATCCGATCTTCTCAGGCCTCAATTTACATATATGGACAATTTATCATATTTATTATTTACTGTCTGTAATATCTGGTATTATTTGAGATTATTATTATCTTTTTATATAATATATTAGAGGGCGCCGGTAGCTCAGTGGTATGCGTGCTTGACTTCTGAGCTCAAGGTCGTGGGTTCGTAGCCCGACCGAGGCCCTTAGTTTATTTTATCTGGTAAGTAAAATAAACTTAAGCACGCCGTCCTTCGGATGGGACGTTAAGCGATGGTCCCGAGCCTGTACGATGTCAGGTACTCGTTAAAGACCCCTACCCTAGATGAATAAAAATTTAGGGTAGGCAAAATTTAGGACTCCCACAGTAGAGTCGGGCTCATGTCCACCAGAGTGACGAAAGAGCGCTCTATTAGTAGGCGATATGACCTCGTAGTTAAAGCCCGGGCATGAGTCATAAAACCTAAACCTAAACCTAAACCTATAATATATTATATTATTATAGCATCACTTCTCCCATTAATTTTTTGCCTTCTCAAAAAATAGCAATTACAAACTTTTCGGAAAGCACTCCCATCATCATTATCTACATTACATGTTACTTAATATTTTTGCAGAGATAACGTGAAACATTTAACAATAAAAATAAAGAAAAATGTATGTTTTTTTAAAATATATTGTTTATTTCACAAAATATATGGGAGTACTTTCGGTATTGCTACCATCTTCAGCCACGACTTAACAAATACTCAGTAGCAATACCGAAAGTACTCCCATACATTTTGTGAAATAGACAATATTTTTTAAAAAATGTGTTTTTCTTTATATATTCTATAATACATGTGTTCTTTATGTATAACTATTCCTTCTGCCAATCAGAATCTTCCTTTTATGGAAGATATTTATTGAGTCGACTTCTATATTTAAACACCAAGTCAAAACTACTTTTTTTTTTTATTGGCGTTATGTACGGTGCGTTTCAGCCATGTCTCTATAATGTTTTATCTAGTTTTATCTACGAAATAAAACTCACTCTCGGACGGGATTTGAACCCGCGACCATGGTGAGATCATGCGACCAAAGCCCTACGCTCTAGCCCGCACGACCACCATGGGCCCAAAACTATTTTAACTGGTGTTTTCATATAAAAGTCAACTCAATAAATATTATCCGAACCCCGGTTATCCGGTAAAGATTTCTTTTCGAATTTCTTTGAGAATAATTGTCAAAAAAGAAAGACAAGGAAGCTGATTGAATAAAGAAACTTACATTGCTATATTACTTGACTGCCAAAGGAGGAAATATGGTTAGTATTTATATTTTTACTTCCCCAGATACATGAAGTATAGGGGGAGTTATGTAATCGCTGAAAATTCGATTTTGAGTTTTCACAGGAATTTCATGTTTTTCAACCCCCAGGATTCCAAAAATCAATTAATTTTTGAATATTTGTATATTTGTGAGTATTGTAACTGTGTTTCTTAAACTTCCCTGGGGTGTTACGTTGTTGGTTAATTCCGGCATTTCTTCCATAAGTTGTCTTCCGGCATTTCTTCCAGAGGTGTCTTCTTATTTTTTCCGACAATATTTCGGGACTCTTATAAACAAGGACGGAAGGAAGAAGGGACTTGTAAGAGTCCCGAAATATTGTCGGAAAAAATAAGAAGATACCTCTGGAAGAAATGCCAGAATTAACCAACAGTATTGTAACTCCCCAATAGAATAAATTTATAAATACGAAATTTTATATGTGTGTCCTGAACCTCGTAAGATCAACAATTATTCATTTTACACCAAATCGGCCTAAGGAAAGGTGGAATCGGAGGAGGGGGTTCAGACTCAACTTAGAATTATTTCATCAACGTACAATTTAGTATGAGGATTACGGTGTACATGTCAACATGTCAATTTTTGCGCAAACGGTCGTTTGATTGAGAACAAAAACCTTGTTAATTAATTCGAGCTGGGAACTTTAAAAAAAATATATATATATATATACTTACATGTATATATAAACGCTAATTATTAGTATAATCCGAGGGCTGGCCTAACTTTACAAAAAGTAAACTATATTTCAGAGTTAATGAGACTTGGGTATGTTATTATTAAGAGTGGTACAAAAGAGGGTGACGTGACCCACTAAGCCATGCAGTCATTTAGGGGGGTGTCACGCATGAGTCACGGAAGAGGCACCACCAGAATGTGAAATTAGTTCAGTGAGAACCGACGTTAACAACCCACGCACCTTCAATACTCCCTCTTTCGTACTAACTACCCCCTGTAAAGATCCTCATTTTCCAAAAAATAATTTTTATCCCATAATTCGACACCCTCTCTCCTTAGATAATTTATGTATATCCTGTGTACACAATATATAGTATTTATTTATGTAAGACGTTATCACTGGTGATAACGGTTCCTGTTCAAACAGCTCTCAGCCCAATTGGAAACGGTGAAACTGGAATACTTGAGGTAACCTGGTCCATTGTGTGAACTAACCTCTAGGCTAGGGCTATGTGCACGATAACCACCTCGCTTTGATCCTGATACCTGCTATAATATTCATACTGCGTCCCCCTCCCCCCCTCTCGCTCCCAACTGACGTGAAACCACAAAGGTTTGGGTAGAAATGTGCTATTGATTTTCTGATCCCTTCTCTGCCTAGACAAAGCAACTCTATACAGAGCAAGAAAGATAAAAATGACCATTTGCATATAAACAAAAGACATTGACTGCCCAATCAGTTTTCAAATAGCAACAGTGTCATCATGAGTGCCACATCCCACCCGTACAGTGTAGAGGCTAAAGGTATACTGGGGCAACATTGCCTCAACACTGTACAGGTGGGATGTACCAGTATTCCTTTTGCCTCTAGCATATAGGGATGGGGGATGCCAGTATTTTTTTAGTATCTGCACTGTACGGGTGGGGGATGTGCCACTAGTGATGACGTTGAGTTGTAAACCGATTCTGGTCAAAAATAAAACAATGAGCAGTCAAAGTCTTTATATTGGAATAATATTGTATAATTACAATTACATGTACAATTGTAATTACTATGTATAGTAGATTGTAATCCCATGAATAGTATTTTATAATTATAATGACATGTATAATTATAATTACTACGTATAGTAGATTGTAATCCTATGAATAATATTGTATAATTATAATTACATGTATAATTATAATTACTATGTATAGTAGATTGGAATCCCATGAATAATATTTTATAATTATAATTACATGTATAATTATAATTACTATGTATAGTAGATTGGAATCCCATGAATAATATTGTATCATTATAATTACATGTATAATTATAATTACTATGTATGATATATGAAAATAAGTTCTGATTTGGTTCAAAGAATTATATTGTAGCTGTTGCTATATATCTTCCAAATCCTCTTTATTACAAAGTATAATTATAAATACAGTTAAATGAAATGGAAAGAACACTCAACCAGAAAAATAAATTATATTTTAGAAACAAACAAATGGATTAACTGATGAAAAGTATATCATGTTTTTTTTATTTCTACTTCCCCTGCTCAACGAAGTATAGGAATAGTTATGTAATCGGCCAAAAATCCGATGTGTTTTCAACGGGATTTCGTGTTGTCTAACCTCCAGATTGCAAATATGAAAAACAAACGTCTGTCTGTTTGTCTGTGAACTCCCGATATAATGAATGTAATGACAAGAGGTTTTATATGAAAACATACAACCCTCTAAAGACGACACCTATTGTTTTTCAGCCAAATCGGTCGAAGGGGAGGGTGATTAGGACGTAGGCTGGACGTAAAAACTATAATAACTACCGGTAGAATGAATGTATCAACACGAAATTTTATATGTGTGACCGAAACCACATAAAGACAACTTCTATCGATTTTCAGCCCAATCCATCAATCGAAAGTATCGATTCAAAACCTCGCAAGGATGACACTTATTAATTTTCAGCGGAATCGGCAGAGGGGAAGGGGAGGATGAGAAGGATGCTCAACTCAAAAACCCGAATAACTGCCGATGTACTGAATGTATCGACAGGAAATGTCATATTTAAAGTCAAAGCCCAATGAATACATAACCTGACAAATATCAGCGACATCAGCTGAAAGGAAGGGGGGTTCAGGGGAGGGGGCTCAATTCAAAAACCATTGGAATTTCAACTGAACCTTTTTTAGGTAGAAAGCAAAAAAATTAGTTAATTCGCTTAGTTAAAATGTAGTCTGACCTCTCACAGATTTTATTATTGTGTCCTAGCCGCCTTTCGAGGTTGCCTTCATCATCAAGCAAAAAATATAATAATATTTTACCAAAAAAAGGTATAACATTCTTATGGATAAAATATTGACTTCAGGTGCTAAAATTGATAAATATAAAATTAAAGAATAAATAAAATGAAACTGTCTAATAAATAAATATTCAAAAACAACTCAAGTCACTACTGGAAGCACAGAGTGCGTGGGGGCAGACTGTAAGTCCCCTCTCTAGAATTGAGGAATGTGACTTTTCTTTCTTCCTTTCCAATTTTATTTTTATACATTCAATTATATTCATCTTTCGAGCCTCGCTGCAGGTGCTGCTTATATGGGCTTAAAGGCTTTAAATACAATAGGTATAAAACCCGCCCCTTGCAATCATCATTAAAATAAAATTATAGCTATGACAATTTTTTTTAATAGGTGAAATATTCAGATGGAGTTTTATTGCTTTCGGGTCATTCAGAGTGATAATTAATTAGGGCACATTTTTAATATTAATTCATCATTTGATGATATTTGAGAGCGATAAATTGGAAACTGAAATTGATACTAATGAGGCCAATTAAAAGGCCCACTCCAGTGGAAGAATGTCATTTTCACTGAATTCCGAATGTTTGTGTATTCCATCGCGTGAACTCTTCCATATTCGTGTTTTCTCAATTCCCATTTTCTGTTTTTGAATAATTCCTCAGAATTGTTTATATTCCTAACGGAAGTTCTTCCTGTTATTTGTTCTTTCCTTTTTTTATCTTTTTCTTCTTGTCATGTTTTTCTCTTCGTCTATTCTACAGTAATTTCTCAAGTTTAACATTTGTTACTTCCTCAGCTATACAAAGTATAGGGAAAGTTATGAAATTTATCAAAAAATCGATGTCGAGTTTTGAACGGAATTTCATGTTTTTCAACCTCTAAATTCGAAATATGAAAAAAAAAGAAGTCTGTGTGTCTGTGAACACGATAATTCCCGATAGAATGAAGTACCAACACTAAATTTTACATGTGTATCAAAAACCCTCTTACGACGACACTTAATTTTCAGCGACAGAAGGGATGGGAGACAGTTGGGGCGCAACACAAAAATCACAATAACTGCCGTTCTAGGGAATGTATCGACATGAAATTTAGTGTGAGGATTTAGGAGGCCTTATGTAAGTTAGCTGTTGAATATGAGCGCAAGCGGTTGACTGGTTTTGGAGGTAGAGTGAAAAATTAATTGATTAATTGTTCTGGGGAAGTACATTGCCGGTACCGACGAAATTTTTTTATTATTATTATTATTATTTTTTTTTTTTGCTCAAGTATATAAGGGTTAGAATATTTAATTCATGGAGAGGACTCTTATGGTAAATACAATGTTGCTTTGCCGTCTTCCCTGCCCTGGTAGATCGTTAACATACTAAATGTGCCTGATTCAATTTTTCTTTACGTTGTACCGAGGCCACTTTATTTCGAAGTCTAACGACATTTTATCTTCATTAAAATTTTAAAATTATAATTAAAAACAGTATTTACTGCATTTAATTATGTGTATACTAATTTATTTATTATTTTTTTTTTTTGTTATTTATCTTACAAAATCAGTTCACATCGTTTTCACCATTTGTCGAAAATATACCTGCCCTCCAGTGTATCTTAACAAAAATCCCATCCCTTTAAAAAACTAAGTCCGCTATCTAGGCCTCATACTCGACAAAAGACTAACTTGAATTCCTCACACGAGACTGAAAAGACAAGAAATGAACAGACGTTATAGACTACTAGACAAAAGTATCAAATTAACTTTGAAAACAAAATGACTTATATACAACGCAGTACTCGAACATATGTGGACTTACGGACTTGAACTCTGGGGTTCTGCCAAGGCTTCCAATCTCCAGCGTATCCAATCCTTTCAATTCAAAATCCTTCGTAAAATAGCCAATGCTCCTTACTACACCTCCAACAAGACTCTTCACACTGACCTTAACGTACCTTTTGTCACCGAAGTCGCTAAATCCAAGTATAAAAAATTATTTTCTCTTCTTAGTTCCCACAATAATCCTCTAGTCCGTGCACACTTCCCCAACGACGCTTAGCAGCAGCAGTGACAGTGACAGTGATTAGTTACAAATGAGAGGAAATCAGTGACTAGGGAGTGTCACCACTGGGTGATTTCTCCCCTCATGACATTTTGACATTGCCATTATGTCTGTATTAGCATATTTGCTTCTTGTACATATTTTTATACAGTTGTAAATATCTCTTTGTAAATAAAAAAAAAATGTTATCCTAAGCCACAACTATGCAAAAAATGCACAACCAGCGGCTGGGCTGACATATACTACACAAAAGATAAAAAAATAAATAAAATGAATAAATAATAAAAATAAATAGTTTTTATTTATTTTACTTTTTACTATTATTGCCATCATCAAATCACATGTGTGGTCGATTTAATAACTGTTTATGTCTTTAGTTTATGATCTCTCTTTACTTACGATGTCCAGGTACCTACTTGTTAAAGAATCCTGCCCTAGGTGAATAAATATTTAGGGTAGACAACATTTAGGACTCCCATAGCAGAGTCGGGCTCATGTCCACCAGAGTAACGAAAGAGCGCTCTGGTAGTAGGCGATATGACCTCGTAGTTATAGCCAAGGCATGAGTCATAATAACTAACTATAATAAAATGTGTTTGTAAAAATTTTTCCTTGAATTTTCCAATTCCCCAGCTATACGAAATATAGGGAAAGGTATATAATCGGTAAGAAGTTCGAAATTGAGTTATCATCGGAATTTTATGATTAATATTGTATAATTATAATTACTATGTATAATAGATTGGAATTGTTTTTAAGTTATTCAACCATAAGTTTGTTTTATAACACGTTATCACTTGTAGATTGGAATCTCCTTGGCGTTAGAAATCCTACATATACCGAAGATTAAATGGTCATCGTCAGTCAACTGTATTAAAAATTGTATTGTGAATAGTGATAGCCATCCCAATTTTTCTCTACAGACTGAAAAATGTCAACTTCCTCTGAGAGTTGACCTAAAGAAGAAAGTTTCAACTTACAGACTGCAGTGTATATAAGTAAAGTAGGTCTTATAGCATACGTTAAAAACCATTGAAAAAATTTAGGGCATAGCACGCGTTTTTCTGTTTAATTTCCTGTGGCTTTTGAACTGATTTCATGCGAAAGTTTTAGTAGAACATGGCGTGTGGGCGCTACACGTCTACACACGCATGCATTCCATGATATTTTAAGATTAAAATAAATATTTACTGCACTAATTTTTTGTTCATAAAAAATCGTATTGTTCATATTAAATGCGACTTGAGCGTAAGGAGCCAACGCATGTAGCCAGGAACGCTTCTCCCCTCTTTGTCTGCGTTTTACTTCCCCAACTATATAAAGTATAGGGGATGTTATGTAATCTGTCAGAAATTCATAGTTGAGTTTTCACCGGAATTTGAAAAATGAAAAAAATATGTCTATCTGTATGTCTGTGTCGGTGAATATGATAACTCCCGATAAACTTTATGTATCGACACGAAATTTTATATGTAAATATATACAGAACCCCGTAAGGACGATAACTATTGATTTTGAGCCATATCGGGCAAAGGGAAGTATTGCATAACATCCCCTAATGTATTGATTGTAATAATACATGATTGCAAATGTGGGGCCCCTTTATTTTTAACCCCCCCCCCCAAAAAAAAAAAAAAAAAAAAAAAAAAAAAAAAAAAAACGAAACAAGGGTCTCTGCAAACTAACTTAGTTCATAAGTAGACCTGACGATGGTATAAGGCCGAAACCGGTAGTTATATATATTTATATCCTTAGTGGAATAGACTTTGTTTTTTTATTTTAAAAAAAATTCATGCTTAATAGGGGGCCCCTCATACCTTTTATTGGGAAAAATAACTCGGGAAGGTTTTTTTTTTTTTTTTTAGACATTGGGGCCTTCAGCATCGGGAGCCCTTTATCATCGGGTGCTCTAGGCACCTGCCTAGGTTTGCCTATTGGTTAATCCACCACTGATTCAGTTTTTTGGGACGCCATAGTTTTCATCTCCACAGGGATAAGAAAAATTTTGTGATACTGCATGTAATTATTCCAGCGTTGGGCTGTATTTGTTAATATTGATGAAAAAAAAAAAAAAAAAAAACTGCAGCAGACAGACATTGACATCTCGCTATGAGGTCTAGTTTTCGGTTTTCAACGGAACTATGGAACCAAGAAAATATAAAAAAAATGTTTGCTAAGAAAAACGGTTCGACAGGTGACTGGTGAGTGAGTGGTTCGCCCCTCGCCCCTATAAATAATTCTGGGTGCCCCCCCAGATCTGATTTCCTACCTGTTCGTTCCCACTTTATGTGATCAGACCCCTCTTATCTCACCTCCTACCCTCGGGAAATTCACACCACATCCTATTTTTCTTCTTGGCTACTGACATAGGGTTCGTATTTTTTTATTTATCTACTATTTTATTTGTTAATTAAATTTTGTAGTAAACTTGGTATAGTTGATATGTACACCTTCTACATTCGCGGATTTATTATTTACATCCACTTTTTCGCGATTGATTGACCCAGCCATTTGAAATCCCATCCCTAAAAAAAAAATATCATATAACTCACGATACAATTAACACAACGAAATTTTGTATGTGTGACAATAATCGATTAAGAATGGCAATTGATTTCCAGCTAAATCCATCAACGAAAAAGGAGGGAGGGATTAGCAGGAGAGGAGGATAACTGAAAAACAGCAATAACTGCCAATTTAATGAATGTTTCGTCACGAAATTTTTTATAAACAGCTGAATTGATTGAAGAGGAAAATAGTTTAGAGGGAGAGTGAAAACTTAGTTTATTACAATCATTTGATCTGAATAAGTAAATAAATACCAGAAGTACATGGGTATGATGAATACAGTACAGTTAGTTATTGTATTACTCATGCCCGGGCTTTTAACTTCGAGGTTATATCGCCTACTACCAGACCGCTCTTTCGTTGCTCTGGTGGACATGAGCCTGACTTTACTTCTATGGGAATCCCAAATTTTGCCTATCCTAAATTTTTATTCACCTAGGATACCTGTAACGAGTATCTGACATCGTACAGGCTCGGGACCATCGCTTAATGTCCTATCCGAAGGATGAGGTGCTTAAGTTTATTTTACCTCCTAGATAAAATAAACTAAGGGCCTCAGTCGGGTTTTGAACCTGCAATCTTGAGCTCAGTAAGCAAGCACGCATACCACTGAGGTACCCGCGGCTTCTAAAGCTGATTATAGTAACATTGGCCTACCCCATTACGAAGATTGGGAGATAGCATTCCCCACTAGTAATATTTCTCCAATGATAAGGGTTGGGAAATGAGAAATCTCTCATAAACTTGAGGCTACTCAAAAATAAATGGAATATATCTGACTTAGATTGATCTTTGAGGCCCGAAAGATATTCAGTGTTTCAAATATTTGTGGGGAAATAGAAAAATTGGGAATTTATACAGGGTATTCTAGAAAAAAAAATATTTTTAAAAATTACAAAAAGAATATTATCACGAATGCATCGACATGAAATTTTTGTATGAGTTTTGAGCAGTCCCTGAAAAAGTTTACCCCGAAAGCGTATCTCAGAAATACACTAAAGTGCCGTCCCATTTCCTCTTAAGGAAACATTTAGAAAAATTCACAAAGGTCGCCCTTGGCATGGAATGCCGCAGGAAAAGAGTATAAAAAATTGTATTAATTTACTCTAGGTATGAGAGAGGAAATTAATTATTTGAAAAAAATTAAAAAAGGAAATTCTTATTATACATTCCAGTCTTGTATTCCATAATTTACATCCCTTTATTGGGGTAGAATTAATTAAAAATTTCTTTTATGAATGCCCTAAATAGAGTTAATCTTGTTAAAAGCTTGCATATCATGTTAAAAGTAAAATTAACTGATTACCTAAATAGCAGGGGCGTAGCCAGAGAAGTTTTCCTGCGAGGCCCCGTCTTCAGGAAGTTTTAAAGCCCTTTATTATTACTTTCCCAACTATACGAAATAGGGGAAGTTATGTAATCGGTCAAAAATTCGATATGGAGTTTTCAGCGTAATTTGTGTATCCAAAGTGTATCTGTGAATACGAAAACTCGTGATAGAATGAATGTATCGACACAAAATTTCATGTGAATTGTGAAGTTTTGCGGGTTTTTGAGTTACTCCTTCTTATAAATAAATAAAACAAACTTATTTTTGAAATATTGTCTATTCCACTAAAGATATATACATATATAACTACCGGTTTCGGCTTAATACCATCGTCAGGTCTAGTTATGAGTTCATAACTAGACCTGACGATGGTATAAAGCCGAAACCGGTAGTTATATATGTATATATCTTTAGTGGAATAGACAATATTTCAAAAATAAGTTTGTTTTATTTATTTATTACAAGTTTCCACAATATGTCCGCGTTTCTCAACTTAGAAGTTATTACTCCTTCTTCTCTGATCCCTCCTTTCTCTTTGCCCAATTCCCCTCAAAATTTGTATGAATTGTCCTTATGGGGGTCCTTTCGTATCATGTACAATTTGTATGAATTGTCCTTATGGGGGTCCTTTCGTATCATGTACAATTTGTATGAATTGTCCTTATGGGGGTCCTTTCGTATCATGTACAATTTGTATGAATTGTCCTTATGGGGGTCCTTTCGTATCATGTACAATTTGTATGAATTGTCCTTATTCTTTCAGCTGAAAATGTGTAAATGTTGTTTTCATGAGATTGTGTGTACACATATAAAGTTTCGTGTCGATATGTTCATTCAATTTTTGGGGAAGTAACTAAGTAACTAATTTTGCTCGGCAGTAGTAAACTAATCAAGAATTGCTCCCTCATTCAACAACGAACTGGCAATTGGGACATTTCAGGAGATGTTTCTACGCTGAATGAAGTTGAGGTACTAAGTCCAATGTATTAAGTATATGAGGAACAAAGTTCAACGGGAGTAAGTTCACCAAGATCGTTTACATAAGTTGTTCGGGATAGTAGTTAGCCTGGGGTCTTGTGAAATTCCCTGGCAATCTTAGGATAACCACACAACATTCATTAAAGAAATAAGTTCCTGGATGAATTAACTCTACTATATACGTAGATAAAGGGGTTAACATCCAATTTTATTTGAAGGGGAGGTTGGGGTGGAAGTACAGGACAAGATGCAGTAACTGAACTGAATGGCAAATTGCCGAAACTTGTTGTGTAAATGTTGTATTATTTATTTAACTGCGTCCATTACATCCGCCTACCAAGAAATATATTACTAATTATTTAGTTATTATGACAGATGCCCGGGCTTTAACTACAAGGTCATATAGCCTACTACCTGAACGGTCTTTCGTCACACTGGTGAACATGAGCCGACTCTACTATGAGAGTTTTGCCTACTCTAAATTTTTATTCATTGTATAAGGGTCTTTAACGAGTATCTGACTTCAGGGACCATTGCTCAATGTCCCATCCGAAGGACGGCTTGCTTAAGTTTTTTTTGTTATTTCCCAGATAAAATAAACTGAAGGCCGGGTTTCGAACCCGCGAATCCGTGCCACAAGGACCACATATATTCTATATTTCTTCCTCGGCTATTTTCGTTAGAACCAGAACAAATTTTCATCTTTTCTTATGGTTGAAGCCTCTCTACTGACATTGTTACATTCATGTGTTTTTATAGGCTATAGAGGTTACACTCAAACTTAAACGTAAGTTTCCGCTCTCCTTATAAACTTTCGACATTGTTATTTGCCTATTTATCTTTGGTTGCCTTCGTTTTTTGTTCTTTTTAGGGTCCTCCGATTTTTGAAATTGAGACTATACCCTACCACATACATATGTTTCCACTCTCCCTCGAAACCTTCAATCTCTTTATTGGTGGATTCTTACCTTATTTGGTATCTATCGACGTAATAAATAATTATTATTTATTAGTCTATCATTCGTTGTTTTATGTTGTTAACTTTACAATTTCTCCAACTCAGAATCTGCATTGATTTTCAGAATAATTCATAGAAACTTGAGTGGTCGAAGGTTCAATTGGAAGGTTTGAGATTCATCAAATATGTAAAGGATCTCCTCAAATTTCATCCAAACTTGATGTCGAAAAGTTCGGAAGCCTAAATGGAATTGTTAGCGACGATACTGCCCATGAACACATCAAATAATCAGCAGAGGGAGATAAAAGCATAACAAAAAATGTTGGTAATTGGTATTTATATATTTTTTGAAAACACTATTTCGGATTTTTCCATGATCACGCAAGTAGCATTGGAGATATAAGAAAGTGAAAATAAAGAAAAGTTCTTATGGAAGGCCAAAGTTGGTTGATACAATTTTCTGCTAAAATCGGCTCAGTGAGAGACAGAGGGAGGAAGAGTTAAATGACACATGGAGCCTTATAAAGGGGTTGGAAAATGGTGAGTACGTGATGCCGTAAACAGATATATATGTGGGAGAGGGGTGGAGGAGGCACTTGGAAAACCGGGTGTGAACCCACCCTGATAACGGGACAGTCCCAGAGATAACTGGGGAAAAATGGGTTCACCCACCCTTATTTGACCCGGAGCGAGACGCGTTGTACCCAACATACGTTTGTTTCATTATGTCGATTCGGTTTATATTTGATTGATTTAGTTACAGCGAGGTCTGGGGCCATGATGTCCATTCTGCACTAGGGAAGTTATGTAATCTGTCAGAAATTCGATGTCGAGTTTTCACCGGAATTTCATGTTTTACTTTAAAATAAAAAATATTTTCAGCGAATCGCCGACTGTGTACTTCCCCAGCATGAATTAACAATTTTTCGTTTTCTCTCTCCCGTCAAAGCCAACCGACTATTTGGGCTAAAACTCGATATTTGACACCGCAGTGGGTTCTGAATCCTCAAAATAAATATTGTAACGATACATTCAATACATCGACAGTTATTAGGGTATTCGAGTCGACCCCTCTTTCTCTGTTCCTCTTCCCTTCAACCGATATCGCAGAAAATCAATAGGTGTCGTCTTTAGATAGTTTTGGATACAAATATACATTTCGTGTCGATATATTCATTACATCGACAGTTATTAGGGTTTTTGAGTCGACCCCCTTCTCTGTTCTCTTCCCTTCAACCGATTTCGCAGAAAATCAATAGGTGTCGTCCTTAGAGAGTTGATTTTTGGAATCAGAAGGTAGGAAAACATAAAATGCATCGCATTTCTGACCGATACATAACTTTCCCTATACCTCGAATAGTTGGGGAAGTAAAAAATATAGGTATAAGAAATTTTAAATTTGTACCTACTCTTCCTACCAATAGCCGGCTTTAATTCTAAATGTCATGCTAAATTTTGTTCCTGAGAAGTTGAGCATGCAACTTCATTACTAACCAATGGAGGGATAAAGTCAAAAAGACGATATCTATGTTTCTTTTAGTATTTCAGCTCCTTTAAGCTGACCGAATTTGGATATGAAACTAAACCCCAATCATGAATTCTCAAAGCCCCCCCACCCCTTGAATAATGCTCAAAGCTCATGATTACATTTAAGCAGCTCGTTAAGCCCCTTCCCAAATAAAGCCACCTTTATGCATCATTCGGTATCTCACATTCTCTTTCTTCTGTTTGTGTCACTTGCCTTATTTCAAATATTCTATGACGAAAAGTTTGTTTAATTATTCTTGATATTTAAGGTTTTTTTTTAAAGTTCTGGTGGTCACTATTTTGCTCTCGCTCGCGCATTCATCTGTATATTCATGAATTTAAAAAAAAAAAAAAAAAAATGGTTATGCGCTAATTTTGGAGAGTTTTTATTTCGTATATCAAACGACAGCGTATTCTGAAATGAATTTAAAATTGCCTTACTTCACCGCATTTCTCCCCTGAACCCTTATGGTACCTATATTTATATATATATGGGGTAAAAATAATTACGGAAATAGAAAAAATTAAATAATTTTTTTTTTTTTTTTTTTTTTTTGACCATGGTGAGACCATGCGACCAAAGCCCTACGCTCTAGCCCGCACGGCCACCATGGCCCTCTAAATAAAATTAAATGACGTGATTTAAAATTAGCGCTCTTGCACTTTCCAATTTCTCACCTATATTCCTATATTTTATGCTAAGTTTACTGAATTTTTACACTTCTTTGACTATTTTTTCCTGGGATTACAAAAACATGCCATGCACCAGACTTGTAAGGCGGAACTGTAAATTCTTTGTAAATAGGGTAGGCAACTAATTTATTCATTTTCCATCTTACCACAAGCAGATGATCCTAGGGCCACAAAATAAAACAGCACATATGATGCTAAATTTTATTAAAATATAGATATTTTTAACATAACCTTTTTTTCAGTCTAGATTTTTGGTTTGCGTACTTGTTCGTTTTATATGAACTGGTAACTGAAGTATTCATTAAAAAAAACTTGTTTTTCTGAATAAAAGCTTTTTTTTTTTAAATAAAAACATATTAACTATTTAATAAAAATATATTAACTGATTAAAGAAACTGATAGATATTTCAGCATTTCGATAATACTATCGGTCTGGCCAACAATCGATAGTTTGATACCACTAGGCTTAACCCAAAAACTCTAATTACTGTCGTGATTAGATTAGGTTAGGTTTTATGACTCATGCCAGGGCTTTAACTACGAGGTCATATCGCCTACTACCAGTGCGTTCTTTCGTCACTCTGGTGGACATGAGCCCGACTCTACTATGGGACCTTTGCCTTCCCTAAATTTTTATTCACCTAGGACAGGGGTCTTTAACGAGTGTACCTGACATCGTACAGGCTCGGGACCATCGCTTAACGTCCCATCCGAAGGACGGCATGCTTAAGTTTATTTTACCTCCCAGATAAAATAAACTAAGGACCTCGGTCGGGTTTCGAACCCACGATCTTGATCTCAGAAGGCATGCATGCATACCATTGTGCTACCAGCGCCCTCAATAACTGTCGATATAATGAATGTAACAGAAGTCTCGTGTTTATTGATTTTTAGACAAAACGATCAATTGGTATTAAATAGCGAAAATTTAATTGATTATTTCGTGTTGGGGAAGTACATTGCCGGTGATTTACCAACGACCTCTTTTCATTATTGTTACTAGAATGCAAAATAGCGCTATTGTCTTAACGAGACTGAACCCACTCGTATGTACTTTTAGGGGCTTTTAGTAAATTGGCCTAATAACATTTGTACACGAACTCATTTCAGAAAACAGAGAGGAAAATGAATGAGAAAGTTTTCACTTATTCAAAAGACAACCTGGTTCTCTCATTCAGTCAATATATAATGAATTTCAACAGATTCAAATCAAAAATTCATTATCTACAGAGATTCTACTCGGGTTTTATTTAGTCAAAATTCATTACATGTTTTGGTTTTTTTTTCGCAGACGTGCCACTGATGATGACGTTGTTGCGTTAAAAATCGGTTGTGGTTAAAAAAAAACCAAAAACCCCATAAGGATATCACATAATAATTCCGCGAAGTCCGGGATGGGGGGGATACCAGAGAAGGGGGGTTTCACTCGAATATCCTAATAACTGCCGGTGTAATGAATGTATTGACTTGAAATTTAGCATGAGGATTGAGAAGTCCCAGTGTAACTATTGAATAAAACTGTCGATTGGTTGAGGGAGAGCAAACACTTAGTTGATCAGTTCGAGCTGGGGAAGTACTAATCGGGTAATTCACTGATCACTCAAGACTTTTTTCACATATAGACACAGTGTCATCCTCAATGGTGTATCATCTATAAATGTATCTATACATTAACACAATGTATAGATGATACACCATATATCTATAGAGGTTAGGTTAGGTTTTATTACTCATTAACTACGAGGTCATATCGCCTACTACCAGAGCGCTCTTTCGTCACTCTTGTGGACATGAGCCCGACTCTACTGTGGGAGTCCTAAATTTTGCCTACCCTAAATTGTTATTCACCTAGGGCAGGGGTCTTTAACGAGTACCTGACATCGTAAAGGCTCGGGACCATCGCTTAACGTCCTATCTGAAGGACGGAGTGCTTAAGTTTATTTTACCTCCCAGATAAAATAAACTAAGGGCCTCGGTCGGGTTTCGAACCCACGTTCTTGAGCTCAGAATGTAAGCACGCATACCACTGAGCTACCATGGGCAAGAATTATGTATGCATAATGACGTGATGTTGGTGCTAAGTAAAAGTGTGTTGAAGGTACGTTGTTTCTTAGAGCAGGTCCGATGGAGAGACCTTTATTAAGTTGCAGACTGTCCTATAGGATCAAAAAGTTGCAGATACTAGAAAGAGGAAATAGATCATTATTTGAAGTAATAAAGTCCATCTCAAAGGACTTGACTTGTCTAAAGTTGAAGTCCCACCTGACGAAGCATAATGAGGTGCTTAGCTGCGTAGCTATACCCGTGCTTTGTCAGGTATCCCCCTCTACCTTCCTTACCTATTGTCGACTTGAACGTCTCTTGTCAACTCTTCCTATTTCAAAGAGAGATCAGACGGCTTTGTGTCGTCTTGGTTGGTCATCCGCTTCTTTGACCGGCTCATTGGCCATTTGGATATTGGATTTCATTGGGTATTGGATTAATGATATACCGTAACGTAAAGTCGTAGTTACACCCCGTTTACCTAAATTTCTAACATTTATAGATCATTGAGTGTTACAAAAAATGTATACAGTTGCCCATGAAAATTGTCAGTTCAAAACAGGCCTGTTTTTCAAAAATCGTTACACGAAATAACCAGTTCCGGAGCTAGAACCGTGTATCTGGTTCAGTGTCTAAACCATAACCTCTGTTATTGCATTTCTGAGGGTCCTTGATCTCCAAATTCGAGGACCTAACTTACACGTAAGTTTCCGCTCTTCTTCAAAATCTTCCATCTTCCGATTTTTTGGACCTTTATCTTCTGTACATACTCTTTTGAGGTATTCCTTCGATCTCTAAGTTTGATTCTACACCTAGACTCATACATATGTTTCCGCTCTCCCTCTATTCACGGTGCTGCACTACGACTGGCGCCTAAGTTTTTCTTTTCCATTTTGAATTTGAGGCAACACTCTGACTCAAATTCTGCTATTTCTTTAAATCTTCGATATCTTTATTTCATGGACCCTTACCACATATTTTTTCTCTTATGAAGTCTATTGATGTCTTCATTGGACGCTACACCCCACCTCATACGTTAGTTTCCGCTCTCTCAGAAATCAAAGGAATTTCAAAAGAGCAAAAACCGAAGATTTTGAAGAGTTCATTAAATAAAGAGATCGTTTAGAGGAAGAGCAAAAACGTACATGTGAGTGAGGTCGTAGCCTTGAATTTGTAGATGGAAGGACCTATGTTCCTCAAAAGGACCTATGTCCCTCAAAAGGACCTAACTCCCTCTCCAGATTCGCCATGCTCCTACTCTTCTTTCATTTAAGTCCCTACTTTTCTATTATCTCCTAACTCAGCAAACCTCTGATTCCTAAGGCTAGTTCCTATGAGAAAGTTCTCGTCTTCCTATATTTCTCTCACTCCACTGGACCGATTGTTACTCTTCTGTTTCTTCAGTCTAGTTTTTTACAATTCATATACATTATTATTCATACTTGTTTTTCTAATTTTTTTTTTCTCTTTATTATTTTTTCACTAGTTTATTATATTGCTTTATTCATTGCCTGTTTTTAACATTTAATATTTATTCCTAGAGAACTCTTTTCTTTTATTTTTATTCTTCTCAACTGGGAGATAATTGTATACTCTTGTTTATTTTTTATGTTATTATTCTTAGGGGACGTATGTCCCAGAATAAAGATCATTTTTCATTTATGTCATGTCAAAAGAGCAAAAACAGAAGTTATGTGACCAACGAATAATGACGTAAATAGAATAAAACTAATAAAGATTTAGAGGGAGAGTGGAAACTTATGTGTTAGTCGAGGTTAATCGGAGGTTACCATGTAAGTTAAATTTATACATAATATAAACACATACATATACATCAAAAATACCGAAACCGGTAATTTATTTTTACATTTTTTGTGGAATAGACATTATTTCAAAAAAATAAGTTTGTTTTATTTATTTGCTATATTTATAATTAAGCTTAATAGTTTAATATGACTCCGAGATGCACAATTTGATGCTAAAAATGCACGCAAAAATTGTCCAAATATATAAGACGATGGTTGGATGGTGATAAGATGCGAAGAGCTGCAAGGCCAGACGAGGCGACGGAGCCATGGCCAGGAAGTGTAGATTAGATGTGATTAGGGAGCCCAGTATTCCCTTCTGAGTCGTCATAGCATCATCATGCACAAGGTAACATAACATCATCTGCATATCTACTGCATTGTGTACCCCCCCAGAGTTGGGCGTAGCCAGATCTTAATCAGGAAGGGTCACAACAACGCTTTGCATTCAAATTTGAAAATTGTCGGTGAATCACAGGGTATGTACTTCCCAGCAAGAATTAATTAACTACGTTTTCGCTCTCCCCCAGAGCCAAATGACAGTTTGGGCTAAAACTATTTGACGTATAATGTGTCTTCCGAACCCTCATATTAAAGTTTGTGACGATATATTCATTACATCGGTAGTTTTTTGGGTATTTAAGTCGAGCCCCTCTTCTCTAGTCCCATTATGAGGTTTTAAATTTAAATATACAATTTGATATCGATATTCTCATTACATAAACTCGAGGGCTTCGAATTTACATATGAAATTTCGTGTCATTATAACGGCATTCATAACAGTTATTCATTATAACGCCAGTTATTATAGTTTGTGTGTTAAGACTCTCCTCCATACTTTTTTGGGAACATAATATGTTATATGCATTTATTCAATCGGGACTTATGATGCTCACAAACACACACCCACAGACAGACTTTTTTTTTTTCATTTTCGGAATCAGGAGCTTGAGAAACGTGAAATTCCGTCGAGTTTTTAATCGATTACATAACTTCAAGGCTCAGCTCATAAGCCCTAAACACGAAATTTAGTATGTGTATTCAGACGTCCCAGTAGAAGTCAACTATAGATTTTTAACCAAAACCGTCGAGAGAGAGCGAAAACTTAATTAAATGGTTGTGGTTAAGTACCTATATTGTACCTATATGTGATTCACCGACAACTTCTTTGTAACTGCAACCGTCTGGGTGAAAGTAGAATGTCGCATTGAACTTAGGCAACCTTGTACGGTTGTCAAAATCTTGATAGAGACTTGTGTGAGCAGTCCTTTGCACTGCCAAACTTGAAGTAGACAGAGAGAGTGCAGTTTGGGTGACACGACCTAATGGACTCGACTAATGCACACTTGAACCGACGTTTAGACTTCAGTCAAGTTAAAGTCTATTCCCCTGCTTTGTCGGCTCTTTGTCAGACTCGTCTTAATGTTTGAGGCAATAGGCTTTCAGGAGTTGTTGTGATAAGGTGCCAAACGAATTTCACACTCAAATGTCAATGTGAATTCCGCTCAAAATTTTAGTTTGAAAAGTTTTGAAAATTTTAAATTATGAAAAAAGATTTTGGTGAATCACAAGCTATCTACCTCCCCTACACGAATTAAACTGTTAACTTTTCGTTTCTCCATAAAAACCTGTCGACTGTTTGTCCTAAAAATCAACAAGTTGACTTACTATACACTTTTGAATTTTCATACTAAATGTTGTGTCCATACATTCAATATATCGGTGGGCTAGAGCATAGCACTTTGGTCGCATGATCTCCCATGGTTTTGCGGGTTCGAAACCCCTCTGGGAGAGAGTTTTATCTCGTAGATAGAACTCCCTCCCGGGGCCATAAATATTGTAACTAACAATTGAAACTAAATA
Organism: Aradus depressus; assembly: GCA_963662175.1. Taxonomy (NCBI): domain Eukaryota; kingdom Metazoa; phylum Arthropoda; class Insecta; order Hemiptera; family Aradidae; genus Aradus; species Aradus depressus. The sequence continues at coordinate 33,503,686 of OY759223.1, forward strand.
AATAAATAAATATGCTTACCGACTGTTGAATCTCGTCCGTCTCGTTGTGAATGGTAGCACAATGAAAAAAACAAATCATAAATTAAATTTTCATTTTAAGAGAGTTGTCACTTGAGAATAATTACATTAGTACTTCAATAATACTTTTAAAGTACTATAGGTGATTGATAAAATTTATCAACCTAATTTTTTATTAATTAATTTTTAATTAATTAGTTAAATTATTATTATTAATAAATATCTAACTAACTTATACTTATCAGTCATAATATTCAATATGCAATTTATATTTATAAAAATTGCATTATAATTAATAATAATAATTCAATTAATTTAATTATTAAAAAATAAGTAATAAATATATATATAGGTATATATAATGCATATCACAGAATGCAGTTCTTTAAAAAACGAAACTATTTGAGAGATTTTATTATTTGTTTAACAAAGGATATCAATTATTGACGAGCACTTCATTCCAGATATACATATATATCGGTTATTGGATTCAACCCCCTCCTCTGAACTTCCACTTCTCTTCGGCCGATTCCATTGAAAATTAAGTGTCGCCTCTATGTGCTTTTGAATTTATATATGAATTTTTGTGACGATACATTCGTTACAACGGCAATTATTACAGTTTTTATGTTATTATTTATTATTTCTTAATTAAAAATACAATTTTAGAAACTCCCGATAGGATGAATATATCGACACGAAATCCAAAATTCCATATCACCCCTATCAGTTTTCAGACGAATCGGCCAAAGGGAAGAGGGGGATTAGGGGAGGCTTCTCAACCCTAATAACTGTCGTAATAAATGTATCGGCATGAAATTTTGTACGATGATTCATACGTCCCCTGAATAAGATGCATATTGATTCGGTGCATTAATTCCAGAGGGAGAGCGACATCTTATTAGATTAATTCACCGATGACTTGAGAAGGTGAGAGGCTGCTCATGGCGTAGTGGCTTAGTTAGCTGCTTTGTGATTCTTGGAGATACCAATGATTTTTTTCGAAGAGCTCATTCTTCCTGCCCAACTTGCGAGTGCACATAAACGTTAAAGGCAGGTTATATTATTTTATAAAGACCACACTTCGTACAATACTGAAAACACAGGCTAAGTCAATATTGGCTAAAAACAAGATTTAAGGTGCTCTGAACACGATTTTACCCTCCGCTGTTTCAATGGTGTCTGTTCGTGTATGATGTAATTTGATTGAAAATCCTCCGTGTATGAACATGTGTGATTGGAAATTTCCCGACTCGAACAAAACCAATTAATTTAAAATGTTTTGTGTAGAACTTATTTGTTCTAACTTAGATTTGAGAACTTAAGGAAAAAAGTCGTCGGTGAATCACCGGCTATGTACGTACTTCCCCAGAACGAATTAATCAATTATGTTTTCGCTCTCCCTCCAAAGCCAATCGACTGTTTGGGCTGAAACTCAATATTTGACTTATATAGAGGGTTCTGAATCCTCATACTAAATTTTTTATCGATCCATTCATTATATCGGAAGTTATTGGGGCAGCAGAAAGTTAGTAGATGATGCCTTTATAAAGCTTTGAATTTACATATCAAATTTCGTGTCGATACATTTATTCTATTTGAAGTTATTTTGTTCGCAATAAATCGAATTTTTTATCCACAAATCGTATCAATATGTACGATTTTTAGAGAACTTCTTAGTTCCATTTAATTAAGTTGTTAGAGTCTCCATTGTTGCTCATAAAGCAGGCTACATGATAGCTTAGAACAATTAGAAATAAATAAAGCTACCAAGAAGAACATTTGTATGAATGACCAAATTTATTTTAACTATTGCCCTTGAAAGGAAGAGGGCGCCGGTAGCTCAGTGGTATGCGTGCTTGTCAATGCGAGCTCAAGAACTTGGGTTCGAAACCCAACCGAGGCCCTTAGTTTATTTTATCTGGGAGGTAAAATAAACTTAAGCACGCCGTCCTTCGGATGGGACGCTAAGCGATGGTCCCGAGCCTGTACGATGTCTGGTACTCGTTAAAGACTAGTCCTAGGTGAATAAAAATTTAGGGTAGGCAAAATTTAGGACTCCCACAGTAGAGTCGGGCTCATGTCTACCGAAAAGTGAGTGACGAAAGAGCGCTCTGGTAGTAGGCGATATGACCTCGTAGTAAAAGCCCGGACATAAGTCATAAAACCTAACCCCTTTGTTAACACCCTGAACCAGTTCTGTTATATATGTTTGTTATTATCTGTTATTATTATTTGTTTCCACATATTTTTTTTTATGTTATCTTAGTTTTATTTTTTACTTATTAGTCAAATGTTATTGTTTTATGTAAATTCGAAAAAAAGGTTTTTGTTAAAATATTTCATGATATAGCTAACGGTACAGCCGAGGGATCCCCAAGTTGAAATATCACCCTTTCACCTGATATATATTAGAAGGATCGCACTAATAAACTGACTTAGTTCATAACAAGACCTGACGATGGTGTGAGGCCGGAACCGGTAGTTTTCTAAATATCTTTGGTGGAATAGACAATATTTCAAAAATAAGTTTGTTTTATTTATTTAAGTTGATTAATTCTTGCTGGGGAAGAACATTGGCAGAGATTTCACCCCTTGTTTTCATGTAGCAGGGCTGTAGATTGGTGGAAAATCATGTATTTTTTCTTTGTATTCTCTAAAGTAATTTGACTTCCATGTTCCCGGACCGAATAATAAGCAGGAAATGGAATTCTGCTGTTGGGGTGGAAAAATCGTGTCCGAGATAAGGTCAGTCTGATTGTTCTACCCTCAAAATGTAGAGAAAAGTGGTTTTCCGCATGACAACTATGAGTCTGTCTGTATGTCTTTCTGTGAAATTTACTATTCTCTAATTTCCAATAACTTCTGAAAAAAGGCAAAGTTAAATCACCGGCACTGTACTTCCCCAGAACAAATTAATCAATTAACTTTTCGCTCTATAGTCAACAGTTGACTTACTTTGAGGCTCCTAAATACTCATACTAAATTTTGTGTCGATAATTTTAATCATTTGCATTTATTATGGTTTTTGAAATGAGCCCTCTCCCTTGTACCCCCTTCCCTTGCGTCTATATGACTGAAAATCAATAGGTGTCTTCGGTATAGGGTTCTGAATTCACAAATAAAATTTCGTGTCGATACATTTATTATATCGGGAGTTATCGTATTCACAGTCACACACACAAACACAGAAAGACAGCATTTTTTTTTTCATATGTGAAATCTAGAGGTCGAAAAACATGAAATTCCGTTGAAAATTCCGCTTCGAATTTACGACCGATTACATAACTGGAGAAGTAAAACTGGACCAATTTGAATGTTACTTTCGGCAAAAGTTTATTATTATCAGGACAAGTCTATTGAATTTGGTATTCATCGGATCACAATTTTGTTCCTACTATGTACCATACCAGGGTTCCTGGGAAATACCACTAATATGGCTGAACAATAATCAGCGGATGTATAATCAATTATATACTATAATGAATAAATAAAATTTTATCAGTAATTCCAAAAGATATATTTTACATTCGGTAATTTCTACTTATTTATTTCATTTTTCCTTGATTTTGGTGCCAATCCAATTGGTTTTGGAAAGATACGCATTTTTCTTTCGTTTGTGATATCTTCTGCAAAAAATTATCGATTTGAAATGCATGTTGTACGGGCACTCAAAAAAATTACAAAATTCCATTTTGAAGAACGATTTTTTTCTTCCAATTTAACTTTTCTTTTTCAAATTTTCTTTTCGACGATTATTTAATGTTTTTTCTTTTTTTTTCGACATGAAATAAAGTTTCCCTCAAGTGTATATTGGAATACTAACTATTAATATGAAATTTGGAATGATGCTAACTTATGCTAACTTTGATCTGCTTAGATTTTAACAGAAATCGGAATGAAATTGAGACCACTTACGCCATATGGACGACACCTATTGATTTTCAGTGAAATCGGCCGATAGGAAGGCTTGGAATAGGAGGAGGGGAAGTTTAACTCAAAACTCGTAATAACTGCGATTTAATAAATGTATCGACACAAAATTTAGTATGATTCAGTAAACCAGCTATTGACTTCGTGCTGGGGAAGTACATTGACGATGATTCACTGATGATTTTTTTAAATTTTTCCTCCAAGATAGAAATAACGGGGTCATATTGAGGATTGCATGCCTTGCAGACAGTTTTCTTGGGGGGAAACTTCACAAAAACTTTTGACAAGTTATCGATTTACAAAACTTAAACTCAGGAAATTCAAAATTTGTTGTAAGTTAAGTTTTCATTACTTCATAACTTGAACAAACGCACCACTTACAGAACTTTTCAACGTCAGAGTTGCGAAGTCAGGTTATTCATGAATGGTGAAGTATGAGTTTGGTCGCTGCAGTACGAACCGAGGAGGCTCTTAGGTTTTTTTACCTGGGAGGTGCCCCGAGCCTGTGTGATGTCAGATGCTCGTTGAAGAAGAATAAATCGTACGTTGTTAATTAACAATGAATGCTCTAAGTTTAACAGAAAATTTGAATAGATCATATTTGTGTTTCTTAAACTTCTCTGGGATGTTACATTGTTGGTTAATTCCGGCATTTCTTCCAGAGGTGTCTTCGTGTATTCTTTCAGACAATATTTCGGGACTGTTACAAGTCCCTTCTTCCGGTCACTATGAACAAGGACGGAAGGAAGAAGTCCCGAAATATTGTCGGAAAAAATAAGAAGACACCTCTGGAAGAAATGCCGGAATTAACCAACAATATCTCATATTTGTTGTGAGCCATTAAAAGTTACAATTTTCCCATCTCCAGCGCATACAATCACTTCAATCCAAAATCCTTCGTTCAATAGCCAATACTCCTTACTAAGTTTTCAACAAAACCCTCCATACTGATCTAAGCATTCTCTTCGTCACCTAAGTAGTTAAATACAGGTACAAAAAGTTATTTCCCTCCCTTAATTCCCGCAATAATCCTCTAGTCTTTCCGTCCTCGACGACGCCTTAAGCGCTAATGGCCTAGAGACCTCCTTAGTAGGAGTAGTGTTAGTGCAACTCAGTGCCCAGAGAGTGTCACCACAGGGTGATTTCTCACACACTCTTGACAATCCCATATTTTACACTTTTACCATATTTTCTTCTCTATATAATTTATATTAATATAAATAAAGGAATGTGTGAATCGACGGCTATGTACTTCCCCAGAACGAATTAATCAATTAACTTTTCGCTTCCCCTCCATAACCAGTCGACCGTTTGCACTAATATTCAACAATAGGGAGCTCCTAAATCCTCATATTAAATTCTTTGTCGATAAATTCATTACATTTGACAGGTTATGTCCTCATCGGGTTTTGACTATAAATATGAAATTTCATGTCGATATATTCATTGCATCGGCAGTTATTCTGGTTTTTGAGTTGAGCCCCCTCTCATCCTCCCCTCCCCTTCCCTTCTGCCGACCGTGTCGCCCCTTAATCTCCTCTATCCTTTGGTCGATTTGACTGAAAAACAGTAGGTGCCGTCATTGGTGGGTTCTGCATTCACATAAAAAATTCCAGAACATTTTTTGAAACAGGAGTTTCGAAAACATGAAATTCCGTCGAAAACTCTAATCGAATTTTTGACCGATTACATAACTTCCCCTATACTTCTTATACCTGGGGCAGGGAAGTAAAAAGCACTAACAGGTCACGGAAATAGGGTTTTTGTCCATGACTAAGTGAGGTGTGGAGTGAGGGCGGTTAATGCGATTAAGGAAGGGACAAAGTTGAGGTAAATACACACCACCACCGCCAGACAGCTGTTGTGTTAGCGTCCCACACAACCACTTCAAAATTTTTTTTTTTTTTTTTATGTGTGGGGGTCGAATTTTACCTCAAAACGACTGGTGAGGCTCAAAGTAGCGTGCACCATACTGCTTGGCTAATTTCTGGTTGCCACCCTCTTTTGAGAGAATATCACAAGAAAAGTAGACTATAATTTATATTTAATGACACGTAGGGTCATGTGGTTATTGATGGTGTTATAACTTTAATCGTAATAGTTATATCTTTATAATAGTTATATACTGAGAAAGAGATTGACTGCCTCACGATGCTCGAACAGTTCTGAAAGATAGCTCGGCCTAGACATCCCAGCTGCTGCAATTCTTGCGAAACGCTGGACTATATCACCAAAAAATTATATTGTGCCATTCACGGAGGAATAGCTAATATTCAGAGAGATAGCCCTTATCCGCATGATGTCACCATTATAATAATAGTTGTGCTGGCGCTGATGGCCTCCGCAGTCGATGCGCCTAATAAAAAATAAAAAAATAAATAGTTATATCTCAAATTTGAGGACAAATTAACGTTTTCAAATTTAATAACAAACGATTTCGGTAAGAACCAAGTTATCGGATAAATCATGGAAACGTCTAAAGATATATGTTTCAAAACTACATTTCTTGATGGTTTTCGGCATGTATCTCAAAAACCGGACCACTTGTAAAAAATCATATTTCATATAAATTCTGTATTTTAAAATTTTCTACAACTATTATTTGAAAAGATTTTTGATTAGGTCATAAACATAAGCTGTATCTTGTAAAATTTAGTTAGGTCCCGGTGGAAAGTGGTCTCAATTTTCGTTCGATTTCGGTCAAAATCTAAATTGACCTATGTTAGAACATGTGACCCCTTCATTCCAAATTTCAAGTTTATAGTTAAAATCGTTTTTGCGGTAGAGAGCTCACAACTTTTCAATCACACACACCCGCGAAGACAATCATCGTGAAAATGGTCAAAACGTATTGAGGGGACCTTGAAACGTGAAAATCAGTTGAACCCTCGATCTCGGATTTTCGGGTACGATCACAATACTTTCTTATACTATATAGGTACCTATAAGAAAGTAAAAAAGTTGTTTGTGAAAACGATAACTCCCGATAGAATGATGAGGCTGTGTGTGTCTGTGAATACGATAATTAACCGGTTTTTTATTTCCCTATTTTTACGAAGGAAATTCATATTTTCTGACGCCTGATTCCTAATTCTTCACAAAAAAAGAAAATCGGCGGTGAGCCACCGGTATTTTATTTCCCCGGCTTTTCCGAGGAAATTCATATTTTCCGACCCCTGATTCCTAATTCTGAACAAAAAATAAAATACCGGTGAGTCACCGTCGATTTTCTTTTTTGTGCAGAATTATGAATCAGGGGTCGGAAAACATGAATTTCCTTCGAAAAGCCGGGGAAATAAAATTAAAATTTATGTTATAGAGATGAAGTTTGGTATGGTCCTTCCCCCAAGGGGCGCTGATACAGCTGCAGACCTCGGATGACCGAACTCAAAATCATTAATATGGGGGTCTAAGTGGCAAATTAATAAAGCAGACCTGGCTGAGAGCTGAATGATGTCATTGAATTCAGAATGGAAAAAGGATGCAATTCATAATGAATGTACCTTCGAAAGTGCATTTTGAATTCAGTTAGAGGAAGGGCATAAATTTGAAATGGACTGAATTTGTGAAAATGACATGTTCATTTTTCACTTATCTATTTATGCTGTAAGACGGAAAAGTATGTTTTTTTGTTTCAAATCCCAGTTTAATGTCATATCAACTGCTGCGTTGACATAATGTACTAATCATCTGGAGTCCATTACAAAAAGCTTACTCATTTATGATGATTAATTAAGTTTCCGCTCTCCCTCTGAAACTAATCGGCAATTTCGGCTAAAAATTAGTAGTTGACCTACGTATTTGTTTTATTATATTGTTTATTTTGGACTGAAGTCGGACTGTTTAAGGTCTCCTCCCCACTAATCCTACTCATCCTCTAATGTTTACTAAAGTAGGCTGCCTTAAGCCTCTCAGTATCCTGCCAGGAGCCACCAAGATCGCGACTTTTGTCTATCTACCTGGGCTAGACCTCATACTTAAAGCCCGGACATGAGGCATAAAACCTAACCTAACCTTATTTATCATTCTTAGTGCTCCATTTTGAAGTCTGAAAATATTAGCACTTAAGCTAGAAGCTCCCCAATGCATTAAACCGTAATTAAGTATAGGTTAGGTTAGGTTTTATAACTCATGCCCGGACTTTAACTACGAGGTCATATCGCCTACTACCAGAGCGCTCTTTCTTTATTCTAGTGGACATGAGCCCGACTCTACTGTGGGAGTCCTAAATTTTGCCTACCCTAAATTTTTATTCACCTAGGGTAAGAGTCTTTATCGAGTACCTGACATCGTACAGGCTCGGGACCATTGCTTAACGTCCCATCAGAAGGACGGCGTGCTTAAGTTAATTTTACCTCCCGGATAAAATAAACTAAGGGCCTCGGCCGGGTTTCGAACCCACGATCTTGAGCTCAGAAGGCAAGCACGCATACCACTGAGCTACCGGCGCCCTCGTAATTAATTATATAATATAAATATGCATTATATAGTAATTAATGTTTCCTTTGGTAAGATCGTTTTAAGTATAAGAAGTAAGAAACAAACGGAACTCAGTTTCTTACCTATAATCGATGTTCCACTTTTTTTCTCTTCTGTTAATAAATAAAAGTTGGCAACCTGGAGATAGCCTGCCTATTGTACTCTGCACCAGTTGTAAGGTAGATAGGCAGGTAGTTAAATAAAAATGTATCTTGTTAATTGTCTTTAAAAAGAATTATATTGTCTTTGCTTAAATAAAACAGGGATAAAGAAAGTCATTATAATTTTCAACTTCTTATCCGGGGAAGTTTGTTATAAACTTAAAGCAATGGTATATTATAAAGAAAGTGTATAAAAAAGTAGGCGGTGAATCACCGACAATGTACTTCCCCAGAATTAATCAATGAAATTTTCGCCCTCCCACCAATACCAACCTACTGTTTGGACTAAAAGTCAATAGTTGACTTACATAGGAGCGTCTTGTCTTCTTCAATTAATTTTGTGTCGATACATTCATTATATCGATAGTTATTAGGGTTTTTGTGTTGTCTCTACTTTATTGAGTTCTGGATATACATATAAAATTTCGTTATCGATTCAATTATTTTGTCGGAAGTTTTCATTTTCATAGATACAGGCACATAGATACAGGCAGAGATATTATTATTATTTTTGAAGTGAAAACGTCTATTCGCTCGTTAAGCACAGTGATAGCCGGTCAAACTTTCTTGTGTTACAAAATACCGTCAGATTTCAATCGATAATAACTACGAGACTAATAATGCGATAACAAGGGTTGAGGTCACAATGGATAGAGCATGTCTGTACGTGTTTGTTGTGCAGTGTTTGTTTTGCCTGTGACGTTATCGGGCTTGTGTGGGCGCCGGCGGATGATTGTTGCGAATTAGCGTTGTGTAAAATTAGAAATTAGTGTAGCGTGATAACGCGTTTAGATAGGACGTTGAATCGGGTGTCATTGTAAAGAGCTTGAGGAGCACTACTAGGAATTAAAGTGAAACAATAAAAATAGTTGCCGAAATATATGTAAAAATCGGTATTAAATTGAAAATTGCAAAAAAAAATTAAAGATGTCGTCTCATATGAATGAGAGGAAAGCTTGCATCAAAAGAAATTTAAAAAACCTAAAAGGTCTAGTGCCGAGCAAATGCAAGAGTTACGGCAGCATCGAAAAGAAAATGAAAAATTATTTTATCCCGACGTTGGCGTGGACCTTGACTAAGCCTTAATGGTTTTTTTTGTTTTTTTGAATCACTTGATCCGGTTGGAAAACTTATATTTGGTAGCGTATATAGTCGTAGATGTAATACTTGTACTACCAGGCGTACGTACCCTCCAGGATGGTACAGGCTGACTCCCGAGTACAAAGGAGGATTTGAAGCTTGAACACTAGTGTTCCTGTTTACATTGGCGTAGTTAGCGAGGGGGGTCTCGAAGGGCTTGGGGGGGGGGGGGGGGGGGGGGGCCGGTCAACATGACCGAGATAATAAAACAATAGTTTACAATTCACAATCATATTTTTAGTTGTAAGTTTAATTAAAGTTAATAATTAACAATCAGGTACCATACACAAAATATTATCATGTTGTATCAAAATAATCAACACTTTAAATCAACAATTAAAATTTTCATGAGTCTAGTCATCCAGTCTTCTACAATAAGCAGTAGTACTACTTAGTAAGTATCTTCAATTAAATAAGCCTTGATTTTCTCTTTTTTCAGCAAATCGGTCCAATACTTTTTCAGCTGAAATTTATTTTTTAATATTTCACTCTCGTTCAGCTGATAGCACTAAATGTACTCTAAAAAACAAATATTTTCCCTTTTTACGACTTTTATTGAATACATTCTAAAATATGCAGTTAGACTTAATAGGATTTTTATTTTAAACATTGCACCGCCATGCGAATTTTTTGGGAGAGATTATAAAATTTCCGCGCGTTTTGTTCTGACACACATGACGATGCGTTCGGTAAACTCTCATACTTCGCCGATTGGTAGCATTCGTTGGAGTCCAAGCTTTAAGAAAGCGTAATTTGAATCCGAATAACGTTTGACTGGGAACTGAAGCTTTCTATATCCTTCTAATGTCTTGACTGTAATGATTGTTTGCGGTGGAGTTGTCGTTATATATTATAATTTTTTTTAATTAGGTAGATCGAACCTTTCTGGGGGAGCACCGGGCATTCTGGCTCCGTGCCCCCCCCCCCCTCCCCCGCCCTAGCTAGCCAACGCCTGCTTAAGTTTTGCGCCATGAGACATCGTCTCAAAGCATACAAGAGCCGAATAAAACGATGTGTCACTTAGTATTTGACAGCCGTCCCCAGAGAAGTACATCACAATCACAAAGCCTGGGAGACAAAGCCTTAGAGCCCACATAAGGAGATGGAGAAAACTATATGTCACTTGACCTTGTCTCAGATACTCTCCTATGTGAGGATTCGACAGCTGACTCCGGATAATTGAGTCAAGCCCACAAGTCCACGTGTAGCAAAAAAGATAAAACCATGTGTCTCCCGGCCTTTACAGTGAGGATTCGACTTTGCCAAAGTCCCCAATGTCAACATTGTATTTGTGCCCACATAGTATAACAGATCTCAGTGACGATTCAACTTTGCTAAAACCAAGGACTTACTTCAAACCCAAACAAGACATGGACGTAAAGCCCAGGTAAAGAGGTGGATAAAACGATGTGTCACTTGACGTTGTCTCAAATCAACATCTCCCAACACCTCTCCCGAGAGACAGATCGGCTTACATTGTGTATATCTTGAGCTGACTTCAACATCAATTCCATTTGGCGTTACATTCATCGTGTCTCCTTGGAGTGATTTCTGTCGCTGAAGACATCTCATCTGTTAGCTAGATTAACTTATTTTTAAAAACAAATATACCCAAACATAACGTGAAATTCCGGTAATAACTCCATCGAATTTGTGACCATTAGTTAAATAAAAATCAGAGTTTTGTATCATTGAGTTATCACTAGAAAATCATCATTCTCGACCCACTGATTCCAATTTTAAAAAATTATTCGGTGAATCACCGGCTATGAACTTCCCCAGCACGAATAGTAAATGACGTATCCGTTCTCCGACCGATTTGGCTAAAACTCAATATTTGACTTACATATTGGCTTTTGAATCCTCACAGTAATTGTTGTGTCCATACATTCATTACATCAGCAGTTATTAGGCTTTTTGAGATGAGCCCGCTGAAAATTAATAGGTGTCGTCCTTTTATGGCTTTGGATTTAATAAGAGTTTTTGTGTTAAGCCTCTCCCTAATTCTCCCCTCCCATTGGTCGATTTAGGTGAGCATCAATGGGTGCGTCCGGAAAACATGAAATTCCGTCGAAAACTCAGCATAACTCTCGATCAGGGTGCAACTACCGCTGTAGTAGTTGTAGCAATGATACAGGGCCCCCAAGCTAGAGAGGCCCCAAAATACGTTAACAAAAAAATAAGAAACTAAAATCTTCTTCAGTTATGGATGATATAATAAATACGTTCGCCAAAAAAAAAAAAAAAAAAAAAAAAAAAAAAAAAAAGTATCTACCTATTTAAGCACTATAATATCATCGGCCTAAACGTGATACCTCGTAAGCGACATTTTTCCGAAAATCGTTTTTTTTCCCCCAAAAAAAAGAAGAGAAAAAACTATTGTGGGACCTCATATAAGAAGACGAAACGGCGGCACATTTCCTGGCATCTGCTCGGGATATGCGCGAATGAGATTCGGCATCTTTGGTGGAGATGTAATGGCAGAGGAGGACTTTAGAAGATTGGACTATGAGAGCATTCTCAGGTTCATTAAGGGGTCAGGAGCACCCAAAAAAAAAAAAAAGTTTAGGAAACTGGGAGACTGAGCACTCCATGAAGGGCTTAGTTCAGGTAGTATAAACATACAGGTAATATAATAAGGGGGAAGCCCAGCGCTTCCAGGGAAGGGATAAGAGCACTGGATGCTTAGGTCCCTAGGTGTAAAACACCAGCTCACCACATGGGGGACCTCGTATAAGACATAAATTGAAAAAACCATGAAATACGGTTTGAACCGTACCTTGCAAAATAAATGGGAATGAAATTGTTGTGAAACCTGGTAACTCCGTCAAGTACGTTAATTCTTTACTTGGATTTGCAAACTAGCTTAAAAACAATTCATGGCATGCATATACATCGCACTTAATACAAATGTCGAAAAAATTGAGGTTTTCTATAAAGAATTTTTTTTTGTCTCTCCTGTAAAGTTGGCTTTTTGCACATACGAGGTATCACGTTTAGACCGACGATATGTTTTTTAGAGTTTTTAATGTATATTGTTGTTTTTGCTATTTTCAAATATATATTCTGTTTATGCAAGTGTTTTTTTTTATTTTCCGAAAAAGGGCCCCCCAAGAAATTTTCATACAGGGCCCACTCAGGGCTACCTACGCCACTGCTGTCTTAAGCAGGCAAGCGTTAAGCGGATGAAATTTGACTACAAAGAATGAAGAAGCATTAATGAAGTAATGAAAGTCCCTTTCATCTGGTATAACGGTAACTGTTTAGCGGAAATCTGCCTATAGGGTATACTATAGGTTGACATGGCGGCGGTAGTCGGCTAATAGGGAGCGGATATAGGCCCCTCGTGGCCTGGGATTGTGCATTTAAATATCCCTACTTCTCCCTTGAGATACCCTCGCTTCCAGGTCTCATCCTGGAGAGACCTGTTCTAACGCTCATTGTCCAGGTACTCAGGTATTCAGGTACTCAGGTAATACTAGAAAAATAATTCCGCGTTTTTACTTCTCCAGCTCTTCAAAGTATAGGGGAAGTTATCAAATTGGTTTGAAGTTCGATATTGAGTTTTCAGATCCCGTGATTCCAAAAATGCCTTTGTAATGAATATATCAACATGAAATTTTATATGTAAATTCAAAATCCCATAAGGACGACACTTATTAATTTTCAGTGAAATCGGCCGAATGGAAGAGGGGGTCAGAGGAGGGGCTAAACTCAAAAAACCACATCGACACAAAATTTAGTGTGAGGATTCACAACCCTTATGTAAGTAATTGATTTAGCTAAACTATTTTCAAAGGGAAAGATACAACTTGATTACTTCATTCTGTGGGTGTACGTTGCCGCTGACTAACCGAAGTGAATTTTTTTTTTATGTGAATTATTTTTGGTGTTTACTTATCCTAGGTATACGAAAAACAGGGGAAGTTATATATTCGTACAGAAACTGATTCCCAATTGTCTGCCTGTGTGTATGTGTATGCGCGAAATTTTTGATGGGGGGGGGGGGGGGGGGGGGGGAGCACAAGTAAAAAAAAAACCTAATATCTCTGATGCATTGAAACATGTGGTCTGATTAATATATTAAAAAATCAATTATTATTATTTGCATAAAAAAGTAATAAAATTAATTAGTGAATAAATATACAAAGATGGGAGGGCGCCGGTAGCTCAGTGGTATGCTTGCTTGTCTTCTGAGCTCAAGATCGTGGGTTCGAAACCCAACCGAGGCCCTTAGTTTATGTTATCTGGGAGGTAAAATAAACTTAAGCACGCCGTCCTTCGGATGGGACGTTAAGCGATGGTCCCGAGCGTATTGTCAGGTACTCGTTAAAGACCCCTGGCCCTAGGTGAATACAAATTTAGGGTAGGCAAAATTTAGGACTCCCCATAGTAGAGTCGGGCTCATGTCCACCAGAGTGACGAAAGAGCGCTCTGGTAGTAGGCGATAGCCCGGGCATGAGTCATAAAACCTAACCTAACCTAACCTATACAAAGATGGACTAATTTTGTTTAAAAACGAATCCTCGATTTTGGGCACATAGTTATTCCACAAATAATTATTTTCCTTGACATACTATTACACCTAATAATTTTATTTTATCACAATTTCAAAACATTGATATTTTAATGATGTACGATAAAATTATCCTTAAAATAAAAAAGAAACATCACATCTTATAGTCAAAGGTATAAATCTAAATCCTAATTAGTAAACTGAAGAAGGGCTTAAGTGTAGCAATCTAGTGCCAAAGTGTATTTAGTTTCCAATCATTCAAATCTGTCTGTTTGAATAGTTGAAGGGCTGTTTGTGTATTTGCATACCTCACGTGAGTTAGTGTATCTCTTGGAGTGGCTTATCTCTGTGTAGACATAGCGGTTGAGGACCCCCTCCCAACAGCATACGAATGAAACGAAAACCCTTATTACGAGGAGCGGATCCATAGGGTAGATTCCGGGGGAAGTATCATGTGTCAAGGAGACTGAATTTCGTTAGAGACTGTTTTTACTTCCCCAGCTAATGTAAATGGTCTCTAAAATTCGATATTGAGTTTTCACCAGAATTTCCGATCCTATGATTCTAAAAATACAGAAAAAAAATGTCTGTCTGTGTGTGTCTAAGAACTCGATAACTCCTGGTAGAATGAAATGAAAATGACACGAAATTTTATATGTGTATCCTGAACCTTCTAAAGACAAAACCGGTTGTATTTCAGCCAAATCAGCTAAAGAGAAGAGAAGGATTAGGAGGGGGCTTAACACAAAAACTATAATAACTGTGGTTGTAATGAATAAATCGACCGATGTAGTGAATGTATCGATACAAGCATGAATTGTGATGACCTCCTTCCAACAGATTCGTCTTTTACGAAATTCCATATATCGAAGACTATACAAGGAACCCTTATAACCAGGCGCGCATACAGAGGGGGAAATTAAATAACAAGGCGACTAAATTTTGTTAGCTGGAGGCAAGAAAGTATTTTTAAGTAATTAAATAATATAAAAATAAGGATACATAATTTGATGAACATAATTAAATATCTATCATTTTTATAATAATTATAAATTATATATATACCATAATTATTATGGTAACTACACTTTGGGTTATGACTCATGCCCGGGCTTTAACAACGAGGTCATATCGCCTACTACCAGAGCGCTCTTTCGTCACTCTGGTGGACATGAGCCCGACTCTATTGTGGGAGTCCTAAATTTTGCCTACCCTAAATTTTTATTCATCTAGGGTAGGGGTCTTTAACGAGTACCTGACATCGCACAGGCTCGGGACCATCGCTTAACGTCTCATCCGAAGGACGGGGTGCTTAAGTTTATTTTACCTCCCAGATAAAATAAACTAAGGGCCTCGGTCGGGTTATGAACCCACGACCTTGAGCTCAGAAGGCAAGCACGCATACCACTGAGCTACCGGCGCCCTCTACTACTCTTCGTCTCTTATTACCTCAACTATACAAGTATAGAGAAAGTTATTTAATTGTACAGAAATTTGATGTTGACTTTTCAACTAAATTTCATGTTTAGCAAAATGTCAAAAAAATGTCGTTGAATCACCGAGAATGTACTTCCCCAAAACGAATTGATCAATTAAATTTTCGCTGAAAATCAATTGTTGGCTAAAATACGGGTTTCTATATAATTTATTACATTGGTTAGTTATTAAAATTATTGAGTTGAGCCTCTTTCCCTTTCGTTGAAAGTTAAAATGTACCATCCTTATGGGAGTTTGAAATGAAATATGAATGCGGTATGAGTGCTCGCTTGCGGAACTCAAGGTTCAAAATCGGCCGAGGGCCTTAGTTTATTTTTAAAAGACGAAATAAAAATCCGAAGGATGGGACGTTAAGCGATGTTCCCGAAGCCTGTACCATGTCAGATATTTGTTAAAAGACCCCTACCGCTAAAGAATAAAATTAAGTGTAAGCTAATTGAGGACATAGTAGAGTCGGGCTCATGTCCACCAGAGTGATGAAAGAGCGTTCTGGTAGTAGGCGATATGACCTTGCAGATAAAGCCCGGGCATGAGTCACAATAACTAACGTTCACGTAATCGGTCGAAGGGAAGGCGGGGATCAAAGTGAAGTAGTACTCGTCTCAAATACCCTAATAAATGCCGATGAAAGTATTGACAAAAAATTTAGTAAGTATAGTATGTGTGGTGGGCAGGTGTTTTACACCTAGGGACCAGTGCTCTTATCCCTTCCCTGGAAGCGCTGGGCTTCCCCTTTATTAAATTACCTGTATGTTTATACTACCTAAAACAAGCCCTTCATGAAGTGCTCAGTCTCCCAGTTTCCTTAATGAACCTGAGAATGCTCTCATAGTCCAATCTTCTAAAGTCCTCCTCTGCGATTACATCTCCACCAAAGATGCGGAATCACGTTCGCGCATATCCCGAGCAGATGCCCAAGAAGTGTGCCGCCGCTTCGTCTTATTGACTCCCACTTAGTCTTAGCCTAAATGGCCGATTGGCTTTAGAGGGAGAGCGAAAACTTATTTGATTATTTCATGCTGGAAAAGTACATAAACTACGACTTTTTTACTTTTATTTTCTTTAAAGCTACCTTCATAATGCACTTTAAAAGAACATGCAGGTATGTGCCCACCATATTTATTCTCGTTTCTAGTTGAAAAGAACGCAGAAAAATATTCACATCACGACAAGCCGAGGAACTGGGAATTGAAATGAGATTATTATATCTAATGTAATATCATCTGATATTTCAATATCTAAATCTATACATCAGCTGAATACCAACCTATACTGTATCGAGGAGAAAGAAAGGAAACAGAAGCCACGACGTACATACAATATTTATACCAGGTTGACTTGGGTCCGATCCTGGCTAGCAGTCCACACACGAATACAGTTTTTACTTCCAGCTATACGAAGTATAGGGCAAGTTATAGGGCAAGTCAGAAATTCGATGCGAAGTTTTCAACGGAATTTCAAACTTCACATTCCACAAATGAAAAAAAAAAAAAAAAAAAAAAAAAAAGTTCTGCCTGTGTGTCTATGAACTATGAATAGAATTAATGTATCGACACAAAATTTTATATGTGTATCCAGTAACCCTCCAAGGACAACACCTAACCTTTCAGATTTTCAGCCAAATTGACCAAAGGGAAGGGGGAATTAGAAAGGAGACAACACAAAAACTCTAATAATAATAATACATTTATTTCCGTTAAACCAATACATGGTAATAGGATACGTCAAAAGAATTTATACATTAAGATAGCTTATAAATTAGATTTATAACTACTTGAGTCTAACACACCTAAATAAAAAACTATTAAAAAAAGTAAAATGAAATTAATAAAAACTGAACAAATAAATACTTAAAAATATATGAGTACATAAACAAAAGTAATACATGATACATTTATAATAAGTAGACACATTTTTCAATTTAATAAAAATTAAGATAGGTAACTATTTTTCAAAAAAAAACTCTTCGGAAGTGTTTTATCCCAACGTTCTTACGTCCCATCATCAGGTCCCAATGTGCGAGATATAGAAAAGAAAGAAAACAATGTAACTATAACAATATATGAAAAATAATATATATATATAGATTAATCAATTATAAATGAATGTATAAAAAAGTCTAAATAAATAAAACAATAACGTATATTGGACTGACCTTTAAGGTGTGGAGGAACTCTGCCAAAAAAATAAAAATGAAAGCTTTGTATCAAATAATGTTTTTGGATATGAAACACGATTCTTTATTGTGATTATATTATTCTTTTTGAACAGTGAGAATAAAATTCCGTTTCCGTGTATAGTGTTTCCTCTAACATGAACATTTTTAGTTGAAATTTAAATTTTTTTATTGTATCTATTGACTTCAAGAAGTGGGGAAGGGCGTTAAATAAATTAATGCCTTCATGAGTTATACTTTTTTCAAAAAGAGAAAAGCAATGTTTAGTTATTCGAAAGTCTTCTTTCTTCCTGGTATCGTAATCGTGATTAGTATTTTTGAGAGGGAAAATAACTGCCGATGTAATGAATGTATCGATACATATTTTAGGGTTGATTAATTCGTGATGGGGAAGTACACCGCCACAATGAGCCGACTTACTGCCAACAACAGGCTGCTGTTGGTGAGAACGCCCACTGTTTGTTAACAAGTTGTGTGTCTGGTGGGCTGTGAACTCTCCCCAGGTCATCACAATCGATATTACCACATTAAATAATTGATATGTTTATTACTGCTCCTCTTCATTTCATGTAACAATATTTAAACATTTCAACTCATTTCCATAGCATGAAACCAAAAACGACACCTCATACTGTTAATTCTGTCGGTCCGTCTCTCTAAGAGAGCAAACCATTTGAACGAGGAAAATCAACAGAGCCATGACCAGAGTATTTCCTGCCCCTGTGTGTGGGGGGGGGATTAGGAACCGAGATGGATATCATATAAAAGCCTACTGCCAATAGGTTTGAATTATCGTCACCAACCCTCAAAAATTCGAATTTCATTTTTTCATTGAAATAGTAAATTTAAGGTCTGAGAATCACGTAGATACAACACTGCAAGCCTCAGGACGATCTATTGAGAGAATATTGCAATTTGAAAATTGTGTAACCCTCATGCGAGAGAATTGTCAAAAGGAAAAAGGCTGTAAGCCACATGAAAGAGGGTGACAGTTTTTCACCTTTTCAAAAGAAACAGAGAGCTACAGTGTTTTTCTAAGAAGATCATCAGTTTGTTTAAAAAATTAACTGAAGTCGAATTGAATTACCTTAAAATAATTAAATAATAATTATATACAGACTAATTTCAAAATTCTGGGGGTATTGAGGGTCAGTCAATGAAGAAAATACTATTCAAATGCCAACGTTTCGATATATTTCATATCATCATCAGGGCCTAACAAACATGGGGGTATCAAGATTAGAAAAATATAATGGGTGATCGATTAAAATTATATATAGGTACATAAATATACATTCACTCATACAACTCCACATAAATACAAATATACATCCTAATACATTCACATACATATACACATTGATGAACAACAAGGAAACTTACTATGAATATAGATGGTTGAGGAGAAGGCATGAAGACTGTGAGGTCTTACGTTCAACTAAGGGTACAGAAGGGTCGAGGGTAACAGATAATAAATCCGGGGAAAACCCCAGTTAACGGGACTTAAATTTGAAGAGAACTACTTACTGGCTAACAGATATTTTACTATGTTGAGAAAAAATAAAATAAAATAAAAACTCTATAATTATATAAATAGTAACATAATTTAACTTATTAATTAAATGAAGAATTTTAGACAGAAGTGACACTAACCAAAAATGAAATAATACATAATAAAGAATAAATAGACACACAATGAAATTAATCTAAATTTTAAATATTAAATACAGACTAATCATTAATCAATAAATAAAAGATTTTTTATTTTATTTCGTCTGTTTATGGATTCGTTTACTCTGTTACCATCTAAAGCATTGTGGGTTACCTTCACTATCCAAGAAAGACTTGAAAGGAAAAACTATGTAACCCACATTTTTTTAAATTTTTTAATTATAAAATTGTACTTACAAGACCAATTTGATTCATTTTTTTCAGAATGGTAACAAAAACCTAATATTTATTTTAAAAAAATTTTTTTTGCAGTGTTAAGTAAACAAATAAATGAGAAAACTATTATTTGCTCTTCCTGTAAAATTTTCAAATTGAGGGTTACACTTTTTTCTCTTTCAGGTGACGATATATATTTTTTCGAAATTTTTATAATGATTATTGGCGGTTGAATTATAATTCGAGCTGAGGGTTTACATTTCCGGTGATTTACCAACAGAGGTTTTAGGTTTATCATGTGAAAAAAAAAAAATTGTAGCCAATTGAATGAAATGAATTTTATGTTGCACAGCCCTCTCCCCCCCTTCCTGTTTGAAATATTGAGTTATTTTCTAATCAGACTGATAAAAGATGCTGTATGCTAAATTGCATGAATATTCAACAGTCCAGTTCATGGATAATGTTGAAACAGATGTACCAAACACGCAAACGCCATTTCATCGTAATGTAGAGCTGTTGCAACATGGCAGCTTGACTCTATGGGTGGGGAAGAGGCGTGTTGAGGGGGTAGCCAATGGAGGGGGGGGGGGGGGGGGGGTTGTATCTTTACCTCTCTTGCCTGTCACTCTTACTTCTTCACTTCATATGGCCAGGGAAGAGGTGCACGTCTTGGCAACGCTGCACTCCTACTACTTCAACCAGCTGTCACTATTCTCTAATTGATATAAAATTATATATTTGTTTCAGCAATAAAATTATCCAATACACTTCTTTCTGCTAGTATTTCAACTCATCTAACCTGTCTGTTTTTCTTGTGTTTCAGACGGGGGGCGGTGGGATGCGCTAGAAGAGACTAAAGCCGCGCTGCTGCCGAAATGCGCCTCCATCGAGGATGGCTCGTGTTGCTGGCCGCTGCTGGCTGGCTCCTGTCCGCTATATCCGCTCAGGGTGCCAACTTCCACTGTCCCGCTCATCAGGAGATTGCCCCATGTCAGTGTCTCGTCAAGAAGAACGGACTGGACATCCTCTGCGAGTTTACGGACCTGATCCATATCTCTCGTTCGATGACTGTCCTCAAGGGGAAGCCCTCTATTATTATCTATTATCTCAAGTTGCGTCACAACAACATGCCCAAATTGCAGAGTTTCATCTTTCTCGGTATTGACATCAGGCACCTCACCATACACAACAGCAGTCTGGCTGTCGTCGAAGAGTCCTCTCTTAGCTCCATGGGTAAGTAGACACTTCCTCTGATATCCTTGTCACTATATATATTTTTAGTTCTTTACGTCAAAATCTATTAAGAGAAAAGCAGACGTAAAATGTATATACCAAAAGAAAATCACCAATGTAGAAGGAATTCGAGGTTCTGTCGCGTAAATGGAAACTCAAATATTTGGCCAACGTTTCGGAAACTATTTATTTCCGTCTTCAGAGCCTTATAATGACGAGTGGATGTGTGGCTACCTCAGCCCTCGACCGTTACATTCACGATACCATAGCACTATACTGGACACAAACTCACAACACCTTCACCACACACATCCACTCAAGTCATTATAAGACCCTGAAAAAGGAAATAAATAGTCTCCGAAACGTTGGCCAAGTATTGAGTTTTCATTTACCCGACAGAACCTCGAATTCCTTTTACATTGAAATGATACTGTCGACTCTATTAATCATTATAAAATCACCAATGTACTTCCCCAGAACGAATTAATCAATAAACGATTGTATTATTCATATATACATAGGTAATAGATTTTAGAGGAAGGTTTATACATTGAAACTCCCAAAATATCGATAGAAAAAACCTTTTGATATGTTCAATGCTTCGATTTTTCGAGCCATCGTTGACTATAGACAGACGTCAGATCAGGATTTGGCAGTTGTTGATTACCATTTCGAAATTACTTTCATTCTGAAAATATTTTAATTGCCATCATGAAATAATTGTTTAGTTAATTAGGATAGCTTGCCATAGGCAAAAAGAATGTACTGTGTACTTGAATGTTTTTGCATGAAATTGCGTTACGTTTTGGCTCATTAGGTACTTTCTCAGCTATGTGATGTATAGGGAAAATTATGTAATCGTTCAGAAATTCATAATTGAGTTTTTACCGGAATTTCATGATATTTCCAATCTATTCCAAAAATGAAAAAAAAAAAAAAATCTGATCTGTCTTTCACGATAAATTTTGATAAAATGAATATATTTACATGCAATTTTATAGGTGTATCCAAAACCCCATAAGGACGACACCTATTGATTTTCAGCCAAATCGGCCAAGGGAAAGGGTGAGATGAGAGGAGGGGTTGCCAAATTAAATAATCTAATAATTATACATTTTTGTTATAGGTTAGGTTTTATGACTCATGCCCGGGCTTCAACTACGAGGTCATATCGCCTACTACCAGAGCGCTCTTTCGTCACTCTGGTGGACCCGAATCTACTCTGGGAGTCCAAAATTTTGCCTACCCTAAATTTTTATTCACCTAGGGTAGGAGGGGTCTTTAACGAGTACCTAACATCGTACAGGCTCGGGACCATCGCTTAACGTCCCATCCGAAGGACGGCGTGCTTAAGTTTATTTAACCTCCCAGATAAAATAAACTAAGGACCTCGGTCGGGTTTCGAACCCACGATCTTGAGCTCTAATTCCATAAAAATATATACAAAAGGGTACCGGTTTCGGCTTATGGCGTCGTCAGAACAAAGTTCAAAAGTGAGTGTAGATCCTAAATCCCATAAGAACGACACCTATCGAGGCGGCGCAACTCAATCATCCATTAGACGGTAAATTTTCAAAGGGAGAGTGAAAACTTAGTGGATTAATGCCTGCTGAACTTTGGTTAACCGACAACCTTGTTTTTTTTGTCATCATTCTCAGAGGTTAGTTTTCAAATAACCAACCATTGGAATTTTTCTGGTATTTATTGAAAATTTAAAAAAAAAAAAAAACGTTTGCCTTCTTCTAGGTATTTGAAAGATACTCGGTCCTGTAAGTATAAAGTAAATCCCCTTTTAATCGGAACTTAAGACGACTTTTCCACTCCTGAAAGTTCATAAGGGGGATTAAGTCCCTTAAGAGGGATATTGATTACCTCGGTAAAGACCCATTCAGCCCTTTTCATAGGCCACTTCCCTTTCAGTAGTTGTCCACTCCAACTGATCAGGATATACATTTTTTTAATTATACTTTATACAAAAAAAAAAAAAAACTTGGAATATCATATTTCTGTTTTTGTGCGTCCTTCCTTAACAAGTCTGCTTCTACTGTCCCATCCTCCAAATCCATGAACACCTAAATGTTGAGCTCCTACTGGACTACAGAATAAATTTCAGTAAAAACTTTTTACTTGAGTGCGATAGAAATCAAAACGTTTTGGTAAAGAAAATAGGAAAAACTCCGGGAGGGAAACGCAAAAATATCCGTTCACGATTTTAAATTATAAACTCTGTTTTTGAATGTTTATTAATGTATTTTCTATTCATTTCAGTTACTTTGTATTTTTTTTTTTTTTTCTTTTCTTTAAGAGTTTCTTAAAATTTACTCTTAAGCAGTAGCATTGTAATGGTTAAGGAACCTTATTGTATAATAATTGTACCTCTGTAAATGCGACTGTTATAATAAACTCTTCTTCTTCTTCTACAGTATAGATTTTTATGAAATTTTATATTTAGAGGTTTAAGAATATTTTATCTCCAATAGTATTTAACTCCAATAGATAAAAGATAGTTGGTAAACATTGGCTTTACGATACTCTCCCAAATATATTTATTTTTTGAGTAAAAAACCCACCTATCCAATAACTTAATCAGTCTATGCCGAGAATCAGGTGTTAAAACGTAGGTAGACTCTTTCCCCTCCAAATTCATTTCATACTGGCATTACTGATGGGTATAAGAAAGTCACGCTTTCATAATTACGCTGTACAATGAAACCAAGAAAACGGCTAACGCCAAAACATTACTTTCATCGTTTAGTAATGCCAGAAATCAATTTGAGTTGGGGTAGAAAGAGAGAGAAGGAGAAAGTGATTTGAGGCTATGGTTCATATGACAAAAATGCCAGACGTTCAAATCGTTGGCGATTGTCTGAGCGCTCTTTGTGAAACTGGTTTGAGTATATATATATATATATAACAGTTTTCTATAGATTTTTATCAATAAAGTAAACTTTTATCTCATCAAGTACGTGATGAACTCAAGAGAGCGCCTCTCTTTAAAACTTTCTTAATAACTTTTTCATTGATAATGAAACACCGAGTCTACTAGATCTAAAACTCATCTAACTTTCTGAGTTAGTAGTATTATTACTTAGTAGAGGAATAAAACTTGAATAAAAACTAGAAGTTAAGGTAAAGAACTAATTCATCTTCTTTAAATTGGCACAGATAAAGGGATTTCGATGGTTGAGTGGATAACTAACTTGGCTTCAGAGCTAAGGGACCTAGGTCCTTATCCCGACATCATTTATTTATTCTTGTCGACTATCTAATTGATGTTTAGAGTGGGTAAGAGTAGCAGCTATTAACTTTCCGCGAAGTCGGTCGGAGGGAAGGAGGACCAGAGAAGAAGGGCTTGACTCAGAAGCCACTATGTAAGTCAAACGGTTGATAGGCTTTGGAGGGAGAGCGGAAACGTCATTGGTTAATTTGTGCTGGGAAAGTACGTAGCCGATGATTCACCGATGACTTTTTTTTATTGTTTACGTCTCTCTAGTAATTGTTTACAAACTTTAGGATGGAGACTGCCGGGTGGCCTAACGCCACAATTTCGGGTCGTGGTGGCGGTGTGGGCTGGAGAGCTTTGGTTGTATGTACTCTCCACGGCGCGGGTTCGAATCCCATCCAAAAGGGAATATTTATTTCATAGATAAAACTAAAACATCTCCTGGTACCATGTTTTTTTGTTTGAAATTCCGTTGAAAAGTCAACATCGCATATTTGACCGATAGCTAGGTAAGTAGACAAATAAATCAAGTAATGACAATATTCCCTTCTTTTAGGGCAGATAAGGGGCTACTAGAGGAGGTGGACTAGGGAAAGAGAGAGAGGCTTCACCACTGTGTGATCTGTTCACGGATCATTTATTCCCGTTTACAGTCCATTAGGTCCAATAAGGTTCTCTGATCATAGCACGGATCTTAGGATCATAACACAAATTCTGGACCTATTGGGGATATACAACGTGTTGGGTAATTCGAAATCAATAAAATTCATGAATACCAAATTGTCATAGGGTTCTGCAGAGACAGAGAGACCAATTCGCACCCAACTTCTGGAGAGACAGAGAGACCAATTCGCACCCAACTTCTGCAGAGACAGAGAGACCAATTCGCACCCAACTTCTGCAGAGACAGAGAGACCAATTCGCACCCAACTTCTGCAGAGACAGAGAGACCAATTCGCACCCAACTTCTGGAGAGACAGAGAGACCAATTCGCACCCAACTTCTGCAGAGACAGAGAGACCAATTCGCACCCAACTTCTGGAGAGACAGAGAGACCAATTCGCACCCAACTTCTGCAGAGACAGAGAGACCAATTCGCACCCAACTTCTGGAGAGACAGAGAGACCAATTCGCACCCAACTTCTGCAGAGACAGAGAGACCAATTCGCACCCAACTTCTGGAGAGACAGAGAGACCAATTCGCACCCAACTTCTGCAGAGACAGAGAGACCAATTCGCACCCAACTTCTGGAGAGACAGAGAGACCAATTCGCACCCAACTTCTGGAGAGACAGAGAGACCAATTCGCACCCAACTTCTGCAGAGACAGAGATCCCAATTCGCACCCAACTTCTGGAGAGACAGAGAGACCAATTCGCACCCAACTTCTGGAGAGACAGAGAGACCAATTCGCACCCAACTTCTGGAGAGACAGAGAGACCAATTCGCACCCAACTTCTGCAGAGACAGAGAGACCAATTCGCACCCAACTTCTGGAGAGACAGAGAGACCAATTCGCACCCAACTTCTGGAGAGACAGAGAGACCAATTCGCACCCAACTTCTGGAGAGACAGAGAGACCAATTCGCACCCAACTTCTGGAGAGACAGAGAGACCAATTCGCACCCAACTTCTGCAGAGACAGAGAGACCAATTCGCACCCAACTTCTGGAGAGACAGAGAGACCAATTCGCACCCAACTTCTGGAGAGACAGAGAGACCAATTCGCACCCAACTTCTGGAGAGACAGAGAGACCAATTCGCACCCAACTTCTGGAGAGACAGAGAGACCAATTCGCACCCAACTTCTGGAGAGACAGAGAGACCAATTCGCACCCAACTTCTGCAGAGACAGAGAGACCAATTCGCACCCAACTTCTGCAGAGACAGAGAGACCAATTCGCACCCAACTTCTGGAGAGACAGAGAGACCAATTCGCACCCAACTTCTGCAGAGACAGAGAGACCAATTCGCACCCAACTTCTGGAGAGACAGAGAGACCAATTCGCACCCAACTTCTGGAGAGACAGAGAGACCAATTCGCACCCAACTTCTGGAGAGACAGAGAGACCAATTCGCACCCAACTTCTGCAGAGACAGAGAGACCAATTCGCACCCAACTTCTGGAGAGACAGAGAGACCAATTCGCACCCAACTTCTGGAGAGACAGAGAGACCAATTCGCACCCAACTTCTGGAGAGACAGAGAGACCAATTCGCACCCAACTTCTGGAGAGACAGAGAGACCAATTCGCACCCAACTTCTGGAGAGACAGAGAGACCAATTCGCACCCAACTTCTGGAGAGACAGAGAGACCAATTCGCACCCAACTTCTGGAGAGACAGAGAGACCAATTCGCACCCAACTTCTGCAGAGACAGAGAGACCAATTCGCACCCAACTTCTGGAGAGACAGAGAGACCAATTCGCACCCAACTTCTGCAGAGACAGAGAGACCAATTCGCACCCAACTTCTGGAGAGACAGAGAGACCAATTCGCACCCAACTTCTGGAGAGACAGAGAGACCAATTCGCACCCAACTTCTGGAGAGACAGAGAGACCAATTCGCACCCAACTTCTGGAGAGACAGAGAGACCAATTCGCACCCAACTTCTGCAGAGACAGAGAGACCAATTCGCACCCAACTTCTGGAGAGACAGAGAGACCAATTCGTACCCAACTTCTGCAGAGACAGAGAGACGATCTGTTTACAGCCAGGGTTCAAAGACATCTTCCTAGTGAAGCCATCATCTTTCTCATGGTCTCCACAAAGGGGTGACCAGACCTGGATACAGCCAGGAGCCCGCCATCCCCTGATTTTTCTATCTATAGGCAGCCCAGATATCAGACGGCGTATCCCAGGGAGATATGCTTGGTCCAATAGTTAACGCGTTAAGTGCAGCTGACAATCCGCTGAGTCCTGACACGAAATCATAACAGAATGCAACTCCCTGAGGTTAGTAGCCACTTACGCTAACACTCACTTAAATCCGTCACTTCATCAAAGACCCCCCTAAGATGATAATGTTATCAATACTCCATAAAGTGTAAAGGTTAACTCGTATTGATCTTATCACAGATGCCCATGAAAAATTCAATAACTCTTTTATCAATACAAATACAATTAATAAAATAAACATTTTTCTTCCCATATATCTATCATTTTCAAAATTACCTACAAACAAATTAGACTCAGTAATACTAAAAATTGGTATCAACTTCAGGTCGATAGTTTTTGAATAAATCAGACATAAATCCATAGGATTTTAAAAGAAGACACAACTCGACATTTAACGTCATAGGGGTAGTTATGCTAATCGATCAGGAATTCGATGCGTCTTTTTTTAAAGAAATTTTATATTTACCGACCTGCTGATTCCTACAATGAAAAAATAATACTTATCAGTCGGTGCGTCAGTGTTCTGTGTTTGCGTCTGTGAAATAACTATAATAACTGCCGACGTAATGAATGGATCATATGAAATGTTATACTTAAATCCAAAACCCCATAAGGACGACACCTATTAACTTTTCTAGAAATCGGTCGAAGGGAATGGTCGACCAGAGCTATTGATTCGATACAAATACGTTAACGATGACGACCTTAGGACGATTCGGTAACACACGATTTATGGTAATTATGTACAGATACATTTTTGGTAATTGAATGAATGAATAACTGTATTGCTTATAAAGAATTACCTTACAGCAAGGCGAGGGCGCCGATAGCTCAGTGGTATGCGTGCTTGTCTTCTGAGCTCAAGAGCGTTGGGTTCGAAACCCGACCGAGGCCCTTAGTTTCTTTTATCTGGGAGGTAAAATAAACTCAAGCACGCCGTCCTTCGGATGGGACGTTAAGCGATGGTCCCGAGCCTGTACGATTTCAGGTACTCGTTTAAGACCCTACCCTAGGTGAATAAAAATTTAGGGTAGGCTAAATACTACTCTTAGAGTATAGCC
The DNA here is from genome assembly GCA_963662175.1 of Aradus depressus. Lineage (NCBI taxonomy): Eukaryota > Metazoa > Arthropoda > Insecta > Hemiptera > Aradidae > Aradus > Aradus depressus. The sequence continues at coordinate 33,531,909 of OY759223.1, forward strand.
GGGCTCATGTCCACCAGACTGACGAAAGAGCGCTCTGGTAGTAGGCGATATGACCTCGTAAAGTCTGGGCATGAGTCATAAAACCTAACCTAACCTTACAGCAAGGAGTTCGAAACAGAATTATAAATACATAGATAGATTCAATAACTGATAACAAAAATAACTCAATACTCATATTAATAAAAATGTTAAATTAAAATAAAGCCACAGGTAACATTAGTCTTTTAGAGTTTGTCTTAACTTGAAGCTTGTTAGGACAAACAAATAAATATGATGAAGCTTCTGTTTGACTGATACTAATAGTAAGTTGTGGAGATGTGCCTGTTGCTGAGAGACATCTACCGGAACATCTCCCAAATAGCTAGCCAGGTATTTGTCTCTAATCATGGCATAGATGGGACAGTCTATCAGAAAATGGGCCATTTACATTACATTTAATGCACATGTACATAATTAAACTGATTACTCATAACACTATTAATAATTAAAACATTTATTACTATAATAAAATTAACGAATGGTTGCTCAAGGTTGATTTTCCATAGTACAGCTCTGTTTAAATTAACGAATGGTTGCTCAAGGTTGATTTTCCATAGTACAGCTCTGTTTAAATTAACGAATGGTTGCTCAAGGTTGATTTTCCATAGTACAGCTCTGTTTAAATTAACGAATGGTTGCTCAAGGTTGATTTTCCATAGTACAGCTCTGTTTAAATTAACAAATGGTTGCTCAAGGTTGATTTTCCATAGTACAGCTCTGTTTAAATTAACAAATGGTTGCTCAAGGTTGATTTTCCATAGTACAGCTCTGTTTAAATTAACGAATGGTTGCTCAAGGTTGATTTTCCATAGTACAGCTCTGTTTAAATTAACGAATGGTTGCTCAAGGTTGATTTTCCATAGTACAGCTCTGTTTAAATTAACAAATGGTTGCTCAAGGTTGATTTTCCATAGTACAGCTCTGTTTAAATTAACAAATGGTTGCTCAAGGTTGATTTTCCATAGTACAGCTCTGTTTAAATTAACAAATGGTTGCTCAAGGTTGATTTTCCATAGTACAGCTCTGTTTAAATTAACAAATGGTTGCTCAAGGTTGATTTTCCATAGTACAGCTCTGTTTAAATTAACAAATGGTTGCTCAAGGTTGATTTTCCATAGTACAGCTCTGTTTAAATTAACGAATGGTTGCTCAAGGTTGATTTTCCATAGTACAGCTCTGTTTAAATTAACAAATGGTTGCTCAAGGTTGATTTTCCATAGTACAGCTCTGTTTAAATTAACAAATGGTTGCTCAAGGTTGATTTTCCATAGTACAGCTCTGTTTAAATTAACAAATGGTTGCTCAAGGTTGATTTTCCATAGTACAGCTCTGTTTAAATTAACAAATGGTTGCTCAAGGTTGATTTTCCATAGTACAGCTCTGTTTAAATTAACAAATGGTTGCTCAAGGTTGATTTTCCATAGTACAGCTCTGTTTAAATTAACAAATGGTTGCTCAAGGTTGATTTTCCATAGTACAGCTCTGTTTAAATTAACGAATGGTTGCTCAAGGTTGATTTTCCATAGTACAGCTCTGTTTAAATTAACGAATGGTTGCTCAAGGTTGATTTTCCATAGTACAGCTCTGTTTAAATTAACAAATGGTTGCTCAAGGTTGATTTTCCATAGTACAGCTCTGTTTAAATTAACAAATGGTTGCTCAAGGTTGATTTTCCATAGTACAGCTCTGTTTAAATTAACAAATGGTTGCTCAAGGTTGATTTTCCATAGTACAGCTCTGTTTAAATTAACAAATGGTTGCTCAAGGTTGATTTTCCATAGTACAGCTCTGTTTAAATTAACAAATGGTTGCTCAAGGTTGATTTTCCATAGTACAGCTCTGTTTAAATTAACAAATGGTTGCTCAAGGTTGATTTTCCATAGTACAGCTCTGTTTAAATTAACGAATGGTTGCTCAAGGTTGATTTTCCATAGTACAGCTCTGTTTAAATTAACGAATGGTTGCTCAAGGTTGATTTTCCATAGTACAGCTCTGTTTAAATTAACAAATGGTTGCTCAAGGTTGATTTTCCATAGTACAGCTCTGTTTAAATTAACAAATGGTTGCTCAAGGTTGATTTTCCATAGTACAGCTCTGTTTAAATTAACAAATGGTTGCTCAAGGTTGATTTTCCATAGTACAGCTCTGTTTAAATTAACAAATGGTTGCTCAAGGTTGATTTTCCATAGTACAGCTCTGTTTAAATTAACGAATGGTTGCTCAAGGTTGATTTTCCATAGTACAGCTCTGTTTAAATTAACAAATGGTTGCTCAAGGTTGATTTTCCATAGTACAGCTCTGTTTAAATTAACGAATGGTTGCTCAAGGTTGATTTTCCATAGTACAGCTCTGTTTAAATTAACAAATGGTTGCTCAAGGTTGATTTTCCATAGTACAGCTCTGTTTAAATTAACAAATGGTTGCTCAAGGTTGATTTTCCATAGTACAGCTCTGTTTAAATTAACGAATGGTTGCTCAAGGTTGATTTTCCATAGTACAGCTCTGTTTAAATTAACAAATGGTTGCTCAAGGTTGATTTTCCATAGTACAGCTCTGTTTAAATTAACGAATGGTTGCTCAAGGTTGATTTTCCATAGTACAGCTCTGTTTAAATTAACGAATGGTTGCTCAAGGTTGATTTTCCATAGTACAGCTCTGTTTAAATTAACCAATAAGAAGAACCTTTGAGTCTGTCATGATAGCCCCTGGCGTAATAAAGATCAACTATAAATTCGTCCTATTTAGGAAGCATTTAATTAAATGAAGAACATGAAAAGGCGGTAATGGCCGCCATACCTTCCCCCTCCTTTTAATCGTAATTAAAAAGAAAAACAGACTGCCATTTTTATAGCAACTCATCCGGAGCGTAGTCAATCTTATTTTTATAGACTGAGGGGGGGTCGTAAATAGAAGTTTTGTGTTCAGAGTGGTCTTTAGTGTCATTACTGGCAATCATTAAACTGCCTTTAGTACTTAACTAATAAATCTGATAAAGTTTAATAAAATAAAAAATTTATAACATGTGCCGTTTTATTGTCACAAATAGAATGAAATAAAAATCATTGATAATGTTATTCCAAAAAATATAATAATATTAACGCGAACTTGAATATTATCCCTGTGAATCATAGTCTATGTACTTCCCCAACCATCATTCCCCTTTCTGATTCCCACCTTCCTTTCCGCCAATTCTGAGGAACGTTAATATGTGTTACATCCTTATGGGGTGTTGGATTTACATAATAAAGTTCGTGTCGATACATAAATAAATTAATGACTGGCAGTTATTGGGTGTTTTGTATGGATCTTCCCCCCCCCCCCCCTCACCCCCCCAAATTCAGAGGGTGACCTTCAAAAGGTCAAAAACTGAAGTTAAGGGTCCACCGAATATAAAGAACGGAGGTATAGAGGGAGAGCAGAAACTTACGTACGAGTCTGGGTGGGAGCCTCGAATTCAGAGATAGAAGGACTCTCGAAAGAACAAAAACAGAAGTTTTGGATCCACCAAATAAAAAGTTCAAAGATGTAGAGGGAGAGCGGAAACTTACATGTGAATCGAGGTCCTCACATTCAAAATAATACTGTAATGTTCCTACATTGACTTAAACTAGATATTATTGAGGGTCCCTCGCTCGGTCTCTGAATTTGAGGTTACTTCCACAATCATCGGTAAGTTTCTGCTCTCCCTTTATTTGTTGGACCCTCATTGTCTGTTTTCGCTGTTTCGAGGGTCCCTCTACTTCTCAATTTTAGGCTATACTACAACTCATACGTTCGTTTCCGCTCTCTCTTTTAACTTTTGGATCTTTTTCTTCTATTTTTGCTTTTTTGGGAGTCCTTCGATCTCTGTATTTGAAGCTACATGCCGATTCACACGTAAGTTGCTGCTCTCCCTCTAAACCCTCGAAATCTATATTTGGTGGATCCTTATTTCCTTCTCTTGCTCTTTGAAGGATTCATCGATTTCTGAATTTGAGGCTTTCACACGACTCAAACATGAACAGATCTGGGCCTAGTTGAAAAAACGGGTTCCAGGAACCAAAAATTTTCTGTTTTCGACAGTACTACTTTACACAGCTTTCCGTCTCACACCGTAGTCCGTACTCTCCTGCTTGTATTCGTGCCTTTCATAAACCAATGTTATTGGTAAATTTTATGCGGACTGGCTTTTTGGTTTTTGGGCGTTCTTCATGAACTTTTAGGGGGTTCTCTCGCCTGGCAACGAGACTGAATATTACTTGATGGTGAATCATACTTCGTACTATCCTAAATATACCTGTACATCTCTTGTTTAATGTATGCAAACATAGCTTTGTCTCTGCTCGATATAATGTATTCAGGACTAATCCTCTGGTTGTTGTATTTAATCCGGATAATCGGATGTCCCAGGAGAGTCGGATTAGAGGGGCAAGTTTGTGTGAGGTTGTCACGAGGTGATTTATCGAGGGGGTAGACTTTAGCGTCAGATGGACGCTCGGATAAGACTGACGTCTTGTTACTCCAATAACCGGACACGAATATCCCAGTCCTTATCTCATCCCAATTCCTTCTTCACGCTAATCCTTATCTCTAGAGGGAAAAGGATGTCGATGAATCACAGACATATGTACTTCCCCCCAGTGTGAATTTACCAACTAAGTTTTCGCTCTCCCTCGGAAACCAATCTACCGATTTTTTGAAAATCAACAGTTGGTTTTTACTCAGGAACTTCCCACTAAATTTCATGTTGATGCATTCGTTGCATCGACAATGATTAGGGTCAGATGCGCCCCCTCCTTGATGAATTGATGTTAAGTTTTCCACAAAATTTCATGTTTTTCTGATCCGCTAATTTCAAAGATAAAAAAAAAAAAAAAAAATTATGTATGTATCTGTGAACACGATAACTCCCAATAGAATGGTTCCGGGGGTACCTCCACAAAATCGGGGCAGCAACAACACCAGACTGCCCCGCGTGCCTTGGTGAGACGGAGTCGGCGGAGCATGTCCTCCTCAAATGCCCCAGATTTGAGGAGGGAAGGAAAAATCTGGAGTGCAGCAGCATGGGCGCCCCGCTGACTGCTACCAGTTACGTGGACGCTATGCTGCGCTCCCAGGAGTCGTGGGATGAAGGCTGCGATTTTGCAGCGCTCATCATGGGCGGGTTGGCCCTTCAGGAGAGGGCTGACAAGGAACAGTAGCGGTAATAAAACAGAAGAAGGGGCGTTACCAGCCACCCTTCCTCCCTTCCGCGAAGTAATGACAGACCGTCAGTTCCGCGGAAGGGAATCAGGATCGGCAAGGAGGGGGTTTTAGTGGGTATGGTGATGGTGAACCGTCTCGAGTCCCACACTATCCAGGGCTACCTTCCCTGGATGTGCGTCACAGCATTTCCCCCTCCAATGCAAAAAAAAAAAATCCCAATAGAATGAATGTATCGACATGAAATTTTATGTGTGCATCCAGAACCACATAACAAAGACATATAATTTTCAGCTGAATCGGCCGAAGGTAAGGGGGGATCCAGAGGGGCTCAACTCTAAAACTCCAATTGATTACCTCAATTGATTAATTCGTGTTTGTTTTATTCACAAACGACTCTTTCTTTTGACGTGAAAACGTCTATTCGCTCGTTAAGCACAGTGATAGCCGGTCAAACTTTCTTGTGTTACAAAATACCGTCAGATTTCAATCGATAATAACTATGAGACTAATAATGCGATAACAACGGTTGACGTCACAATGGATAAAGCATGTCAGTACGTGTTTGTTTTGCCTATGACGTTATCCAGCTAGTTGGGCGCCGGCGGATGATTGTTGCGAATTAGCGTTGTGTAAAATTAGAAATTAGTGTAGCGTGATAACGCGTTTAGATAGGACCTTGATTCGGGTGTCATTGTAAAGAGCTTGATGAGCACTACTAGGACTTAAAGTGAAACAATAAAAATATTCGCCGAAATATATGTAAAAATCGGTATTAAATTGAAAATTGCAAAAAAATTAAAGACGTCGTCTCATGTGAATCGTAAATATGCGCGGAATTATAGAAAATGCAAATCAGAGGAAAGCTCGCATCAAAAGGAATTTAAAAAACCTAAAAAGTCTAGTGCCGACCAAATGCAAGAGCTATAGCATCGAAAAGAAAATGGAAAAATGATTTTATCCCGACGTTTTCACGGAAAATCTACGGCGTGGACCTTGACTACGCCTTAATGTTTTTTTTTTCATTTTTGGAATCAGGTTGATTGGAAAACATTAAATTCTTGTGAAAACGCAACTTCGAATTTCTGATCTCTTACATAACTCTCCCTAAACTTCGTATAGCTGTGGATGGGATAAAAATAATACCTCTGGAGATTGACATGTTATCCCATTAGCAGAACAACCATGGACAGACTCCCCAGGAAGATGTTGAAGGGGATGTTTGCCATTTCAAGACAAGGTCGTCTATTGATCTTATCCGTCTTCAAAGGTACAGATATAGCAGAAATGAGAGTGGCAGATATAAGTTTGGTAGCGTGACTTGAATCAGTAACGGAAGGGATGGGAACCTGTCTGTACATGAACCTGCAATGATCTTCAATGATGGGTCAAAACAAAATCACTTTGAATTCTAACATGTCAAATGATAATGATCGATCATATATCTTAAAGTTTCTCAGGCACCTAACATAATTGTTTCACTACTCAAAAGGAAACGAAAACATTCCAGCTGTATGAGGCATAGGGGAAGTTATATAACAGGGCAGAAATTTGATGTGGATTTCTCAACTGAATTTCATTTCACCTCCTGATTCCAAAAATGAAAAAAAAAATTGTGTCTGTGCGTCTGTGTCTAGATGTGTATGTGTGTGTTTGTGAACAAGACGATAGAATGACTGTATCGAATTATATATCAAATTCTATACGTTAATGCAAAATCCTTTAAGAACGGCACCTATTGATTATCAGCCAAATCTGCCAAGAAGAAGGGAGGAAGGGTAAGTGGGAAGCTTAGCATGAGAATTCAGAAGCCACTGCGTTAGTCCAATAGTAGGGGAGGAAAGTATGTTTTGGCGCAGGGCTAATGCGCAAGATGGCGGCCGTCCTAGTACGACAGGGTGCTTGGGACACCAAGCCAGTGATTTGTGCTGGGTACAAAGCCGGTGGTGAGCGGGGGGGCACCCTGTCGTACTAGGACGGCCGCCATCTTGCACACTAGCCCTGCGCCAAAACATACTTTCCTCCCTACTTCAAATATTGAATTGTAGCACAGACTGTCGATTAGGTTTGGGGGGAGAGCGGAAACATAATTTAATAGTTTGTGCTGGGGAAGTACATAGCTGGTGATGCACGGACGACTTTTTGTAAAAAGGGGAAAAGACTGAAATGGTTAGAGTGATACAGTTCAGAGACCGTTTTTTCGCTCTTTCCGGTAGGCTTGAGTTCGCATGAAAGAGGGATTGCAATTCTGGATCATTTCGGTATCTCTGGGTTTTCCATCCCGGAATTCCGGCATTGAAAATTCTCTAAAATTTCATTCCTTTGGCCGATTTGGCTGATAATTAATGTGTCGTCCCTAGGGGGTTCTGGAAACGCATACAAAATTCCGTATCGATACATTCATTCTATCGAGAGTTATGGTGTTCACAGACAGACACACGAAATTTGTTGTTATCTTTTCGCAGAAATTTCTTATTTTGCGATCCCTAATTCCAAAAATAAAATTATGTCTGTCTGTGTCTCTCTAAACGCAATAACTCCCAATAGAATGAACGTATCGACACGAAATTTTACATGTGTAACCCGAATCCCATGAGGAGGACACCTAATGATAATCAGCCAAATTGAAAGAGGAAAGAAAATTTTGGGAATTTTAAATTTTGGAGTTCCCTAGTAGATGAGAACTCAAGCCCACAAATTAGGTGAGGAAAAAATCGTTGGCAGCAAGATGGTCGATGAACTGTGTCATTCTAACCACTGCATTATCTTCCACTTAACCACTCGTTAAAAAGGACATTAGATTAATAGAAAGGTTTTTGTTCCAGTTTCGGTAGTAAAACCAGGAAAGGTACGGAGTTTGAAGAGGCCAACTGTTGCTAGAATCGTTAAGAACTTTTCTCATCAAATTTTATCCTAAATCCAAACTTGTCGGAGAACATTAATAACTGTCAGTCTGTCTGTTGCTATCAGATGCAGCTTTGTGGAACATAAGGATGTCTACAGAAAGATGAAATTCAATCTCTAATCTCAGTTTTTTTCGCATGGGCCTCAAACATCTTATATTCATTTAGATTCTCGATTTTTATGGGGCCGAAAACTCCCAAGTTATTTCACAGGTTGCCAAATAAGATGTAGTCTGACCTCTCACAGATTTTTATTTGTATTAGCTAGCCGGCTTTCGAGGTTGCCTTCATCATCAGGCATGGATGTGGACAGGAATTACTTATCTAAATTTTAAATTTTATTTACTAAAATATAATAATTTTCATTCAAATTTCAAAAATTTTTATTTTATCAGACTGCCTGATAATGAGGGCAACCTCGAAAGCCGGATAGCTAATTCAAATAAAAATCTTTGAGAGGTCAGACTACATCTTATTTGACAACCTGTGAAATTATCACTTCTGACTACATCGAGTGGTGTGCCAACCTCCGCCGCGAGAGGTTGCCTTATAAACAGTCTCTCCGTCGAGTGTTTATCCGAAGTGTACAAGTGAGTTATTGTTAGGTTTGACGCTGCTATACCCTGGCAGGGTATTGAAGGAGGTGAAATACAAAATTTCACCTCAATCGGTCCGGTAGTGTGGTGTACATTTAAGTGAAAAAAAAAAAGTGAATTTAAAATCTTAAATACGGAACCCAGTCTAGTGTGGCGAGGAGATAAGACAAGTAGGCGTGTCTAGTGTCCCCCACCCAGCGCTATGGAGAGGACCCCGCCAGTTGCCTCCAGGAGTCGAGAGCATAAGGATCTCGTGCCAACGCCAGCTCCCTCCCAGATAAGTGGCGCCACCGCGGGAGGGAGTGGGAGGAGCCTACGCCCCCCTCCTTGCCACCAGTCCCCATCCCGTGAACCGGACCCGGGGAGGGCAGTAGCCCGTCTGCAGCCGGACCAGGGGGCTAATGGACCTGTGGCTACCCACCCAGATAAACCCCCATCTGTACATCGCGAACAGACCCCCCCACCCATAAATCACCTCCCATCTAGTTCTCCACCCGCTTCACCCCCCCTTGATTGTAAAAATTACCCCCCCCCCCTTCAAACCTTTCAGCCCTTCAAGCCCTCTACATCCCTTATCAGATCCCCCCCCCCCCTTCCGATTACCACACCCCCCCCCCCCCAGGAAATCTAAAACACCTCTTCTCCCCCCCCCCCCCCCCCCCGCAATCCTGAAACCACGACCCCCGCCCCCCCGTTAAAGAGAACAGCTCCCCCTGCAATGACCACCCCAACCCTCGCCTTTACCCCCCTCACTCGGGGGAGGAAGAGAGCCCGGAAGCCGACCCCCGAAGAGGCCATCGGCCAGCTAGAGGAGGCCTACTCAATACAAACGTCGATCACAAACATCGTCGCAAAAATTAGATCAGCCTGGCAGGCCGTGATAAGATCAACCGGGGAGTAGCCAGACTGATCGTAATGATAATGGCAGCCCAGGAGGTGGCCGAGGCCAGGACTGAGACGGCCAGGATGATGATGGAGGGCCTTACCGCGACTCTCGCGGAGGCCCTCAGGGCCCGTCCGGCCATCCCCCAGCCCCCGCCCGCCCCCTCCCCCCCCCCCCCCCCCGCCGTCTTCCCTCCCCCTCTTGGAGATTTGAGCCAGGGAGGGGTGGGGGATGGCCACGGAACGGGGGAGAAAGAAAGGGGAAAGAAGAAGATGAAGAATAAGAAGAACCAAGCGGCCGTGGCGCCCACCAGAAAAACCCCCCCGGCTCCAGTCAGGGTTCCCCCCTCCGTGCCCGCGGTGCGGGGGATGGAAGTGGACGGAGCTCCCCCCCAGCCTCGCCCCCCACCACAGCCCCTCAAGAAGACAGCGCAACACCCTGCCCCCCTGGACCCTGTGAACCCGGCCCTTCCGGACCCAGCAGAATGGATCCAGGTGGTGAGGGCCAAGAAGAAGAAGAAAGCCGTCCCTCCAGCCCCTCCAGCAGCGACAGCCCGGCTGGGACAACGACCGCTACCACCTACCAAGAGGAAGGAAGACGTCCTCCGGCAGCTCGTCACGGCCGGGGAGAGCCAAAATCGCCCTAAGACGTTCTTGGTCGTGGTCGAGCTGTCCAGCAAGGAGGACTCACGCCCGCTGGCGGACGCTATGGAGCAGGTGACCCCGGGAGAGCTCGGGATCACTATGAAAAACAGCAGACCCGCCAGGAGGGGGGGAATCCTCCTGGAGGTGTCCTCGGCCGAAGAACTCGAAGCGCTGACGTCCAATGCTCGTCTCCAGGAGTTGGGCCTAAAGGCGGAGGCGCTGCACAGGAGAAGACCGCGCTTAGCGGTCTTCGACGTGCCCGCGGGTTGGTCGGCCGAGGACCTCACCAGGAGGTTTCAAGCCCAATTCCCCGACCTCTCCCCCATAGTCCCCATTTATAGGAAGGGCCCCCCCGGCAGATCGACGGTGCGCTGGGTGGTAGAGACCACCCCTGCGACTCGGAGGGCTCTCGTCACCTCAGGGAGGATCATCCTAGGATGGTACACTTGTGCAGTGCGGGATTGCCTGGATGTAACCAGATGTGGGAGATGCCATGGCTTCGGCCACCCGGAGAAGCGTTGCCCAAGCAGCGAGAGGGTGTGTGCTTGGTGTGCAATGGTAGGGCACGACAGCTCCAGCTAACCCATAGCGCTGATAACGCGACATGCCCGTCATACATCCGCGCGCTTGAGAAGCTGGCCTCGCGCACGGACTATGGCGGGTAGCGCACCGGGGTCCACGTTGTCCAGCACAACATGAATAGGCGTAAGAGAGTGGCGGATGAGTTGCGAGCACTGGTGTACGATGAGTCCGTCCAGCTCTTGGCTCTACAGGAACCCTATTGTATAGGAAATCGCGTGGCAGGCCTTGGTATAGGCCACAGAGTAATAACTGGCGCAAGGAACAACGAACGGCCTATGGCCGCAATCGTTGTGACCGGCCCCCAGGTGGATGTGATGGCGCTCCACCATCTGTCCACCAGCCACATTGCTGTGGCCTGTATCAGGCACGCCAACGTCGATTGCTATGTAATCAGCGGATATTTCCCTCCGTCTGAGCGCATAGACGTGCCATTGGGCCACTTGGACCACGTTCTGGACGAACTAGCGGGACGCCAAGTCATAGTCATGGTGGACGCCAATGCCTGGTCTGCATCCTGGGGATCGGTTCGCACCGACCGCCGGGGTGACAGACTAATGGAGTTGATCGCCCGCCATGACCTGTGCATAGTTAATGACCAGCATTCTCCGCCCACTTTTCGTGGACACAATGGAGAATCGCACATCGATGTCACGTTGGTTTCTGGAGAACTATACAGGGCTGTCAGTGGCTGGGAAGTCCGAGGGGTTACGTCTAGTGACCATGAAGTCCTCGACGTGAGGCTCTTTGACGCCCGGCTAACGACAGTCAGGTCTAGGGACCCTCGCTTTGCAACTCGCAAAGCGATACCGGAAGCCTTCGTGGCCGCCGCTGCTGCCTACTCCTGTGACGAGGAATGGGAAGGTCTCAGGGGTTCCGACCCGGTAGACCAGATTGAGGAAGGCGTCGATAGGCTCAGTAATATTTTACTGAGAGCTGCCGACGAAACCATCCCCAAGAAGGTCGACCGGTTGAGGAAAGTCCCCTGGTGGAGTGAAGACCTCACCCTCGCCAAGAGGGCCGTTTATCGTGCCAGGAGGCGGTACCAGCGGTGCCGAGACCAACTCCATCGGGTTATTCGCAGGGAAGAGTACCGGCAGCTCAGCGAGGCCTACGGTCGGAGCATCGAAGCCGCCAAGAGAACCAGCTGGAGGAGGTTTGTTGAAGACGAGTCCAGCAAAAACCCGTGGGGGATTCCCTACCGGGTCGCCACTGGGAGGCTTAAGGCGGTCGCCCCGGTGGCTTCAATCAGGGATGGCATGCAGTATGCCTTGTCCCTGGAGGAGGCCGGCGGGATGTACCTAAGCCAGGCCTTCCCGGAAGACGACCCGGCAGGGGATACACCCACTCAACAAAACATCAGGTGTGCTGCCCGTGACTTGCCGAACACGGAGGATGCCCCTGACTGGGACGAGCTAGACCTGACCCTGGTGATTGGGAGGCAGAAGAGTGGCGGCGCTCCTGGGAGCGATCTCATGGACGCGGCCATAATCAAGAAAGCCTACCCGGTCATTAAGACAGACCTACTCTACTTGTACAATGCCTGCCTAAGGCGAGGCCACTTCCCTAGTGCTTGGAAGCGGGCCATGGTGTGCACGTTTGTCAAGCCTGGGGATAGGGACCTTTCCTTGGCAGGCAGCTACAGACCGATCAGCCTTCTGTCTCTGTTCGGGAAGATACTGGAGTGACTCGTTCTCGACAGAATCCGCACCCAGGTATACGCCTTCGTATCCCCTAGGCAATATGGTTGCTTGAGGGGCAGGTCAACAGAGGACGCGTTGATAACGCTGAGGTCGGATGTCGAAGGGACCAGAGGCAAATATGCCCTCTGTATCTTCTTTGACATCGCGGCGGCGTTCGACTGCGCCTGGTGGCCTGCCATCCTCACGCGACTGCGTGCAATGGGACCGCCTAGGAATATATTTGGGCTGATATCCAGCTTCCTTGACGGCCGTTCTGCGACTGTGAGCCAGCTGTATGCTAGCACATCGGTGAACATCACCAGAGGATGCCCCCAGGGCTCAGTCCTAGGACCAACACTCTGGAACATACTCTTTGATGGACAGCTCCGTGAGCTCGAGAGTCGTGAATATAAGGCTATTGCCTATGTTGACGATCTCGCAATCACGGTGCACGCTGATAGCCGGGCAGCTCTGACCCGCGTAGCCCAAGCCGCCATCGACTTCGTCGACAGCTGGTGCTGCGCCAACAAGCTGAACCTCTCACCAAGCAAGACTACGGCCCTGCTGATGAGAGGGAAAACCGACGCCCGCCACCCCTTCTCCTTGAGGATCCGGGGGATGCGCGTTGAGTTCCCGGAGGCGGTCACATACCTAGGTGTGAGACTGGGTCCGGGCTTCAGCGCGACTCCCCACGCTGTTGCCATCAAGGAAAGGACTAATGCCACCTTCAACGCTCTGAGCCGCCTAGCTCGCGCAACATGGGGCCTCGACTACTCAGCGTGTAGAACAATCTACACGGGGGTATTCGAGGCTGTAGCACGGTACGCTGCTGCAGGGTGGTGGTATCGCCCCACCAAGCAGCAGAGAACGAGACTGCTACAGGCCCAAAGAGCCGCCCTCCTGAGAGTCACAAAGGCCTATCGTACTGTCTCCACGGCAGCGCTACAGGTGCTGGCGGGAGCTCCGCCCATAGACTTGGTCTTGGACGGGGCGGTCGCCTCGTACTACTGTAGACGCAATTTGCCCCTGAGAGCAGATATAGATGAGCCCTTGCGCCTCGCCCTGGAGGGTGAGCTACGTAGACAGAACGGACCAGAGCGTTGCAGGGACATGGTCCAAGACTGGATAATGAACAAGTGGCAGCAGCGATGGTCGCGCTCCTCCGATGGCCGAACGACATTCGCGTACATCCCTGACGTCCAGGTCCGCCTGCGCTCCACTTGGGTACAACCCGATCACTGGACATCCCAGGTACTATCAGGTCACGGCGACTTCAACTCCAAACTCTTCTTCTTCAAGAGGAAGGATAGCCCAAACTGCTCGTGTGGCGGCATCGAGACTGCAGAACACGTGGTCCTCGATTGCCCGCTGTACGACAGGTCTAGGGTGGAGTTGATCCGCGCGACAGGATCATATCTGGGATTGAGCCTGCCGGAGTTGATGACGGAGTCGAACTATCCGGCGTTCGGCCGGTTTGTCACCTCCTGGCGGGAACAGAAAAAGCCCGCTTGACCCGGCGCCGGGGGCGATTGACGGGCTGCGGCCCGATGTCTACCCCCGGCGACCGCGATGTAGTAGCAGCCCCCACTCCAAGATCCTGAGCTCTCTCGGCGCCATCTGGCAGCCGCAACACAAGGGGGTCTGGGAGCGCCAGTTTGTCCCGCAAGGGACCAGAGGCTGTCGCCCCCAGACACCCACAGCAACAAATAAATAAATAAATTTAGCATAACCATGTCATGTATCCTCATTCCCCGACGAAAAAAAAAAGGGGCCGGGTGATTAACCGGAGCACCCGAGAAAAAAAAAAAAAAAAAAAAAAAAAAAAAAAAAAAAAAAAAAAAAAACTTCTGACTACATCAGCCGTCTTTATATTCCCAAGTTATTGTTGATTTAAAGGGCTGGGTTTTTGTACCCATGTTATCCAAAGCCTGAAGGCCCATACAACAGCCCCCCTCCAGATCTATTTGAAGCTTTGTTTCCTCCAATCCAGAAGAGTTGATCCTTATGGAAGGTTCTTCATATTGGCCCAGAATGTGTAGCGTGGTTTCCTCCATCCCTTCAGATATCTTCTGTAGAAAGGATCAGGAACAAGACCCTTTTATAAAGGGATGTTTTCCTAGACTCTGATGTCCTTCTGACCTCATCACTTTTACTTTCCCAACTACATGAAGTATAGGAAAAGTTGTCGATCAAAAATTCGATGCGGTTCAAAAATGAAAAAAAAAAAAACATGTTTGTTTATATCTGTGAAGTACCAAAGTATACCAATTGAACACGAGTAAGGAAGACACTTTTTGATTTGCAGTAAAATCGGCGGAGGCTTAATACAAAAATTCTAAAACTGCCTTTGTATTGGTTGTATTGAAATTAAATTGTATACATTGTTGAACATTTTTTAATTCTAATTTTGTATATACAACTGTATATCTATGCCTTAGCTCACAGATGTGTTAAGTGCAAATTTTTGCACAAATGGGTTTAATACATCTTTAAAGCATTCAGATAGAGATTGTTACAGTGCGAACATGTCGTAAGTGCCAATGTAAACTGATTATGCGAATAACTCGTTTTCACTTAATAAACTCAAATTTCAATACTAGTTTCGTGATTTCAAAGTTTCAATTTTGAATCCTGAAAAATTTATTTTTTACACTTAACACATCTTTGAGCTAAGGCATCGATATATACAATATATAATAAGATAATGTGATACATAATAAATAAGTGTCTTGGATGTTGAAAGAGAAATCATTCAATAATGACACTCCATTATCTTGTTATTAGGGATGAGAAATAGAAATTAAAAATATATATAGAAAAACAAAAAAAATAAAAGAAACATGAAACGTTTGTAGATTATTAGTCTTCAATCCACTAGTAGGTCTCGAGGCCATTGCCGCCTCAATCTCCGAACATGAACATTAGGAAGGGTTCTTGTGGCAAGTCTGCGGACTAAAGGATTAGGGTGAAAGGAAAGGGTAGAATGGAATTTTCTGTAGCGGGATTTAATTACATCCCTTACAAAGGGAATTGTAAAGGATGTCATTAGAGACGTAGAATGGAGCGTTTGTGATTTTACGAAGGATACGGGATTGAAGGGTTTGGATTCTATAAGAATTCGAAGGTTTAGTTGAGCCCCAGAGTTCAGCTCCATTCGTCCATATTGGCTAATTTTATATTTAAATTCAATACCCCAATAGGATTTCATCTATTAATTTTCCGCGAAATTGATCGTAGGGAAGTAGGACCAGAGAAGAGGGGCTCGACTTAAATACAAATACTGCCGAGGTAATGAATGTATCGATACAAAATGTTGTATGAGGATTTAGTAGTCACTATGTAAGTCAAATTTTGAGTGTTAACCAAAACGGTCGATTGGCTTTGGAGGGAGAGCGAAAACTTAACTGATACCTTACTGAGGAAGTACATAGCCGGTGATTCACTGATTTTTTTTTAATGTCCTTCAGGGTTGGTCAAGAAGGGTTGTTCTTCTCTAGAGAAGACACGTTACAGGTTATCACGACCATATGAGTCCACACTTTATCAAGTATATAGGTACCTATATTGAGAAAACGGTAAGGATTTATGTATATTCTTGTAAATTTTCCATTAAACGAGGGAATTTTTATTTTATTTTTGTTTTTTTGGAGGTTTTAATATTTAATTATAAAAGCCCTCATGAAGTATTCAAAAAAAAATGTTGCGACTTGCCCAAAAAGTTGTAGACTCAGCCTTTTGTATTGTACTTAAAGTTGTTAAAAGCCTCGCTATTTTAAAACATACGGCTTCTGGAAATGTTAGCATGGCCTAAAGTCTAACTTTGTTGGTAGGTACATTAGAGGACTTAGAAAAATACTGACTTTGGGATGTTGTAAACTTTTCTCATTTAGACAACAAAAGGGCCCCGGATAGACTATGACAACAAATCAGCTATATCTACAAACTGTGATCTGACCAGGATCCCGGCTTAACTTTCCTGCGCCGTGGGCTATTTATTTTTTTTGCGCCCTCTGTAGGAATTTTCAAATAAAGTAAATTTTTACTTCCCTAGCTATACGAAGTATAGGGGAAGTTATATAATCAGTCAGAAATTCTATGTGTAGTTTTCAACGGAATTTCATGTTTCCAACCTGATTCCAAAAATTAAAAAAAAAAAAGGTAGTAGGGGATATGACCTCGTAGTTAAAGCCAGGGCATGAGTCATAATAACTAACTATAATAATAACTCTTTAACTTTGCAGACATTGAGAGAGACTTAGTTAATTGTTTATTTACGTATTTTGTAGGTAAGTTGTTTTCTTGCTATGGTAATTAGAGAAATTTCAGGAGAGTTGAGTGAAATGTCAAGAAGGATTGTGGGAGGGTTCAAGTAGAGGAGGCTAATTAAAACAAACGGAACAAAGCGTAAACGTGGAGCGACTTTGGGGGCGGCCATTTGTAATTTGGTCAAAACTCCAAAAAGCGAAAAAAAAAAAAAAAAAAAAAAAGGTCTTTACCTTCTCTTTATCTGTACGAACCTTATGAAAGGTAAATTTTTAATGAGGAGTCTGTATACACACACACAAACAAAAAACCACACACATTTCTCCTTTAATGTATTCCTCCATTGTGTTTGGTCCAACAAAGAAAGCGGAGAAGGTACAAATATTGTATATATACACACAAACCTCTCTCACGGAGCCCCTCCATTAAACTCAGATAAACATTTCGGCCACCAGGACTCTAACACACAAATAAATAGTAAAGTAGGTCCATTTTGAGTTGGCCTCCCCCCTCCCTTCACTCTCTCTTCCCCTTATCACTGTGACGTATGTGGAACCTTTGGGAAGGTACACTCATGAATTAAATAATAGGCATGACATATCACATGTCTTCTTTCCATTTTAATATATGTATATTTCAATACGGCTTGTATGTAATCAGACAGAAATTCAATATTGAGTTGTCATCTGAAGTTCAAATTTTCCGACAAATATGTAGGCCGTGTATATGTTACTGTTAATTTGATAAATTTAGTTATTATACATAATAACTGGTTATTTTACAAAATAACTACCGTTCTTGGTTAATATGATAAATTATTCACAGTTTCTTAATATTTATCATATTAACCAGTTATTATACATTTGGGGTATTCATGATGTGTGTGTTAACTATGTTAACTGTGTTAGTTCGATAAAAATTTTGACAGTAGTCTGCTAAAGGTTAGGTTAGGTTTTATGACTCATGCCCGGGCTTTAACTACGAGGTCATATCGCCTACTACCAGAGCGCTCTTTCGTCACTCTGGTGGACATGAGCCCGACTCTACTGTGGGAGTCCTAAATTTTGCCTACCCTAAATTTTTATTCATCTAGGGTAGGGGTCTTTAACGAGTACCTGACATCGTACAGGCTCGGGACCATCGCTTAACGTCCCATCCGAAGGACGGCGTGCTTAAGTTTATTTTACCTCCCAGATAAAATAAACGAAGGGCCTCGGTCGGGCTACGAACCCACAACCTTGAGCTCAGAAGTCAAGCACGCATACCACTGAGCTACCGGCGCCCTCTAGTCTGCTAAATATATGACTTTAACACACTTCGATCTAACAGAGGAAAAGGTATGTTAGATCGCTTTGTTAAATCGATATTGATAAGGTTATACAAGGTTACTTCAGGTAGCAATCTACAGCCCACACAATTTTTTAGTTTTGGCTTTTATATTTTTACACATATCTACATTATAGCGAAAACTGTGTACTAATAAAATATTGTCCATTATTTCGTCTAATTCATCATCACTTAAATCATGCTCTTGATCTGAATTTCCAGTAAAAAGAGTTGAGTAGCTCCTTCAATGAGCTCGTTAGGCAACTTACTTTTATTACTTACTTTAGGCATCTTATTTATAATAAAAACACAAACAATCTTTAACTTATTTTTTTAGAAAATTAATAAAACAAGATAAATGACAACAAACATGTAACCTCCTTGGTTGGTTATAATGAAACTTCCTTTAGTTGCCTCTTGGAGCGCTAGTTATAACAGTTAGCATTTAACAATTAACAAAGGGGGTGTTCATGAATTTCTGTCCCTGTAAATTTTTATTTCGTTAACATTTAACACCTAACACACATTATGAATACCCCTATAATATAAAACTCACCTTGTTAATATGATAAATTTTTTACTTTTGTCACAAATTAATCATATTAACTGGCTATTATGCATAATAGCTGAAAACCTGTGGCTAGTATGCTAAATTCAGTATTCTGGAATTAAATTTTCTTTAATTCTGGGAGAATAAACGTGAATGTAGATTACTTGGAAGAGTTGCGGATGTCGACCGAGGAAAGGGTGACTCCAGAAACGTACTAGGAGTCATTTTGCAAGTGGATGATGAGCGTGATTTGTACGAGATTGGCACCAAAGCTGGAAAGCTGGAAAGCAAAAATATTCAAGGAATCAGTTTAACATTTGTAAAGAGGTTTTTCTAACTATAGAGGAAGTTCCCAATGTGGTTGTGTCAATTCGCGAGTGTGTTAGGAACTTGTCAATCGCAGGTGGTCAAGGGTTTAAAAGATGTAACTGCAAAGGAAAATGTACATCGTCAAAATGCAAGTGCAAAAAAAGTTTACTGCTTTGCAATTCAAAATGTCACGACATTGCCTTGTTCAAATAAATAAGTACCTTCCTAATATTTGTCTTATTTATTTATAATAGCAACAATTATGTATAATAGCAACACTAGTTTGGCTATTATACAAAATAACCAGTTAACTTAGTAAATTCAACTAAATTAATCACTTTAGCTGTTCACGTTGGATATTTTACAAAATAACCAGATAAAGTAATAATTTTTTTTTCAATTTGCCATATTAACCAGTTTTTTGGTTATTATATAAAATAACCGGTGATTATACATAATAGCAGATTTATCAAATTAACAGTAACATATACAAAGCATAGAGATAGTTACGTAATCGGCCAGTCTTTCGATGTGGAGGTTTCACTGGAATTTCATGTTTTCCAATCTGCAAAAAAACATTCATGTCTCTCTATGTCTGTGAACATGATAACACCCGATAGAATGAATGTATCAACATTTTATCTGTACCCAGATATCACCTCAAAGTCGATAACTATTGTGGGGCATAGAGGGGGGGCTTATTCCAAAAACTTTAATAACTGTCGATGTAATGAACGTATCGACACAATATTTAGTATCATCATCATCATCGTAGGCGCTACAGCCCGTCAAGAGCCTTGGTCTCCTCCAGGAAATGTCCCCATGCAGCTCTGTCCTGGGCCAGTCTCCACCAGCCCACCACACCAAACCGTCTTGCATCTCTGTTCACGGTCTCCAGCCATCTTCTTCTGTGTCGTCCCACTCTTCTCCTACCCTCTGGTGTCACATTAACTAGTTTCCTGGGTATAAGGTCCTCCGTCCATCCGTCTTACGTGTCCAGCCCAACAGAGTCTGGCAACTCTAATACAGTGCGGCAATTTTGGCTCTGTATAGAGTGCGTACAACTACTGGTTGTATCGGATACGCCAGACGCCCTCTTCCTGGGTGGGACCGAAGATCCTGCGGAGTATTCTCCTCTCGAAGATGTCAAGACGCCTATCTTCCGCCACGGTGGGGGCCCACGTCTCCTACCCGTATGTCAGCACTGGCCTCACAAGCGTCTTGGGGAGCAGCCGGGATTTAATTTGTGACTGGAGGCCATAGTAACTCCGGCTGGCCGCCAGTTTCCGCCGCCTCTCCTCCACGCCCACATCATTATGGATTTTCATGTTTTCCAACCTCCAAAAAAACATTCATGTCTGTCTGTATGTCTGTGAACACGATAAGTCCCGATAGAATGACTCTATCGACACCGAATGTTATATGTTAAAGGCAACACCTGTTGATTTTCAGCCGAATCGGCCAAAGGGAAGGGGGGTTAGGGAGGAGGCTTAACACAAAACTCTTAGAACTGCCATTGTAATGAATGTAATGACACGATATTTCATATGTAAATTCAAAGCCTTATAAGAATGACATCTATTAATTTTCAGCGAAATCACCAGAAGGGAGTCGACTCAAATAATTTCTGCTGATGTAATGAATGTATCCACACATAATTGAGGGCGCCGGTAGCTCAGTGGTATGCGTGCTTGACTTCTGAGCTCAAGAACGTGGGTTCGTAACCCGACCGTTTTATCTGGGAGGTAAAATAAACTTAAGCACGCCGTCCTTCGGATGGGACGTTAAGCGATGGTCTCGAGCCTGTACGATGTCAGGTATCTACTCGTTAAAGACCCCTACTCTAGGTGAATAAAAATTTAGGGTAGGCAAAATTTAGAACTCCCGCAGTAGAGTCGGGCTCATGTCCACCAGAGTGACGAAAGAGCGCTCTGGTAGTAGGTGATATGACCTCGTAGTTGAAGCCTGGGCATGAGTCATAAAACCTAACCTAACCTCCACACATAATTTAGTGATGTAAATCAATTATTAATTTTTAGCCCAAACGATCGTTTGGTTATGGAGAGCCAAAATTTAGTTTATTAGCTCGTACTGGGGAAGTACATTGTCGCTGATCCAACGAAGACTTTTCAATTTAAAGCCAGTTATCAGAACACTAAGACTATTGTATGTTGCAGGGAAAGGACTGACTCAATTGGATCTGTCACAGAACATCCTCAACTCGGTGCCGTCTCCAGCCTTCAAGAACCTCCATCATATCCTAATTCTGAACATGAACCACAACAAGATCACAGCACTACACTCCAGAGCCTTCGAGGGTCTGGATACCCTGGAGATACTCACTTTGTACGAGAACAAGATACAGAACATCGAACCGGACGCCTTCAAAGGCCTCGACAAGTAAGATACTTCTCTAGCTCTAGACATACACAAAATTATAATAATACTAGCAGGTTACCCGGCTACTCAGGTTAGTAACTTTACACAGGTTGTTAACTCTAAGCAGACGTATATGTACCCATCGTTATTCGTTGGCATAAAATTTCTTTCTTTTACTTCTTTAGCACCGGGTGTTATAACTTCTAATAGTTTTCATAAAGTCAGATAAATAATGCGAACTTAAAATGAAACTATTAAGTTATAGTAGAACTAACACCCGTTATTATAGGCTTTCTGTATAGCCACTTCGGAACCATAAAAAGAGAACTATTGATAGATTCGATTACGCCTATCGATACTATATACACAAGAATCAAATATGTGAAATAGGATTTTTTTTTTTGGCCTATAATCACCGTGGAAAAGTAAGGAATTCATAGGAAAAAAAAAATATTGAAAATCGGTTTTTAAGATTAGGCCGAAAATCGCCCGACGTTGCCGGTTTGTAACCGGGCTTATAAGGATGTTAGGTGTAATATTTATGTAAATCTGATGAAGCCTCCCCATACATAATGTTTGGTTTGGTTTGGTTTTATGACTCATGCCCGGGCTTTAACAACGAGGTCATATCGCCTACATAATGTTTAGACGTCACTTAGCTACGTTTCTAATGAGCTTATGAGGTTGCTGCAGTTAGTTATTACGACTCATGCCATGACTTTAACTACGCGGTCATATCGCCTACTACCAGAGCGCTCTTTCGTTGACTCTGGTGGACTTGAGCCTGCCTCTGCTGTGGGGGACCTAAATTTTGCCTACCCTACATTTTTATTCTCCTTTAGGGCAGGGGTCTTTAACGAGTACCTGACATAGTACAGGCTCGGGACCATCGCTTAACGTCCCATCCAAAGGACGGCGCGTGCTTAAGTTTATTTTACTTCCCAGATAAAATTAACTTAGTTTGGAACCCACGACCTTGAGCTCAGAAGGCAAGCACGCATACCACTAAGCTACCGGCACCCTGAAGGTTTCTGCATGTTAAATTTCCATTCATTTTATATATTATATACTTTTTTCACGTTTTTTGGGAAGAACTGCCATCGTCAATGTCGAGTCAAGTCGAGCTATGAAAAAATATATAATATATAATTCAGAATCATACTCTACTTAAAAGTAGACTCTAACCCCACCGTATAGTGGGTAGTTATGTGTTCTGTCAGAAATTCAAAATTGCGTTATCACTGAAATTTCATGTTTTCTGACACACTCATTCCAAAAAATGAAAGGAAAAAAATCGTGTCTGACTGTCTGAAATTTTATATGTGTATTCAGCACTCCCTAAGAACCACACCTATTGTTTTTCAGTCAAATCGACGAAAGGGAAGGGGATTTGGCCGGAAGCTTAACATAAAAACTCTAATAACTGCCGATAGAATGAATGTATCGAAACCAAAGTTTATATGAGTGACCAAATTCCCATAAAGAAAACATAGGATGTCAAATATAAGATAGTCTGACCTCTCACAGATTTTTATTGGTAATAATAGCTACCCGGCTTTCGAGGTTTCCCTCATCATCAGGCAGTCTGATAAAAAATTAAAAATTTTGAATAGAACTAAATAATATAATAAAAATAAATAAAAATTTTTATCAAACTGCCTGATGATGAGGGAAACCTCGAAAGCCGGCTAGCTATTATTATCAATAAAAATCTGTGAGAGGTCAGACTATCTTATATTTGACATCCTGTGAAATAATCACTTCTCACTACATCAGCCATCTTCATATTAAAGAAAACACTTATTAATTTTTAGCAGAGTTTTAGCCAAAGGCAAGGGGTGATCAGAGGGCACTCATAAACCCCAATAACTGTCGATATAATGAATATATGGATATAAAATTGAGTATGAGGCTTCAGAGGACCCTCTGCAACTATTGATTTTTAGTCCAAACGGTCGACTAGCTTTGGAGCGAGAGCAAAAATTTAATTGATTATTACGATGTGGGGAAGTTCGATACATTGATTCGATCGGCAGTTATTGTTAGTTATAACTTGTTAACTTTTTTTTTCATTTTTGAAACCAAGAGGTCGGTTTACATGAAATTTCGTTGTAAACTCAGCATCAGATTTTTGACCGGTAACTTCATAACTTCCCCTATACTTGTATACAACAACTAAAATTGCGATAGGTACAGTAAATATCAGAAACCAAAAAATCGATATAAAAATTAATATAAATTTCGATATTAGAGCGGTAACCTTTCTAGGTAACCTATTATTTTTCTTATATTACAATTATTGAGAAAACAATCATTGTACTCGTAGATTGCTGATTTAAATATTTGAAGCTAGTGTAGCACTCTAGCGGAGGCGTTTTGAAATTTTTTTTTTGGCTATCGAGTATCATAACATTTTTATCTTCTAAACATTCGACACTAAACTAACTTGGACACAACACATAAACAAACAACTCACACGAGCATAAACCCGACTGACACAATTATACCCACTCATTAACAGTAACACTCCACTCAAGCACAAATGTACTAGACTTGTTTACACCTCATTACTACGACCACTGATCACATACGCTTGCCCTGTCTAGCTGGGGGGCCAGCAAAACAAACATTAACAAATTAAGATAGTTTGAAAACAAGGTTCTCTGTTTGGCAGTAAAGTCGTCCGAAACCAAATCAAATCCGGCGTGAGTTGGGAGTGCCGCAAGTTGCAGACCATATCACCCAGGTTACACAACCGGCCGCTACCTTCTTCACCCTCGGTCGGACCACCCCCAACAGGCGACTCAACCCTCGGCTATACCAAAACATTACCCAACCCCTTGTTTATAATATGCTTTATGTTTCTCTTTTAATGTGTAGTGTGTTAAGCCAATAATTTTTTTTTCAATATTTGATCCCAATGAAGCAGAGGCGCACTCTAGCGGAAGCGTTTTAAAATTTTTTGGGGGTATTGAGTACCTATCCATATTAATGGTCTCGACAATTCGATTTCAAAAATATAAAATTTTACATTTTTCGGGAGAAGGAAGGGGCACCAAATAATAAAACTTATGTTTTAAAATATTTAATATTTTCATTACTAATATTATTATTTTTTATAATATGATTACAAGGGTGCCGGCAGCTCAGTGGTATGCGCGCTTGCCTTCTGAGCTCAAGAATGTGGGTTCGAAACCCGGCTGAGGTCCTTAGTTTATTTTATCTGGGAGGTAAAATGAACTTAAGTACGCCATCCTTAATGGGACGTTAAGCGATGGTCCCGAGCCTGTACGATGCCAGGTACTCGTTAAAAACCCCTGCCCCAGTTGCATAAAAAGTTAGGGTAAGCAAAACTTAGGACTCAGTAGTGTCGGGCGCATGTCCACCAGAGTGACAAAAGAGCGCTCTGGTAGTAGGCGATATGACCTCGTAGTTAAAGCTCGGGCATGAATCATAATAACTATAATATGATTCCATAATATTGTTGCTGGATAGAGACGTCGTAAGCCACTGCTTTAAGCTAAACAATCCTAATGTCTCCAGATTTATCATTTAGGCCCCTCTGACGCATAAAAATTTTCCCAGATCCCGCCCCTCCATTACTCTTCGTCAGGAGCCATATTTCCACGAGCTACATTTAGCAACGCCCAGTCGCTATTATCTCCTATGAAAAAGAATGATGAAATCTAAACTTTTCACCTTAATGTTCACACCACGAAGTAGGGGTGGGTGGTGGGGGGGTGAACTTTTGATTGTGAAAAATGATATTGTAGGGTTGTTAACTTCGCCTGCACTTTCTGAACTGGTTAACACAAATATATAGGGTTAAAACAGGAAAATAAAAAATGGCTCTTGGGAAGCCATTTTGTAGCTAATGATTTTTACTTCCTCAGCTCCACGATGTATAGGCAAAGTTATATAATGATGTTTTCAGAATTTCATGTTTTCCAACCTCTCATTACAAAATTTAAAAAAAAAAAAAATTGCTGTTTGTGAACATAACTCTTGAAAGAATAGAGTATAGATAATTTCACAGGTTGCAAATAAAATATAGTCTGACCTCTCACAGATTTTTATTAGTAGTGGTAGCTAGCCGGCTTTCGAGGTTTCCCTCATCATCGTTGAAAAATAAAAAAAATTAAAAACAATTTTTTGAATTAACCATATCTGATAATTTTTTTTTTTTTAAATAAAACTAAATAATTTTATAATAAAAATAAATAAATAAAACAATCTAAAATTTAACAATTTAAAATATCATGGATGGGGACGGACGAGTTATCCCTGTCCACCATCTGAGTCACAACTGGGAGAACGGTGTACGTGAGACTGGACAAACCTCCCATCCCCTCTCTAGAGTTGAGGAGGGGGGACTCTCTCTTCCTCCTTTCCAATTTGATTTCGATACTTTCCAACGTATCCATCTTTCTACATTTTTGGACATGATGCAGTAACGAGACTGAACCGGGCTCATGTCCTGTATTTTGGAGGTGTTGGAAAAATTCAGAGTCGCCCCATGCAGTTATAGACAATAACTTCTAAGTTGAGGAACGCGGACATATTGTGAAACTTGTAATAAATAAATAAAACAAACTTATTTTTGATATATTGTCTATTCATTTGGTCATTCATACCACATATACATTTAATTATTTTCTAAGTATGTTTTTGGGAGCCATGGTGGCCGTGCGGGCTAGAGCGTTGGGCTTTGGTCGCATGGTCTCACCATGGTTTGCGGGTTCGAATCCCGTCCGGGAGAGAGTTTTATTTCGTAGATAGAACTCCCTCCCGGGGCCATGGATGTCGTAAATATAACTAAATAACACATTGACATGGCTATTATGCACCATGTACATAAGGCCAAAAAAAAAAAAAAAAAAAAAGTATGTTTTTGTTTATTTATGATATTGTAATAAAAAAACAAAAGCTTTAATACAAATTATTAATTTTCCAGAAACGTGTCAAGGCAACTATGAATACATTTTTGTAATTCTAAAACGATTATCCGCCCTTCCTGAGATCCCTACCCTTTACTAATACAGTGAAACTTCCCTTAAGGTACACTTTTCAATAGCGAACACTTTCCTTGAAATAAATTTTCAAAAAAATGCCCGGACAAATATAAATTTATACATGAATAAGTGCTGAAATAATGAATTATTCGACACAAAATTTCATATGTAAATCAGAAACATCATAAGAATACCTATCAAGTTTCAGACGAATCTGGGAAGGAGCGGGGTTGTACTCAAAAATCCTAAGTGCGCATTCAGAAGTCCCCAGAGTTGACACCCATTGATTTTTAACCACATCGGTAAATTGGTTTCAGTGGGAAAACGAAAATGACTTTTTTTTCAAGATGACATAACTTTCCCTACGGGGAAAGTAAAACATTGATAAGAGTAAAAAGATGAGATTTAAGCTGGTTGTACCACTTACTTTCCCCCGACTCAAGGGACCGCCCATATAGATACAAGGGACCTTTCCCCCGACTCGAGGGACAGCCCATATAGATACAAGGCACCTTTCCTCCTCTCATTCTCCAGAATGGGTTTAGTTTTTCCACACCTGTCCTCCCTCCTGAGTAATGCCATTAGAGGGTCTCTGTCAACGATATAACCTCTACTCAGGTCCTACTTACTCAGCCCTATACTCCTTACTCGGGCTGATTTTCTCAAAAAGTTTTTCTCTCTCTCTGTGCTTCTGTTGTCTCCGCCGTTTGCCTCATTCTTCTATTTTCTTCTAAGGGTGAAACTTTTCTTCTAATGTTTCTTTTGGAAATGACGGAATAAATGATTAAACAAAACAAAGTTGTCGACGTTGAATCTCTATTGTAATAATAATTAATAGAAATGATTGAATTTAATAAAAAATAAAAATGAATTTTTTATTTTTTTATTGTTTATTTTTTTTATTTTACCGTAAGACTAATTGTAGTCCTATAAAGCCGGAGCGATTATGTAGTAGTCTATTTATCTTCTTATTAAAATTCTATTTTTGATTTGGTAATAAATTTAAAGAGTTTGTTAACGTTTTCTATTTTATTAATGTTAGCTATTGTTTGAAGAAATGTGTTTTCGTTGGATAGTAGCGTCTCATGTTGTCTCTGGTTGTCGTACTTTTTGCACTTAGTGAAAATGTGGACTACATTCTCAGTCTCATCGGAGTGCTCAGAGTTAGGGGATGGTTTTATTTTGAATAGATGTAAGTATTTGTTTGTTCTGGCATGTCCGGTCCTCAGTCGTGTCAAGTATATGATTTGTTTAGTCGTCAGTGTCTTACTGTGTGGGTGGAACCATGGCTTTGTCGTTACTGTCTCCTGTACTCTGTAGTGGTATTGTCCTTTGGTTTGGGATATGTCAGTATAGTTGGTTTGCCATTCCGTTAGTGTCTGGTGTTGTATGATGGAAAGGGTGTCTTCTAAGGTCAAGTCGATTCTGAGTGTCACTGTGTCCTTTTCCGTTCCTCGCTTGGCAAGTTGGTCAGCTCTGTCGTTGTCATTCAGTTTGTCATTCACCCAATACTTTGGTAGAGTAGTTAAAACAAACTGTAATAAATTAACGAAAGATATAAACAAACATATAGATCCAAAAGAGGGCGCCGGTAGCTCAGTGGTATGCGTGCTTGCCTTCTGAGCTCAAGATCGTGGGTTCGAAACCCGACCGAAGCCTTTTAGTTTATTTTATTTGGGAGGTAAAATAAACTTAAGCACGCCGTCCTTCGGATGGGACGTTAAGCGATGGTCCCGAGCCTGTACGATGTCAGGTACTCGTTAAAGACCCCTACCCTAGGTGAATAAAAATTTAGGGTAGGCAAAATTTAGGACTCCCACAGTAGAGTCGGGCTCATGTCCACCAGAGTGACGAAAGAGCGCTCTGGTAGTAGGCGATATGACCTCGTAGTTAAAGCCCGGGCATGAGTCATAAAACCTAACCTATAGATCCAAAAAGTTAAAAGAAACTGTAATAAACTAACGAAAGATATACAGAAACGATGATACACTATTCCGTACCAATTAAACAAAAATAAAGATGGATGCCAATTTGAAATAAAATTAATTATAATAAAAAAAACTATATCTCGCGCATTGGTACTCCACAAAGGCGTTGATCCGTAGATCTCACAAATTTTGAAATATTAAATTAGTTGAGAGAGATAAGGGAAGTAAAAAAAAATGAAAACATTTTACAAAATTTTATAAACGAAACTATTTTATTTAAAAAAATATATAGTGGCCACTTTTAAAAATTCAATCTTACATACCCGTGACGTCACCGAAAAACCTTAAAAATTACACAATTCCTTATTTAAAAAACTCATTATTATATCCTTCCATCACTGTCACTTCATATTGCTAACTTGACTTTCAAATTTTCACTTTACTGTTAAAAAAAAATATGTCAGAACACATTTGGACGTGTGAACGGGGCCATTTCCAGAGATCGACTCACTCCACCATTCCCCTAGTTCTGAAGTTCAACTTGGTCTCCTCTTCTCTTGTCCTATATAGATAGATAGATAAAACAGACATTTTACCTTTCTTTGTTGTTTTCTTTGTTTTTTTGTTTCCTTTTGTATTTTTTAATTGTATTATGATTTTCTATGTCCTTTGTTTTTTTGTAAAACACTTATTTCATTAATTTGAATTAAAATATACACTCATATTGAAGCTATAATCGATTAGACGTCCAACTGTTTTGCTTCTTTTGGATTACGTCATTACCCCCACTCTTTTTTTTTTTTTGTTTCTGTTTCTTCTTTCTCAATATTCTTTAAATAATTTAAATAATTACTTGTTATTTCTTAACAATTTTCAAGATTCCACGGAGTCGTGTTGCCCCCCTCCTGGATACGCCACTGATGTAAGGGCTCATTCATAAATTACGTAAGGCATTTAGGGAGGGGGGTATAAGCTCAATATTACTAATTCTTACTATAGAGGAGGGGGTAAAGAATTTGATCTTATGTTAAGTTTTTGAATTTAGAATCTACTACTTTCGCGCTAAGAAATGGCTGTATTGGATAGCGCCATCTGTACTTAGTTCAATTTGAAGTCATTTAATGCAGCAATGAAAAAGTTAAGACGATTAATCGAAGTATAATTGCAATAAATAATATTTTTTAATCAAACTGTCTTTTATTTTATCAATACAATTATAGTTTAAATCTTATGATATCTTACAATAGGGGGGGGGGGGGGGGGGGGGGGGGGGGTCAAATTAGGTTTAAAAAAGCCTTACGTAATTTATGAATAGCCCCTAAATCGACCTATTGATTTTTAGTCCAAACGCTAATTGCTCGTGATTCACCCAAGATTCATTCTGGGAAACCCACAGTAAATCCATCTGTAGAAAAGGGCTGTCAAACCCTTATTTAGAATTTTTTTAAAGCCTCTAACTTCGAAAGAACAATCTTTAATATTAAAAAGAAACTAAGAGTGAAGAAGGATAAAAAAATAATTATAAACTTTCTCTGAAAAAAAAAAAGTTTCTTAAAAGGTTTAAGAGAATGACTTTTGTTCTTTTTATCCATGAAGACTGTTTAGTAGTAGTAGTTTAGAGAACTGCTAAAAATCTAATGACGGACTTTTTTGCTAGTTAAAATGTTGCTAGTCTTTCATAAAGTATAGTCTACGAACTGTATAGGCAGTGGACTTTACCAAAAGAAATATCATAACAACACTAAGACTGGAACTAGTCTTACTGTGTGTGCACCAAGGGACCTAAGCATCCAATACTCTTAGCCCTTCCCTGCTAGCTCTACTACCGGAGTCCTATATTTTGCCTATCCAGGTTTAGTTACTTAAGATAGAGTGGGGACTTCGAGACTCCATGTTTTTACCCTAGATAAAAAACTTAAGGGCTATCACTCCATGTAGACTTGGGTGAAGCTGATATTTTGCGAATCAAATCATTGGTGGATGTTAGGAGGGAGGCGACCAAAGAGGAATAGGGTACACGATTGGAGGATGGGATCATATGTCTGCAATTAGCCCGGATGGGATAGAATGATCCCAATTTGTGTACCCCATCCTCCATCCTCATCCACAAATAGGATATTTGCGATAATTGTTTCACAAGATCCATAACCAACCTATAATTGGATAGGTGACCATTCGGTCATAGTTAGGACTTCGGTCATTATCTTCCCTCACACTCCAGGTCGCCCTTTCCATAAACTGTACGGGGCCTATCTGAAATAACATGACTTTCTTATACCCACCACGTTTTTGATAAAAGGTGATGTTCATTTCACCGGTCCCCGTCTGGAAGTTATATAAT
The DNA here is from genome assembly GCA_963662175.1 of Aradus depressus. Classification (NCBI taxonomy): domain Eukaryota; kingdom Metazoa; phylum Arthropoda; class Insecta; order Hemiptera; family Aradidae; genus Aradus; species Aradus depressus. The sequence goes on from OY759223.1 coordinate 33,562,524, forward strand.
CGGTCAGAAATTCGATGCGGAGTTTTCAACGGAATGTTCTTCGACCTCTTGATTCCAAAAATGAAAAAAAACGTTTCTGTTTCTGTGTCTGTGAACAGGATAACCTCTCATAAAATGAATGTATCTACACGAAATTTTATATGTGTATCCAGAATGCTTTAAGTACTACACTTACTGATTTTCAGCCAAATCGGCCAAAGGAAAGAGGATGATTAGAGGGAGCCACACAAAAAACGCTGATAACATCTGATAACTGCCGTTGTAATGAATGTATTAGCACAAAATTTCATATGTAAATTTTAATCCCTATAAGGACGACAACTATTGATTTTCAGCGCAATTAGCAGAAGGGGAATGGGGGATCAGAGGAGGGGATCAACTCAAAAATCCCAATAACTGCCAATGTAATGAATGTATTAACAGGAAATTTCATATTTAAATTCAAAGCCCCATAAGGATAACACATATTAATTTTCCGGGAAATAGGTAGAAGGGAAAGAGGGAACCAGAGAAGGGACTCTATTCAAATACGTTAATAACTGCCGATCCGTAAATTAATGATACAATTAAAAAAATAAATAAAATAAATTAAGAGAAAAATAAATAAATAAATAAAAGTATAAGAAAATTTGAATACAACTGTAACATAATGGTCTATGTACAAAGTGAAAATATTAAATTTAAATAAGAACAATAAAGATAAAAAAAAAAAAAAAAAAGATAAAGTGAAATAAACATAACAAGCCCTTCAACTAGAGGACCCTCGAAACACCCCTGGTTCTGTCATTCCCTTTTTAATGGAGGCAGAGGAGGCCGCGGGTTCGAGTGATACCCCCCTTCCCGCCTCGCCAGTGCACTGTGCAGGAGTGGAGGCAGACCAAGAAGGAAATATGAGCTGAATATGAGAAGATTAGTTGTGGGGAAGAGCAGTGCTCATTGCACTCGGGCGAACTCAACAAACAAGGCATTTATAATCTGTTTTTGCTCGGGGATGTCTAAATGTTTGTAATAAATGTTTTATATAACAAACATTTTAATGTGAGCAAAGAAAATAAATGTCAAGGGAAAAAATAGGAAAAACCAGACTTGTAATGAAAATAACTTTATTGCACAAAAATACTAATAAAATAATCAGAACTTACACATTTTTTTTCTCATTCAACTTAAAAAATTATTATAACTTTATTTTAAACTGAACAATATTTAATTTATTTTTCGTTATTCCACTTGGTCGTCTTCTATTTCCTCAGCATCACCCTCGTTTGGCGTGGAGCACCAGTTCCAGGTTGATTTTGCAGAATGGTTGTGAAGTATGTTGACCATGGCAATGGAACGTACGGCAGTAGATCTCGAATATCCTTCCGGAGCACAGGCACAGGGGAATCATAAAGACGCTGTCACGCTGTAACTTTGGCCAGTTTGAACTTCAATGGGGGTTGTTTATTTCCAGGGCTCCCCTATTCCTTTAAATACGGAAATCCCCCCAAAAAATTAATTTTGCCGGAGCTTCCTAATTCTTGGACTAGTATATGATAGGGGAACGGAGAACAAAAATAAAGGGGAAGAAAATAATGATACTGAATACAATGTAAAAAATAATATATTATAAGAAAAAATATTCAATAAAGCAAAAAAGAATAAATCTTGTTATACATTATAAATTAAAAATTAACGTGAGCTCACGATGAAAATAAAATGATATCTATTTGATAAACCACAGGGTGGTGAAAATAGTCAAATTAAAAGTACATATAAAGAATGATGAGATACGAAGAATGATGAAATTCGAAGAATGATGAGATTCGAAGAATGATGAAATTCGAAGAATTGTGAAATTCGTAGAATGATGAGATTTGAAGAATGAAGTTCGTCGGTTGAATGAAAACAAGGCTGAACGAGCCCACTAGCAGATCCCAAGTCAGAGAAATTCACAGAAAAAGTAGGACCGTAATAAAATACGGCAATAAAAAAATAACAATTTATAAGACGTCCACGTCCTCGGGCACCTATGGCAGGGACTGAGTTTCAAACAGAGAGGGATTACCAGTGTGTTTACATTATGTTCAGTAAACAAACTTTGTTGACTAAACAGGTCATAAGAGTTGGCCTTTCCTCTCTGAAGTTTAACTGGAGTTTAGACACACAAATTTTATGTTTGTAGATGTAAAATCTCTGTTTGTAAACAAAGATATGGTAAAAAACTTTGTTTGTCCAATGTTGTTCGCGCTTCATATCCGCAACGCCTCATGTGTTCTAAGAACTTGCGATTGGAATGACTGGTTATGCTTGATGTTAGATGGCTTATTTTTGGTTTAGAGTAATAATGCGTTCTAATAATTTTAAAGAATTTGACAAGTTCAAAGATATAACTCTTTTTTACGGGAGAGAGGGTGCGGTTAGGGTGACTTAAAAAAAAACATTTTATTTTTTAATATGTTAGCAAAAGAATACTAAAATATATTAAATTCTTCTATCTAGATCTTCCCTCATATCCGGGTTCTGTAAAGCCTCTCACCGCCCAGCCCTCTCAACAAAAGGATTGTAACATTTTTACGACCGATTACCCTCAAAATGATTTTTACACCTTTTTTACTTTTCTTAGCTCTATTTTATTTTCTCTTTATCAGTTCATTGTGAGACTGAGAGTAAATCGTCTTCAAAAGACTTTTTTAAAAAAGTGAAGATTGAAAGAGAATCTAAATTGAAGTGGATTTAATTGAATTGAACCTCTTAAAAGCTCAAGATTAAAAACGTGCTATGTTCCTTATTACGCGCTTTCTTTGGTTTCCTCTTGTCTTCTTGTCCCCTTCTTAAAACTAATCAGGAAAGAAGGTGATTAGTTAGTATCGTTCTATTGGAGGAAAAAGTTTTGAATAATGAACTTGGAATAAAAGATTAGATTTCATTAAATGAATAATGCATGACAAAGAACTTACTTCCTCAGCTAGACGAGATATAGGGGAAGTTATATCATCAGTCAAAAATTCGATGCTGAGTTTTCAACGGAATTCCATGTTTCCTGACCTCTAGATACCAAATATGTAAAAAAAAAAATATCTGTGTATCTGTGAACACGATAACTTCCGATAAAATGAATGTATCGACACGAAATTTTATATGTGAATTCAGAACCCTCTAACAACACCTACTGTTCTTCAGCCAAATCGTCCTAAGGGGAGGGGGCGATTAGGAGGGAGGCTTAACATAAAAGCTCAAATAACTGCCGTTAGGATGAATGTATCGACATAAAATTTTATATGTGGGGTCAAAATCTCATAAGGAACTCAACTCAAAACTCCTCAATAACTGCCGATGTAACGAATTTATCGGTATGAAAAATTATTTCGATAGAATGAATGTATCGATTGAAACTTTTATACGTGTGGCCAAAACAGCCAAAAGGACCACATATATCGATTTTTTGTTGCAAATAGCAGGCAAATTTCATTTGATTTCCCCAGATTGCTATTTATTTCCAACAGATTGAAAAATCAAACATAGCTATAAAAAAATGATTGAATATTTATTTAAAAAAAAAAAAAAAAACAGTATCTGGGAATTGAAAAATGTTCAATGGCTACAAATGATATTGTAATAACAGTTGACAGTTGTTTGGGGAAAGATGTACAGAAGTGATTGGGAAATAATCGGGAGAAATCAGGGAAGGAATTCAGGGCACAAAGGATAATTTGAACATTGAATCGAAATCAGGAGTCTTATCTATCAAATTGTCTGCCAACTGTCTTCTCAGCTGAGATTCAAATTTTATTTGGCTTGTTTGGGGTAACTGTTAGGTCTTTGAACGGTGCAAGCGGAGCGCAAGTCAACTGTTGAATATTAGCGCAAATTTTGGAGGAGGTGCGAAAAGTTAATTGATTAATTCGCTCTGGGGAAGTACGTTACCAGTGAGTATACCTTTTGTATAAGGCTGTCGTCGCCACTGACAATATCATATTCCTCCTCCTCCTGATTTCGTCTGTCTGTGAACAAGATAACTCCCAATAGAATGAATGTATCATCACAAGACGACACCTTGTGTAGCAAAATCGGCCTAAGGGAATGCGGTGATTAGGGGGAGGATTAACACCGAAACTCTAATAACTTCTGTTGTAATAAATGTATTGACAGGAAATTTCGTATATAAATCGAAAAGCCAATAAGAATGACAACTAAGCTCGATCTAACTGCAGTTGTAATAAATCGACACGATATTTAGTATGAATCAGAAGCTCTTATGCAGCCCCGCCGGAACGGCGGGGCGGGAAGGGCGATCGCCTAGGGCGCCTCGATGTTAGGGCCACAAGAGTTGTTGACCTTAATTGAAAGAAATTAAAAAAGAACTAATCCTTGCGACTTATTCACAAACTTGTGGATTGCGTTACGCATACTTTTAACGATTCCAGTATCAGTAGCCAGTTGCGAAAGGAGTTTTAGCAAATTGAAATTATTAAAAACATATTTAAGATCAACTATGACCCTATAAAGACTCCATGCTCTTGCTGTTCTTGCAATAGAAAACGAACTGGCCAAGAACATAAATTTCAAGGATGTAATTGAAGAATTCGCTAATGCTAAAGCCCGAAAAATACAATTGAATTTTTCCAAAAATTGATACAATTTGATGTCTTTCAATAATTTTTTCAGGTATATTATGATAATATATGTTGTTTTTATAATTTTTTTATAAAGTTTTATTTTTTAATAATTGAAATTTTCTCTCCTTACAAGAAGGCGCAAGGTTGATTTTCGCCTAGGGCACTGATATATGATACGGCGGGGCTGCTTCTATGTCAATTATCGATATTTATTCAATAGGGTTGATTGGTTTTCGAGGGAGAGTGAAAACATAATTAATTCATTTGTGCTGGGGAAGTACATTGTCAGTGATTCACCGACTTTTTTTTTTATGTATTTAAAGAAAAAAAAATTTTTTTCTGCTTCCATTGTTGACATCAATATCGAACTGAAGATGATACGCCCAAGATGGCTCTAATTAAGGTAAAAATAAAAATAAAAATGACTTAAGATAATTAATTTTATCGACTTACAAAATGGGGACGGATCTGACATTGATTTGTATTGTGAATAAAGTGAATATTAGTCAAAGAATAGTCGAGTTTTTATTTATTTAAATGTATCGATCTTTACCTTCAATCGATATTAGGGCAATTCTAAGTGGTACCACTATCTAACAAGTCTATTTGTATAAGGGTCTATACTATTTGAAGCCCTAGGCCAATTAAAGAAAGCCCTTCAGTATGTACTTCCCCAGCTCCAATTATTTATACTCAACTAAGTATTTGCTCTCCCTCTATAATATTTTTCACTTTGTCCAATTTTGCTGAAAATGCAAAGATTATGGTACAGAAGTGCAAGGAACTTCGCACAAATTGATAAAGCTTGAGAGCAAATAAGTTTATCTTTAAATGAAAAATTGAGTAGGGAATAATTGTATGTTCTGGTGGAATGACGTAGTTGACAACATGAATGCATAGTGATCATGATCACCGTGCAATATCCCTTCCATCTATACTATGCATGGGCATCTGATTGGGTCCCAGGTTGAGAGAGGTGGTTACCTGGCAAAAATGAACCGATGTAGCACTCTCGAATTACTTTGTCGATCTCAGTATTCCACGTGAATTTCAATATTTTTTGTCCAATCTTACATTTTGACTGGAATCTGAAAATTCTAACCATTCTCTCCTATCTTTTTGTAGATCTGGCATTTTCACGTATATTTCCATATTTCCTCATTTTGACTTGGATTTTCGTATTTATTCCAGTCGCTACAAAGTAAATTCAATAAACAAAAATTAATAAATATAGAATAAAAAATAAAGGAGGGCGCCGGTAGGTCAGTGGTATGCGTGCTTGACTTCTGAGCTCAAGATCATGGGTTCGAAACCCAACCGAGGCCCTTAGTTTATTTTATCTGGGAGGTAAAATAAACTTAAGCACGCCTTTTTCCGGATGGGACGTTAAGCGATGGTCCCGAGCCTTTACGATGTCAGGTACTCGTTAAAGACCCCTACCCTAGATGAATAAAAATTTAAGGTAGGCAAAATTTAGGACCCCCACAATAGAGTCGGGCTCATGCCCAGCAGAGTGACGAAAGAGCGCTCTGGTAGTAGGCGATATGACCTCGTAGTTAAAGCCCGGGCATGAGTCATAAAACCTAACCTAACCTAAAAAATAAAGTGATATAAAAATCATCAAGTTATAAAGGTACCTGTTAAAACATTTTTTTTTTAAATTAATATTACGTATACGAAGTATAGTGAAAGTTATGTAATCGGTCAAAAATTCGATACAGAGTTTGCAAAGGAATTTCAAGTTTTCCGACCTCCTGATTCCAAAAAAGAAAACATAACTTCCCCTGTGTAGGTACTTCGTATAGCTGGGAAAGTACAGATGTCTCTCTGTCTGTATGTAGCTGTGTGTGTGTGTGTGTGTGTGTGTGTGTGTGTGTGTGTGTGTGTGTGTGTGTGTGTGTATGTGTGTGTGTGTGTGTGTGTGTGTGTGTGTGTGTGTGTGTGTGTGTGTGTGTGTGTGTGTGTGTGTGTGTGTGTGTGTGTGTGTGTGTGTGTGTGTGTGTGTGTGTGTGTGAACACGATAACTCCCGATATAATGTATTTATCGACACGAATTTAATATACTCTAAGGACAACTCCTATTGATTTTCAGCCAAATCAGAGGTTTAATTCTCAATAATTCCCTATGTAATGAATATATCGACATGAAATTTCATAATTTAAATCCTGAACCCCATGAGGACAATACCTGTTTAATTTCAGCAAAATCAGCTGAAGAGAAGGGGATTAAATGGAGGGGGCTAACTCAAAATCCGTTATGATTTTACACAAAATTTAGTATGTGAATTTAGCAGCCACTATGTAAGTCACCTATTGATTATTAGCGCAAACGGTCGACTGGTTTTGGGCGAGCAGCGAATAGTTACAGTAAAATTCTTTTATAACGATTCCTGATATAACGATTTTCCGGATATAACGATGTAAAACCCGTATCTAGTTTGGTTTGTTATTTAAAAGTAAAGAAATAAGTGTAACGATATTCCGTTTAAAACGATCTAAAACGTAAGAAAAAGTTGTTTAATTCATTCCGGTTATAACGATATCATAATATGATCGCTTTATATATATTACATATATAAAGCTGAAAATGTCTGTGCGTTGTACCGCTATAACTCACGAACGGCTTGATGGATTTGATTATTTTTTTTTTTAATTTGTTCGTCATCGTCTGTGGAAGGTTATAAGCGTATTAGTACCTCAATATCTGGTTCATCCCAGCATCCACCCACGCAATCTTTGTATCTCAAAAACCACTGCAATGATTAATGAGAAATCTTTTTGAATAAATTAGTTTTAGCTCCAAAGCTACTACAGTTGAAGGACATAAGCCTTGAATAATTGAAAATTATAACATCATGAATGTACTGTCGAGGAACTGAATAGCCTTATAGGAGATATTGGGAGAAAAGTCAAAGTTCCCCGGGCAACGCCGGGTATTACTGCTAGTAATATATATGTACATACGCACATACATACATAATTGTGTAAAACAGTATGAGTTAGGAACGGATGAAAAATACGAACATTATAGAAAAGGGTTTTAAACAGGGTTCTTGTTTACTCTTTCCGAAAGCAATGAGTCATTCCATTTCCAAACATACCATTTCCCCCTTGTCGAATTTTCTTCGAACTCCCTTCTTCCCTTCTAGTGCGTATATTCCTAGTTTCAAATTAGTCTTTCCTTTGCCTCCGTAGGGATCCTGACTTCGGAACTTCATAACCATGTAAATTTATAGTTTAAAAAAGCAAGTAAACTAAAATAACTGATTTTTTGTGGAAAGATGATACGATGTATAAACTATAAAAATATTAGTTGTAATGGCTGACCTAATGAATGTATTGATGCAAAATGTAGCAGTATTGAGAAGCCAATATTGAGTTTTAGTAGTGTAATCGATTAGCGTTGGATGTAGAGCGAAAACATAGTCGATTAATTCGTGCTGGGGAAGTATACGATTCACCAACAACTTTTTTTTCATTTTTTTTTGTAGAAAGCCTGATGATGATGGTAACCTCAAAAGCTGACTAGCACAAAATAATAAAATTTGTGGCAGATTGTCTTTATTTTAAAAAGCTATAGTTGAGGAATTAATAGTCAAAAAAATTGCAAAAATAAATTAAATAAAAAATCACAAACCTTATGGTATATACTGTTTGAAGTAGTAAGAGGCTCTCTCTCTTGTGTTCCGAATGGCAGACAAATTTCATTTGATTTCCCCAGATTGCTATTTACTTTCTGCAGATTGAAAAATCAAACATAGCTACAAAAAAAATAATTAAATATTTTACCTGGAATAAAAGAACAACATGAAAAAAAAAAAGGAAAAAAAAAAAGAAGCAATATCTGGAATTGAAAAATGTTTAGTGGCTACAAATGAAATTGTAATAACAGTTGACAGTTGTTTGGGGAAGGATGTACAGAAGGGATCGGGAAATAATCGGGAGAAATCAGGGAAGGATTCAGGACACAAAGGATAATTTGAACATCGAATTGAAATCAGGAGTCTTATCTATCAAATTGTCAGCCAACTGTCTTCTCAACTGAGATTCAAATTTTATTACTGACTGTTAGGTCTTTGAATGGTGCAAGCGGAGCGCAATGTTATAGCTTAGGTCGGTGCAAGCGGAGCGCAATGTTATAGCTTAGGTCGGTGCAAGCGAAGCGCAATGTTATAGCTTAGGTCGGTGCAAGCGGAGCGAAATGTTATAGCTTAGGTCGGTGAAAGCGGAGAGCAATGTTATAGCTTAGGTCGGTGCAAGCGGAGCACAATGTTATAGCTTAGATCAGTGCAAGCGGAGGGCAATGTTTTAACACAACAGGCATTAAAAGAGTTTGCTCTCCCTCAAAAATCATTCATTTTGGCTAAAAATCAATAGTTGGCTTACACTGATACTAAATTTCGTGTCTTAAGTTTTCAACTTATTGGAAATATTCATTACTTCCCCAGCTATACCAAGTATAGGGGAAGTTACGTAATCGGTCGAAAATTCGATGTGGAGTTTTCAATGGATTTCTTGTTTTCAAAACAAAAATGTCTGTGAACACAATAAGATTTGATAGAATATATAAATATATCGACAAGAAATTACATATGTATATCCAGAACCCTCTAAACAGACGCATATTGATTCTCAGCCAAATCGGCCAAGGGGAAGGGCGAGATTAACTGCTGATATAATAACTTGTTGACACAACAAAATTTAATATATAAGGATTTAGAAGGCACTGCCAAATATTGAGTTTTAGGTCGATTAGTTTTGGAGGGAAAGCGAAAACGAAATGGATTAAATCGTGCTGGGGATGTACATAGCCAGTGATTCGATAGTTTTTTTCTCCTTTTCAGGATATCGGATTACAGAACTTCCCCTATAGCTGGGAAAGTAACACCTCAGTTTTCCAGGTGGCATCCATGTTTTGACATGGTTCCTTTTCATCTGTATAACGATGTAGTAATTATGTACCAGTAAAATGTGGGGTAGGAAGAAGAGGGGGTGGGGGGTGGCTTCACCCTTCGCTAGAAATACATGCGACTTGTGTGAGCACATCTAATTTTCTAGCAAATATTAGCTCACTACACAAATACTAGAACAAACTTGAGTCTGCCTGTGTGTCGACAGAACGACGGCTGTCTAATGAATTTCCACAGGATTCCTTCCCCTCTTTCATCCCCTACGGGGGTGCATTTTAATGAACCAATCAGAGAATTATATTTAATTTTTTTTTCCTCGTTCTCGCTCTCCCTCTAGAATTAAACGACCTGTTTCCCCCCTCCCACCTGGTTCTCAGTAACGAAGCGTCATGATGATGAGAGAAGCTCAGCATTGCAATCATCGCAACGGTAGACTCATTAAATATTTTACCGTTTGCAGTTAGTGAAGAAGGGGTGAGGCGAGTAAACTATCTCAAATCCTCATCATTAAGATCTCCACTGCAATTAAAACGTTTACGTAATACTTAGGTGAAGGCCTCGATGAATGAGTAGGAACATTCTTGCCTACATATCCAAAGAGTTCGAATCTTAGCGTTACTAGTAATTGAGGAACGGTTATGGAGGGGGTGGGGTGTCCGGTTATCCGTTAAATCAGTGGCAACTTACTTCCCCAGCTGGAATTAATTATGTTTCCGGCCGAGTGGTTGAAAATCAATGTCATTTTTTTTTTTGAGAGCTGATGGTATCACCGCGGTACAGCAGCCCTGTATCTTTAATAAAGTCCAGGATTCTGTTGCAGGTTCCATCTATTACCTGTTCTGACTCCGTTATGGCAGGGCAGACCCGAAGCGGTAAGATCTCATGCTTTTAGAGTTTTACACTGTCTTAGAGTATGAACCGGAGTCTCATTTTCCTCGCCACATTTCCTGCACAGAGGGAGATAGCTTTGCCCTTATTGTGCAGGTGTTTGTTCATATGACAGTGTCCTGAGATCAGCCCTTCTGTTCATATTCAGGAGCTCTCGGCTCCTTTTCGCAACAAACACTTTTGAATGTCTTTGCTTAGGGATTTCTCTTCAGAACCTGGATGTATTTCTGTGTGTGCTCTTAGAGATCCCGCAAAAGGGTTCGTGTCCTATAGATCCTCTGTCAAGAGGCCAGGGACTCCAGTGCTTGAAAGCATTCCAGGACGATTTTGGAATCTATGTTGAGACAAACAGTATCAGGATTCGCCCTCCCCTGATGTTCCGTCTCTTAATGAGCCAGGCACACCCGAGGACGGCATCTACTTCAGCTTGGAACACGGTGGGATACACACCTAGAGATATACTAGTATCTCCCCTGACTGACCCATGTATTTCAGCTCCAACTCCTCTCTCGTTGTTTGAGCCTTCTGTGAACCAGACCAGCTTACCCCGAACGTGGATCTCAAGGTCCAGACAGTAGTTATTTATGTCTGGTATTGCTACTTTAATTTTTTTATTAGTCAAAAACTGGTGTCATTACAGGGTCCTCCAAAATGTCCCAGAAGATTGCTGAATGCCCAGTCCTTGGTGTGTAGTCCGGTATTAGGTTATTTGTTTTTAGCCTATGGGCTGCCCTTCTTGCCTCCACTTTCACCATCAAGAAGAGTGGGGGGAGGTTTAGAAGGGTTTCCATGACTGCTGTTGGGGTGGTGCTCATGGCCCCTGTGATTCCCAAGCAGGCAAGTCTTTGGACTTTGTCCAGTTGTTTCCTCCTTTGACCTGTATCGGCTTTCTGTCCCCTGACTAAAGAGTTGTACGTTATTATGGGTAATAAAATCTCCTTTTCAGGGGCTTCTGAATCTTCATATCAAATTTCATCTCGATACATTCGTTACAGTTCGCAGTTATCAGGATTTTTGTTTATTGAGTTCTACGAGGATCCCGGTAGCGTGCTAGCTTACTGAGCTCAAAATCGCGGGTTCGATACCTTGAGCATGCCGTTCTTCGGATGGGGCGTTATGCAATACTATAAAATTGCCACAGTTAGGTGGTTACATTCAAAGGAGCCAGGATCTCGTGGGACGTAAGACATTCGGTAACATGATTCAATTGGGACAGATCTATGGAAGGAGAAGAGGTTAGTGGACAGACAAGGGGGGGTTTATAGACCCCAGCCTTGAAGGGGGGTCGGTGGGGTGAAATATGATCCCATGGGGGCGAAGGCACCTCATCTAATTAGATAATATAGGGGGCTGTTTTTGGGGGATGGAGGGGAGAGGGGGCAGATTTCCCCCGGGCACTCTCTAACCCCAACATTACTTAGACCAGTCCAGCTACTTATCACCCCCTCCCCACTCTACCAACCCTCCCCCCCTTTATGTGGGCTCAACATACATATATGTATGAGATAGACACAATACGCTTTGTAATATGTAAATACATACACAGTACATTTATCATTTCTCAGAAATTCACCGGTTCCAGGGATCATTTGTGGTGGATATTAATTTTGGATTAGGAGGAAGAGCAGTAACTTAAATGAAACCTGCAGCCCTCACGCCCACTACCAATTATTAATGTCCAATCAAAACGCATTTATTCTTTATTTTTTATTTTTTGAAGGATAAAATCCCACATTTTTAGGATCCGACACCCCCTCAAAAAGCTTATAGACACACACTTATGGAACTTCCCCACCGAAATATGGTGGAAGTTCTGTAATCGGTCAGGTTTTTATGTTGAGTTTTTAACGGAATTTTATGTTTTCCGATCCCCTGAATCCAAAAATGAAAAAAAAAATCTGTGTGTCTGTGAACACGAAAAATTCCTAAGAGTCAATGGTGAAATTTTATTATTTTTTATTTTTTAGCCGAAGTGAAGGGGGATCGGAGGGGGAGTCAACTTAAAAGCCCCAATAACTGCCGATGAACGCATCGACATGAAATTCTATATTTATATTCAAATATCGAATATATCGTCACAAAGTTTAATATGAAGATTCATGATTTTTAGCCTAAAAGGTCCATTGGTTTTAGAGGGAGAGAGAAAACTTAGTTGATGAATTCGGGCTGGGGAAGTACATTGCCGGTTTTTCACCGACGATTTATTTTTCTTCTTTTTTCGAGTGGTTAATTTTACTGAGGCTATGTCAGCGACCACATTTGACCAATCTACATGTCAAATCTTAGCTATGAAGTTAATATAAACGGTTCAAAGACATTCATTCTGTCGGGAATTATCGTGTTCACAAACACACAGACAGTAAAAAAAAGTAGACGGTGAATCACTAGATATGTACTTCCTCAGACCAAATTAATCAAGTAAGTTTTCTCTCTCCCTACAAAACCAATCTCAAAATCAATATTTGATTTATATACCTAATGGCTTTTTAATTCTCATACTAAATTCAGTGTGCCGACACATTCATTGGCAGTTATTAGAATATTTGAGTCAGTAGTGTATAAAGGCAGGTTCTATCATAAGTGTTGTTGGTGGGATCTATAACGACCTTTGACCCTCCTCCCACCATTATAACCTCCCCGTGTGGTTATCCATGTCAGGTTATGTTACCATTAATCACCATTTTAACATCCCGTGTGGTTATCCCTGCTAGGTTATGTTACCCTTAATCGCCATTGTAACCTCCCCGTGTGGTTATCCGTGTCAGGTTATGTTACCCTTAATCACCTTTGTAATCTCCCCGTGTGGTTATCCATGTCAGGTTATGTTACCATTAATCACATTATAGCCTCCCTATGTGGTTATCCGTGTCAGGTTATAATAGCAAATGTTATGTTTTTAGTTAATATCGAGTAGATATACAAAATATAGATTGTATCAAATATTGATTATTGCAAATTTTATTTTTCAATACCTACCCCCTCCATAGTTTTTTTGTACATTTCAATATCTGCAAATTATAATTTTGCTGAAAATTTATAGGTGTCGTCTGGATATAAAGTTATCGTTTTCACAGACACACACACACACCTACACAGTCACATTTTTTCCTACCTTTTTTCGAATCAGTTGGTCGGAAAATTCTGCTGAAAACTCGGCATCGAAATTCTAACCGATTACATAACTTCCCCTATACTTTGTATAGCTGAATGAGTAGAAATGTATGCAGAAAATTTAATTTTTGAACTCAAAATTGGATTATAAATGTACAAGGAATATAGGATTATGTTAATACAGGGGCAGATGACCTACGGCTATACTCGTATAACGGAGAGTCTGGTTAAAATGATAACACCAAGCTCGATTGAACATATTTCATACAGACATTTTGTGTGTTTGGCCTTCCGACTTTGTAACTATCATAAATTTACACTAAGTGATGATAAAGTGAGCACCTAAACAATTTTTAATAGCCTAAGTTAGACAGGTTTAATAAAAATGTATTTATTACCTTCACAACGTCATAACTGATGTAAATCGCCATTTTAAAATACCTTTTTTTTTCTTGTATTAATAATATATATTTTTTTTGAACCTGGTAATTATAAGTCGTCGGTGAATCAACGGCTATGTACTTCCCCAGCAGAAAATAATCATTACGTTTTCACTCGCACATTAATTACATAATTATTAGGTAATTTGGATCGAGCCCTTCTCTGATCCTCCCCACTCCTTCAGCTGATTCCGCTGAAAATCAATAGGTGTCGTCCTTTGAGAGTTTTGGATACACATTCAAAATTTCGTGCTTATACATCCTTTCTAAGTTTCTATATCGAGTGTTATCGTGTCGAAAATAATTCTGATGAAAACTCGAACATGTATATATACGAGTATATACAGGGTGGCCCCGATAAGCGGCCCACAAGTTAAATAACTCCTAAACGGTTAGAGATATCAAAATTGTGCATAGGACTAAAGTTGTAGCACTCGCTTAAAACTATAGTATAGCGTCCTTGAAAATACATAAATGACCCTTTTAATGGCTCAAATAGCCCTTCGAAGGGCGGGGTTCCCTTTTGACCCTTAAGTTTCATTACATTTTATTAAAGTACTAAAGAAACAAGGAATAACTGTGTAAACAGATTTTTGATACGTCAAGTAGTTCTCGGAAAAACCCCGTTTAAAGTTGCACATTTTTCTTATTCTGAAGTTATTCAATTCCAACTAACTTCAGAATAAGAAACGTGCAACTTTAAACGGTTTTTTTCCGAGAACCACTTAACGTATCAAAAATCTGTTTACACAGTTATTCCTTGTTTCTTTAGTACTTTAATAAAATGTAATGAAACTTAAGGGTCAAAAGGGAACCCCGCCCTTCGAAGGGCTATTTGAGCCATTAAAAGGGTCATTTATGTATTTTCGAGGACGCTATACTATAGTTTTAAGCGAGTGCTACAACTTTAGTCCTATGCACAATTTTGATATCTCTAACCGTTTAGGAGGTATTTCACTTGTGGCCCGCTTATCTGGGCCACCCTGTATATAAAAATTAAATAAAAATGAGAATGCCCTCCTTATTATGATGGCTCCCAGGTCACAGCGGAGATGTACCGTTCTCCTGGAGACACTCATCAGGTCCCCCGATGATTGTATTGTCTCTCAAGGTTGCTCTGATAATGCCTATGAACGATTCGTCGAAATGTCCTGACGCTTCGTCAGTGACGGCTCTCGTTACTCGAACTGAATCTCCACTCAGGCTTGTTACTGTTGTTTGTGAGGGCGCTAATAGCTCAGTGGTTTGCGTGCTTGCCTTCTGAGCTCAAAGTTGTGGGTTCGAAACCCGGCCGAGGCCCTTAGTTTACTTTTTTTTGGAAGGTAAAATAAATTTATCCTTCGGATGGGACGTTAAGCGATGGTCCCGAGCCTGTTCGATGTCAGGTATTCGTTAAAGACCCCCTGCCCAAGGTCAATAAAAATTTAGGGTAGGCAAAATTTATAACTCCCATAGTACAGTCGGGCTTGTGTCCACCGGAGTGATGAAAGAGCGCTCTGGTAGCAGGCGATATGACCTCGTAGTTCAAGCAGGCATGCTTCATAATCACTAACTACAATTTCTTCGAATACATTTAAGGGGGTTTTTCACAGTTCCACCCTACAAATATGATATATTTTTAATCAGCAGCTTCAATATGATACCTTACTTACCATCATCGAGAAAAATAATTTTTTAAATTAATTAATGTTTGATTAATTAACAAGCGGTAATTAATTGGTTTCGGTCTTCTTTTTTTATATGTCGGCCAAGAAAGTTAGATATAGGTACTAAAAAGTAGTCGGTGAATCATCGTGAATGTACTTCCCCAGAACGAATTAATCAATTAACTTTTCGCACCCCCTCCAAAACCAGTCGACCTTTTAGCTAATATTCTACAGTTGACTTACATCGATCCTAAATCTTCACACTAACTCGATAAAATAATTACATCAGCAGTTATTAGGGTTTTTAAATTGAGCCCCCTTCACCTGAACCCCCCTTTCTGTTCGCCGAATCCACTGAAAATTAATACGTGACTTCCTTATGGGGTTTTGAACCCACATATGAAATTTTATGTTGATACATTCATTCTATCGGTAGTGATTAGAGCTCTTACGTTAAACCTCCTCCTAATACTCTCTTTCCCTTTGGTCGATTTGTCTGAAAAATCAGTCGTCGTTAGAAGGTTATGGATTTACATATAAAATTTCAGGTCGATACATCTATTCTATCGGGAGTTATCGTGTTCACAGACACACAGACAGACAACATTTTTTTCCCCCGATTTTTGAATCTAGTGGCCAAAAAACTAGAAATTCCGTCGAAAAATCCGCATCGAATTTTTGACCTATTACATAACTTCCCCAATACTTCGTATAGCTGTGGAAGTAAAAATGGTTAAATTATAATTAAAACCAAAGTTTCGTTTTTTTCTTCTTTTCGAAATTTTTACAATTGGTAAGAGAGCAAAAGGAAAAAAAAAAGAAAAAAGACAGACGAAGTTTCCCAAAGCTGGTTTCACAACCACCAGCGCCAAGTTTTTTTTTTTTTTTTTCTAATTTTCCGCTCGGACAACTTTTAATTTTACGAAGGGACAAAAAAAAACCCACCAAAAAAATCTAAACTGTCCGCCCCCGCCTGATCCAGCTTGAGGGAGTCAGGGTGGCAACTTTCCCGGCTCGATATCGACTGAAATATTTAAACTGAGGAATACCCTGTTGAATAGGAGAATGTTTCATCATTTGGTTATTTAGAATTTAGTTAGAAAGTTTGACTGGAGCGATGTCTGTCAAATATGAAATCACAATGCCTTTTCAACTGTTTACTTCCTATATATAACTATAGTATGAGAAATTATTATATAAATAAAAAATTCTTGCGAAAATCCGAGATCGAGTTTTCAATGGATTTTTATTATTTTTTCCTCCTTTAGTTCCCACATCAATATTCTAGTCCGTGCCCTCTCTTCTGCCAAGAGCCTTAAGCGCCAATGCCCTAGAGACCTTCTCAGATACAGGCAGTCAGAGCTATGAACTTGAAATTTGTGATGAAGAAGTCACATGTCGTCGCCTGCATCTCAAATTTCGTTATTTCACAAGGGAAGCAAACAACTCCTTATCTCCGAATCTGATACCAGTTTTATATTGCCGGGAACATTATAATAAGAATTGAACTGATTCCAGGTCTACTTTGTGAAAATTCATAATGAACAGGATAAAGGAATATACACACACTAAGGAATATAAACTCCACACACTACTTGTCAATATTTTCACTATATTGGTCAAAATTACACAACTATAGTTTCGCCTGTTACGGCATTATCAAGTGAACTAAACAGAGATTACTACTGAACTAACACAAGGCAGGACAAACAAGGTCATAAATTAGACATGTGACAAGAAAGTAAATATAAACAATAATGTACAAAATGGAGACATTACAACATTCAAATCTAACAGAAATATGAAACAAAACTTAATTGAATAGTTAACAATATAATCTTAATCTATTGATATATGTATAAAACATTATTATATGTAAAAATCTCTCTTTAAATAAAGTTAGACTACATGTACTTAATGCCATCATGTAGTCATATCAATATGAGTGACTCCTGCGGCACAGATTTCTTATATTTCTTTGATAAACACATCATATAGCATAGCAAGATCGGTAGAGTCTTCAACCAGATACCATGGTAATCAACCATAACTAGGGCTCGGATGTTTATGCAATTAAAAATATGTGCATAAAATATGCATTTATTTTTGATAAATATGCAGGTAAAACAAAAAAAATATGCACAATCAAATAAATTATTTATTATAATAAAACACAAAACTATTTTTTTTTTTTTTTTTTTTTTTTCTTCTTCTTCTTCTTCTTTTCTTGGCCTTAGCTTTTCACCATAGCCAGTCTATGTAATATTAAATTTAGACTTTTGCATTCACCGACCCTAAAAACTGCACAATACTACCATATATCTCAGTATTGTTTGATGTCAATAATGTGGTGTAGCAAAAAGGCTGTGTTACCAATTTCTCTACAGTGGAGAACATTGTTAATCATTCTATTTGGTATTTGCTACAACTCATAATCATGTGTTCCAGAGTCTCGACCTCTCGTCACAATGCCTGCCCTTGGAGGTTTCGATCAGACCTATTCTGTGCAGATACCATCGACAAATACCGTGGTTTAAACTAACTAAAAAAGGTTATAAGAAAAAAGTTATTCATTTTTAAAATTGTTGGCAACAACATACATCCTCAAATTTTCAAAAGTAAAACTTTGCCGATCGGACCTAAAAATTTTTTTATATCTACTAAATGATCTTTCAACGTCCACTGAAGTCACCGGAGCACGTTTAAACGTCGCTAATTCAGAAGGGCTGAACGGCATATCTTCTTCCTCGATGGTTCCCTTAAGAATGTTACTAATCGTTCGTAAATTTTCAAGTCCCGGATTTTTTTTTTAAACATCCTCTACTTTTTGATGTATTTTTGAAGTGTAAGGTCCTTGGATATTTTTTAGTTTTCTACCAATGCTAAGCTTTCTGACAGCAATAAATTGTGTGTTTCCAGGGTTTTTATGGTTTCGACTAAAAACCCAACGTTTGTCGAAATGAAGCATAAATTCACCGCTGCTGCATCATCCAGTTTAGAAACCACATTTTTAATTTTGTCGAAATTTATTGAGTAGTAATGGGCTGCTTCTAGCGATGTTCCCCATCTTGTGATAATAGGTTCAGAAGGTAAATTTAATTCTGGGTAGGTATCTTTTAATAGTTTTACTCGAGTCGGCGCTTTCAGGAAGATTTTTTTCACATTGGAAATGAGTGCATCAACATCTTCAAATTCATTTCGGACAGTTTCTACAACTCTGTGAAGAGCATGTGCTAGGCAGGTTACGTGAATCAAATTTGGGTAGAATGTTTTCAAGGATTTGGCAGCCTTGACCATATATGGAGCAGCGTCAGTAAGAAAAAGAAATACCTTGTTGTGTAAAATTCCGTTTGGCCAAATCAAGGACATCGAATCATTAAAGAATCGGACAATCGTCTCGTGGTTGCATATATCTAGGAGTTGTAAATTTAGAAGATAGGGTTGAGATGGTTCTTCAGAGAGGTTTCCGATAATAATGTTAGCTACATACCTCCCCAGAGCGTCAGTAGTTTCGTCCACCAACACCTAAATTGGACCGTCTTTGATGTCTCCTCGTAAACATCGGGAAGATAATTTTTCCGAATGGTACTCTCGTCGGGCATTTGGAGGCCAATGTTCGTTTCCAAAAAGTATTTTAACTCGCGGTTGTTAATTTTATAAAATGGAATATCCGCACTTACAAATGCTCGACATAAGTCCTGAAAAACTGGTGATTTTTTAGTGGATGACGTTGAAGGAGTAAGGAACGATTGAGTTGCCTTTTGTTTCACTTTTAAGTTTTCTTTATTATGTATGGTCGTCCCAATGTGCTGTCACTTGAGACTTCCGAGCCGTTGGAACCACTACATTGCAACTTGTGCAATGTAAAATCCCGGAATCGGTTCGAAAAGTTTCATTTGGGAAATCGCGTAAATACTTGTTCACTAACTCACTCGTTTTACTCTTTTGTTATAGCATCTTTCCTGATGCTATGAACGATGTAGACTGAACTGAAATAATTGCGTTTGTTTACTTTGTTTGAGATTTAAAGGAAGGGGAGGAGATTTTCAGAATTTGAACATCCATCAAACTTCCTAGAAAACTAAAGCCGCGGCTTTTCTTGGCGTGTCTCACTCAGCATTAATTCTTTTTCGGCCCTAAACTTTTTTTTTTTTTTTTTTTTCAAAAAATGAAAAAAATTGGCGCAACATAATATGCAGTTAAAATATGCAACAACTACTGAAATATGCATAAATATGCATTTATGGTCAAATATGCAGACATATGCAAAATAAAAGCTGCTTTAATCGAACCGTTTTGGTCCAAAACATGTTTTAAAAGTCATAATTGTGATGTACGAAGCAGAGATAAAAATATGCAAATGCATTAACATCCGAGCCCTAGTAATAACTAAAGATAAAAAAGACGTCGGTGAATCACCGGCTATGTACTTCCACAGCACGAATTATTCAATTACTTTTTCGCTCTCCCTCCAATCAACAGGTTGGGCTAAAAGTCAATATTTGAATTTCATAGTGGTTTATGAATCTTTTTACTAAATTTTGTGTTGATACATCGGCAGTTATTGGGGTATTTGAGTCGAGCCCCTCTTCTCTGGTCCCCCCTCCATTCCACCGATAACGCAGAAAATTAATAGGTGCCATCCTTATAGCCTTATAGGGCTTTGAATTTACTTTCAAATTTCGTGTTCATACATTTCTATCGGGAGTTATCGTGTTCACAGTCACACAAAAATGTAGATTTTTTTTTTTTTTTTCGTTTTTAGAATCAAGAGACGGAAAACATGAAACTCCGCATAGAATTTCTGACCGATCACATAACTTCGCCTATACTTCATACAGCTGCGGAAATAAAATGCCTGTGCAGAATTTTATTTATGTATGCAGAACCCCATATGGACGACACCTAATTACTACTGAATAAAAACACTTAGAACAAGTCAAAAAATTCCACTATATTTATATAAAATAAATACTATGGTCATAAGTCTGTATCCTATACACTTGACAATGCTCTAACCAGCGAAATATATTGTGTATTTTATATAAATATAGTGGAATTTTTTGACTTGTTCTAAGTGTTTTTAAATAAATAAAACAAACTTATTTTTGAAATATTGTCTATTCCACTAAAGATATAAATATATATAACTACCGGTTTCGGCCTTATACCATCGTCAGGTCTAGTTATGAACTAGCTATGAACAGTGGAATAGACAATATTTCAAAAATAAGTTTGTTTTATTTATTTATTACAAGTTTCCACAATATGTCCGCGTTCCTCAACTTAGAAGTTGCTAAGTGTTTTTATTCAGTAGTATTTACAATGGACTTCCACAAGATCTCTGGAGAAAACATCTCTAATTTGAAATAAATAAAATATTTGTATGTGTGCCCAGAACCCAAAAAGGATGACACCTATTGATTTTCAGCCAAATCGGACAAAGGGAAGGGGGGATCAGAAGAATGAGGGAGGGGGGCTAAAATTAAAAACCTAATAACTGACAATGTAACGAATTTAGTCTGCGGATTCAGAAGTTCCGCGATTAGTTTCACAAGTACATTGCCGGTGATTCACCGACGAATTTTCCGCTTTTCTATTATCCATTTTTTTTTATTATATTTTTAAAAATAAATATTATTATTAATAGTATGAATATTAACTGTTTTTTTGTTGATTTCAGAAAGCTGAAAAGACTCAACATCGGTGGAAATGAACTTAATCAAGTGCCACGAGACGCACTCTCCATCCTGGACACATTAAAAAAACTGGAAATGCAAGAAAATTCTATCAGTCAAATTTCGGAAGGAGATTTTGCTGGTGAGTGTACTTTTGAATGCATGAAATTAATTTTAAAAGAAAGTAATTTTAAATTGAAATCAATTCATCAAATTGAAATTATCAAATTATAAAATTGTCTATGTAAATTTATTAGGGAAAAGTAATCGAATTGAAGCATGCATGCTCTTAACTCTTTGAGGGGCAGACATATGTAACACTGGAATATCTAGAGGGGCGCAATTTTTTTTTACATAAAATCCCAAAACGTTTTTGCTGTTCAAACCTTGTTATCGAATATATCATCGAAATATATACAAAAATATATATAATCCATCGAGAGCCCAGATAAGCCCTTACCAAAAGTGGTTACTTGTGATAACCACCGCCCATACAAGCCGTTTTGTTTTCTACCAGTGGTAGTAAGTAACCACGTAAATAAAATTCAAATAATGTTTCCAATAGAGGCCTTATTTTATAGAGCTTATCAAAGTTGTTATCAGTTCTTTTTGGCATCATTTCATTATCATTCAGATGCAGGTGGCTCTACAAAAAGCTAAATCCTTTTACTGGCATAAGGCTGGAAATAAAATGATCATGCCAGTCTGGGTTGGTACTCCAGTAATCTCTGTAGCTTGCGAGGTGTTTGATCCCCCTAATCAGGTTGATACCTAGAAATATTTTGATTTCTTCTACAGTGGTGGGAGTAAAACTTTGTTTACCGGGTCCCTGATCGGCTAAACCACCATCTTTACGCTTCTTATTGTGCATCTCCTGGGTTCAATATAAATTTGTCTGAAATGCAATGTGTTCAAGAAGGTTCTCTGGAAATAGCTGGGAAAACAGTTTGTAAGGAGTGAGGTCTACCATATCTTTTATTTTTGAGGTTACTCCTCCTTCGGATAAATATTCTTGTTGGCCTGACATTGTACTCACATTATTTTTTTTATCCCATAAAGGTAGGGGTTCTGGAGGAAGGGATTGTACTCCTTGTATAGTAGTTTCCAAATGTTTTCTCTTTGGGTACGAGAAATAGAAGTAGTTTTAGTTTTACTGTTATTTATTTCAGAAGTATTGCTTGGTGATGGGCCACTGCCTGAAGAAGCGATTATATTATTTCATCTTTTAAGTATTTATTTAACAAATTTTAAATAATTAAAACTGAGTTATAAGATAAATTATTAACAACAGAACTATTTCCACAACAACAGAGAAAAAAAGTAAAGAAATCAGAATAACAGGTGTTTACATCACACCAAACGGGCGCTGGTTAGCGTTGATAACCACTTAATATTTACAGGAATAATATATTTACCATTATATTTTTACTTATATAGTATTTCTATAAAGTTGTGAACAATATTTTCTAACTATAACTTCTATTTTCAAAACTTTAAAAAAAAATTAATAAAAACAATCAAAACATAAGTTATCAAAATTAACAATGGGAAAGGAAGAACTGTGAGACACTTTTTTTTTTCAAACCACCTGTTCAAATGAAAAACATGAGATAAACGACTAGTGGTATCTAGCGGATATTCTTTTAACGAATTATGATCATCAGCGCTCTTCCCTGTACACGATCAAGTCAGGAAACGATAAAACACTGATGGTTAGAGGCGCTAACCATCGCCCCGCTAGATAAATACTCCACCCTTCAAAGAGTTAAGGAGTATTACCTATGTTGAATGTGGTCGATCTTAGGAAATTATTCATTGATGGAATATTGTAGAGTAGTTGTAGCAAACTTTTATTTACATTTTATTATAATATTAAAATACTATAATATACAATTCTATCGTATATTGTACAATTTGTCATGGAATCATGTACATAGAATCATTTCATCACAAGTATTATCCAAGTATTTAACTTGAGAAAGTATATTGTTATTGTACAAAGTCATGTAGTTTATAATAATAATTATGTTAATAACAATAATCATTATTTATCAACTTATATCAACATCTAGCTATCATCCATATCATCAGATTTTGGCTCATTGTTTTCATCATTGTTATGTATAGTTATTGGCCTAGACTCGATTCAGTATCTTGTACATTATTTTCTTCAAAATCTATAAATGAAATGATTGGTTTATGGTCAGTAAACTAAGAAACATAAATGTTTTTTTTTTTTTTTTGGCTTTTATTCATAAAGATGCAACTGTTGCTAGGGGGCAACAACCAGCATCTATGTTGGTAGGTATGGAGACGTTGGCGTGAATGGCATGTGAGAGGAAGGCCACCCAGTGGTAGGTCCTCGGGACGAAAATTTATATTAATTATAAGGACAAGGGGAAAAAAAAAAATAATAATAATTAAAAAAAATAAATAAATAAATAAAAAGGAATTGAAAGACAACTTTGATGGAATGGGTAAGAGAGATGAGAAAAGTGAAGGGAAATAATGTAAAAGAATAAAAAAAATAAAAATATTAAGAACGAATAGGAATTAAGGTGGCAGTAAGTCGCGGTTCCACCTCCTCTTCAACCTTCGTGGGGGGTTTTGTGGTAAGTGTTGTGAAGATAAAGTACGTATTTCTGGATTTGTATGTGTGTAAAGTTTTCTAAAAAAACGTATGTAAATAGTTTGTATTGTGTCGGGTACTGTGTGTATCATAAGATCGTTATGAAGTGTTCTGTTGTTTATGTATGGGGGGCATTGTGTTATCAGACTGAGGGTTTTTGACTGAAATGCCTGAATTCGTTTGATGTTGGATGTTTTTGCTGAACCGTATATCTGTGATCCGTATGTCCATAATGGTCTAAGTAAGTAAGTATAACAGTTCCGTTTTTGTGTCATGTCTAATTTTGATCGTCTATTTAGAAGTCCGTAGAGTATTTTGAGTCGACGGTTCAGCGTGTTTCGTATGAGACGTGTGTGAGGATTCCATGTCAGTCTTCAATCCAATGCCAGTCCTAGGTATCGTACAGTATTAGGTTGAGGGAGGGGCTTGTCGTAGATGAAAACGGGGGGGCATGTTTCTCGTCGAAGTGTAAATGTGATGTGCTGTGATTTTTCTGTATTTAGTTTGATTTTCCATGTGTTGCACCAGTTTTCAATTTGTGTGAGATGGTGTTGTAGTGTAAATGAGGCGTGTATGTGAAGGTCAGCAGCAGCTAAGATGGCGGTGTCATCGGCGTATGTAGCTGTCATTGTGTGGATGGAGGTGGGCATGTCAGATGTGTATATTGTATATAATAAAGGAGCTAAGACAGAACCCTGCGGTACACCCGCCAATATGGGTCTTATTGAGGAGATAGCAGAGCCCTGATGGACGGCGAAGTATCTGTTTGTTAGATATGAATGAATGATTAAGTAATATGTGTGAGGAAGCAACGGTCTCAATTTATAAAGAAGTCCCGCGTGCCAAACTCGGTCAAAAGCCTGACTTACATCAAGGAACGCCCCCGTTGCATAAAACTTTCTGTCTAGGGCAGACGCCACGTAATCCACAACCCTGTGTAACTGGTGTATTGTGGAGTGTTCTGAGCGGAAGCCAAACTGATGATGAGGAAGTGTTTGCTGACTGGAAAGAATAGTTATGAGCCTTTTGTATAGTAATTTTTCGAAGAGTTTAGAACATAGTGGAAGAAGACTTATAGGTCGGTAGGAGGAAGGAGAGTGTTCTGGCTTCTTTGATTTTAGTATCATAAGAATGTGTGAGAGTTTCCATTGAATTGGAAAGCGTGTTGTGCGTAGTATGCAGTCAAACAGGGTTGTCAGGAACACGACAGCTTTCCGAGGTAATTCCTTGAGAACTTCAGCCGTAATGAGGTCATACCCTGGGGACTTCTTTTTGGGGAGGTGTTGAATTTCAAATGCGACTTCAGAAGGTGTGAATGATTTGGGAGGGAGTGAAAGGGGTAATGGGATATGTAGTGTTTGTGAGACATGTGTTTCATGTGTTAAATCATGCATGTCTGGATGAGGTGTGAAGGTTTGTGTGAGATGGGAGGCGAAGCGCTCTGCTTTCTCCTCGTCTGTTATGGCCCATGAGTCATTGTCATATCGCAGAGGTACTCACGTTGCTGGTTGACGTCACTGTCAGAGAGACCAAAGTAAGGAGCTCCTTCTCAAAATATCATGTTTCTAACTGCAGCTATGAGGTCTTAGCAATTAGCTTTCAGTAAATTTGTAAGAACTGCTCTGCACCTCCAAGTGACTGACATTTGTAGATATATTGTGACCCTATTTTTTTTTTTTTGAACAGGTCTTACACATCTTGACTCCCTTGGGCTGGCCCATAACCATCTGCGAGTAATCCCTGCTCGTGTGTTCTCCCATCTGAGGTACCTCAACTCTTTGGAACTGGATGGCAACGGGATCAGTGTGATAGACCCTGAGGCATTCGTCGGACTTGAGGGTAAGTTCAGAATACTTTAGCGTAAAGTAACAATCCTGGAAATACAGATAGGTGAGCCACCGGGGAAACTTAAGATACCTTCACAGATTGTCAAATAAAATATAATGAACGTATATTTTACCTCCCAGATTAAAACACGCATACCACTGAGGTATCGGCGCCCTCTCTATATATTTTAATATAATAAATAACAATTCATTCAGTTCAATTTATTTGTTATGAAATTTCTCTCATTGATGCAAAAACTTGTAAAATAATTAAAAGTTTTACTCCTGCGACGTGTTTATAATAAATAAAAATATTATTTAAACACAGCCAAAATGGACGATCGTTTTAGAGGGAGAGCGAAAACCTAATTGATTAATTCGTGCTGGGGAAGTTAATTGCTGATGATTCTCTTACTATTTCGCTTGTATTTCCTTAATAGTCATGTGTGTTAATTTATTAAAGGGCGCAAAGAATTTAATCTTATACAGTGTTATAACATAAATTTAGTAATCAACACAGTTACCATACATAAGTTACATCGGACGGGGGCAGAATGAAGCAAAAAAAGATATGGGATTTTTTATAATTAAATTCTAACTTAATTATACGTTAATTTAACGCCATCCATTTTTCTTCTCATTTTTATGAATTAAAAAATTTCTCTCTTAACAAAATTAAACTCATGAAACATATGATGGATTTAATTATGATAGGCAGTAGCCTGAACTTTGAGGTACTCGTAAGTGAAACAGAAGGTACCTTAATATAAATGTAGCTGATGTAGTGAGAAGTGATTATTTCACAAGTTGTCAAATAAAATGTAGTCTGACCTCTTACAGATTTTTATTAGTATAAGCTAGCCGGCTTTCGAGTTTGCCCTCATCATCAGACAGTCTGATAAAATAAATTTTTTTGAAAATTGATGAATAAAAATTTAGGTTCGGCAACAAGTGAGGCTCATGTCCATCAGAGTGACATTCCTGATTACAGTTCACTGACAGTACGATATTGTGAAATACTTAATAAAAAATATAAAGAAAAACGTACGTTTTTAAAAAATATTGTCTATTTCACAAAATATATGGGAGTACTTTCAGAATTGCTACCATATATTTTATATATATATGTTGAGAAATAGACAATATTTTTTTAAAACGTACGTTTTTCTTTATATTTTTTATAAAGTGTTTCACAATATCGTACTGTCAGTGAACTGTAATCAGAAATTTTTCGTTTGTTTGATCGTTTGGGAGGATTGGTATGTACGCCTAAGCATCCAAAGGTTGTCCTAAATGTTGCCTAGCCAGGTTTAATTCACCCAGGAAGTCGTCTCCAACAATTACCTGACATCGCACAGACTCGGGACCATCGCTTAACGTTCCATGTGAAGGACGGCGTACTCAAGGTTTTTACCTCCCAGATAAAAAACCTAATATCGTTCGCCTGGGATACTCAGTTTTTTTGCGTCTGCCGTACATATGATTTCAAAATCACCGAATAGAGGGGGGTTTTACTTGGGGGCAGAAGCAGTTATTTCATGACTCCTCAATCACTATTGATCCTATATGAAAAAGTTACATAACATTATGAAATAAATTTTTATTTTAAAATATTTATTGTCAGATTTTGTGGAAAGGTCAACCAATTGTAATACTGTATTTATAAACACAAAATAGAAGATGGGTTTCTTAAACTTCTCTGGGATGTTGAAATGTTGATTTTTTTATTTTTTCCGACATTTCTTCCATAGGTGTTTTCTTTTCTGAACCATCGTTCGTTCATAGTGACCAGAATAAGGGACGTATAAGTGTCCCCAAATATTGTCTAAAGGGAAAAAAGATATGCCGAAAAAAAATAAAAAAATAAAAATAGAGGACACCAGATGTAGCGTGTTTGCCTACTCAGCTCAAGATCGCGGGTTCGGAATCCGTCCGAGGTCATTAAGTTTTTATCTAGGAGGTAAAAAATAACGTTAAACGATGCACTCGAGCCTGTACGATGTCAACTATTCGTTAAAGACCCTTATCCTAGGTAAATAAATCTGGCTAAGTTTAAGACTCACAGAGTAGAGTCGGGTTCATGTCCACCAGATCGACGAAAGAGCGCTCTGGTAGTAGGCGATATGATCTCATAGTTAAAGCCCGGGTCTGAGTCATAATAAATACACACAAAATCGAGGTCATGTCTGTTTTTTTCTCACTTCTCGGTAAGGTAGAAGATTTAAATTCGCCATGGAGCTTTTTACGAACTTGAAAATGATATAAAAAATCCAAAACCAAAAAAAAAATCGAAAATAGGAGGGGGTTCAAAACATAACAGGAGTTCTAAGCTCTTTAACAGTTAATCGGATTTTCAAGAAATTGTGTATGTAGCTTCCACATAAGTCCTGTTCAAAAATAGACTATCTGTTTTATCCAAATTTGGGTCCAACACAAAATAATGAAAGACGAGTTGCCCAGTGCTAACTGAATAATAATCAATATGTGTCCTTATCGGATATCCTTGTTTTGGGTGCACTTATGAAATTCCTTGTCGATATATTTATTCT
Source organism: Aradus depressus (assembly GCA_963662175.1). NCBI lineage: Eukaryota > Metazoa > Arthropoda > Insecta > Hemiptera > Aradidae > Aradus > Aradus depressus. Next base: position 33,590,796 of record OY759223.1, read on the forward strand.
ATCGAGAGTTATCATGTTCACAGACACATATAATGAGACAGGAAAATTTATTTTCATTTTTGGAATCAGGAAAACGGAAAACTTAACATTAAATTTCTGACCGATTACGTAACTTCCGCTATACATCGCTGAGAAAGTAAAATCCGTCCATCATAAATCTTCAGGTTCAGTAGGTATTATAACTGTTACTCCTCAGTAACCCTGCATTAACATACTGGTTATAAATTATATCAATAGTTAGGTAATATAAGCATTAGGGCTGTAATAGGTTCATCCTTGAATCAGATTGACTCTTTTTTTATTTTTCTGCCCAAGGGGGGGGGGCGTCCAGTCCTCATCAAAAATCTATTCATTTCCATAAGTGGGGGGGGGGGGGGGGGGGGGGGGGGGGGGGGGGGGGGGGGGGGGGGGGCTAACGAGAGAAAAAAAAGTTCTTCAATATCCGTTTTCCAACGAGCATGTCAATCAGCAGAGAAGATTGCCTCTGTAGGTGAACGCCTGTCCGCCAGTTGGCTTTACAGTTGATAGACCCTTGACAAAATATTGGGAGGGCGTTAGGGACAACCGCTATGTATTTTTTTTTCCAAATGAACCAGAAGTTGTCCCCCTGCTTTTTATTTTGAAAAACCAAAACAGTTTTTCATACACTAAGTTTCATCCTCAGTGGCATATGATCACAAAGTTATACTTCTTCCTCTAAAACTTCAATATCTTTATTTGTTGAGGGCGCCGATAGTTCAACGGTGTGCATGCCTGCTTACTAAGCTCAAGATCGCGGGTTCGAAACTCGACCGAGGCTCTTAGTTTATTTTACCTGGAAGGTCCTGAGCCTTGTACGATGTCAGGTACTCGTTAAAGACCTCTTACCATAGGTGAATAAAAATTTAGGTCAGGCAAAATTTAGAACTCACCAGAGTGACAAAAGTAGGTAGTAGGCGATATGACCTCGTAGTCCGCACATGAGTCAAAATAACTAACTCTTTATTTGGTGAATCCTTACCTTCAGTTTTCGCTTTTTTCACGGTCCTTATAAGAAAGTCCTATAATGGCCACATAGCAATTTTTATTTAAAAAAAATAATGAAAAGTGTTCCAATTATATGTAAAACTACATGTAGAATATTCAGAGACTTGGAACTATAAGGATGGGGGTTAAGTCGGTTCAAAGCCGCTGATTACAATTTCTCTGAATACTTTTAAAAGCTCCCCTCATTTACATAAAATAGCCTTTACCCCCCCCCCCCCCCCCCCCCCCCCCCACCTTTAGAAAAGATTTCGAACTCTGTATAATCCTATTCTCAACTCTGCTCCGAGCCCTCCAGCACAATCAAGCCTAGGGTTCGAAGTTCGATCCACACCCCCCCCCCCCCCTCCCCTCCATTGCCTTGTTTTTAATTCGATTTTCTGAAATTATTCTGTTGAGGGGGGGTCTGAAAACGAGTTATTTAAACAAAGCTAACCCTGTTTGTCAGATAATCAGTTTTGTCTTCGTTTCCTCCCCCCATTTCTTCCACCATGCCTGTGTAAGGTTTCTTTTCCAATTCTTTTAGCAGTTTTCCACAATCCCTTGGGTCGATTTGGCTGAAAATAGCTAGGTTTTGTCCTTATGGGGTTTTGGTTACACATATAACATTTCGTGTCGGTACATTCATGCTATCGGGAGTTATCGTGTTCACAGACACACTTTTTTTTAAATATTTGAAATCTGGCGGTCGGAAAACATAAAATTCTGTTGAAAATTTCGCATTGAATTTTTGACCGATTACATAACTTCCCCTATACCTAATTCGTATAGTTGGGAAAGTAAAAATGACAATTTACAAAAGATGTCATGGAATTGGGACGTTAAGCGATGGTCCCGAGCCTGTACAATGTGAGGTAGGTACACATTAAAGATCCTAAGTGAATACAAATTTAAGATTGATTAAATTTAGGACTCCTACAGCCCGGGCATTAGTCACAATAACTATCTCCATCGAGACTTAGAAGTGAAACTTATTTTAAATCGTTGTTAACTTATTTTAAAACAAAAAATTAATTTTGGAAGATACATTATAAAAATGGGCCGAAGTAAAGAAAAGAAAAATACCAACTGTTGTGAAATGTGTTATATTGAAATGTAAGGGCAAATCATAATAAAACTGTTTTTATAAATGTTAAACTATTAGTTACGAAAATGTATATATTATTGATTTTTTCATCGTCATCGTCATCAACAAATTAATTATTTTATCGGAGATTGCATTATAGTGTGAAATATATTTATTGATAAATTTGTTTTTGTATTGGTTTAACATTGGACAAGTTATGAGAAGAAGGAGTATGTTATCATTATCACTGTTACAAAGTTGACAAACAGAGTCAAGCTATTTAGCTGGGTAATTTGTATAATTCAAATGAGTTTTATATTTTCCTGAGATCCGTAATTGTAAAATAATTCTTTGTTTGCTTATATGGTTAAATAAGCATAAAGTAATAATAAAATGTGCTCTTCATTTTATATCCATAATATTTATATTAATTAAAGCTATCGTTTTCATTTTTAGATAATTATCATATACACACTATAACTGATAATGAACGAAATGATAATAACGTAAAAATTAACAATAACGAAAATATGTAAATATAATACATAAAACATACTTTCATATTATAAAATTCAATTATATATTTTACCGATTCATCCTATATGCATGCATTATGCACCTTCCAATTATTTTTAAAAAATCTAGTAAATTTAAGTCATAATGCTAGCAAAGAAAAGAAATTTCACTACCAGAGCGCTATATCGTCACTCTAGTGGACATGTGCCCTACTCTACAATGGGAGTCCTAAATTCTGCCTACCCTATATTCTTATTCACCTAGGGGTGACACTGACATGGGATGTACTACCGTGAAAGCTTCCCATGTGCAATTACTGCATATGGTAGCTTCCACATGCACTAATTGTAAACGCTTTCTAGTACTCTGAATAGTAAATCCCATGAATAGTGATCCTTGACCCCGACTTAAAAAAATAAATACAAATTAATAAAATATAACGAACAATTAACATAAATTTTGTGTTGTCATTTTGTCTCTTCGGTCTGTCATTTAGCAGACAGACTGACAGACAGAGAGCCGTTAAGCCCACCCCTCGCTAAAGCCCGCTTTGAATTTCAGTTCTCCGATTAGCTTGGATCTAACTGACAATTAACCCCATTTATTTAATCACTTTTCTCAGTCCTCTTTAGCAAATTACAACTTTTGTTTCTGTCATTAGAAAGAATTACTCTAATTGATAGAATCTTTTGGATGTAATTTCGTCTAAATTATTCATGGGAAAATTAGCTATGTCTTGTTTAAATTGTTTTTATTTCCTCAGCTATACGAAGTATAGGGAAGTTATGTAATCAGGAGATTCGGCTAGTGGGTGGGGGGGATCAGAAAAACATATGTAGGTATATATACATATACAGAGATTATTTCCTACATGCAAACTGACATCCTACTCTGTATGGTAATTTTGACAGGGAATTTGTTTATATATTCCCCCCCTCCCGAAAAAATAAATGTAAAATCACAAAACATAGAACTAGACTGCAGAATATATATATTTTTTAAAAGGGGCAAAATTTATTATTTATTAGGGGTAGAAACTGGTGCTAAGGACGTTTATTATCATAACTGTTGACAAGTTCTGTAATAATGATATAGTTAGTTATTGTGACTCTGGACTTTAATTACGAGGTCATATCGCCTACTACCTGAGCCCGACTCTCCTAAATGTTGCCTATTCTGGTTTATTTACCTAGATTAGGGATCTTTAACGAATATCTGACGTTGCATAGCCTCGGGACCATCGCTTAACGTCTCATTCGAATGAAGTTTTTTAATGAAACCTTTTGCATCCCCTTCAGAAAGACCAAATAAGAAGAATGCACAACAACCCAAGTTGCGCAAATAATTTTTAATTGTTGTAATCGGAGTTTAAACAAATTTAATGAATAAATGCAATATCTCCGAATATAATTGTCAAAATTAATGGAAAAAATCGTACTCGGGGCTCTTTGGAGTCGCTGATTACGATTATGAACTCAGAATTTGGGAAATCCAACATGACGGCACGAAAAATTCTGAAAAATATTTTTAAATGAGTTAAACTTACCGTAAAATTTTTCAGTACAAATAACTTACTAACAAATTGTATGTTATCTAAATTATAAATTGAAATGAAGGAAAATTTATTATGAAAAAGTTTCAGTCATTTATTTAAATATAATTTTCATAATTTTTAAAGTCGTTTAATATGATAAAACATGATACATTCATTCTATCGTTTTCGTGTTCACAGAGACACAAACATTTTTATTTTCATTTTTGATATCAGGGGACCGAAAAATATGAAATTTCTTTTAAAAAAACTAAACATTAAATTTCTGATCGATTACAAAACTTCGTATAGCTGGGAAATAAAATTCATGTCTGTGTGTATGTGTGTGTGTAATCTTGCTAAGTTCAGGTGTCACGACCTAGGAGTGGGATTCGAACCCTCGCACTCAAAGAGAACCACACATTGAGTGAAGACAAGAAGAACAGCTCAGAGATTTATTAGCTTTGAAGATCTTTTTGTTGTTGTTTTTTTGTCAGAACTAATATACAGAGAATATTGTGTCGGTTTAAAAGAACTCTCCACGGAACTGAAGTAGCGGTTCTGTCATTATTTCTTGTTTGTTGGAGAACATTTGTTACATAAAATACACTCAGATTGAGTTCTTTGTTTCCGCCCCCCCTCCCCCCCCCCACCCCCGCCGCCCCTTCACTTTTTCTTTTTCTGTTCTTTAAAAAGAAAGAATAAATCTAGAAAGAGGGCCTTTGACTTCTTTAAATTTTGTTGGCTAGATAAAAGAGAGATAAACCATCTCAAACCTCACCAGATTTTACTTCCCCACATGTATAGAGAAAGTTATGTCATCGGAAAGAAATTCGATGTTCAGTATTCACTGGAATTCCACTTTTTTTTTTTTTTTTTTTTTTTTTTAAGTGGAATTAAAATACCAAAAAAATGAAGACAAGCTCTGGTTTAAACTGGAATATGAGGAAAACCCTACAATATTTACAATCTGTTTTTCAATTAGGAAGATAAATAATTTATCTAAATAATAGTCAATTATTTACGTTTAAAATAATTATTTTGTGTAACGATGGATAGTAGCTCAAATTACAGAAAGGAAAGAAACATATTAGAAATAAACAACTAAATATGGACATAGATTGGACAGATTGTACATTACGGTGGAACGAAAATGGCCTTTTAACATTTTTTTTAGTTATTAGTTTGGTAATAGTGGAGAAAAGTTGCCTTTTAACTTCAAAAAGAATAAAAAAAAATTTGATTGCAATACTACAACATCTTGAGGTGCCGCAAAGAGCTTAAAGTTTGTAAAAAATTGAAAAATTTTAAACTTTGATAAATTATTTTTTATGAATTTCTCGTACATATAATGTTACAAAAGATGGTTTTAAATACATATATAAGCATTAGAATTGGAAAAAATTATTAATTATAAAATATAATTTAAAAAAAAAAAAATTTTGTAATGTCAAACTTTGTATTTCTTACTTCTGTATCCTTAATGATTACAAATGTTACAGCTGCAACATGTTTGTTTCTACTTCATTGCCACATTAAACTGGACCTTGCGGCACCTCAAGACCTACTCCAATATTTTTCATATTTTTAATTTATCTTATCTACACTAAAAGGCAACTTTTCTGCGCTATTCCAAATTAAAAATCACATAGTCGAGACACGCAAAAATCTTTGAAAAAGTTCCAAAAAAGTGGGTTTTTATGAAACTATTGCAAATTAAAAATCAAAAGGTGATTTTTTGTTCCACCCTATTGCACAGACTGCCCCAGTTATACGAAGTATAGAGGAATCGGGAAGAAATTCGATATTGAGTTTTCACTGAAATTTCATGTTTTACAACATTCTGGTTCCCAAAAGTAAATTATTTGTTGTTATTATTATTATTATTTATTATTTTCTTTTACTCTGCTTGCCCTTTAGTTTTCTACCCACCTTTGTCTGACCCTTTACTCTAGTTGCCCTTTATTTAGTTTTCTACCCACCTTTGTCTGACCCTTTACTCTCTCTTCAAAATCTTCTACCCTAATTATTCTAGAAAGAAATGTTCAAAAGAACAAGAAGAAAAAACAAAGCAAAAAAACTCCTTTTAAACCTTTTAAACAATTAATTTCACGTTGCAACACTAAGTATATATTAAATTGTACTTTATGTCTGTTACAGAAGAAAAAAGTTGTTTTGAAGACAGACAGACGGATTAAAAATGTGGGACAGCCGCAATCTAATCATATTTTAATAACACTCTGAAAAGTGGAATTAAAATACAGAGAAAATAAAGACTGCTCTGGTTTAATCTGTGGAATGGGAGAAAAAAACTCTATAATATTTACATTCTGTTTTTCAATTAGGAAGATAAATTTACATTTAAAATAATTATTTTGTGTACCGATGGATATTAGCTCAAATTGCAGAAAGGGAAGAAACAAATTAAAAATAAACAACTAAATATGGACATAAATTGGACAGATTGTACAGACTGCCCCAGTTATACGGAGTATAGAGGAAGTTATGTAATCGGGGAGAAATTCTATCTTAGGTTTTCACTGAAATTTCATGTTATCCATTTCCCTTGATTCCACTCTATCTGTGTGTATGTGGGTCTAACATCAAAAGTCAGTTGGAGTAAGACACCAAGTGATTTTCAGTCAAATCCCTAAATTGGTTCCGGAGAGAGAGAGAGAGAGAGCAAACACTTAGTTGACTAATTCGCTGGTAGAGAAGTAGAATGTCGGTGATTTACCGACATCTTTTTTCTGTTCCGTCGCTAAATTTCCAAAACGGAACAGTTTATGGAATCACTTCGGTGTCCGTCCGTCTGTCACAGGCCATTTTCTCTGATACTATTCCATGTAAAAATTTAGCACAGAGATAGAGTGTAGTGGCCCAATTATAGACATGAAGATGAATTTTTATTCTGGAGGTTAATTTCAGGAGGTAATTTGGGAAAAAAAAAAAAAATGAAAGGGCATCGTGTAAGGTATCAAATGAAAGCTTATTGAAGCGCGAATTCAACAATATATATGATGATTTTTTTATGCATTTTTCGAAAAAAAATTGCTGTCCCCCACTCTTATCACCAAAAGGATCGCTCAGAAAAATCTGAAAAAAAATCATGAACATCGAGAATTAGGTGTAGATTAAGCCAAAATTATCAGGATTGAAAACCGAGATTTTCGCAAATATTGAATGTTACCCATTTTTACTTCCACGAATAACCGAATCTTCTATTCGCGAAAGTTGAATTTCTATGTTCGCGAATAATGGAACTCACGAATGTTGTATTTGTGTTAAGGTTTCCCCCTCATCCCCCTGTCCCTTTGGTCGATTTGGTTGAAAATGTTGTCCTTGAGTGTTCTGGACATACGTATAACATATCGTGTCGATACATTTATTCTATCGGCAGTTATCGTGTTCACAGACAGACACTTTTTTTTTTTTAATTTTCGGAATCAAAGTTCGAAAACTTGAAATGTTGATAAAAACGTCTTATCGAGAGTCTGACCGATTACATAACTTCTCCTATACTTCGTATAGCTGAGGAAATAAAAGCCAGCCTTGAGCCTTTTTAACCTTCCTCACTGTGAATTGTCAAATTTAAAATTCTATCTGTTTGTCAATTTGGCTGCACACACAATTCATTACGCCGTTGGAGAGAGAATGTTTCATTTACTCTATCTACCTTCTACCAATTTCATACAATTGGATAAAATATATATGTATGAAATGATATTCTGAGATTCAATTTTTTTTTTTTTTTTTTTTTTTTTTTTTTTTTTATTGTGATTATACAAATACACAGGTTGGTAGTTAAAAAGTTCTAGAAAAACATTTTTTTTTTCTTTTTTTTTCGGTGGGTTATTTGTGGAACTCATCAAAACAATCTGTTGAACCGTTCAAAACAAACAAATTATGTATTCTGATAAAAACATTTTATTTTTTGGTCATGCAAGGATATTCTGAAATTATATATAATACATTTGTCACAGCATTACTTCTTCCAATCTATTTTTATTTAATTAGCAATAATAGATGTTTTGTGAAGTATATCTATTAATGAAGTCGACCTCTATATTACTTCCCCAGCGAAGTATAGGAGAAGTTATGTAATCGGTCAAAAATTCTATTTAAAATTCAACCTCTAGGTTCCAAAAATGAAAAAAAAAAAAAAAAAAAGTGTCTGTCTGTGAACACGATATCTCCCGATGAAATGCTATCCTTCAACCGCTGTGATGTGTGGGTGGGATGAACCATAGAGCTATGCCAGTTGTCCTTTAACCGCTATGATGTGTGGGTGGGATGAACCATAGAGCTATGCCAGTTGTCCTTTAACCGCTGTGCTGTGTGTGTGGAATGAACCACTGATGATGACGCTGATGCGTCGAAAACCGGTTCTGGTCTAAAAAAAAACAGTGGGAAGACAACCTCTTTTATTTCTATAACATAATTTCTATAAATCACAGATTTATTTTTATTTATGTGTTACATCACAAAAAAAAAAAAGTTTTACATCACAGTCTATGTCAGATAAAGGTGTTTGAGGGACACCTGCAGAATTTACATACTTCCAGAATTTCTTAGGGTCACTAACTTGCGTTTGAACTAAATAACTGTCATAATCTGTGTTGGGTTTGGGTACAGGTTAAATGAGAACTTCGAATAGAACAAGAGATATATTTATTTGGACAACACCCTTATTACAAAACCGCGTGGTAACGAACACAAAGTCAGTTGTTCAATAATAAGTCCCATACCGCGTGGGAACTACACAAGTCACTCACTTACTGTGCTTGGTAACAGACGACTCACTTTATACCCGCGTGGTAATAACCAACTCACTTCCGCATGGTAACTAACGACTCACCTTATACCCGCGTGGTAATAAGGACGAATCCATTCCGCACACCGCGTGCTGGCTCGACCCAGACTCTCAGTCCACCCCGCGTGGCGACCAACTCAACGAATTCAGTCCACCCCGCGTGGTGCCCAACTGCTTACTGACTCATGTAGTTCATCAACAACAAATCGATTGTCTCGGCGTGTTCCCGAACTCACCCACACTCAACTCGCGACTTAACAATCTGTTTTAATTGTCACTTTATTTTTTGCTCTGAGCGTGGAAAATACTTCATAATCAGCTTTAACTATTGGATATTTTGAAATTTTTATGGGCAGCTTTCTTGTCAAAAATTTATTTTTTTTGAGTTCAGTAGATTACCAAATCGGGAACTTAGGAGATACAAAGTTAATAAATTTAATGAATTTATAATAATTTCGCTCTTATTTGATTGTATGACAGTCTTGTAATGGATATAAATCTGCCATAATGTAATCACCAGTTATCAATAATTTAGCGGTTGGATACTTTTCTGCTAAAAACTCCAACGAGCTAAAATTAAGATTTCATATATATCACATTTAGCTTCCGGAGGAATGTAGACACACTTTATGATAATTTTGAGTTTATTCATTTTTATCAATACATAGATTTCTTCAACAGCGTTATGTGGTATTTCCATTCTATAGGATGAGATATTATTTTTAATTGTTAATAAAGCGCCATCACCTGCATGCTTTTGAGTATTTTTAATGTTTCTATAATTTTTGTAGAGAATATAGTTACTTAAGACCATTTCTTCAGTTTCGGTAAAATCTAGTGTCATAACAGCGATTACACTCCAAGATTGATAAACTTAACTATTTTAACTTTGTTTTCAAACCTCTAACATTCTGGTAGTAATATGAATTTTTTCTTTTATTAGCTGGGAATCATAAATCTGACCTGCTCAAGTCCAGATGATTCTTATTTTTAGTAGAATGCTGCCGTTCAAGTAGTGCTAGAACTGCATTCCTGAAGACAAATCTTCTTAAAGTTGCATTGCATGTCCAATCTTCGCTCAAACTGTTCATGATTCTATCCATTTGAGTGAAATTTACTCCAATTCGAAAACTAGCGTTTTTCTCTTTGGACAGTAGTTTTTGGAGGCCGTCACCGGCATATCTGAGAATTTATTTTGCAGAAACTTGGTGACCTGTAGTTCAGATAAAATAAAAACATCTCATGAAATACAAAAAATATAAATATCGATATTATTATCCAAACAACGTATATGTAAAAGATACAAAAAAAAAAAATGTGTTATACTCATCTGTATTTTTTTTTTTGTAAATTAGGGTTAAGGAGCACAAAATTATTAGATGCAACAAGTAGAAACATCAAAAAGTTATCCAGTTTTGTGCAGTTTCAATTGTCGTAAAAAAAACTAACTGTTCTGAAATGACCTAACGTTATAAGATCCCAAATAATGCGCACTTGGTTCCTGCACTTAACGTTTGAATTCAAATATACCCTTGAAAAATAACCATTTAAATAATTTTTCTCACAAAAATCTACTTAGCCAGATTAGCAATAACATGAAAAACAACTGAAGGTGTTGAAACATGTGTTTATATAGGTGTGTGAGACCATTCCATTATGTAGGGTGCAGCTAAATAAAAAGTTTGGGAACTGTCTGGCAAACGACGTGGAGTGGGGCGGTCCCAGGTGGCCAACTGTTGAACTAGCATAACATAAAGCCCCTCCCCCACCATCTCTTATCTAAATATCATCTCAGCCAGTTCTAACCTCTTTATGCAGGCAACTTATCAGGGACAACACACTATGCACTGGTGAAAGTTGAGAATGTAATCGCAAGAAGAAAACATCGGTTTGCATCAAAACATTAGCCAGTGATATTCTAAGAAATTAAGTTTCAATATATCTCTGGTGTTTCGGCAAAAGGGCTTAAGTCAGAATAAGTCTTAAGTGCATTTAAATATTTTTACCATTTGCCAGAGCCCGGATTTCCGGTAAATATGCATAGGTCGTTCGACCATCCGATGATCGTGACCACGGTCTGGACTGTCCGCGCATCTCTTCCTCCAGGGCTAGACGTAAAGGCTCATCTATATCTGCTCCTAAAGGCAAATTGCGTCTACAATAGTACGAGGCGATAGCCCCGTCCAAGACTAAGTCTATGGGCGGAGCTCCTGCCAGCACCTGTAGCGCAGCCGTAGAGACAGTACGATAGGCCTTTGTAACCCTTAAAAGGGCTGCTCTCTGGGCTTGCACAAGGATCACGCGTCGCCGCTTCGTGGGACGATGCCACCACCCAGCAGCGGCGTACCTTGCTACAGCCTCGAATACTCCAGTGTAGATGATTCTACACGCAGAGTAGCCGAGGCCCCACGTCGCGCGGGCTAGGCAGCTCAGAGCGTTGAAAGTGGCGGTAGTCCTTTCTTTAATGGCAACAACGTGGGGCGTCACGTAAAGTAATTAAACCTGGCTAGACAAAATTTAGGTCTCCTATAGTAGCGTCGGGCTCATGTTCACCAGAGCGACGAAAGAGCGCTCTGGTAGTAGGCGATATGACCTCGCAGTTGAAGCCCGGGCATGAGTCAAATTATGTAGTTGAGTATTAGAAGAGAAAAGCAATTGATCTACCCAATTAGCAATTGGTCCCTGTCTATCAACCTTCTAAAAAAATATAATTAAACAAATTATTTTAATGCTCTTCTTATGACATATTGACATTTCTCAATTAACTATGCATCGTCAAATTTAAAACTGCACATAAAATTAAAACTGCATATCCTTTTGAAGTATTTACTTAACATATGTAAATATATAATTGTGTGTCTTCGATTTTCTATAAAATTTCTTGAGTCGCCTGCGAAAATAATAAAGTGTACTCATATGTTGAAGAAGAAAAAAACAAAAAAAAAAAAACACCTATTCTACAGTCTTGCGTGATACTTATTTTTTTGAAAAAGATGGTAACGATTGTTAAGATGTTGTGAGTTGTTTTTCAATGTCCTGTATTTTTCATGTGCTGACCAAAGCCCCCCCGTCTTTCCTTTTGTCACAAACACAGGTTGAGGTTGAGGGGGGCCACCCATACATTGATTTCACATCCCCCCCCCCCCCTCTGCCATTAGTGCCACTCTCTGTTTATCTTTTTTGCCCTTTACCTGTATTTTCTTTTTTTTTCCCCCTTTACTCTAGTTGCCCTTTATTTAGTTTTCTGCCCACCTCTGTCTGACCCTTTACTCTCTCTTCAAAATCTTCTACCCTAATTATTCTAGAAAGAAATGGTCAAAAGAACAAGAAGAAAAAATAAAGCAAAAAATTCCTTTTAAACAATTAATTGAACGTTGCAACACTAAGTATATATTAAATTGTACTTTATGTCTGTTACAGAAAAAAAAGATGTTTTGAAGACAGACAGACGGATTAAAAATGTGTGACAGCCGCAATCTAATCATATTTTAATAACACTCTGAAAAGTGGAATTAAAATACAGAGAAAATAAAGACTGCTCTGGTTTAATCTGTGGAATGGGAGAAAAAAACTCTATAATATTTACATTCACTTTTTCAATTAGGAAGATAAATTTACATTTAAAATAATTATTTTGTGTACCGATGGATAGTAGCTCAAATTACAGAAAGGGAAGAAACAAATTAAAAATAAACAACTAATTATTGACATAAATTGGACAGATTGTACAGACTTGATTTAGTTAGCTAGGACAGGAGAGTCTTTGACTAGTACCTCACATCATACTGGCTTGAGACCATGGCTTATTACATCCGAAGGACAGCATGCTCAAGGTTTTTATACTTCCCAAATAGAAAACCTGAATGCCTCGCTCGGGTTGTTTAATATCGTAATAACATTTCCATCTTGCTTTAAATAACAATAATATTTAGTTATTCAGTTTGTTGCAATGAACCAATTAAAGGAATAGAAACAAACTAATTACTTTTAATGAGTTTTAGAACCAATGTAATTTAAAGCCAATGAAGATAAAAAAATAAATATTAATTCAAGCGAGGTCACAATACAGCGCCTTATTATTAATTTATACGTGGACAGTTCATTTTTTAAAATTTCTATGTACGATTTTATCATACTTTTCTGTGTGGGTTTAATTTTTTTTTTTTGTGAGGGAAAAATATTGTTGATAATTGGCAATGTTTTTTCCCAGCTCGAATCATTTCTAATTAACTAAGTTTTCCTTTCTATCTCTAAACTCTTTTCCTCCTCGATCATGACATGAAAATGTATCGATATGTTGCTTAGGGACTTGGCCAGTTATTAGACCTTTTGAGTTGAACCACCCTTCCTACAAAAGTAAAATAAATGTATTTATTTTTATGAACAAAAAAAATAAATACATTTTTAACCTAACCTAAATACATTTCATTAATTTATCAGCTAATATTATTATGTCTCAACTTAATAGGCCCTCACCAAATAAAGTCTAGAGGTTTGTATCATGATAAATCCGAGACAATATGATAGCTTCAAATTTGAATTCATTTGAACAAAAAACAATTTAAAATATAATAAAATAACATGAAAACTTACTATAATGGCAGTTTAACCTTCAACTCGGTCTTAATTTCTCTGATTTCAGCACTTAAACGTAACTGACAAGAGTATTCTTTACTTATTGTAGGAATATTGAGGGTCAGTCTAAGATGGGAAAAAAAAACACTATTCAGATGCCAACGTTTCGATATATTTTATATCATCATCAGGGCCTACAAACATGGGGGGAAATCAAGATTAGAATAAAAAAAAAACAAAAAAAAAATTTTTTCTGTTGATAAACATTACTGAACGTTAAAAATACACTATAACAAGTTAAAAATTGAAACTGACTTACTATGAATAATTACTAAACATTAAAATTAAATATGAATACATTACTAAACATAAACATTAATAATGGAAATAGACAAATAGGTGGAACATAATAAAGAGTAAACATTAAAATGACTTACTATGAATAAGCAGGGTTGGGGAGAAGACATGTACATTGGATGGAGTCTTACATTGCAATGAAATGGTACAAAATAATACTAGGGTGCTGAAGGAAACAGGTACAGGGAGCTCGGAAAACCCCGTCATAACTGTCACGTTACAGCAGAAATGTTGAAAGTAATATAAATATGTATTATTAAGGTTGTTTGTGTCTGTATACTCTAACACATATATACATATAGATAATTAATATTTAGATATTTAATAATTAATAATTTTAAAAAATATATAGGTATATATATTATCTGAATAGTGTTTTTTTTTCCATCTTTGACTGACCCTGAATATTCCTACAATTAGAATCCACAGTCGCTAATCAACATCTAAATATTCTTTATGTTTTTCTTTAAAAAAAATTAATTATATCTGTGGTCACAGGGAATAAATTGATGTCTAAATTCGTAACTTTTCAGGGCAGCACTCTTTTACTTTTGCATTAATCGTGTAAATCTAGTTTTTGGAATAAATAAATTATGTTTGCATCATTATTAATCATATATCTTCTAAATCTATAGGAGTGAATGAAAATTAATATTGTTAATCGTTTCTTGGATTTGTGGGCGCCTGTACGATGTCAGGTACTCGTTAAAAACCCCTAGCCTAGGTGAATAAAAAATTTAGGACTCCTATAGTAGAGTCGGGCTCATATCCACCAGTGTGACGAAAGAGCGCTATGGTAGTCGGCGATATGACCTCGTAGTTAAAGCCCGGGCATGAGTCATAAAACCTAACCTAACCTGTCTTGGATTTTCCCTTAGTTACCTAATCCATTCCCCATCACTTACCTAATTATTGACCACACTTTTTGAAACACTCGTGAATGATGCCTCTCTAAAGTTGAGCAAGTTGATTTAACCGAAAACACCCTCTTCACTTGGAATAATCTGCCGTAGTGAATAAATGCTTAAATGCAGTTATCTAGTGAATGATTCCTCAAAGAAGTAGATTAAGTTGATTTAACCGAGAACATACACAATTTTACGAGATATCAAGAAACCCACATCTTTATAATTCCGAAAATATTAGAGTCCTGAGCTCCCAACTTCTTCACAGTGCGCAGATGGCTTGTGAGACGATCACAATACACTTAACTCATTTTGGCCATTTTACGACTTAACATATTCTCTGTGACCATAGCGTCCGTTGACACCAACTGATTTCCATTGTTTTTGTCTAAATTACGGAATATTCATTATAAAATTTCAATTAGTCAATTTTTTCTGTCAAAGTCAAGATGAATGTTGTCCAATTTATACAAAATGATCACTAATTAATTGCTTACTTGATAATTAGGTGAATTAAAATATAAACATAGTTTTTATTCAATTATTTATTACTTCAAATATATTGTTTGGAGTTGTTAAGGTACCTAGATGGATTAGGAAATTTTTACCTTTTCCTCGTTCTGACATATGTATTCTAAGGTGTCCAACAATTTTTTTTACAAAAGGAGTACGGATGGAATTGCATAGGATATTTTGCCTATTGAAAAAATAATAATAATAAGCCTAGTCGGTACAATAGATTTTGAAACTGAAAACAAACGTTAGACGTATTAGCTAATGTAAACATTATTAGATCCAATAAACAGTTTTGTGCAAAGATTCGGTTGAGAGCCATTTTTTTAAATAATAAATTAGTTAATTTTATTAAAGTCTCGATTTGTGTGAGTTAGATTTACCCATGTTTTTCATATTTTCTACTTTCTTATTCCGGCAATGGTCGACAAGAAAGAACAACATTAGGTATTGAGGGCGCCGGTAGCTCAGTGGTAAGCGTGCTTGACTTCTGAGCTCAAGGTCGTGGGTTCGTAGCCCGACCGAGGCCCTTAGTTTATTTTATCTGGGAGGTAAAATAAACTTAAGCACGCCGTCCTTCGGATGGGACGTTAAGCGATGGTCCCGAGCCTGTACGATGTCAGGTACTCGTTAAAGACCCCTACCCTAGATGAATAAAAATTTAGGGTAGGCAAAATTTAGGACTCCCACAGTAGAGTCGGGCTCATGTCCACCAGAGTGACGAAAGAGCGCTCTGGTAGTAGGCGATATGACCTCGTAGTTAAAGCCCGGGCATGAGTCATAAAAACTAACCTAACATTAGGTATTTTTTAAAGAGTCATATTTTTGCTAACTTTTGGAGAGTTTGGGACATCCTAGCAAATAGCGAAAACAAATTACGGTAAACTGAAAATTTTCCAAACAATTTAAACAGGTGTTCATTTTTAAATAAACGTTACACACCGACCCTCTCACATTAACAGCCACATACGCAGATGACACCGCCATTCTAGCCTCTCACACAGATCCTCACACCACTTCACTCATACTACAACAACACCTCAACAAAATTGAAGTTTGGAGTAAATCTTGGAAAATTAAATTTAACACCTCAAAATGTCAACACGTAACATTCGCTCTCCGCCGTGGTGACTGCCCCCCAGTATTCCTTGAAAACCAGCCATTACCTCAAACCTCACCCGTAAAATATTTAGGATTAACCCTCGATAGAAGGCTGACTTGGAACCCTCATACTTGGACAACACGACTAAATTATCTACTCGACAAAAACTAAATTGTTATACCTCTCTTCTCCGACCTCTCTGGACCTATGGCTTACAAATATATGGTACAGCCAAGACTTCGAACATCAAAAGAATACAGATATTTCAATCCAAGACTCTCCGACTGATCACGCAATGCCCACCATACGTTAGCAACAAGACTTTACACCGAGATTTGAACATCACACCCATAGACACAACGATTAAACATTTATACCTACGTTTCTACACCAAAATTTACTTACACACCAATCAGGAAGTTCGCAAAATCTTAAATACAAATTTACCCCACAATACCCCAAGAAGATTAAAGATAGTTTGACATAGAGATCTGTTATGAAGTGATGTCATGAGGGTTCACCGCTGGCTGTTTTTCCTCTCTCAAGCCTTTCATGTCATATTTATTTTTATTATTTTATTTTATTTTTATTATTTTTGTATAGTATATGTCAGCCCAGCCGCTGGTTGTGCATTTTTTACATAGTTGTGGCTTTAAGTAAATAAATACAAAAAAAAAAAAAAAAAAAAACGTTAGCCTCCTTTTTTAATCTTTTCGATTTTCATGTCAAAAAACATGTCACCTATTAGGAAATTTAACATAGATTACGACAGTGTAGTCAGATTTCACTTTACCTTAAGCAAAAAGTGATATTTACGGACATTTTGTTAAAAAACGTGGTTATCGTTAAAAAAAATTAAAAATCTCATTTCTTTCTACACTAAGTTGGAACTAATTTTTATTACCCCGGTTTCTTAGTGTACTTGAGTGGGGCATTCATTCCCCCGAGTATTGTCATCTACTTGCGATTCACTCGGTATATGTGGAATAGAATAAACTACTACTGATGAAGAAGTTTTATAATTAGGTTTGGTTTGGTTTTATGACTCATGCCCGGGCTTTAACTACGAGGTAATATCGCCTACTACCAGAGCGCTCTTTCGTCAGTCTGGTGGACATGAGCCCGACTCTACTGCGGGAGTCCTAAATTTTGCCTACCCTAAATTTTTATTCACCTAGGGTAGGGGTCTTTAACGAGTACCTGACATGGTACAGGCTCGGGACCATCGCTTAACGTCCTATCCGAAGGACGGCGTGCTTAAGTTTATTTTACCTCCCAGATAAAATAAACTAAGGGCCTCGGTCGGGTTACGAACTCACGTTCTTGAGCTCAGAAGTCAAGCACGTATACCGGCGCCCTCTAGTTTTATAATTATATTTTGATAACAGAATGCAAACAAATGTTTTGTGGACCCACTTAGACCATTATTAATCAGGATACTGAATATTAAGTTCCTCTTTTCCATTTTCCGGAGCCATCTATCATTAGGAGTTCTGAATAAGGTACAAGACAAGAAGGTTCGAAGTGGATGCACTCGAGTTGATATCAAAGAAACCTTCCTCTGAAAAGGAATTCTCTTCTTACCTGTTCTTCTTTACAAAAGGAAAAAGAAGTAATAATGAAAAAAATACATCATATAACAAGAAGAACCAGAAAAAATAAGGAACATCTTGTAGCCAACTTGCGACTTTTATAATACATCTGTACTTCCGCAGCTGTATGACGTATAGTGGAAGTTATGTAATCAGTCAAGGAGTTTTTTCAGTCAAGGAGAATTTCATGTCCGACCTCTAGATTCCAAATATGAAAAAAAAGTCTGTGTGTCTGTGAACTTCCGATAGAATAAATGTATCGACACGAAATTTTATATGTGAATCCAGAACCGCCTAACGACGACACCTATGGGGAAGGCTTAACATAATAGCTCCAATAATGAAATGAAATAAAATGAAACTTTATTGCTTATAGAGATACAAATATCATAGCAAGGGTTGACCTCACTAGTTCACACATAAATATAATACATTAACATAATATATAAAAGTTTATATATCAATACAACTTATAATTAAAAAATAGAAAATATAACTAACTTAATTAAACAAAAAATTTAATAATTAACATAATAATTTGGGCCGAAGTAAAGAAAAGAAAAATACCAACTGTTGTGAAATGTGTTATATTGAAATGTATAGAGAGGGCAAATCATAATAAAACTACTACTTACTGAATAAAACACTTAGAACGAGTCAAAAAATTCCACTATATGTATTTATATAAAATACACAATATATTTCGCTGGTTAGAGCATTGACAAGCGTACAGGATACAGAGTTATGACTGGTGAATCACACCAGTGGTGATAATATTTTGAAAAAAGTCAAGATAGAGGGTGGGAGGGGGGGAGGGGTAGGAGGGGAAGAGTAAGGAAGGGGAAGACCAGGAGGGGGGGGAACTACCATACTATATCACAATTCAATCAGAAAAATAATTAAATAATATATCTCAATATTAACCTATTACTTATATCACAATATTAACTATATCTCAACATACAACACGTTGAGATATAGTTAATATTGTGATATAGTTAATAGGTTAATATTGAGATATAGTTAATAGGTTAATATTGAGATATAGTTAATAGGTTAATATTGAGATATAGTTAATATTGAGATATAGTTAATAAGTTAATATTGAGATATATTATTTAATTATTTTTTTAGTTAATTTGTGATATTGTATAGTAGCCCCCTCCCCCCCCCCCCCCCCCCCCCCCCCCCCCCAACATTTATGCGAGACTATGTATTGCATATTTAACAATATGTGTATATTTTGTTGCAGAAAACCTTCAATACCTTCGCTTGGGAGACAACAATCTGCACAGCATCCCGAGCGACGCTCTTCGCCGGCTACATCGCCTACGACATCTAGACCTACGAGCCAATAATATTTCTGTGATTGCTGACGATGCATTTGCCGGATTCGGTGACTCTATAACATTCCTCAACCTGCAGAAGAATGAGTAAGTTCATCATAAACTAGAGATGTTGCTAAGAATGCATTGAGTGCTAATTGCACTCTCCACCTGTCTTAATATTTATATATGTAATAATAGTGGGTTCGAAACCCGACCGAAGCCCTTAGTTTATTTTATCTGGGAGGTAAAATAAACTTAAGCACGCCGTCCTTCGGATGGGGCGTTGAGCGATGGTCCGGTACTCGTTAAAGACCTCTGCCCTAGGTAAATAAAAATTTAGGGTAGGCAAAATTTATGACTCCCACAGTAGAGTGGAGCTCTTGCCCACCAGAGTGACGAAAGAGAGCTCTGGTAGTAGGCGATATGACCTCGTAGTTAAAGCCCGGGCATGAGTCATAAAACCTAACCTAACGTATATGTAAAAATATGATAAGGGTTTGTGATTTTTAAGAAGATTTCTAGATAATGTGGAAGAATAAAAGAGTGGAAACTGAAGAATACAACATAAAAAATCTTCTTAAAGATCAAAAAATTGAATTTCAAGATGGACGATTGCAGTTGAAAACATGAAATTTTCACTATTTTTATTCTGTGTTTTTAAATTCATCCCTCCTACCTCTTGGGGGATTTATCCCTCCTATCGCTTGGGGGATTATTCCCTCATCCCAAACGTTTTATAGAATAACCCAACAAAAGACAGGAGAAGGTTTTATCATCGATTTAAAGACAAAATAAAAAAAAAATCGTCGGTGAATCACCGGCAATGTACTTCCCCTGATCGAATTAATCAATTAACTTCTCACTCCTCCTCCAAAACCAGTCGACCATTTGCACTAATATTCAACAGTTGACTCTTAGGGGCTCCTAAATCCTCATACTAAATTTCATGTCGATACATTCATTACATCGGCAGTTATTGGGGTTTTGAATTGGCCCCTCACTTATCCCCCCCTTCTTTTCTGCTGATTCCGGTTTTGAATTTACATATTTACATATCCGATTGCCGATTTGACTGAAATTCGATAGGTGTTTTCCTTACGGAGTTTTGGTCACACATATAAAATTTTTTTCATGTTACATTCATTCTATCGGCAGTTATTAGAGTTTTTATAGCTTCTCTCCTAATCCCCCCTTCTCGCTAGTCGATTTGGCTGAAAAACAATATATGTCATTAGAGGGTTCCGGACCCACATATGAACTTTCGTGTTGATACATTCATATTTGGGGTCTAGAGGTCGGAAAACATGAAATTTTTGACCGATTCCATAACTTTCCTTATACTTCGTAAAGCTGAGGAAGTGAAAATAGTGAAAAGTTGTGTTTTTAATTTTCTAACTGCCACCGCCTGGTTGAAGGTAGGATGCCGCATTGAACACCTTGTATAGAAGAAATAAGTTTTAAATAAATCGAGAGAAAAATAGCTGCGTCTAAATAATACAACGTAAATATTGACGGAGTGCAAAAGCTCTGCTCAAAAAAGTTCACGAACACAAAAAGTAGAGAGTTCTGGTAATAAGCACAAAAACTCATGGTGGGGGGGGGGGGGGGGGGGGGGGGGGGGGGGTCCGATGCACTGAGTTCTTTGAGCCTCCTCCCTCTTTTGAGGCATAAAAATAAAAAAAGAGCCTTTGTCTACTCAAGTCATATGATGTTTTATTATCCTATTTGCAGAGGAAATTGCAAAAAATATATTGGATTCCCTTCGGATCATTTTCGTATTTTATTTTCTGTAGAGGATATTATGTTTTTCAATTTTCATAAGAATATTTTATTTTCTACAACGAATAAGATAGGTAATGAGATATTCCTAAAACTATTTTAAAAAATGGTTAGTTAATAATTATATAGATATATGTCGAGTTGCTCAAAGCTGGCTATAATGGGCTGGTGTTCTACACCTAGGGACCTAAGCATCCAGTGCTCTTATCCCTTCCCTGGAAACGCTGGGCTTCTCCCTTATTATATTACCTGTATG
The DNA here is from genome assembly GCA_963662175.1 of Aradus depressus. Taxonomy (NCBI): domain Eukaryota; kingdom Metazoa; phylum Arthropoda; class Insecta; order Hemiptera; family Aradidae; genus Aradus; species Aradus depressus. The sequence continues at coordinate 33,612,152 of OY759223.1, forward strand.
TTTAAACTACCTAAACCAAGTCCTTCATGAAGTACTCAGTCTCCCAGTTTCGTTAATGAACTGGACCAATCTTTCTAAAGTCCTCTGTGGACATCTTTACCAAAAATGTGGGATCTCGTTTATTTGCTATATAAATAAAACAAACTTATTTTTTGAAATATTGTCTATTCCACATGGAATAGACAATATTTCAAAATCTATATATAATATTATCTATAATATCTATAGCAATTTTTCTCTCGTCTTATTTAAAATTCATTTCTTAATTCATAATGGTAGGTTAATAAGGAGTGCCACTATCTGTTGGTTGCCGCTCCCTGGTTTAAATAACTTGATGGTAGGTTGATAAGGAGTGCCACTGTCTGTTGGTTGCCGCTCCCTGGTCTAAATAACTTGTTGGAAGGTTGATAAGGAGTCGCACTATCTGTTAGTTGCCGCTCCCTGGTCTAAATAACTTGATGGAAGGTTGATAAGGAGTCGCACTATCTGTTGGTTGCCGCTCCCTGGTCTTTTGTTTGTCTACTGATCAGAAATTTAATTAAACGGTCACTATTGGGAGATTACCTCGCGGCTCTCTAATCAATGTCGCTAATGAGAGTCTTATTCGGACACAAACTCAGTTTAATTCTATCTCCTACCGAGCAACAATTGAACTAGCAAACTTATTTTTTTAAATATTGTCTATTCTACAAAATAAAAGTCGTACGTGGATCCACTAGTTATGTACTTCCCCAGCAAGAATAAATAAACTACGTTTTCGCTCTCCCTCCAAAGCTAAATCTCAACATTCGACTTACATAGTAGTTTCTGAATCATCGTACTAAATTTTGTGTCGATACATTCATTACATCGGCAGTTATTACAGTATTCACGTCGAGCCCCCTTCTCTGCTCAACCATTTTGATACAAAAATCTTCAATTTCTTTCAGTTTTTTTTTTTTCAGTCAGAAACAGTTTGCTTTCCAACTCTTAAATTCTTTACGATTTTAGTTAGTGATTCCCCTGCATCAATACGAAACAAAGCTTGGAGTTTGAGCTCCATTGTCACAGTCACTTTCTTTCGTTTAGTTGCCATTTCTAGACACAAACACTCGCACAAAACGGTACGTAAAAACAACAAAACACAGCTGTAACAGACTCACGAATAAACGAATACAGTAATACGATAGGAGTACAAACTGACAACTAAAGGGAAGGAAACGAAATAAAATGAGAGACTCTAAAAACAGCTGTCGGAAGTGAGTCATTTCCTGGAAAATAGGGGGTCATTTTTGTCGGCACTTTTTCATCCAACGTAGCCAACTAAGTCAAGTCAAACCCTCTCTTTCAATTATTTTCGTACTTACCACTCGCTAAATTAAATTTTTAGTTTACTAAATTTTAATTCGTTTTTTTTAAATCCCGTCCAGATTAACCGGATGTCAGGATAATCGGGGTCCGGATTAGCGGGACTCTACAGTATTTAAAACTTATTTTTTTCTATACAGGGTGGCCCAAATTCAATGCGATTCCCTATTTTCACCCAGATGGTTGCAGTTACAAACATGAAACAAACACCACTTTTCAAAATATTTCATCCTAACTTTAAATCCTTCTTTAAACCACCCCTTGGGGGGTGACGCCACAACCCAAACTTTTTTTTCAATGGGGCGCTAATGGTTTTTCTTTACTAAATGTTTCAAAAGAGAAATGACACAAAGTATATAATTTATTGAAACTAATTGATTATTTTTGTTTACAGTATAAGGACGTTGCCTGCTGGCTTTGAAAATCTGAACTCCCTGGAAACACTGAATTTACAAAATAACAAAATAGTTCACATCGCTGAAGAAATCATGGAGCCTATTGTGGACACGCTGCGTGTTGTCGATATCATGGGTGAGTAGTTGCAATGTTTACAAGGATCTTTAAAAATAAAAGTATTTTTATATCGATACATTCGTTACAATGGCAGTTATTAAGGTATTTGTGTCGATATATTAGGGTATTTGAGTTGACCTCTGTTCCTCTCCTCCCCTTTGGGTCATTCCGCAGAAAATTAATAGGTGTTATCCTTTAGGACTTTGAATTTACATTTAAGGGAAGTTATTAAAGTTTTTGTGTTAAGCCTCTTCCTAATCGTTTGGCCGATTTGGCTGAAAATCAACAGGTGTCGTTCTTAGAGGGCTTCGAATTTACACATGAAATTCCGTGCCAAAACATTCATTACGTCAGTTATTAGAGTTTTTGTGCTACGCCTCTCTCTCCCCTTCGGTCGATTTGATTCAAAATTAATAGATTTCGTCCTTAAAAAGGTTCTGGATACAAATATAAAATTTCTGTTGAAAACTCCGCATGGAATTGTTGACCAAATACATAACTTCCTCTATACTATGTATATCTAGGGAATTAAACATTGTTCAAGTGCGAGCCGGACCTAGTGAGATAAGGGTTCCGTACCTTGGAAACGTTCCCCATTTGTGCTAGAACAACGAAACAAATCAGCCCATTATTGTTGATAGGTAGTTTCAAGGTACAACCCCTCTCGGCATCTTGCGACAGCAGGCTCTACTTCAGGCCCTACTACCATGGTGGATATGAGCCCGACTCTACTGTGGGAATCTTAAATTTTGCCTACCCTACATTTTTATTCATCTAGGGCAGGGGTCTTTAAAGAGTACCTGACATTGTACAGGCTCGGGACCATCGCTTAACGTCCCATCCGAAGGACGGCGTGCTTAAGTTTATTTTACCTCCCAGATAAAATAAACTAAGGGCCTCGGTCGGGTTACGAACCCACTATGTGCTCAGAAGTCAAGCACGCATACCACTGAGCCACCGGCGCCCTCTACTACTTTAATAAAACCCCTTAAATATAAAAATAAAAAATATATCTCTGATCAAAACCAAAAAATGTTTTCTGTAATTTTTATATAGTAATTCCTTACTATCGGATGAAGCAAAAATATATAAGCTTAGAATCGGTATGTTACCAGCTTTCATTTGACACCCTGTATATATATATATATTTTATCAACTTTCACTCTAATCCAAAAAAATTATTTTGTTTTCTCGCTTTTCCTAAATTTTTCTTTTGCACGTCTGCATGTTAGCAAGACTCATCAAAATTTGAAGTGTCTATGTCAAACGTTTCCACAGTTATGAGGCCATGACAGACCGACAACCGACACTCACCATAAAGGATCTGGTTTTATTTATTTTTTAAGGTACAAAACCGTAAAAAAATAACTCCCCTGTCGGATGAGATGTGAAACAACTTTTTTTTTTGCAATTTCGGTTCTGTTATTGTATTATTTTATATTATAAGTAATGTATTATTCATAAAGTAACAATCAAAATGGGAGCTATGATTTCAGAGACTTTTTGTTTAAAAGTTATTGTTTTTTGATCAAAATATTTTGCTTGGCGGATTTTTATTATAATATATATTTCATATAATGAATACAGATATTTCTGATATTTAGGATCTATGAAAAATCCATTTCAATTGGTCAGATCGTTGTTCGGACTCGGATACCAGAGTTATAGTCCTGGGCAACATTGTTGTATGGCAAGTGTTATTCACTCCACCGACATAGCTCCTCCACACAGAGTTTGAAATTGAAAATTATTTTTTATTACTGAAAAATTAAATCATAACTTGATTTTTATTTATAGCTTTTAAAATTCATTTTGTGATTTCTCTCAAAAATTAATTCTTAGTTTTCTGTCAATAAATCAAAAATCACCCCGCTATAATTATTTCTGAGCGAAATTTTTTAGATCAGAAATAACACTTATTACTTGAGCGATATTTTTTCCACTCGAAATAAAACTCAAAACGCTCTATCTCGCTTACGATTAAAGCTATCTACTGGTGGTTAGTCTTATTCGATTCAGCTTGAAAAAAAGAATCAATCTCTGCGTTTGTTCAAAAGTAATTTTTTTTTTTAATTCTTTTAAAAAGTAGGATACAGTCATAATATGACTAACGACAACTGTATCCTACTTTTATATCCGGATGAAAAACGAAAAGACGAATTTGCTCACTAATCAATGAGTATTCAATTTTAAAAGCATGATCTGCTCAAGATATTCTGGTGTTAAACGGGTGCGAAGATAAATAAAACTGTATTTAACGGCCAGAAAGGCTCTTTCTACATTCATTTTGATTGCACTTCTAAAAGTATTCCGAGCGTGGTCAAATTTATGTGTCTACCTACAATCTTAAAGGAATGACATCACAACGTCAGCGTTTAAAAATTGTACCACTGAAAAACACGGGACCCCTTATCGAATATACATTGGAAGAAGATTCCAATGATGTTCCTAAATGAACAACAATATAAACAAACAAACATTATCTCTTAGCGATAAATACAAAGTTGGTGAGGGGGATAGCGATAAATCTCTTTTTCTATCCTCTGAACACCTGTTTACGTATTGATGTTTTTGTAAACAAGATCAACGGTCAATATTTAGTTTTCAAGAGGAGTTTCGCTTTTGTATTACAGTATTACATCAGCCATTAATCCCCCCTGTATAATTCAGTTACCATTGAACTGTTCAAACAGTGCATCTGAGTGTGGTGTTTAAGATTCTGATTTAATTAATTAATGATATCATTGTGCCAAAATGGGACGCAAAAAAAATGATGATGGTGATTCGTGATGCGTTTGTGTACGATTTCAAACGAGGAGTGAGCCAGTGCAGAAACTGTGAAAAGGTTATTGCCGGATCTTTCAACACCAGCACATCTCGAGCAGATCATGCTTTTAAAATTAAGTACTCAATAGTGTATGTGGTTAATGAGAAAATTAGTATTATCGTTTTTGATCCCACTTCATTGTTTTTTTATTTCATATTTGTATATTGATGAAATAAAATAAATATCTCTTTGTAGTTGCCTTTAATTTTGTCTTTGTATACTTTTCTTTTTGAATTTACATCGAATAGTTTTAATAGGCCTTTTACACGACTGGTTACAACTATTTCCTACTTTTGAAGACAGATTTTGACAAATGTTTCCTTTCTGAGAAAGTTAAGTGATTGATTCTTAAAGAGTTTTACAAGTTGATTCGAATAAGACCAACTGCAAGACGATAACTTCAGTATTAAGAGATATACAGCGTTTTAAGTTTTATTTTGAGAGAAAAAAAATATCGCTCAAGTAATAAGTGTTATTTCTGATCTAAAAAATACCGCTCAAAAAGTATTTTTCTTTTTGATTCAAACGTTTTTCACTCAATAAGCACTTCTTGACGTTTAACTTAAAAAAATATAAGTCAAATGTTAACAGTTAATTTTTAATTAGATGCATAAATCTTACCGATTAACTTTTGACTTTTATTTAAAAATCATCAGTGATTTTTACTTTTCCAATCAAAAATAACTGTCATTTCTTGATTTACAAAAAAATTAATTCTCATATTCAATCCCTGCCTCCACACGTTAATGATACCGGTCGGATCTGGTGCGGTAGAATGACATCACTTCAGTGACACATTTCCGTTTCATGGTTGAGTTGCATTAATAAAAAAATTACGTTTACCCTCCCTAAAGAAGTTTCACAAAAAAAATGTAAACTTTCTGTCCCTGCAGGCTTATTCTTTTTTTTTTTTTTATTCAATACCTTTAAGTCATTAGAAAACAAGACAAATGATAAATAGGCTACCTCCTCCCAGATGACGGAGTCTGAGTGTGGGAGGGGGAGCAGTCAGCTAGGACTGTACATCGCTGTTAATAGTTAGACATATTCATTCTATCTTTGACATATATCAATAAGAAAAAGTAAATATATATACACTTAGATATATATTGTAACATGTAGAAATAGGGGGGGGGGGGGGGGGGGGGGGGGGGGGGGGGGTATTGTATAAATAAGGATATATCATCATATATGATATTCACTCAAGAAGGGTGGGGGAAAAAAGTGGGAGCGTGGAGCGAGAGAGAACAGAGGTTGTTGGTGTGTGGTCTGGAGAGAGAAAGAGAGAAGTGTTGGGGTTGCAGATAGAGAGTGAAGCAGGAAGGTTGTTGGATTTTTGTGGTTGGAGAGAGAGAGAGTGAAGTGGAAGGGTGTTTTTTTTTTTATGGGAGAGTGCAAGTGAACGGATGATAGAGAGTCGACTGGAGTAGTGAAGATTCTTTGTGGAGTTGGAAGTCTGGAGTTCTGGAAGTGGGCGGATTGATGCAAGAATCTATGAGCCTATGATGTACTGAGAAGAGCAGCGGAGGATTGGAGGATAGATAGAAAAATGTGAGTGGATAAAAAGATAAATGTTATATTATCATTGTCTACCGATCTATGTTAAGGTGTAAAAACTAAGGGTAGAAATATTAAATCTTATTCCATGAAAACATTTTTATTAAAAGAATTCACCACCCATTTAATTATTCAAAATTACAATAGTAAATTTTAAGAGAACAACGATCATTACAATGGCGCAACAACGTGGAGCTAAATTTTAAAAAAAGAATATAATTATATTTTACCGTATAGAAGAATTATTACAATGGCCACCAACGTGGGGCAATTTAAAAAAATAAAATAAATTTAAAGAGAGTATAAGATTTATTACAATGTACTTGATATATTAATAAAGTTCATATTAAGATGGAAGAATTCCTAAGAATAAAGACAACTAATGAGAAGAAGCAATACAAAAAAAAGAAAAAAATGTCAAGGTCCACGCAGTAGATTTTCCGTGAAAACGTCGGGATGAAATCATTTTTCATTTTCTTTTCGATGCTGCCGTAGCTCTTGCATTTGCTCGGCACTAGACTTTTTAGGGTTTTTAAATTCCTTTTGATGTGAGCTTTCCTCTGATTTCCGTTTTCTATAATTCTGCGCATATTTACGATTCATATGAGACATCTTTAATTTTTTTGCAATTTTCAATTTAATACCGATTTTTACATATATTTCGGCGAATATTTTTATTGTTTCACTTTGAGTCCTAGTAGTGCTCCTCAAGCTCTTCACAATGACACCCGAATCAACGTCCTATCTAAACGCGTTATTACGCTACACTAATTTATAATTTTACACAACGCTAATTCGCAACAATCATCCGCCGACGCCCACACTAGCCCGATAACGTCACAGGCAAAACAAACGCTGCACACGTACAGACATGCTCTATCCGTTGTTATCGCATTATTAGTCTCATAGTTATTGTCGATTGAAATCTGACGGTATTTTGTAACAAGTTTGACCGGCTATCACTGTGCATAACGAGCGAATAGACGTTTTCACGTCAAAAAGCGAAAAAAATAAAAATAAAAATAGAATCTTTAGAAAAAAGAAAAAGTGACTAAAATAAGAAATATTCCTCGTAATATAGAAGAAAAATAAAATAAAAATAGATGAATAATGAAGAGCTGATGGAATGAATCTGACAACCAGGTGACCTTTTGACGTACGGAGCATTCAAAATAATTCCGTTTTCCCGATATTCAAAGCCCTGTAACTCGCGTATATCGACAGATTGGGAAAAATTTGCAAGAACAAAAAGTGTTTATTTTTGATAGTTTAATGCATGAAAGTAGGTCCGAACGTTAAAAACGAAGTTTTGAAAATCAAGTATTTCAAGTATAGATCAATTAAATGGGATCTTTGGATTACAATCATCAGTTTAAATGTAGATTAGAGATTAGGTTAGGTTTTATGACTCATGCCCAGGGCTTTAACTACGAGGTCATATCGCCTAGTACCAGAGCGCTCTTTCGTCACTCTGGTGGACATGAACCCGACTCTAATGTGGGAGTGCTAAATTTTGTCTACCCTAAATTTTTATTCACCTAGGGCAGGGGTCTTTAACGAGTATCTGACATCGTACAGGCTCGGGACCACCGCTCAACGTCCCATCCGAAGGACGGCGTGCTTAAGTTTATTTACCTCCCAGATAAAATAAACTAAGGGCCTCGGTCGGGTTTCGAAACCACGTCCTTGAGCTCAGAAGTCAAGCACGCATACCACTGAGCTACCGGCGCCCTCTAATTAATGTAGATACTCGAAATTATGATATTTTTATGTTTCCATAAATAAAGTTTTTCAGTAATGAACCCAGTTTTTCTGAATTTTTTATGAAACCACCTATATATAATCAAAACACCTATATATAAAATTTTGTTTCGATACGTAGATTACATCGGCAGTTATCAGTCCTTTTTCCGTCCCTGGTCACCCTCAACTTTTCAATTAACCGTTTTCTGAAATGAAAAAAATAAATAATTTTGAAGTATTCCATTCTTATTATTATTGTTCATAAAAATGTAATAAAGTGTAAGTGTTCTGCTATATGAAATTTTTATAATTTCTGAAGTGTACAAGTGGGCCACTAGTGTGGAGTGTTTCTGTGTTTGAGTCACTTTAAGCGACCTCTCAACGAACCTGGTATAGTCCATAGAGCAGTAAGTTCGAAGTGGCACTCTCTTCCAACATTTACTAACAAAACATCTGACATAAACAACTCTACAAAAACACACTTGTCTCAATGTTTGCTTAAGTTTGCCTGTTTGCATGATGGACTAAGATGGTTCTTCCTGCAATGTTTTTATTTTGTTTTCTGTTGACAAACAGAGGGCCTTTCTTTCATTATATGGGGAGCGAACAAAAACAAAAAAAAAGGTTAAAAGTTGTCCCCCCTCCCCCCAACCCTCCTAGTCTTCATTTCTCTTTGGGCGATTTACTATATGTATATTCCTCATGGAGTTCTGTATCCACATATAAATTTGAGAGCGCCAGTAGCTCAGTGGTATGCGTGCTTGCCTTCTGAGCTCAAGGTCGTGGGTTCGAAACCCGGCCGAGAGGCCCTTAGTTTATTTTATCTTGGAGGTAAACTTAAGCACGCCGTCCTTCGAATTACGTTAAGCGATGGTTCCGAGCCTGTACGATGTCAGATACTCGTTAAAGACCCCTGCCCTAGATGAATAAAAATTTAGGGTAGGCAAAATTTAGGACTCCCAGAGTAGAGTCGGGCTCATTTTCACCAGAGTGACGAAAGAGCGCTCTGGTAGTAGGCGATATGACCTCGTAGTTAAAGCCCGGGCATGAGTCATAATAATTAACTCCACATATAAAATTTCATATTGATATATTCATCCTGTCTCAAGATATCCTGTCCATACGACACTTATGCTTGTTTTCAGTTTTGGATTCAAGACAAAACATGAAAATAGAACTATTTGACGTATCAAAAATCTGTTTGCACAGTTCTTCCTTGTTTCTTTAGTACTTTAATAAAATGTAATGAAACTCAAAAGGGAAACCCGCCCTTCGAAGGTCTGTTTGAGGCATTAAAAGGGTCATTTTTGTCTTTTCGAGGACGCCATACTATAGCTCTCGGCGAGTGCTACAACTTTAGTCCTATGTACAATTTTGATATCTCTAACCGTTTAGGAGTTATTTCACTTGTGGCCCGCCTATCTGGGTAGTTATTTCACTTGTGGCCCGCTTATCTGGGTAGTTATTTCACTTGTGGCCCGCTTATCTGGGCCACCCTGTATATACATATATCGACAAACAATACGTTTAAACTGAAAACCCTAATAACTTGTGATGTAATGAATGTATCAACACGAAATTGTGGTTAGTTAATATGACTCATGTCCGGGCTTTAACTACAAGGTTATATCGCCTACTACCAGAGCGCTCTTTCGTCACTCTAGTGGACATGAGCCCGACTCTACTGTGGGAGTCCTAAATTTTGCTTACCCTAAATTTTTATTCACCTTGGATAGGGGTCTTTAACGAGTAACTGACATTTTACAGGTTCGGGACCATCGCTTAACGTCCCATCTGAAGGACGGCGTACTTAAGTTTCATTTTACCTCCCAGATGAAATAAACTAAGGGCCTCGGCGGCGTTTCGAACCCACGACCTTGAGCTCAGATTGCAAGCACGCATACCACTGAGCTACCGCGGCGCCCTCCGTGAAATTATATATGAGGGTTGAAGTCTCTGAAAAAAACATCTTTTGATTTTCAGCCAAATTGACCAATGGAAAGGAGCGTACAGATTCCAAATATGAAAAATAAAATTCAGTTTGCCTGTGAACACGATAGCTCCCGGTATAATGAAGCCATCAACACGAAATTTTATATGTAAATACAGAATCCTCTAAAGACGACATCTATTGATTTTCAGCCAAATCGACTGGAGTAAAACAGGAGATTAGGGGGAAGACTCAACACAAAAACCCCAATAACTGCCGATGTTACGAATGTATCGACATGAAATGTCATATTTAAATTCGTAACCCAATGAGGACACGACCTGTCAAATATCAGCGATATCAGCAGAAGGGAAGGGGGTTTAGGGGAGGAGGCTCGATTCAAAAATCCCAATAACTGCCAACATAATAAATTCATCGAGACAAAATTTAGTATGAGAATTTAGGAGCCCCTATGCAAGAAAACTATTGAATATTAGCGCAAACGATCGACTTGTTCTGGAGAGTGAGCGAAACGTTAATTGATTAATTCCTTCTGGGGAAGTACACCGCCGGTTACCGATGATTTTTTTTAAATAAGTTTTCCAAATTTCAAATAGAAAATGAGGGAAAATATATACTGAATTATTTGAGTGGAACAAGAGACTGTGATGGCTATTGATCTAAAAAGGGGGGATCTAAATGTTGATAATTAGCTGGAGTAGAGTGTGTTGTAATTAATATTTTGTTGATAAACACATCTGGTTGTCAGTTAACAACAATAGTAGTCAATTTAAATTAGAAACATGGGTTTAATAAGGGAATGTATGTTCAGTATCGTGCTCTATCCTTGTATGGGGAAAAATTAAATTCAAATGTCGATATAGATATATACTAGCAGTAATACCCGGCGTTGCCCGGGGAACTTTGACTTTTCTCCCAATATCTCCTATAAGGCTATTCAGTTCCTCGACAGTACATTTATGATGTTATAATTTTCAATTATTCATACGGAATAAGGCTTATAGTCCTTCAACTGCTAGCTTTGGAGCTAAAACTAATTTATTCAAAAAGATTTCTCATTAATCGTTGCAATGGTTTTTCGAGTTACAAAGATTGCGTGAGTGGATGCTGGGATAGAGCAGGGGTTGATTAAAAAATAGACCTTAACCTTCCGGTAGATAAAACTTATCTATTCAAAAAGATTCCTCATTAATCATTGCAGTGGTTTTTGAGTTACAAAGATTGCGTGGGTGGATGCTGGGATGGACCAGATATTGAGGTACTAATACGCCTATAACCTTCCACAGATGATGACGAACAAATTTTAAAAAAAATTAATCAAATCCATCAAGCCGTTCGTGAGTTATAGCGGGACAACGCACAGACATTTTCAGCTTTATATATATGATATTTTTTTTTTTTTTCATAAATTGCAGATAATCCTCTGGAGTGCGACTGCGAATTGCGCTGGTACTCTGCTTGGTTGAAGAATCTCCGTGACAAAGATGATGAAATGATGCAGAAAAAACGTACAGTGTGTACAATGCCCCATGAACATCGTGAATACCCCGTGCAAGCGATGCCGCTGGAGCGAATGAACTGTGTGGGTAAAAATCTAGAGCGAACTTCTTACGGGTCAGGAGCATCGCGCTCTTCATCCTATCCACAGCCCTCCTCTTACCGGTCTTTTTAAATGTTTATTAAATAAAGAAAATCATGAATATTATGGATACGTTCATCTGAAATAAGACGCTGACGTCATTTATTACAATTTATTATTTTTTTTTTATTATTTATTATTTTTTTTATTATACAATATACTTGTTTACATTAACAAAATATTGTCAAAGTAAGATTTGTTTTAAAATCTCTTTAAAACTTTCATATTACTTATATAATTTTTTTCGATGTTAATATATATATTTTTTGAGTGAATCAAAATTAGATCCTCAGAATTTCAATTGTCCCCCCCCCTCCCCCCCTCCCCTCCCCCTCCCCCCCCCTCCCCCCCTCCCTCCCCTCCCCCTCCCTCCCCTCCCTCCCCCTCCCTCCCCTCCCCCTCCCCCTCCCCTCCCCCCTCCCTCCCCTCCACCTTCCCTCCCCCTCCCCTCCCCTCCCCTCCCCCTCCCCTCCCCCTCCCCCTCCCCCTCCCCATCCTACAATGTACATTTTTTAAATTACATATTCAAAACCTTGACCCTTGAAGAAGGAGTCTCCAAATCGTCACACTTAACGCAGAGAAATGTTGGTTTTTTTGGCTTAAAGTGCCTTTAAACTTTGTTGAAACTTATATAAAAAAGAAAATCGTTTCGCCAAAATTTACTGCTGTAATCATATATAAAATGTAATTTTTCAATTTTTTTTTTTTTTTTTCTATTTAATTCCTAGTTCATGATTATAGTTAATAGAGATCATGTCATAGTTTTGTCCAATATTATGTTTCAAGAATTTCAGTATCCTTACAATATATCCAAGAAAAATTTAAATTTATAATCCAGATGCAGTTTTCGTTATAAAAATTATGTTTCGAAAATTGTGATGCAACAAATTGATCTATCTTAAAAATAAAATTTGTATAAATAATAAATTACGATTTATTTTCGATCTGAATACTATTAGTAATATTTTATTTTTTACATTTTTATTATTATTTACTATAATTTATTTATAGTTATAATAAAAGTTATTTTCAAAATGTTAGATATTCTGAAATACAGGAAACAACACTATTCAAAACATATCTTTTTTGTGATATATATATATATAAAAGTAAATAATTTTATAATGAAATTTAAATGCACATTTTATAAATATAAATAATACTTTTATTAATAAATATTGTATTATTAGTTGAGCACATTGCCCTTTTTAAACCCTAAAACTAGATTGTGTGTAGTTTCCAGTAAAAAAATAAATGAATAAAAAATGGGGTAAGGGAATATTTAAAAAAATATATTTGTATAAAGATAAAATTATTTCTGTGATGGAAAAAAAAAAAAAAAATGTTTTTGGCTTAGTAATTCTAAATTGTTTCTTTTTTTTTTTAAAGTGGAAACACATTTTGTCAAAACTAACATATCACATTTCAACTAAAAAAAAAAAATACGATAAATATATTAACTGTAGGTTTCTTAAAACCGAAATGTGTTCATTGTTAAAATGTTTCTTTGTTTTTTTTTAAAGCGAAATAGTAGGAGGGTTTTATGAATAATGGAATGCATATCTAATTTGACTGTGAAAAAATAGACAAAATAACGAAAAACATATCAAAAATATAAATAAAATACAATGAACATTTATTTATTCTAATTTTTATTTCAATTTTTGGGGTATGTAAGGAGATTTTAAATAAAATACATATATAATAATATACTGTATGGCAGCTATATTAATCTCCCATCATTAATTATTTTTTCTGTATTTACTATATATATTTTTATAAATACTTATAATGTTGGTTAATTTTTAATTTTTCATGGAGACTTGTCATTTTGAGTCGACATATTTGATGAGTGTAGACAGAATTTTTCACTCAAATAATAATTAAAAAATGCACCAACATTACAAATATTAAAAGTCATCCAATGAAAACAAAACGACAATTAATGAGAAACTGAAGGAAAATATTCCCGAAACGTCTATGTATTAAGTATATTTTAAGTATCATAAAGTAAATAGGAATAATAATAGCTGCCACATATATTATTATATATTATTTATTATACGAATGTTTACCTTTTTTTTTTTTCACAAATATCAATAATTTATAATTTGAGTAATTACCATTAATAAATATATTTTTTTAGTTTATCATTATAATAACAGGATGTCAAAACATCTTTTTGTAAATACAATTATGTTAGCTTGAAAAAAAATATATATTGTTTTGTTCATTATTTTTTTTTTTTTAAATATTAAGTTGCACATATCTATTATCGTGTAAATTGTAAATTTAGAAATTAGAACATTTTAGATAAATCTTTCTTAATTGTCTTTTATTCTTTAAAAATCTTTCGGTCCAGTTTCAGTATATATAAAATAAAAATTTATAATTAATATAAATGTTTGTAAATTATATCTATAATATATATATATATATTCATATAAAAATATATTGTATATTTTCAAGCATTATGTGTCTTTAAAAATATAACATATATTGTTATTGTGTTATTTTATGCAGGTTCCAGTCTGGCATGAATATTGAGTTTTAAGACGGAAATATGCAATGTTCTCTGTTGTGAAGAGCATAATTCTGGATTTTATTAGAATAAGTCGGAAATATCACTATTTTCTATATCTATATTTTCTATATTGGGTGGGGGACCCAACCGAACTAAATTCGGACGATTCACAGTCGGAATGAAGTAGCTAAAATGTATGAGGAATGACAGTTTTTACAATCGGATTTTAAATGGAAATTGTGCAAACAAGCGCTTTTCTTCACAACTGTTGCACTAAATTCATGGAGTATGCTAATAGCGTAAATATTTCTAATGAGGATATAATGAGGATAAAGGATATCGGGCAATGAAATAACAAGAATCTATAGCAAAATTATTTCCCAAAAAAAGTTGACAATATTAATATTAACAAAAAATAAAAAAATCTATTATATAATGCTGTAGTGACATTTTCAGTAGATTTTAATCATAATTGGACTATTCTTAAAAAGAAAAAAATTATGCCTCATGAAATAGTTTAATTAAGTAATACCATTTTCTTCTTTTTTGGGCAAACGCACAACTAAACTAAAAAGTAAACATTTACGATTGATTATGGCAAATTCAAGACTGGATCTTTAAAAACATTTGCACTCTGTTCTATCTAAATTGAAACCAGAAAACCCTTTTGAACCACTTATGCGTAATTTTTTATGTAAATGAAACAAAGAAAAGATCTGAATTTCAATACGCAGGTACATATATTAACTATAAATTCTTCGTTGTAAATCTCAAGTTCATGTCATACCATGAGGGCCTATGCATTGCGAATGATATTTATTTGCAATCGTTTCTTTTGAATCTTTGACGCTTTATGTATAAAAATTAATATTTATAAAATATATATATATATATATATAATATATATTATATATATATTTATCACTTTGAAGAAGAAATGGGACAAAAGTTTTTTATTTGCCTCTTTGTTTTTCATGTTATATTTTTTGAACTGGGGACGCGGGCTGGTTGCAACGTTGTCAAGCCTTGCACCTCCTCCCTGCCTCTGTGCGTAGCTGACCCTTCTCTACGTGATGGACAGGAACGCACTCCCTCCCTACCTAGAACCCTTGCAGCCATGACTCCTCAACTCATTTACATTTGTTCTTGTAACATATCATTTTATAGAATTATAAGATTCTTCAATCTTTTTAAAAAACAGTTAAACCGTTTCTTCTTAAAAAATCCGAGTTTGCTATAGATTTTTTCTATAATACTATTTTCTACATTTTCATGAAGAAAGCCGCAATCTTGTGTTCCTTCTTTGAACATTTTTGTGAAGAAAACAGCTTTATTCTCACAATAAATCGGTTTTGGGTAAATTTATTCTTCAGTTCTTACACCTACTTACAGCTATTATTCTCCTTGAGTTCTAAATCTATATATAATATGAATAATTATGCCTGTAATTCAGCTTATAGTAAATAAAAGTACTCTTCCTATGACTCAGCAGTAAATAGATTTATTTTAAAATAAATATTATTGATGACACATTAGTGTTGAGAATCGGCTCCGGTTGTACAATAGAGACGTGGGTTCAGCTACATTATTCTCCAATTTACTCCACTCTTCAGTTTTTTTATTTCTATATTTACCGGATTTCTTCTTTTTTAATATTTACGATGTTGGTTTATTTTAAATTGTTGGTGAAGATTTGGACACAAATTAAAAATGAACCAATATCATATATAAAAATAAAAAATATATATACGGTAAATACAGAAACAACAAATTAATGTAGTTATTATGACTCATGCCCAAGCTTTATCTACAAGGTCATATTGCCTACTACCAGAGCGCTCTTTCGTCACTCTGGTGGACATGAGCCCGACTCTACTTCGGGATTTCTAAATTTTGTGCCTACCCTAAATTTTTATTCACCGGGGTCTTTAACGAGTACCTGACATCCCTTAATGTGCGTGCTTAAGTTCATTTTACCTTTGAAGGACCTCGGCCGGATTTCGAACCCGCGATCATGAGCTCAGTAAGCAAGCACCACTCAGCTACCGGCGCCCTCTACTATTATATATTATTTGAATTTATTCTTCATTGTTCTAGCTTAATTTATTTATTTCTTGCAATAGTTTTCTCGTTGTAATAAATACATGCTTGTGTCTTCTTACATCAACTCATATTTTGGTACTTTCAACTTTTGTCCCATATTTTTATTATTGCAAAATAAGTATTTATAATAAGGTTGTAAATCGTCTAGAAACCTTACAATATTATTGTATTTTTCGTTCAAGTTATGATAGTGCTAAGAAATTTTCTTATTTTCTTAGATTGTAAGCTGCCGAACAAAGGCGAACCAAAAATCATTGAATACATATCATCTATTCGACGGTTCATTTGATTAAAATGTAAAAAAAAAAAAAAAAAAAAATGGAAAAGTAAGAAAAATATATACATTAATAAAAAATAAATGTAATTCAACTTGCATTCTCTACGTGGACAATACAATGTATTGTAGTACATATGCAACATTTTTGTATATACCTATCATTGTGAAACATCACAATATTTTTTTATAGATAGAAAAAAAAAAAGTCAGTGCTGTTATTTAAATTGTCCACGGAGAAAAGTTGTGAGAACTGTCGAAAAATAATTGTGTACATTTATTTGTCTTTGTTACTAATAAAAATAAATAAATCTAATGTTTTATTAATATATTTGAAAATTATGAAAAAAATAAATAAAAATTTATCGTAGTTGTGATACATCCATGTTTGCCTATGGCATTACTGAATACATATCTTCAAAAACATATCCTAAAAAATATTTATATTAAATTTTTCTATTTTAATGTGGTTTCAAACTCTTTGTGTATATTATACTAATTATCAAAGTTATTACTATTACTATTATAGATGTATCTATGTTGTTGTTTGTGTCTATAATTCAACTGTTTATTAAAATAAAATAAAAATGTAAAAAAAAAAAACAGCCACACCAATGTGAACATTTTTCGTTATGGTGAAAACTGATGTACTGTGAATTGAATAAATAAAACTATTAAGTAATATTTTGGTATTTTATTTAATACTGATACTGACTGGACTGGACTGTCAACAGATCTCTTCACCCTCCATCATCTGTTCCAACACGATAATGTCTGTGTTCAGGTATATAACAATCGCTTGACAGTCTGTAGAGACCAGAGATGGGCAAACTGCGACCAGAGGCTCAGATGAGGGCCACAGGGCTCTCGAAAATGTGCTGAACAATAACCCTTTTTTTTTTGTTTTTCATATAGTTACTTGTCTCTACAGAACGCTGGCGTTCCTCAAGCAAGTATCCTGGGTCCTATCCTCTATACAATATACACAGCTGATATCCTCTCACCTCATCCCGACCCAGTCCCATCTTCCAGACATCTCCAAGAACATCTGACATCTCTTCAATCCTGGTACAAGTGGAGAGTGAACGCGAATGACAAGAAGTCAGTTCACTTCGTCTTTACTCTCTCCATCCTTTCTGCTATCTAGGCTTCCTACTCGACAAGCGACTAACATGGAAAACTCACACGATACTGAAAAGACAATAAATGAACAGACGCTACAAACTGTTACTTCGTACAATAACCAATGCTCCTAAATATGTTTTCAACAAGACCCTCCCATACCGACTTCAACATTCCCCTCGTCACTAAAGTTGCTAAATCCCGATACAAAAGTTATTTTCCTCTCTTAGTTCCCACAATAATCCTGTAGTCCATGCCCTCCATTCTGTCACACTTCCAGACGTCGCTTTAAGCGCCAATGGCCTAGCCTAGTAATGGCAGTGAGTTCCAAATGAGTGCAACTCCCCTAGGGAGTGTCACTACTGTATTTTCTCCCTTCTTGACATTTTGTCAATGCCATACATTACTCTTTTAGCAAATTTGCTTGTGCATACTATTGATACAATTGTTGTGAATACTTATTTGTAATTTAAAAAAAAAATGGATTTGTTGGCCACCCACGAGTTTAGCAGAGCCAGCTTTCAGTCATCGACCATCTTCAGTTCCAACTAACTTAATAAAAGCACATATGTTACAATATCTGTTCCCCACTTTTTTTACTTTCATTTAATTAGTTAACTCTGAAGATGGTCGCTATGACTGAAAGCTGGCTCTACAAAATAAACTTGTGGGGATGGAGAACAACTCTGTATTTCTTAATCAAATACAACACGCCCACAACAACCTCTAAAGAACCAATTTTATAATTCATTACTTCATTTTTTAATTTTGATCGATATTGATTTCTATTTAAACTAGGTATCTTACTTTTTTTAAGTCAACATAAGTTGAAGTTTCTTGTTGACTCAAAAAAAAAAAAAGTTAATTTAAATAGAAATCAATATAGGTCAATAATAAAAAAAATATAATTATTAACTGGTCCGTTCACATTTTCTACTTTCTGAGGTAATCCTAGGCGTCGTTTTGTTAACAGGAATATTGACTACCATATAAAATATAATGGTTAATATTGTTTTATTTGTCCCAAAAGTTTTCATAATTTATGAATAATGGCGAAACGATAACAAAATTAATATAAATATACACTGGGGACACCGAGGATCAAGCTGTTTGTTTCAAACAAACTTCATTAAGTGTAATTATTATTGATATTTCTCTGGTGCAAACGCCCAAAGGCAAAAGGGCTTAAGTCAGAATAAGTCTTGTGATCCAAAGGACAAGTGCATTTAAATATTTTTACCAAATGTAACTGAATGTTGCAATATTTACTTTGTTTATATTGAAATAATATTTCAAGCAACATAAATGATTAGCAGGAATTTTTCAACCTTCAGCAATTCCCCTCCTTAAATTCAGATTTGCTTACTTAAGCCCTTTTGCTCAAACACCCGAGATTTAAGACTGTAATTGCACAAAAACAATTACAGTTTCAAATTTTATAAATACTGAGGATGGGCTTGCAGCCTGAATTGTCTATATAGAAAAAATAAGTTTTAAACAGGAGAGACAAATAAACAGTTCTATATAAGCAAGTGTCAGGGAGAAAGCAAAAACTATATAAAATAAATATATATTTACTTTTCACATGTTAAAAAAGTACATAATTGGTAGAAAAATTTACAAAAATTTGAAGCTATATAAATTAAAACATTCTAAAGGCAACTATGACATAATCGGATTCATATTTGTGAGGCCTGATAGGAAAGAGGAGACGAAACATATGATATTTTCATTAATTTTATAGAACAGCCAAAAAAAACACGAAAAAGTGGAAAGTTAAAGGTTTTTAGATTTTCAAAAGGTTTTTGAAATTATTCTTATACATGAAAACTGACATAATTGCAGAGATATTGTGAAATAATTCAAATGGACTTGAAAATAAAATAAAACTGGTTTATTTAATATGTTGTCTAATTTCACTAACTATATATACATGGGAGTACTTTCGGTATTTCTACCATCCTCAGCCAAAAGCCTTATCTCTTATGCTTTTGGCTGAGGATGGTAGAAATACTGAAAGTACTCCCATGTATATATAGTTAGTGAAATTAGACAACATATTAAATAAACCAGTTTTATTTTATTTTCAAGTCCATTATTCTTATACGTTTTAATTTTCATTTTTCGTTATAAAAAAGTGCTGTAATCCAAGAGAGGCGAGATGGACAGCTGCTCCATCTTAATCCAAAACTGTAGTCTGATAAAGTAAAAATCGTCGGAGAATCACCAGCTGTGTACTTCCCCATCAATAATTAATCAATTATGTTTTCGCTCTCCCTCCGAAGCCAATCGATTCTGCGCTAATACTCAATATCTCACTTACATTCTGAATCCTCATACTAAATTTTGGTCGATACACAAAAATAATTTTTATATAACTCCATATCGAATTTTCGACCCACAACGTAACTTCCCTATACTTTGTATAACTGGGAAAGTAAAAACATTATATTTATGCGTACAGGACATCTTATATAAATTGTGGATATGTTTATAGTAAAAAAAATAGGGTGACGGAATAATGAAGAACTAGGAAAATATAAAATATGATGATGAACTACAAAATATGAAGTTGAAGAAGTGATGAGGTCACAGGATCATGTTTCCTGACCACCACACTCCAAAAGATGTCAAAAAAGTCTGTCTCCCTGAGTGAGTGTCTGTGAACACGATCACTGTACAATGTACATGTATTATTATATACGATAAAATGTATTTATTTACAAAATTTTATATGTGTATCCATCTTCTGAGGATGTCCCTTGTTGATTTGGAAAAGGGGGAGGCTTAACAAAAAAACTCGAAATAACTGTCGTTGTTATGGATATAACAATACAAAATTTCGTACGTATATTCAAACACTCATAAGGACATCACCTATATATGTTCTGCGGAATCGGCCAAAGAAAAGTGGGTTCAGAGAGTGGTTCAACTCAAAAAGTTTAATAACTGCCGATGTAATGAACTTATCAATACAAAATTTAGTATGAGAATTCAAAGACTCCTATGTAAGTCGACTAATTGATGAATTCGTGTTGGGGAAGTAAAATCCCGATGATTCACCGACTTATTTTCTCTTATTAACCCTCCTACGCATTAAGCTATTCCTATGAGGCCTCAAAAATATATTTTCTGCTTAAAATGTTAATATTGTTGTTAATATTTTAAACAAAATATGGCACCATTACTCTATATTGTTCGGTTTGGTTCAACATCCTTGTCTACTATCAAGTTGTAGAGAAACGACGAGTTCTCGATAGGTTGTTGCCATTTTCTAGCTCCAAGCTATATTCTACCAGACTGCTTAAATTATACAATAAATAGAAAACTATACATAAAAATACATCTGATCTATGAACATTATTTAAAGCTGTATGTTTTGGTTCTTTAAAATGAACATAATTAGAGATTCACTAAATAAAATGATTATATGTCATGAAATTTATGTTAAAAGTGTTGTTCTATAGTTAGTTATTATGATTCATGTCCGGGCTTCAATTACGAGATCATATCGCTTACTACCAGCAAGTTCTTTCATTGCTGAGCCCCAATCTACTATAGGAGTCCTAAATTTTTGAGCTAGTTAGTACCTGACGTACTGACTCGGGATCATCACTTAACGTCCCATCCGAAGGACGGTATGTTCAAGGGCCTCGGCCGGGTTTCGAATGTTAGGACAATGTTGTTAACAAATGCCGGCTAGCCAATTATGAAATTTAGTTTATTAGTTGTATGCAGGTAATTTCTATAAAATTAATAAATATATCACGCTCTACATGTTATGTTTAATATGCCTTTTATTATCCATTACTCCCTTTTTCTCTTAAGGGAATGGAAGTCTGGTATGGGGACGAAACATCTTGTCTGGACAAGTTCAGACACTGATTGTTCTGACCTCAACACGTACAATAGGTTTCCACGTGGGGCCTTTGTGTATGTGTGTGTCTTTTCGGATCATGAAAATCATATCCATATTTTTTGTAAAGATATCACAACGTGACCACACTTATTTTTTTATTAAATTGCCATTTTTCGAAAAAGATACAACATATATAAACATTTTGAAACAGTTCTTTGAACAGTAAAGTGGAAGAGGTTTTATGCAAATTCTGAACATTCTCATCAGTTGGAAATAAGCCCTTTTGCCCTGCAAGCCTCATAAATAAAAAATACAAACAACTGATATAAAATGTATATATTAGATTAAGGGCAGATATCCTCTGGCTGATTTTTTATGTACGAAATATTGTATATTTTAAAGGGCTAATTGAATTGAATTTTATGATCAACTTGTAAAAATAAAGGAAATATTAATTATTCCATTTTACAAAAAGCGCAAGTAATATATATTTTATGTGATTATGAAAATTGAAGTAGGTACGTTATAGTGAAATAAAAAAATTATCCTAATTATCCTAATGCCTATGGAATTCCAATGTTTCAAACATCATGATGCAAAAACAACCTTGTTCGAAACTGACAATGATTTATGGCACTCAGTTCTGAAACACTTCAACATAACATAAATTTCATGAGTTTCATCTGATTTCTTTTAAAATGAGTGCTTATTTGATGCCTTTAATTCGCCTATTCAATATACCAGACAGATAGGACAGAGGTGTCTTGTTATTTTCCGCAACCAGTTTGCGGATCTTACGTTCTTGCGCCCTCGTTAGGGGCTCACATGGGAACTTTACGCCCCGTCGGTGTGTTCTTGTTGTCATCATTGGTTCTTCTGGGCAGACTGTTGTGACTTCAGATCCCCTCACTCCTGATTCAGTTCTTCCTAAAATTTCTATTTCTTCATCTTCCTTGGTTTTGCTGATGACTTCTATTTCTTCATATCCAACTAGTGTCAAGTTCTGAAAAAATAAATAAAAATAAGAACATAGTAAATCATTATTACTTCTCTAACAATGCAAATTATGGGGGAATTTCAAGTTATCCGAACCCCACAATAAAATGTTAGTTATTATGACTCATGCCCGGGCTTTAACTACGAGGTCATATCGCCTACTACCAGAGCGCTCGTTCGTCACTCTGGTGGACATGAACCCGACTCTACTGTGGGAGTCCTAAATTTTCCCTACTCTAAATTTTTATTCATCTAGGGCAGGGGACGAGTACCTGACATCATACTGGCTCGGGACCATCGCTTAACGTCCCACCCGAAGGACGGCGTGCTTAAGTTTATTGTACCTTCCAGATAAAATAAACTAAGGGCCTCGGTCGTATTTCGAACTCAAGATCTTGAGCTCAGAAGGCAAACACGCATACCATTGAGCTACCGGCGCCCTCTAGGATAAAATGCTCATATCTGTCTGTGCACATCAACATTCAAATGAAAATATCGACAACAAATTTTGATACATACCCCAAACTATTTTTCAGTCGAATTGGTCAAAGAAAAAGGACAAATGAGGCGGCTTCAACTCAAAAACCATAATAACCGCCAATATAATTAATGCATCGGTATGTATTTTTATATAAGGATTGAAAAGTTCTTGAGCAAGACCATCTATGGATTTTCAGCCAAATTAATGCCGAATAGCTCGAACTGAAGAAATACATCCAGGTGATACACCGAAGACTTTTCTTTTATTTTCAATAATAATGGCTGGGAATGGCTCGAAAGTATATATAGAACGAGAAAGTGTGCTCGACGTTTTATTATTCAAGTACAAACACATCAAGTTCAGTACACAAACGTTCAGAATATATGTATATATTTCTTCATGATCGCAATTTAATAAAAACAAATAAATCTACTTGTAAAAGTTGAAGAGACTATGCAGTTAGTAAGACCACTCTTATAATGTAAAAGTCATAGTTTTAAATGCAGTTTTACAATGCTATTACATGTAATATGAGTGAACATAATCAAGAACTCAGCATATTTTTTTACCACAAGGTTTACAAAACACCAAAAGAAAAATTGTCGGATATAAGTATACTTCCCCAGGGTGAATTAATGAAATAAGTTTTCACTATCCTTGCAAACCCAATAAACCAATTTGGTTGTAACTCAATAGTCGTCTTATTCAGAAATTATTGAATCCTTATACTAAAATTCATTTGATGAAACTGTTTGTGTGACTCCATGGTATTGCAATATCACCACCAACGCGATACGCTTTCTGTACCGCCCCTGTTTGAGGTTGTTAAAACCAGATTTAACTATACACCGTTCTGGATTATGTACCAACAGTTTGTAACTATAAAAAAACGTAATATTAAAATAATTTCTCTAATTTTAAATTTAAAGGGGGATTGTACAGTATTTTGTTCATTCCCCGTTTTTAGATTTAAAAAAATTAGAATATGATACATTACCAATTTACTCGCTCTCGAAAGTGATACATCTCTCAAAAAACCATCAGCTGTTTTGAACCAATACAATTTTGGTTCGTAAGGTTTATTCATCCTTAGACATTTCAGAATCTGAGTAAGTTTTTCTTTATACATTCCTCTTATTATATTAATTTTATACTTAACATCCACAACAGTCAGATCAGCAATAGCCAAATCTTTTACAATAGCAAGCAAGGCATTTTCCCTGGCAGTCTTGTCTCTATATTTTTCTTCTCGGTGGTTCCAAAGACATGTATGTCCCTCATAAAGTTTCAGTAATCTTAGAACTTCCCTCTCTGTCCATTTACGAAGCATTTTGGTCAAAATAATTCTTTGACAGTGACACTGAACAATCTAAACATAAAAATAACCTCACTTATATACTTTAGTTAGGAAGGAGTTCGTAAAGCGTTGGCATCCATGCTTAAAGGATCCGAATGATCTGAACCAAGATGGCAATGAACTACTTGTAATTTATTAAAAGTTACGTACAAATACACATTTTTGTACTTTTTATTTCTAGAAAATACTATTTTATGTAATTATTAGGGCTCAGATTTTTTTTACATATTTACGTACATATATTTTTATGAAAATACATACCTGGAGAAATCCCGCCAAGATATAATATTTTTACAATAAACGTTTCGGCACTGAGTGTACCTTCTTCAGGGCCTGTATTGACATATATAAAATATATTGAGTTAATATATATAGATATGAATAAAGGACATGACATAAATGTGACTAAATAATTAACATTAAATAATAAGAACGAAACAAACTGGAATATTATATTTAAAAATAAAACAATATAAATTAATTATAACCGTATATCTCCTGAGTGAAAATGTACAACCTCCAAAACAAATGATACATCTAAACAGAGAGATCATACTGAGTGAGCAAAAGTTTTAAAATAGTAATGTATAATATTTAAGGCAGCCACACAATATAAAATAAGCTTAAAAGGTAATAATAACTCACTTCATTCTGCCAGTGTGATAATTACTCATTTGTAAAAGAAAAAAGACAACTCCAAGAGAACGTCATTGTTGAGGGATCGAAGATGTGGACACCACCGAGCAAGATTAACTACTTTACCATAAATTACAAGATGAGTTAAATGAAGCGTAACACCAATCAGAGGAATGAATGATTGACAACAGATAACAATATATATATTTGTAAATGGAACGGTGGGTGTAAGAGATACAATAACAATGTTGCACTGAATCTAATTTTTATGTCAAAATTATACAAAAGCTATTTATTACAATCAAAAATTAAAAAGTATACTAGACATAGTATAAAATACTTGCATAAGATACAAAATTAGTCTGAATAAAGTTATATTTAAAAAAATACTTTCAATTCTAATGTGATGTTACAGGAGAATGCTCCAGGGAAACCTAGTTTTTTTCCCCTCAATCATAAATAAATAAATAATAACCTCACAAATATATTTGTTTAGATATACAGGTATGTTAAGCCCTAATTTGGTTGACATTATGGAAGATATAAGCCTGAAAAAAAATATTTATGGAAGCTCAAGTTACAATTAGAAAATGGTTTAGAGTAATGACTGTTCTAATATATATATATATATTTTAAACAAACTTCACATATACGGTGGAATGAACTTAGGAAGCTCAGACTAAAGAAAGACGATAGGAATTACAGGTTCTTGAATTTTTTTTCAACTAAACATTATTTTTTACCCTCTAATGGTCATATTTTTTGTCAGGTACGCCACCATTTTGCGAAATTTACTTTCTTGTTAAACTAGAAAAAAAAAAAAATCTTTGATGAATCACCGGTAATGTACTTCCCCAGCCAAAATTAATCAACGAAGATTTCGCTCTCCCTCAGAATTAAATTCACCGATTTGGTTATAAATTCAACAGGTGTCTTACTTACTTAGGGACTTGTGAATGTTTATACTACATTTTGTGTTCATACATTATTTTGGGTTCTTTCATTTGGGGTCCTCTGATTCCTCATTTCCCTTTGGCCGATTTAGCTGAAATTCGATAGGTGCCGTGTTTATGGCGATCTGACTACACATATTTTGTCTCCATAGATTCATTCCATCGAAAGCTATCGTGTTCACAGACAAGGTAGCCATTTTTTCTTTTCATTTTTAGAATCAGATGGTCGAAAAACATTAAATTCCAATGAAAACGCAACATCGAATTTCCAACTGATTGATTAGACAAGAGCAGTCCTCGTGTTTCACAAAACACAATTGTTAATTTCTCATAACTCATTATTTTCGCACTAAATGCTACCTAAAAAACTGAGCTCCAATCGTGTATCCTTCTTTTTTTGATAATGTTTTATTAGAATTTTTTAAATTTTCAAAATTAACTTCCAAATTCTGTTGCAGTACAATATTAATTATTTCTTCTTCATTGTAATCCACAGTTTTTTTGTACACGTACCCATTAGTTGAAGCAAAAAACGATTCAATATCTGTTGGAATATTAGCTAACATAAAAACTGCTGTTGCATTTACCAAATTTGTATGATTTCTTACAAAATCATACCTAACTTCAACAACTACATTTTCACAAAGTGATGTTTTTGAATTAAATTTTGTTTTTAAAATTGTTCTACTACAATCTTCAGTGTGATCAACTTCTTTTTGATAATTTTTTTGAACATTTAAATTGGAAGAACTAAATGTAACATATTTCGTACCATTTTTAAGACATTTAAAAAAAATATTCATTTTTACATCTTCACCAAATCCATTATCAATAAAAAAATGTGAATTTCCTTTTTTAAAAAAAAAATCTAAATTAAAAAATTGATTTAAAGTACACTCTTCAGCACTAATAGTATGATAACAAATAGATTTCGATCCTATCATAAATTGTATAGGATAATTTTTGGAACAAGGACCAACGCCATTATTAAAAATATTTTTTGGAAAAAATAATGCATTTGTTTCTATATTAAAATGATTGATTACACGCAGATTTGTACCGTATTTGTAACCCATAAAAGAATCATCAAATTTTTTATAAGCCCTGTCATTAAAGTTATTACTATATTTATTATCTAAAATTTTATTAACATCATCAGAATTTAATAATTGTAAATTATCATTATCATTATCGTAAAAGTCCCCTAAATATGGAGTATTGGAGTTTTCCAAACAGAGCGCATGGCCAAACGAAGATTCTCTCAGAAATATTTTGTTTCTGCATTCCATAAAATGTAAGTTGTCTTCCAAGGTTTCTGTTTTGTTGTCACAATTGAACACTTTTTGATCATCCTCTGAACACTCCTAAAAACAAACAAAAAATTAATTACAAAAAGTCATCTGTATTGGCACTGTACTTCATCAGCATGAATTTATCTATTATGTTGTCGCTCTCCCTCAAAAATCAAATGACAGCTGGTAAAGTAAACATACAATTAGCAAACTAAAATATCGCTGTTGAACCTGATAATTTATATTATTTTTTCTTTTTCAATCAGACAATGCGTCTTATTCATTTCTATCCCATATCTGTCATCTACAGGGGCGTAGCCAAAATTTTGAGCAGGGGGGGGGGGGGGGGCAAAGTTAGGCTACGAGAGATAGACTCCCGGGGGCACAGCAGCAAATAGAATTAAATGACTCACATCCTGCGTGCATTTGCTGCTGCTGCGCTTTGCATTTTTACTGTACATGTAAAAACAGCTTTAAGAGTATAAAATATAACATAAATGACGATTTTGAGCGAGGAATTGAAATGATCGAACTGATGTATATTTAAATAAATGTAATATGACTTGTTCTGTACATTTATGTAACAGCTGATTGCTGATTTAGGAATCAGACGCACAGGAAATTTGAAGATCCTATTGGTAACTTGCAAGCAATCCATTTTATATAAAAACTATTTTTTAGTTTATTTAATTGTTATCTTTGTTTTTTGCTCTGGCCAGGGGGGGCGCCCCCCTCCCCCCTGGCTACGCCCCTGATCGTCTAATTATTATTGTTATTTGTTGTTGTATGTTCAAGCTTATTATTGTTATTCTTTCACAGAAATAATGTAATTATATCTATATACATTTATCTATTTTCGTTTTCAAATTTATATAAATAAATATGAGGCCTCCAGTGCAATAATGGACTAAGTCACACATTTTTCTTATTTGAGTTAATGGCATTAATAGCAATCATACACCATAAAGTTCAATGCAAAAACGGTCTAAGCCACTTTTACTTTATATTCACTAGATGGCAGCACCAACACCGTTATTGCATTTTAATGTTTTAAATATTTTTAGGACAACAATGGACTACAGCGGGTTAGTCAATTTTTGCACGTTACTTTAGTCTGTGTCTGAAATTTATTACACTTGTAGCAATCATCATAACGATTTAAAAAAATAGATCGTAAATTTTTGGTCAGTAGACATTTCCAGAGGACTGGAATAATGTTATTTTGGCGACACGAGAAAAAGAAAAAAAAAACTAAAATTAGTATGGATAAAAACCATTTCTTTGACAAAAAACAATTGGAAAACAATATCACGAACAAAAATTAGCGTTGGTAAGTTTAAAGTGGAGTGGTTGAATATTCAATGGCTAAGATTTTCTTCTGAAATGCCATTTAAAATGTTTCACAAATATTCAAACAATGAAATCACTCACTTTAGCGATCTCACTTTAATGTAAAAAAACCAAACACCACACTGATCAAATATTTAGACTGTTTTCCCGAATGTAAACTGTATTAATTCACTAAAAAAGAAAGATCTGCTAATCCACAAATTTACCATGAATACTAGGTTAGGTTTTATGACTCATGCCCGGGCTTTAACTACGAGGTCATATCGCCTACTACCAGAGCGCTCTTTCGTCACTCTGGTGGACATGAGCCCGACTCTACTGTGGGAGTCCTAAATTTTGCATACCCTAAATTTTTATTCATCTAGGGTAGGGGTCTTTAACGAGTACCTGACATCGTACAGGCTCGGGACCATCGCTTAACGTCCCATCCGAAGGACGGCGTGCTTAAGTTTATTTTACCTCCCAGATAAAATAAACTAAGGGCCTCGGTCGGGCTACGAACCCACGACCTTGAGCTCAGAAGTCAAGCACGCATACCACTGAGCTACCGGCGCCCTCTACCATGAATACTAAGAGCCTCAATCTTTTTTAACCTTAACCAATTTTTAACTTGGTCACTCGCGCCTTTGATTTCTTCAAACATTTAATAATTTATCATTTTGATCATTTTTTTTTAACTAAAACCTATTCAGGATGTGTATTACTATTTACTATTATCTGACATATTATAAAAAAAGTAAAACTTAGTGATTCAAAATTTCTGAATAAATAATAATTTTATTTTACAGTTAGTTATACATAACTATTGTGATGAAGTTCTTTACAAATTATAATTTTCAGATGTCAAGGCGATTCTTGCTTAATGCATGCGTCGCAATTATAGAAATTTGTGGCATTTTGCACAAGTAATCGATGTGTTGGATTTTTTTTTTTCTCCCACAACTATAACATGAACCTTTCTTTTTTTGTGGCAGGTTCTTCACTTGATCCCGCAGCAATGTTTTTTTTTCTTTATTTATATTTTATTTTCAAAATCTCTTACATCGGTGGGAAATGTCAATATTTTTGATCGACGTATAAGATGTTCCTTCATCAAATCTATTTTGATTTTTTTTTTTTTTTTAAGTACTTGATGAATGAAAGATAGGCCGTATAGGAAGGAGCAGTGCCGGATTAAGCGAATAGGAGGCCCTTAAAATTTATGGGGGCCCCCTTTTTTTCTAAACTGCAATAAAATGTTTATTTATGCATTTATATGCATTTAGCAATGGATTTATATTATTTCTAAGGTATAAACATGGAATAAATTTTATTTTTTGTTAAATATATTCTTTTCAGAACTAAAATTACAAAAACATGTTATAAACAATATCAATTTATAATATAAACCTTGATATAAGATTTGTCTTTAAAAATCTTTCTTTCTACACTAAGTCTTGAGGTCGCTAAAATCATTGATGATGTCTTCAAAATAAATTTGACGAAGAACATCTGATTCAATGAACATCAAACTCAGCATGTCTAATCGTTCTTGAAGCATAATGCTTCTTTCCTCGCTTTTGATTCGTTTTAATTTTGAAAAAGAGCGCTCTGCAGAACAATTTTTTATCATGAGCGTTAAAAAAATGCGAAGAGCAATTTCAACGTTTGGAAAAACAGTTGCAAGATTATCTCGAATCAAAATTTCGTAAAGTTCAGAATGAGTGAACTGGGGTTTTGATGGAAATTTCGATTTAACATAAGTGTGAATCCATTTTCGATTTTTACGGGGGCCCTTCATCGATGGGGGCCCCAGGCCATGGCCTAGTCCGGCCTATTGGGTAATCCAGCACTGGGAAGGAGACTGAACAAACTTTCCTCACGGCAAATATCACATAACTTTCGATACACGACTTTTAGCCAGGGAAGCACACATACTCGTAAGTTCTTAAGTAAAAGAAAAGAAAGAAAAAATAAAAGTCTTCAATGAATCACCAGCATTGTACTTCCCCAGAATGAATTAATCAATTAACTTTTCGCTCCCTCTCCAAAACCAGTCGACCGCATGAGCTGATATTCTATAACTAACTTACATAAAGGCTCCTAAATCCTCATACTAAATTTTGTGTCGATACATTCATTATATCGGGAATTATCGAGTTTACAGACACATACATACAAACAGAAGTTTGTTTTCATATTTGAAATCTGGAGGTCGGAAATTATGAAATTCCGTTGAAAATTTTCCATCGAATTTTTTACATAACTTCCCCTATACCTCGTATAGCTGAGGAAGTAGAATGAGAGAGAATTCAAACGGAAAATATAAACAAAAAACACAATAGGGAAATGAGAGAGAATAGAAATATACACATATATATGATCAAGTATGTATCTAACTAGCATATTTACCTGATCTGTGCAGCAGTTGATATCGCAGAAGTTAGCTGTCATATCGCAAGAGGAGGAGGACGTTTTAGAAGAAAAAATATACGAAGAATCTGCTATAATACTGTCAACGCTGTTCTTTTTAATTAATCCTTTCTCTTGAGCGGCAACATTGTATATTATGAAACCTGTCAAATAAAAGAAGTCATTAGAATAAACTATTATTGAAAACAGAAATATGTCTTTTAAAGTTTAATGTTGATTACCTAGTAAAGTTGTGAAAAACTCATTATTAGTTAAAAGCATGGCTCCTCATCAATAGTAAATGAAATCTAAACCAGGTGTGTGATTCTTAACTAAGCGGTGTGTTCATAAAATAATCAATATGAAAGGTTGTACCTTTCGTGACAGGAAACTTTAGTGCACCATACAGTAAGTAGAACACAGCTGATATTTCTTTAGGCAGAAATAAATTACTATTTATATTCAATATTATATTAATGTTCAAGAATTAAAAGAAAAAATCTCAAAAGTAAAGAATATAATCTTCAATTAAATATCTACAATAGATGGCAATCAAATCATGAATTCAAGAGAATAGAAAGTCAATGTTATTTTTTTAATTATAAGCAATAATAAATAAATGTTGAGACATTGTTAATTCGAAATTTTTTTTAGTTATTTCACCATATTATTGTAATAAATACAACACTGTTTAAATATTCGAGAACACATTCAAATCCTCCAGATTAGTAACTGTTTGGTTGCATTTTAAAACAAGATGGCAAGAAGTTTCGGGAAACAAAATAACTGATCTATAGATTGTAATGAAAATGGCTCATGTTAAGTACCTCTTTTAATAATTATTTATTAAGAAGGTCCTTATCATGGTTGTGTTAGAATAATACTTTGAAATTTAATTATATTAAATCATAATTTGGATATAATTAAGTTTAACTATTGCTTGAAAATATTGTGAGGAATATTTTGTTATTTGTTTATACTTTAAAATTATATTAAATTCATAGAATTCAACATATTTTTATGTTAAAATTGAAAAATGAAACAATAATAATTACTTTGAAGAATAGTCTTGTTTCACTATCTAATTATTCAGTTGTGTATTGGTTAGGGAAAAAAACTTTCAGTAGGTAGTAGAAACAATTGATTTCGATTCGGCGCTATTTTGCCCCTTATTGGAAAATTAAAAGTATGTAATTTGAATTTTTAACCTTTGTGTGGCTTCATTAAATAAAAGTTTAGATTAAATAGAGTAACTCAGGGAGAAGGTTACTCATATACTATTTAAACCTAATCCAGATGAAAAAGAAACAATCCTTATTCAAGAAGGCCTTCCTTATTTCAACTCTACGAATCCGAATTTAATTACGAAATTTCAGTTGACGGAGCTCCACTTTTTGGTTTCTTTTGTTGCCAACACTGAGCACAAGTTGATTTTGTAACCATCTTTGAAAGTTAGGTTAAGTTTTGTATTTACTTGATCTTATTTTTGTTTATTGTGCTTCTGAAAGATATGGTTGTCGAAGATAAACCGTAAGTATTAGTAATTAATATTAATATTTCAAAAAGTCTGTATCACACGTTTTCTCATCTAGCGTCACTTGTTCGTTCTTTTTGAATTCACTTGGAAGGCCGGCAAGCGACGCGGTTACTAAATGTGTATGTATATTTTTTGGTCACTTTTGTTTGCCATTACGATCTTTTTATTATCGAACTTATCATTAAATATAAAATTTTAGTTTCTAGTATGTTCCTTTATCAAACGTTTACTTTTGCATTGATTATGGTTATCTTAGTTTGTTAGAGTAATAGTAATACAATTCAGAAAATTTAAAAGCTTATTTTTGAAGTGTGTTATACTAATTCAATTTGTTACTATTGATTTTCTAATTAGTATAACATATATTAGTATAAGACATTTCATTAGTATTCTCTTAAATTTACAGAAAAAAACTGTTTTATTATTCTTAAGTATTTTTGTTTTTATTAATATGCGATTAAATTAATTGTTTTAGACCGTAATCTCGATATGGAGAAATGTTTTGAAAGCTATTTGCAAAATAAAAATGGCAGTGTTGGAAAATAGGATCGGAGTTTTTTTTATTTCATTTCATTTAATCAATCTTTTAAAAATTATTTAAGAGTTTTTATTGCGATGACTAATTTTTTTGAAATTGTCTTTGATGTAATTAATAATGAGTTTTAATAATTCTTCTAAATATTAATATATATATATTTTATTTTCACAATTGATATACAATAATATAACAAATCGTTGACATGGTTATGCTGTTTTCTCATGGACATGGTTTTATATATGGCTGATATGCTTAGTCCATAAGGCCACAAACCAAAAAAAAAAAAAAAAGGTTTTGTATATTCATGATTTATACGAAATTTTTATGTTTTCCGCGAGGGCCCGGCAACCACTTCAGTCCATATAATGCATTAGATTTAGCAGCATGGGATGAATATCCAATTAGAATAAGTTCTAAAATATGCGTAAATTAGGATAACATTTTTCATGCCTATGGAGGACGCTGGGAGCTCATAGGTAGCATGCTTGCCTTCTAAACTCAATCACGGGTTCAAATGGTTTTTTTAATCTTAGAGGTGTAAAAACCTTGAGCACTTCGTCCTTCGCATGGGACGATAAACGATGGTCCTGAACCTGTGCGATTATATTCCTACCTCAAGTGAATGAACCTAGTTAGGCAAAATTTAGGACTCCCATAGTAGAGTCGGCTCATGTCCACCAGAGTGACAAAAGAGCGCTCTGGTGGTAGGCGATATGACGTCGTAGTTAAAGCCCGGCCATGAACCAGAATAACTAACCAGTTTTAAACACAAAACTACCGCAACACGTTATTTAAATTAAATTATAGATTTGAATCAAAAGTCAATAAATAAATCGGTTATTACAAATGGACAAAAGTAAGGTTACAAAATTGAACTTATCCCGGTCCATTCTAAATCAAAACATTATTTATTAAGTTTTTTAAAAATTTGTTCACTAAGAGCGAAGTTATCAGGGGAGCAATGGTTATCTCATAAAATTAATTTTCTTGAAAAGTAGGCTACTCTGTAGAATTTCATAAAAAGGAATTGTAATGAACAGTCATTGTATTCTGAGACCGAAGTTCCCTGAGAATAAATCGAGAGTCGAAAATAAATTAAATTAAATATATAAAGCCCATGCATGGGATACAATAACTAACTAACTGTATATTGATAAATAAGAAATTAACAGCTTACTTACGAAGAAAATAAATGTATCTATATAAATAAAGAGGTGCATAAGAAATAAATTAAAAATCTCTAGAAGAGAGATAAGGACGTCCAGACTAGGTTTGAAGTAAAATTAATTTAAGAAAACTGATAAATATGGGGCTAAACAAAAAGGAAAAAATATAGATGTATAAAATAAATAAATAAGAAATAAAAAATATATAGTAAAATTTATTGATGTTATTCATATTTTTATTGCAACCTTTTATTTGTATTCCTTTCTTTTTTAAATTGAAACTTTAAATTTTCAGTCGAGGTCGGAGTGGGCGTGCGAAGAGTTCAGACAGCGATGAAACAGACAAAGAAAACAAGAAGGAGAGAGGTCGGGACAAGAAGAAGAAGGCAGAGGATGACTCTTCGTCTAGCAGTGGGAGTAGCAGCAGAAGGTAACTATAGTGGCGTCTTAAGCACGCCGTCTTTCGGATGGGACGTTAAGCGATGGTCCCGAGCCTGTACGATGTCAGGTACTCGTTGAAGACCCCTGCCCTAGGTGAATAAAAATTTAGGACTCCCATAGTAGAGTCGGACTCATGTCCACCAGAGTGACGAAAGAGCGCTCTGGTAGTAGGCAATATGACTTCGTAGTTAATGCCCGGACATGAATCATAACTAACTAGTGTAGTCGGCCTAGTTGTCTGGGTGCTAGTACCTCGGCCCTTCGTCACCAAGTGGAAAGGTCAACCTGTATTGGTGTTTTTATTTGAATTTCATGTTTTCCGACCCCTGATAATGAAAAAATGAAAGAAAATCTTGCCTATGTTAATGAACACACAGTAACTCCCTTTACAGGGGGAGGGTTCGGGGTTGCCGGCCTGCCTGGGGGCCTGCGGGTGACACCGTCGCACAGTGTGAAATTTATGAGTTTTGATTTTCAAAATTCGAGCCCCCGCCCAATTTTTGATCAATTTGGATGAAACTAGGTGCAAAATATTTGTGAAAACTGGATTTTTATCAGGTAACTGCGCGTTTCACAATCAAGGTATTATATGCCATTATACAGCTGCCAAAACCCCGCGAAAAATTAAAAAAAAAATTTTTTGTCTAAGTTTTTGTTAATGGATTTTTACAACTTAAATGAATGTTTTTTGGGTCGCTGATTACGAATTCAATATTTATTTTAGCCAAAAGTGGTCCTAATGTTGTCATTTTGGCCTAAAATGGTCCAAATTCAATATATTGGCTATTTTTGCCACTGGCATATAATACCTTGATTGTGAAACCCGCAGTTATCTGATAAAAAGTCAGCTTTCACAAATATTTTGCACCTAATTTCATCCAAATTGATCAAAAATTGAGCGGGGGCTCGAATTTTGAAAATCAAAACTCATCAATTTCACACTGTGCGTCGGGGCACTCTGTTCTGCAGACCTAGGAGCCCCGAAGGTCTGGATGGCCACCTCCACATGCCCTATCAATCTAGAGGTGGTCCGACTGTCCCTCGTCCAGTTTGGGGCCGCTTGTCTCGGCGATATCGGATTTTTCGCTCCCCTTCTATTTATCTCTCCTTTAGTCGGCATTGTCAATATACTTTATACGTATATTCGCAACCCATTGAGGATGACACCTTCTGATTTTCAGCTCAATCGGCGAAATTAAAAAGACTTAATAAAGGGGGTTACTTAGTTATTGTTGATCCTACATGAAAAAGTTACATATTCAATATAAAATAAATTTGCATTTTAAACATTTTTTGTTCCATACATATTTTCGCTAAAGTTAGAAATATAAGAGATAGATAACATTTTCGAATCGAGGGCGCATCGCTCACCTGATCACACAATGGTCTAATGTTTATCTCCGTTATATTTACAGGTAATACCAATTAATTTGATCTGACTTAACTCAACTTAAGATCTAGTTATCCCCCGGTAATGTTGGTATTGGTTAACAAAATGTTGATAAATGTGTTGGTTTGTTGCAGTTCTTCGTCAAGTAGTTCCTCCAGCTACTCTTCAGGATCCTGGAGCTCTTCTTCCAGTTCTCGTTCCAGTTCCTCCTCTAGCTCTTCAGGGTCCTCTAGTGACTCTAGTCAGCAGCAGAAGCAGCCCACCATGGCCAAACAGAGCAAGTAAGTCAACACACAAGTAGCACTTTGTAGAAGATTATCTAAGAAAAGAAGACTCTGATTTGTCTTTCTTTAGTCTGGTTCCAATCAAATAATAGTTTGAAGTTCAAACTATAGTTATATATAGTTCTCTTCGCATTTCAGAGAGAAATCTAATAACTGCCGATTTAATAAATCTATTGACACGCGCTGAGGAAGTACAATAGAGAGTGTCACAGACAATTTTCAAACTTTAAACCAGGAATCGTATAAAACAATAAAAACAAATATAAAACACTACTCAACATTTTAATTCGCTGATATTTTAGGAAAATTGTTTTTCTATGGTTGCCTTCTTGTCACCCCGATCTTCACCCAATTTAAAAAAAAAAAAAAAAAAAAAAATGTTGCCATTGATTTTAAAATGAATTTCATTCAGACATTGGTGCAATGATGTGACATAGTCGGTATCAATGAAGGGAAGAATGTGCGTGATTTCATCCTGAAATGCGAGGATAACTATGTGTTTCTTAAACTTCTCTGGGATGTTACGTTGTTGGTTAATTTCGGCATTTCCTCCAGAGGTGTCTTCTTCTTTTTTCCGAAAATATTTCGGGACTCTTACAAGTCCCTTCTTCCGGTCAATATGAACCTGCATATATGAGAACTATGTACAAAAAAAAAGGTTTGACAGTCAATCATCTGCGAACACTTTAATGACGTTACCATTGTCGGACCAGAACGTCTGGAACAGTCCATAGAATCTGATAATGATTTGGATAGCCTTACTAAGACTTTCCAATTTAAAAATCTCTATACCTCTAAAATACCACGTTCATCTTTCTATTTTAATTACATTCACGGAATAGCAGGTATACATATTGTATCCAACCAAAAAGCCTTTTTTTCCCATGGAAGCTGGAAATTGGTCAGTTTTGATTTGTCATAAAGTACAAAACGTATGCTGAAATTCCATCAAAATTTAAAAAAATAGGATGTTCATTTTTCCAGGTTTTACTTCCCCTAAGTATACGAAGTATTTGGGAGGTTATGATGATGAGTTTTCACTGGAATTTCCTGTTTTCCGACCCCGTTTTTCCAAAAAAAAATTTAAAAAATGTATGTGTATGTTTGTGAATACGATAATTCCCCAAATAACGAATATATGGAAACACAATTTAGTTTGAGGATTTAAAAGACCTTATGTAAGTCAACTATTGGTTTTTAGCTCGAACGATCGATTGGTTTTGGAGGGAGAGCGAAAACGTATTTTATGAATTCGTGCTGGGGAAGTACATTGCTGGTGATTCATCGGCCGGGTTTCGAACCCACGATCTTGAGCTCAGAAAGCAAGCACGCATACCACTGAGCTACCGGCGCCCTCTCGTGATATGAAAATTAAAACTTTAAAATGTTTCTCAATATTTTATGTAATTTGTATTCTATTATTTTATTAATAGTGATTTTTGTTGTTGTTGTCAGGATTGAAGGTAAGGAGAAGAGCGGAAGTAAGAGTCCCAAAATGAAGAAAGACAAAGACAAGACGATGATCAAGAAGGAAAAGAAGCCGTCCTCCAGTGAGAAGCCGAAGAGCAAGCCGCCGCGATCCAGGTAAGAAGCAGTAGGTGGGAGTCTGTCCTGGAGACTTTAATGAGCACTGTTTGACCTCTGTCCGCCCCCGATATTGTTAGAGAGGTTGTCAAATACATTCGCAATGGATAAAGTTATCAAACGTCAGTGTATAACTCTTATTATGGGTGATAAAGTTAAATTGAACAAGTGTGCGAAGAAGATAGAAAGTAGAGACATTTATCCCCTTTAAAAATGATCCTATTTTGGATTTGAAGAGTAGTTCACATTAACAGAATTATCGAGGAAATCTATTTCTACTTCCCCAGCTGTATATTAATGTATAGGGGAAGTTATGCAAAAATTAGCTGTGGAGTTTTCAATGGAATTCCATGTTTTCCGACCTCCTGATTACAAAATGTAGCAAAAAATTGTCTGTCTGTCTGCACACGATAATTCCCGATAGAATAAATGTATCAACACGAAATTTTATATGTGTATCCAGAACCCTCTAAGGAAACCTGTTGATTTTCAGCCAAATCGGCCAAAGGGAAGGAGGGAGGCTTAACACAAAAACTCTAATAACTGCCGATGTAATGAATGTATCGACACAACATTTATTATGAGGAATCAGAAGCCACCATTTAAGTTAAATATTGAGTTTTAGCCCAGCTTTGGAGGGAGAGCGAAAACGTAATTGATTAATTCTTGTTGGGGAAGTACATAGCCGGTGATTCTACACAACTTCTTAATACATAGGGGCCTCGGGCCAATTCTCTCATCACCAGTACCTCATTAATATATTGTCCACTTATTTTTATGTATATTCTCTTCTTTATATTTATGATTTTGGTCTATTTCATTATTGACTTGTTTTATTAGACGACATATTTATAACCAATCTGGGAGGTAAAATAAACTTGAGCACGCCGTCCTTTGGGATGAGACCGAGCCTGTACAATGTCAGGTAAATCGTTAAAGACCCCTGCCCTGGGTGAATAAAAATTTAGGACTCCCACAGTAGAGTCGGGCTCATGTTCACCAGAGTGACGAAAGAGCGCTCTGTTAGTAGGTGATATGACCTCGTAGTTAAAGCCCGGGCATGAGTCATAATAACTAACTACATCAACCAACCAACCACAATAAGAACAAACTA
The DNA here is from genome assembly GCA_963662175.1 of Aradus depressus. NCBI lineage: Eukaryota > Metazoa > Arthropoda > Insecta > Hemiptera > Aradidae > Aradus > Aradus depressus. The sequence goes on from OY759223.1 coordinate 33,651,121, forward strand.
TTAAACAAATTAACATTATAGTTAAAAGATTTTCTATAAGAAATTTCAAATTCATTTAGTAAAAGCAATTTCGAATAATGATCTCTAATAGATGAACACAGCATGTGTTCCAAAAACAGATGCCTCGCTTATACAATGCTCCACAAAAAAGATGGGGTACTTTGAAAATTGTATTTAATTTTTGTTTCATCATATATGTTTTCTTAAAACAAGGTTTTTAGGATTTTTTTAGATAGATTAAGAAATGAGAAGAGTTATATGAAAAAACAAATAAATTAAAAAACCGTTACATTGTATTTTCTTCTAGAAAAAAATAAAATTAAAAGTAACATTCTTATTTTTTCTTTATATAATTGAAGGGAAAGAGCGCTCTGATGGTAGCCGATATGACCTCGTAGTTAAAGCCCGGGCATGAGTCATAATAACTAACTACATCAACCAACCAACCACAATAAGAACAAACTATTAAACAAATTAACATTATAGTTAAAAGATTTTCTATAAGAAATTTCAAATTCATTTCGTAAAAGCAATTTCGAATATTGACCTCTAACAGAAGAACAGAGCATGTGTTCCAACAACAGACGGAAACAGAAAAGACTGTCTAGCTTATACAATGCTCCACAAAAAAGATGGCGTACTTTGAAAATTGTATTTAATTTTTGTTTTACCATATAATATATGGTATGGTAGTTTTTAGATAGATTAATGAAATGAGAAGAATAATTCAAACAAATAGTCGGTGGAACACGAGTTAATCAATTACGTTTTCGCTCTCCCTCCAAAGCCAGACGATCCTTTGGGCTAAAGCTAATATTTGACTTATATAATAACTTCTGAATCCTCATACTAAATTTCATGTAGATACATTCATTACATCGGCAGTTATTGAGATTTTTGAGTTAAGTCCTCCTCTTATATCCCCCTTCCCTTTGACCGAGTTGGCTGACAATCATTAGCTGTCGTCGTTGGAAGGTTCTGAATACAAATATAAAATTTCGTGTCGATACATTCATTCTATCGGGAGATATCATGTTCACTGAATGACACACAAAAATAGACAGAAATTTATTTTTCCTTTTTTGGAATTAGGAGGTCGGAAAAGATGAAATTCCATGGAAAACTCCGCATCAAATTTCTTACTGATTACATAACTTCCCCTATACTCTGTCTGGCTGAAGTAAACGCAAATGATATTGATTCTTTTCATTAACTGTAGGTGAATTTTGTAATTCCGGATCACTCCGGAATATTATTCACGTAATATACGAATATACTCTATAATAAGGAGATCTAGAGCATTAAAATGTCTTCCTAATGTGTATTGTTTTAAAGTAACATAAAGGGATGCGCTATCAAAGCATACAAAAGTACAATTTTCAACGTGTTTCCCTTTTTTCGTGAGCTTTTTGAGAACCTACTTGCCTCTGTAACTCAAAATGTTTCCAAGTTAGACGATGATCCTTTGTCTGTCCTAGGTCGCCATCTCCCAAGAGAAAGAGGAAAGAGAGGTCACCGACCCCGAAGCCGGTCCGGATCCATGTTGGCCGTCTCACGAGGAACGTCACCAAGGAACACATCATGGAGATATTCTCCACTTTTGGCACAGTGAAGATAGTTGACTATCCTGTAGACAGACTCCATCCGCCGGCTGGACGAGGCTTTGCATACGTTGAGTTCGTCACAGCTGAGATGGCCGAGAATGCAATGAAACATATGGATGGTGGTACGTATAGGGGCCAGTGGCTTGTCTGGGCCCTCTTCATATACAGCCCTGGGGCATCAGGGGCCCTCTTCATATACAGCCCTGGGGCGTCACACTTCCATCCCTCTGTCCCACATTCAATTTCTCTATTAAGTGTTTTTTTTATACTATTTGATTAATTTAATTATTTCAACAACTATTAATAAAAATTTTGGAAGAAAGCTATATTTTTTTCAATGAAGTTGAAAAATAAAACCCAAATTCTTTGTAACTGTCTGTCTTTGAAATTGAAATGATTCAATATTTCATGATGGAGGGCGCCGGTAGTACAGAGATAGCGTGCTTGCTTAATGTGCTCAAGAATGCGAATTTGAAACCCGGCCTAGGACCTTAAGTATTTTTTATCTCAGAGGTAAAACAATCTAGAGCACGCCGTCCTTCAGATGAATCGTTAAAGACTCCTGTCCTAGGTAACTAAACCTGGGTAAGCAACATTTAGGACTCCCTTTAAACCTTTTTTATTAGAAAATCTGTATTAGCCTTTTATGTAGGTAATGTGCGACACGCATGAATATGAGGTGGATCCAAAACGTTACATGTAGTGAATTTAACATTTTTTGTACTAACAAATGTTTGTTAAGTCGTTAATATCCTTGTTATATTCTGTTACAGGTCAGATCGACGGTCAGGAGGTGACATGTGCTCCGGTGCTGCTTCCCAAGGTTCCTGCCCGACCCTCTCGTCGCTCCTCTCCTCCGCCGCTTCCACTTCGCCGCCGTTGGGGGGGCAGGTCCCCTCCGCCGCTTCCTCTTGCTCCACGCTTCAGACGCCGCAGTCCTCCCCGTCGCCGGTCCCCGCCCCCTCCTCGCCGAGGCCGTTCTCCCCCTCCGAGGAGGCGTCGGTACACCAGGTCCTCCTCCTCTTCTTCCCGATAAGCCCTTCTCCTATCCTGAGGTGACGATGTGACCTCTTTCTTATATACTTCTTTTTTTTGTATAATTTTTGTTATTATTTATAATTATAAATTAGCCTATTCGTTAAATTGAATCGAAATAATATTGAGATTTTTAATTAATAATTAGCCTTGGATATGTGAAGTAGAGTACAACCCCAACCCACTTTGTATGAACGTGAGACACTGGGGAGATCTGCTTTAATTAAAATAAGGGATGAAAATTAAATCTAAAACTTATAATCCGTTCGTAGCACAAGAAGGTTGCTTAATCACTGTCTAAAATCATTTATAACGAAATATTAAACTAGGAAACGAGGGCGGAGGAGTTACACAAAAGTATATATCCCTTTGTATATATTATTATATACAGCCAAATATTCTTTATCGTATTCTCTTTATACAATATACAAGTAGTGAGATTACCAATAATTTAAACGTAAGATATCACCTGACGTAAGCCTCCCTCTTTGTCTTCTGCACCGACTAAACCAGAAGATACTGTATTTTGTCAATAAATGTTATCATTTGAGTGAGAAACTAGTAAAAAGTCTTATTACATTTCTCGGGCGTTTGGGCAAAAGGGCTTAAGTCAGAATATCTAAATTTTCGGAGGGGAATTTCTGAAGGTTTGAAAAATTCCTGCAAATCAGGTAAAGCACATTTTTGTTACTTGAAATATTATTTTAATAAAAGTATTAAATATAAACAAAATAAAATATTGCAACATTCAGAAACATTTGGTGAAAATATTTAAATACACTTAAGTCCTTTGGATCACAAGACTTATTCTGACTTAAGCCCTTTTGCCCAAACACCAGAGATTTGTCCAAGTCTCATACATCCAATCTGTGTCGCACTGTATAATTTCAACTACAAACATTGACACAATATGACTATGCGCAGTGATGGACATGAAAAAATGAATTAATAGTGTTTTTTTTTTTTTTTTGTACCAAATACTTCAGTTCTTGTTTAGGATGGAAAAGAAGTGATCTGGAGTTGAATGCGTTTTACTAAAGGAAAAGTAAAGAAAATGCCATTTATTCACAACAAACTTCATTTCCTAAATTTTTTCTTATTTCTTTACGCACTCAACACTAGTAGAACTCCTTTCTCTCTCTATAAAGTTGACGCAAATTGTTTAAAAATTTAAGCAAATTCATGGTAACATTATAATTATTTTAATCATCAATTCATGCTCGTCACTGCCATTTTCCCTAGTGTTCAACCGATAAACCGTTAAATCTTTATTCGTTTTTGCATTATTTCGATACAGATCGCAAAAATGTATTCCTACATCGGATCATATCTTCGTTATTCAAACAAGTAATAATTTTTATTGAAAAATAATAATACAAAACTGAATATGTGCAGTTGTGAAGCCAAAGGGGGGATGTCTGTGAATACATTTTTCCAGGAATCTGGAGAACTCTCTGTATAATATTTGTATTATGTTAAAAAGAGATAAAATACATTTTAAACAACTATTTTCTATTTATTATTTCTCCATCCCGTTTTTTTTTGTTTTTTTTTTTCAATTTTTTTATAAAATTTTTATTAATACAGTGATGTGTTTTTTTAAAATCCATATCGTTCTCCTCCATATAAAACTATAATAAAAATAAAAATGTTTACCTGGATTCTCAAAAAAATGAAACAATTTTATTCATTTTTTTTGAGTTATATGGATCAAAGATAAATAAATAAAAATACTTATGGTTTCGATCGTATTTCTCTCTGAGGGCAGCCTCTAACTCCCACACAAAAAATCTTGACTATTTAATATTGGGAATTATTAATTTTTGGGTTATTTAAGGAGATTCTTAATTCATATACGTATATTATTAGAGCATCACTTCTCCCAATTATTTTTTATCTTCTCAAAAGTAGACTTATGTCTAGCTGTTTAAATATAGAAGACTCAATAAATATGTAAGTAGTTTTTACCTATTATATATATATAATATATATATTAAAAAATGTAAATTTTATACAGGTTCATAAGAGGAAGATTCTGATTGACAGAAAGAATAGTTAACTTAAAGAACATACCGCTCATATGCTGTAACAGCGACATAACTCGAAACTATGATTTTCCAGAGGAGCAATTCAAACTTTTGTATAATAACTTGATGCATTCATTCGAAAATAACTTATCAGCATGTCTTTCAATAAAACAGGGTAGTCTCTGTTAACCTCATAACTACCCTAACTTTGAATTATGACATTCTTGCAACAATAATTGTTTACTCGGCGAGCAGTTGAAGCTCAGATGTGTGATTCTATCCGCTAAAAGTATATGTGAGAATGGTTCTTCCTCCTTCCCATAACTCAAAAACTGCCCATCATTGAGTTATCTCGTTGTTGCAGCAAATGAGCGATATATATTATAGGTTGGTTGTCTTCCCATAGTTTTATTTTGACCAGAACCAGTTTTCAATGCAACAGCGTCATCATCATTGGCACATCTATGATTGAAATGAATATATAAATATCGAAAAGTATAATAATATATTTATTAATCATAGATGTGCCACTGATGATGACGCGGTTGCGTCAAAAGTCGGTTCTGGTCAAAAATGAAACAGTACGTATTTTATTTCTATGAGAAATCTTGTCCACATCTTACTGTCACAAGTGAAGTATTGATATACAAAAAATCATCATACAATGTTATTTTTGTTGATCGAGGGTAAAATATTTCAGATATTGATGGAAGTGCTTCTCGAAATATTTTTAATTGCTATTTTTGGGAAGACAAAAAATAAATGAATAAATGGGAGAATTGATGATGTAATAATTATCATCAGTATAGTCAAACGAGGTGGTCAGTTTAAAAGATTTAAGGAGTTATCGTACTGAAAATGCACTTTTTGGTATTCTTACGTCGGGTTACGGTATTTTGGAACAATTAAGGATCCTACTACCTGAAAGATGATTGCGCATAACCGGATGTATTCCTGATAGTTGGCGTAACCGATTATATTTATATCAATTTTAAAGATGAGGTACATTATTCTGTCGATAGGCCAAGCATATACAAAGCAGTTAGTTTTGAGGTACCTCGGTGGTGGAGTGGATACAGTGGTATAGTGAGGTTCTGGGTGACCTGTGTCCTAGAATTTGAAGTAGCTCTCCTTCCTTATTCCTTCATTTTTTGATCCTTTTTCATGAAAGAATAAAATAGCAATATTTTTAAAACTTTCTCGTTCCAAATATCAAAAATTAGGGACCCTTTTTTATAAAAACAACTTGATTTTGCCAAGGCAAGAAAAAAAAACTCAAATTTTGACATTTGGTCATAAATGTCTAATTTTCTTTTCAGCCAATGTTGATAGGAAGATTTATGTACATATTTTTAAAAATCAATTGATTTATGTCAGATATTTCTTCATCTTATTTCAGTTAGGTTGTTATATACATATTTTAGTTAGGTTGTTATATACATGTTTTAAAACATAATAATTATTGTTTTAATTATAATTAAACGGAAGATAAAAATGAGGAAAGATTTATGGAAAGCTGCTACAATTAAATATCACTAAGGAGATATATTTTTTTTTACCGCTCAATATATTTAATTCAATGGCTTTCTGATGTGATTCTTGAGATCCTACAGAAAATCTTACATATCGTGGGGTTTCTGCCAAAAGTGACCATGTCACAATTTGGCAAAAATGAGTTTATTTGACAAACTACATAGCAGTTGAGAGAATGTTGTCAGGAAAAAATGTCTAATTCAGTACCTCTCACTAGATACTGACTTAGACATTTTTTCCTGACAACGTCCTCTCGTAAACTCATTTTTGCCAAATTGTGACTTTAGTCACTTTTAGTAGAAACTCCACGATATGGCTTTGTTAGTCCTCTCTGAAGTTAATATACGTATTTGTAATATTTTTTTTCTCTGAAATTATTATTTATTCTTATAAAAAATATAAGTACAATTATTTTTCTATAATGTGATATCTTTTTTGTTAAGCACGAAAGCAAATAACAGGAAATATCAGAGCTTCAGTATTTTCCGAACTCAATTGATCATCGTTTAGTTCCTTCCTCTATCGCATAGATGGCACCACATAGCAGCTAGTCCATTGCGGATATATATTTGAATGATTGCCTTAAAAAAATAAAACTACTGTATATATATAATAAATATTATTTTGCATTATTTTATTTTGAACCTTTTATTATAATATAATAAAAACAAATGTATGTATAATATATTATTACATCATCATTTCTCCCATTTATTTTTTGCCTTTTCAAAAAATACCAATTACAAATGTTTCTGGAAGCACTCCCATCATCAGTATCTATTATTACAGTATTTGTTATTTAGGTTAACTGTTACTTCTGTCAATCAGAATCTTCCATTTATAGTCCATGTGTGTCGACTTATACAGAAAACACAAAAATTGAAAACAAATTGTTTAATGGCTAGGAAAAACTTTAAAAATGTCAGCTTATTGATCATTCAAGAATACTAATTGTTTCTGAATTGAGTGTTCGGTGCCTTTTTTTTTCAACATATAAGTATACGAAGTATTGGGGTTCTTTTCCAACCCAAAAAGCGAAAAAAGAAGTTTCTGTCTGTGAATATGATAAATCTGGATAGAATGTATTGACAAGAAATTTTCAATTTGTATCCAGAACCTGATAAGGAAGACATCTATAGATTTTCAGCTATAACGGCCGGAGTCATTGTGTGTGTCTCCTGGGTAAGTTGGCTAGGTCCTTATTTATGTTGTGCAAATTGAAATCAGCTATCTCCGAAGATTTTATATTGACTAAATACCACGCATTCTTTAACAGTCTGATTTCGTATGGAACGCTATTGTGGGGAAATTCTTCTTTGGCAAAAAAAAAATTATTTATCAGAAGCGCGCGATTAGGATTATTTGTAGTCTACGGACTCAAGTATCATGTCGCTCATATTATAGACAACTCAAAATCCTAACACTATCTTGCATCTTTATTTTTCAATCCCTTGAATTCTTCCATCAAAATCGTTATTCCTACTCTTGTTTATCCGAAAGACACCACCATAACAGCTGACATAACGACAGATATATTGCCAGACAATTCAGGCTAACAGCACGAATAGCTTTTATTTTATTTATTGCAAACTATTTAACAAGTTACCAAGTTCGGTGCGCGACCTGCCTTTAAAAGATTTTAAAATCAAAATTAACAGTCGAAACGCTGTAGAATTGAGCTTAAAGTCGCTGTAAAAACCTATAATGAATTAACTTTGAATAAAACTTCTGTCATTTATAGGAAATTTCATGCTATTTCCAATGGTGTAATTGAATTTGATTTATGACAAATACGTTTTGAGGTATGATCAATTTTATGAGAAAAAGCAGGCAAATTAAAACTTTTACGAAATCAGGAATATCTTTTGAAGGTGAACGAATCGGACCATAGTTTATTAGAACTTTTTTGTTCCAAATGAAGTGAAGAACCATATCCCGAAGTATTGCCAGAGGTTACTGACCCACCCTTTATATAGAGATAAATTAACAAGTGAATAGTAAATAACTAAAAAAATTTAATGATAACAACAAAAATATTAAATAAAAGTACATATGAGGAGTTTGGAGCCAGAGCGGACCAACCCCACAATTTTTCGGAAAATGAGTTATTACCATCCTGATGTTGGCATAGGTTCCCTTTTTTCAAAACCAGTGTGGATCACTTAGTTTCTTCACTTCAGTCATAGATAGCAGCACTTTAAGTTTAGTCCACAAGTATTTTGTGCATATATTTTCAAAGTCACAATGGATCATACGGCCTTCAAAAACTTTATTTTTTGCAACAAAAAGGGATCACTCATCCAATACTATTCTAAAATTTCAAATATAAATAAATATTTGGGGCCCATTTATGGAGATAAACAAAATGTACTCAATTTTCAATTGCCATTTTCTTCCTGTTCAGTTTCAACCAGTTGGTCCGCTCTGGCTCCAAACTCCTCATATACTAAAAGATATTGGTGAAGGACCTCTGCCATGAAAATAAGAAGGGAAGCGAACTATGTGTAGAGTAGAAAGAAATATTAACTAACTATTCTCTTCAGTCTGTTAGGAACATTTGAGGCCAGATATTTACAGATGGATTGATTAATAGAAAATTAAGCAATAATTAAAACTCACTTAAAAAGTATTTAGCTCATTATATTCTTGAATTCTCCCAAACAAGCGTCAGAGGTGTTGTAATCTTGAAGAATCTTACTAATACGAGGCAATTAACTTCGCAATATAGATAGCAAATGTGCATTAGGAGTGTAATGCACAAATTTGCATGTTCATGAGTCTGCGCACTCAACTCAACCTTCATAGAATGAGCGTCAAACATAACAAGAAAAAAGGTTCATTTTTAATTTCTTATACCTTTAGTGTAAGGATGTATTGTAATCTTGCGGAAATCTGAGATCCAGTTTTCACATTTCAGGATCCCCGAACATTTTTTGCGATGATGTCTTTGTGTATGTGATCAGCCCCGCCGCAACATATATCAGTGCCCTAGGCGAAAATCTACCTTGCGCCCTCTTGTAAGGAGAGAAAATTTAAATAATTAAAAAAGAAAACTTCATAAAAAATTGTTTTAATGTTTTTTATTATAAAAAAATATATAAATACTATATATAAAAAAATTATAAAAACAACATATATTATCATAATATATCTGAAAAAAAGATTGAAAGACATCAAATTGTATCAATTTTTGGAAAAATTCAATTATATTTTTCGGGCTTTATCATTAGCGAATTCTTCAATTACATCCTTGAAATTTATGTTCCTGGCCAGTTCGTTTTCTATTGCAAGAACAGCAACAGCATGGAGTCTTTCTGGTGTCATAGTTGATCTTAAATATGTTTTTATTAATTTCAATTTGCTAAAACTCCTTTCGCAACTGGCTACTGATACTGGAATCGTTAAAAGTATGCGTAACGCAATCCACAAGTTCGTGAATAAGTCGCAAGTATTATTTATACTATCGTTTTTTTTTTTCAATTCTTTCAATCAAGGTCAAAGAGTCAACAACTCTTGTGCCCCTAACAGCGATCGCCCTTCCCGCCCCGCCGTTCCGGCGGGGCTGTATGTGATTAGAACTTTGTGAGTATAAAAATTCTCTTCAAGTGCAAGGAGAGACGCACCCTATGTGGGCTTCCTGTAACTACAAACCCTCTGACTGAGGTACACTGTTGAAGTACCCCACCCTGTACCTGGGTACACCGCCGTTACGGATCTACGTCACTCAGTGGGTACTCAATGGGAAGGATTGTCACTCTATCTGTTCGTACAATTGATGCTACCAAATATAGAAAATTTTTTGAAGAACAATTTAACCGTTAAATAATATCATTTAAAAAGCCCTTTATGGTTGCATCTATGTCGTTCTTTCTTTCTCGTTCATGTGAATTGTGAATTTCTATTACCATTGTTATTATATATATAAGTATGAATATATAAGTATTAAATTAATTTATTGCAAGCCTGGTTTAGATTTCCTCCTTCATATTCTTGATTTTTAAATTTTTTTAATAATTTATTTTAACTTCTATATATTTATTTAAATACACTTATTTTCTAAATATTTCTTCATAATGAATCTGTTAATTTAATTATTTTTGTATTATTATTTTATTTTTATTTTTACTTATTTCATCATTATTTATTTTATTGTATTCAGTTATATTCATTTTGTCCTTGTTTCTATCCTCTGTAGCACTGTTATCTCATTACTGATATTTTATTTTATTTGTATTTGTTGCTCTGTTCAGTGACTTCATGTATTTATTCTTAGGGGATCTCGGTCCCAGAATAAAATGTATTTTTATATCATTTCAAACATATGTAATATATTACTCTATTTATTATTTTCCTTTTACTTTATTTTATCTATTATATATATTTTTGGTATACTTGTAAAGGAATTTATAATTTTCTTCTATGTTTTTTTACTCATATTTCCACTACTTTCATTATTTATTTTTATTTTTTATGACCCTCCCTCTTGCCAGACGTACCTAGCCATTGTTAGTATATTTTTATACTCCTTACTAGAGTGTCTTGTAAGTGCATGTGTTAATAAAGTATTTAGTGGTTGGTAAGTAATATTTTCACGGGAGTTTCATGTTTTCCGACCTCCTGATTCAAAAAATAAAAAAAATGTCTGTGTTTGTCTGTCATCATGACAACTCCCAATAGAATAAATGTATCGACGCGAAATTTTATATGTGTATCCAGAACCCTGAAGGGGGCTCAACTCAAATACCCTCAAATTGGCAATATAATTTATGAGGATTCAGAAGCCACTATTTAAGTAAAATATTGAGTTTTAGCCCGACTTTTTTTTACACTTGCATTATGTCAACTCTTCGAGATGGCGATCTGCGACAGATGAAGGATGACGGTATGTCCAAGACTGAGAGAGGTCAAAGTTTCTAGTGACTCAGGATTGGAGAGGAGCGAGCAGCGCGGAAGAGTCGGTGGTTGATGTCCAGGCTAACAAGAAGGAAGCGGGGCTAATCCAGTGAAGGGCCGTGGAGAAAGGGGCAGTGGAGGGGGCCCGAGGGGCATCTGTCAGGGGGGCGAGGGGGCGTGACCGTCATCCCCCAGAGGCGGCGGTGGCCCGCAAACTGTCCAGTCGATCTGGGGTCAGAAGACAAGAAAGGGCAGCCGTTCAAAGTCTGGAGGAAGCTCCTCAACACCTGGGTGACTACCTAAAAATATGTGAAGAAAATTTTAAAAAAGAAAAAATGAGTATTACTTAGAGAATGTCGCCGCAAAAGTTAGTTATTATGATTCATGCAGGGATTTAACTACAAGATCATATCGCCTACTACCAGAGCGCTCTGGTGGACATGCGCCCGACTCTACTGTGGGACTCCTAAATTTTGTGTATTAGGGTAGGGTCTTTAACGATCATTTTTGGAATCAAGGGTAATTTCGGAAGGGAATTAACAGATTGATATTGCCACGCTCCCTTGCTTTTCTCGAAGAAAAAAAAAAACACTGCATAATAGATTCTTTTTAAAAATATTTTCAGGGAAAAAGAAGCCTCATTTATCCGGACAAATACAAAAAAGCGGTAATGTACTTCTTCATACTATTGAACTTCTGAATCCACGTATAAAATTTCGCATCCTTCGGCAGCTATTTCGGTACTGTTGTATTTCTGACAGATTATATAACCTCCCGTGTACATCGTATAGCTGGTAAATTAAAAGGGAAAGTAGATAACAAATGAAGGAAGAAAATGAATGAGAAAGTGAAGAAAATTAAATATGAACACAATGATTGAACGGACATGACAAATCTGTTTACCAACTTGTGAATCCATTGAATAACTGTTTCGAGTTTTTTCATTCAGTATGTCGGAGCTTACCGGGGGCTAAGTCCGTTAAAAGCCTTAATGACTTTTGGCACCCTTAAGGGGGGGGCTTTAAAGAAGAAAAAAAATCCGTTTAGAGGAGGTTCAGGATATTTGTTTTGATGGCCTACTGTCCGCCCCTTGATGAAAATCTGAATACCATTTAAGTAGGAAGGAAGGGTGAGCTGAGGCGAGTACAAGACAAACAAATGTGAGCGTTAAAGTTAGCGCTTCTAGCGTCAGGCGCCATCAATCTGGTGTCAAAAGTGGGGGGTCGGGGCTTCAAAGCCTCGCTTGATATGAATTTAAACAACACGTTATTAATTGCGCTATAGTTTGGGACGTCCCACCTCTTGGAGGGGTTGGCCACCCTTGAGAACTTGTTACAAGTTTTGTCGTCCCAGGATCATACAGAACAAGGAGAGTGACAAATGATATCTTTAACGGATGAATGAAGGTACGAGGGCTCTCTTGGGTTTCATTCGGAAAGAAACTTGAGTGAAGACTCTATGTAGTAATAAACCTCAGATAACCGTGATAATCTTCCAAAATAATAGCTTATCCTTACATTTTTTTTAACCCCATTTTTGGAACCCTTTTTTAGACGTTTGCTTAATTTATGTCAAAACGGTTAGTCTATCGAAAAAATGGTTAGTGCCAAAAATGTTAGGTACTTATAAAATTTTTATCTAACGACAATACGTAACATTAGCGCCCCAAAAGTATAAAATCCATTTCCTTAGGAAATATTTCAAAGTAATATTTAAATTGTGACGCATAAAAAACAAATTTTAAAAAAAGGGTTTTATTTTTGGTAGTTTTTTTTATTAAAAAGGATTTTAATAAATAATGAAAAAATAAAGTTTATGTGATGTGGCCATAACAGGACTTTATTATACCAACCCTGTTTGTACAGATCACTCTCCATCCCCCTACCCCATCTTAAATTATTTTCACACTGGCATTACTGGGTATAAATTATAAAGAAAACACGAATGTTTTTAAAATTATGTCTATTTCACAAGATATATAAAATATATGGGAGTACTTTCGGTATTGCTACCATCTTCAGCCACGACTTAACAAATACTGAGTACATGAAAGTCATTCTCAGAATGGCTCTGTACAATGAAAAAAAGAAATCTGCTGAGGGTACCCATACACGAAGCAAATCTATCGTCAGATTTATCTTCAGATTGATTTGACGATAAATCTGACGATATAAGGAGCGCACACACAGTTCGATATATCTCAGTCGACGCAATGGAGCAGGACGATCTTTTATTGTTATCTGCGGCTGTTTTGTTATGTAATAAAATTAAACGCACAAAAAAAAAACAATAGTTTGGACAAAAGGGTGGTTAATGAAAAAGAAAACAATTTTCGCAGATCAGCTTTATAAAATGTTCTAAATTATCTCTAGACCAGGTACACATATCACAATTTAATAAAGGAAAATTATAAAAACAGGAAAGTTAAAATTCCTAATCTCTTCACTTTTGTGTTTAAAAGGTTACTTATATAGATAAACTTATTATAACCTCCTTGATTATCGCCACGATAACCACATACACCATACAATCAATTGTACAAGCAATTAATCTGTGCGATGATTGCATGAAAATTTCTTCAGATCAAAAATAGATCTGAAGACCAACCAATCGTGCCAATAAACGATTAATCGAACGATCGTCGATCCTCAGATTCATCGGACGATAAATTGCTTCGTGTATGGGTACCTTAAGGCTAACCCATTACTTTCGTATACCCAATAATGACAGTGTGAAATGAACTTGACAGGGGGAGAGTGATCTCCACAAAGGTCGTTCATATAAGTATAACAAATAAAAAATTTCACGATGCTAGCTGGGAGTCATCGTTGCCCTGCATATACCAGCTGGAGTCATCGTTGCTCTGCATATACAAGCTGGAGTCATCGTTGCTCTGCATATACAAGCTGGAGTCATCGTTGCTCTGCATATATCAGCTGGAGTCATCGTTGCTCTGCATATATCAGCTGGAGTCATCGTTGCTCTGCATATACCAGCTGGAGTCATCGTTGCTCTGCATATACAAGCTGGAGTCATCGTTGCTCTGCATATATCAGCTGGAGTCATCGCTGCTCTGCATATATCAGCTGGAGTCATCGTTGCTCTGCATATACCAGCTGGAGTCATCGTTGCTCTGCATATACAAGCTGGAGTCATCGTTGCCCTGCATATATCAGCTGGAGTCATCGTTGCCCTGAATATTCTAGACGACATTCTGGGCATATCAACCTCTCACAAGAAAGTCGAGAACGGACCACTTTATTTTAAGCAACAAAACCTTTCTATTTTAAATTTTCCTTATCAAAATGATAACAATGTACAATCCGGGATGCATTCCTGACTGGACTAAGTTCTGGTGACCCTTGCTCTGTCTCATTGCTATGCAGGAGGTTCAGAGGCCACTTCCACTATTTGTCTGTGTACTTTGTGTCGTTAACAACCTCTGACACAAAGGGACAAAGGGGTGCCCACCAAAGGGTTCTCAGTTCTTCTATTCAACTCTATGTTCCTCAGACGGACCCTGTCCCTTCCAAACGCTTCTTTGTCTAGATCTGACTCCTTTTTGTCTCTATAATGGCCAATTCCTTGAAAGTGAGCTATATATTTGCAAAACACACTTTTCACTTTCTGGTACCACACTTTTGTTTTCACTTCAAGCTTTCATACCTAAGGGCTGTGTTTCGGACACTTTCCCCTTTCGAACTTCATCATCTCTGGTAGTCATCGGTTAATCTCTCTCTCTCTATATATATATATATATATTTCGGCATTGTTTGGAAATTTCAACATTTCTTCCATTTAAGTATTTGTTTTATTATATTGTTTATTTTGGACTGAAGTCGGTCTGTTTACGGTCTCTTCCCCACTAATCCTAGTCATGTTTACTAAAGTAAGCTGGCCTTAATCCTCTCAGTATCCTGCTAGGAGCCACCAAAACCGCATCGTACTTTTATCTATCCCATCACCAGATCGTCCCATCACTAGATCCTCTCAGCATCCCATCACGTCCATCATCTCAACATCTAGTAGCCCCCTCCTCATCAGAGAGGCGTAGAAGGCACCGTAACCAATAAGAACATTATTATATTACCATTTTTTTGAACTTTTTTTTTTTTTTTGGCCTTATGTACGGTGCATATTAGCCATGTCACTTTGTTAATCTAGTGTTTTACGACATCCATATCGGCTTTTATTTTTCTGTTAAACGTTATATTCGAAGCTAAGCTTTATTAATATTTATCTTATGTTTTGTTATCTTTTATTATTTTTCAGTTGGCCAACTCCATCTTCCCTAGTTCCCCTTAGTCTGGTTTTCTTCTGTTCATTACATTCCTTTATATATAAACTTCATCAATCTTATTATTTACCCTTATATATTATCCAATATTTTGAAGTGGTCCTCCAGAACCGCCACAGGTTTTGTAGCCGGTTATTTGGAATACCACTACCGGTCTATACAATATATACATATATAATGGTCGGAATAATTAACTATTTTGTATGATCAGAAATCCGTTTTATGTTATAAGAGCCACGCACCTGACACTGCTCTATTTATCACAATTGCTAATGGCAAATGTTATTATGCCGTTGTAAATATATAAATAAATAAATAAATAAAATGTTATAAGAAGTCTTAGTTTCATGTTATATAGAAGTCTTAGAGACCATCAGTTCAATTTCTGTCTGTATGTTTATAGGATAGGTTTTATGACTCATGCCCGGGCTTTAACTACGAGGTCATATCGCCTACTATCAGAGCGCTCTTTCGTCACTCTGGTGGACATAAGCCCGACTCTACTGTAGAAGTCCTAAATTTTGCCTACCCTAAATTTTTATTCACCTAGGGTAGGGGTCTTTAACGAGTACAAACTTACCATTAATCGTTTCATAATCCATTTAATTGCGTATCCATTTAAATAACTTGTTGCCGTCGTTTTGTGTTTACGTTTTCTCGTTTTCTTAATGTTTTTCAGTTATTTTAATGATGTTATTAATTAAAAAAATTGTTTTAGATCAACTTATCGCTTGTAGACTATCCAGATAGTTCTAGTTCAGTTAAATGTGATAAATAATAATTTATAGAATGTTCTAGATTTTGGCAAATTATTATTTTTTTCCCCGTTTCCATCCAGTAGTATCCCTACTGGAAGGGAATATATTTAACTGCATGCGCCATTTGTATATTATATGCTTAAACACAACTTAGTTTTGAATTTTACATAGGTATAATACTTTAGATAGACAATAAAGTTAAAGTTCATCAAAATTAATCTTCTGTACAAAGTTTAAAAATTCTTTATAAAAACGTCGCACTAAAATAATTGTTGACAAAGGCCAACTTTCACCATTGACCTCCTCAAATCTCACTAGGGAACTTCTCATACCCTCCAGTAGTTCACAGGTGTAGATTAAATGATGGACTGTCTGCTCCTGGGTGTCGCAGAGGCAGAGAGGCGAATCGAGGATCTTGAACCTGTGGAGGTAGTGCCTCATCTTGCCGTGTCCACTCAGGAGCATGGTCATCTGGACTGGGAACGGTTTGTCGTTCTTCATCGCCAACCTGACCTCTACAGTCGGGAAGAAGTTACAGTCGAGTCGAGGCTCTTCAAACAGAGGGCTGGACCGTTAAATTCAGTTGGGTTAGGGCGCATAATGGCGATACCGGTAACGAACGTACGGATGTGCGGACTGTCTGGCAAAAGTTTATACTGTTTTAACTTTTTAAAATGAAGTAATGTTCTTTTTCTGGTCGAGGCTCAGTGGATGTCCCAGATGTCAGAACACGGAAATTTTGATTCAAAACTCTCCTTTTGGGGGCAGCTGGAAATGTGGGGCATTGAGGCTGTGGAGCGTGTAGTGTCTGCTGTATTTCCCTGGCCGGGGGATTTAATAAATCCTAAATTTGTATTCACCTAGGGTAGAGGTCTTTAGCGACATCGGAGAACGGCTTGCTGAAGGTCTTTTCATCTCTCAGATGAAAAACGTAAGGGCCTCAGCCGAGTCTCGAGCGTGCGATCTTGAGCTCAGTAAGCAAGCACGCTTACCATTGAGCTACCGGCACTCTCAATAAAATTTATATAAAGACATCTGTGTGTTCGTATTCGTTTGAAAAATCGTGAACAAAACTCACTGTGGATAATTTATTAAGTCAAAGTAAATGAAATGAAATGAAAATAAAATAAATGTTATTATTATTCTGGGACCGAGGTGCCCTAAGAATAAATACATACAGAGTAAAGAACAGGAAACAATGAAATATAGTATCAGTATGACGTAAGAAGAAATAAATAAATTAGTGTTACATTGGAGAAAAACTGAAAATTAATAATATATATTATAGATATACAAAAGATTAACATGAAATAACATAAAATTAACAGCTTAATTATGAAGAAAAAAATTAATAAAAGTATCTATGTACTATATAAAGAAAAGAGAATATGTAAAAAAAAAAAAAGGACCTATATAGATTGGAAAAAGATAAATAGATTAATAAAATGGACAGAGCATAATACTGTGATGATTCATTATTAAAGAGAGGAAAATAAAGAAAACGTATGTTTTTAAAAAATATTGTCTATTTCACAAATAATATATAATATGGGAGTACTTTCGGTATTGCTACCATCTTCAGCCACGACTTAACAAATACTAGTATTTGTTGTTAAGTCGTGGCTGAAGATGGTAGCAATACCGAAAGTACTCCCATATTATATATTATTTGTGAAATAGACAATATTTTTTAAAAACATACGTTTTCTTTATTTCTATCAAGTGTTTCACAATATCTCTGCAAAAATGTTAAGTATCATTAAAGAGAGGGGTTGACTCGTTGGAAATCTTCGACAGTATCTAATTAAGTGGCTGTCAAGCGATTTTCTTGTTGAAGTTTGTTTTTCAAATTTTTGATTTTTGAAAAGAGGCCGATTGAACATCCTCAGTCTCACCCCAGCTGACATTTGTACATTTATTAAAAGTAATGTTTGAAGAAAAATGACTTTCCCATGATTTGAACAGACCGTATGTCCAAGACAAATGCTTATCCCGACTCATGTTCTCAAATATTGCTTTCTCTTTTTTTTTGGAATGTTGAACTTTGGCAGAGAAAAAAAATAAAAATGGAACGGCAATTCGTCTTGAAAGTGTGTCAAAGATATCTTGTGGGTATCTAATGAGCTGACTGCCTCTGAGAGGCCGCTTACCAAAACATTTACCTGTTTTCTTCAAGTTAGGTAAAAACAAGATGCAAAAAAAAAAATGTCGGCAAAAAGCTCGTAGCTTGATTTATAGCTTGGAGAAAGTTAGAGAAGGAAGACGGACTTAAAGGTTGCGGCCGATTCTCGGTTTGAAGATGTGACACCTTAGCAGACATATGTAGCTGACAGCAAGGGCGGACCTCTTAGGTAATATGGCGGCCCACTGACTGAAGTCCGGGCTAAGGAAGAGGAGGAGCACCGCCCATATGGGGTTCAGATGTAGGTAGAATATTTTCGGAAGGGACTAGCAAAGCCTCGAATAGCTAAATTTTAGCAAATTTGTTTATTTTTCTTCGTACATATCTTGTAATGATCATGATGCATGGCTCTCTTCGGGGCTTATCGCAGCAAATCTTCTATTTTGGGGGCCAGTAACTCAGAAGTGCTAGGCCTACTGAGCTCAAAATCTTTGGTTCGAAACCCGGCCAAGGCCTTATTTTTTTTATCTGGGAGGTGAAAAAAACTTTGAACACGCAATCATTTGGATGGGACGTTAAGCGATACTCTCGAACCAGTGCGATGTCAGGTATTCGTTAAAGACCTCTACGTAGGTGATATGACCTCGTGGATAAAGCCCGAACAAGAGTCGCAATAACTAACTCTTCTATTTTTTGTTAAAAAAACGTATTATTATTCATCTCGAATGTGTTTCGTTCTAAGATACATAGGTTGATATTTATCTTTATAAGCTATTTTAGTGAACAAAATTGGGGGCCGTGCGGGCTAGAGCGTAGGGCTTTGGTCGCATAGTCTCACTATGGTTTGCGGGTTCGAATCCCGTCCGGGAGTGAGTTTTATTTCGTAGATAGAACTCCCTCCCGGGGCCATGGATATCGTAAATAACTAGATAAACAACACATTGACATGGCTAATATGCACCGTACATAAAGCAAAAAATAAAATAAAAATGAATGAAATTGTATGACGTATCCAGTATTCATTTTATGGTTTAATGGAAAAAAATATTATTGTTATTAAGTTAAAGCAGCCCAATGGAACGAATCGGAAATAACTGGTCAAGCGCATGTCGAGCCTCGCTTTATAAGACTTCTGTACCCTCACATTTTTTTTTTCTCGCTGTTTCGAAATGAAACATTTTTATCTTCGAAGAACTTTCCGATTGTTCTCTATATTTAACATTTTTGTCAGAAGCCCTTCCGAAAATAAGGGGGTGTACACTCGCGATAACGCGTTTATTGGAGCCTAAAATGTCGTTTTTAGATCGACATTCTCAGAAAAGGAAGGAGGACATACATTTTCAGACAGTTTTTAGCGTTGGTCTCAAAACCCGATCAAATAAGAATAAAAAATATATTTATATAATTGCTTAAAATAGTTTTTTACATACACTCCCAAAACCTTTTTGCTTTTCCACGTTAACTAAACTTCATTTTAAATTAAAAATAGTTTAGATACACTATTTTCTGTACTGATGGTGAGTTGGAAGGCCAGTTTTTTTTCGTATTTTCTTGTGTCCTTCTTGATCTTTTAGATTACAAAATGAAAGAGTGTTGCCTGACTGCGGGTCTGTACCAGGCGACACTACCTGGCATTGGAGTCGACCAACAAGAACCAACCCAACCCTGTTTGTCTGCGTGCTAACAGTCTCTGATTTGGTTCATGGTAATTTGTCCCCTTTATTACCACCTTCGTTTCCAATAGATAGAGACACTTCCTCTTTAAGATCCCTCATTTGGATTAGAAGCCGATTCAGGGGTTGTTGAAGAGATCACGTGAACCTCCCCTCCTCTCCAAGACACTACACCCTCAGATAATGCCCGTGTAAATTGGTTTCTTGAGTGGGAAGTAGAGTTGGGGAGGGGGGGGGGGGGGGCTGTAAGGGGGTGAAATTGGCTTGAAGAAACACGTATCTCCAACCAAGGGAGGGGGTAGCTTTCTCACTGCTTATGGGTGACTTTACGTAATCAACACAACTAGAGAGATGATTTAAAAAAAAAACTTTTCCTATATTTATATAATCTTCAAAATTTTAATCTCTCAGATGAATGTGCCCGATATGGCTTTTAACTAAAAACGTGGAAAATATAGCACATATTAAACGCTTTATTTGACAATTCTTAATGGCCATTATATTTCTTAAAAACTAAATGTGTGTAAACTATGTGTGTGTGTGCCATCATTTCATGAGAACGATTCTTTAATATAGAATATATATATATATAATAATAATATTTATTTTCGTTAAACCATAATATATGTAGTAATAGGATACGTCATAAAAATGTATACTTACATCAAGATAGCTTATGAATTGAGGTTTATCCAGGATCAGGATTAGCTAACTGAAAATGGTAAACTAGGCTTTGCTATGCCTGCTTGCCTGGAAATGGTAAATTGGGCTGCTGGCGGCTTGCCTGGAAATTGGTTACCATAATGGTATTTTTAGATGTATATGTTTGAACAAGGTTTAATAGGTTACTAGATGAAAAAAAAAAACTTCATGAAAAACCAATGAACTGTTCAAGACTCAAAATTTCTGACCGATTACGTAACTTCCTCTATACTTTCTGGGCTGCCCTGCAATCCAGTAATACAGTAGAGCGTCGATTATCCGAACTAATGTTGTGTGGGGTGGTTCGGATAATCAAAAATTCAGATAATCGAAATTTTTCAGCCACCCAGAACTTGCGATGAATGAAGAGTCACCACCAAGCTTCATGTTTAATTCCAATGCTTTTTCACTCAAAATGAGCCCAGAATCTGATATCTGATATGGACCCAGAAGCCCGTTTTTGCAAAAGCCAAGTGAATGCAGCATCTTCCAACAATTCGGATTTCGGTTTTTCCATAGTTTTACGATATGAACTGCCCTCCTCTCTGTCAAGATTAAGTGCATGCCTACTGATTGAATCAGAATTATTTTTATATTCCCGTTATCGTTGATTTACCAACACCGAACTTGATAGCTAGTTAATGCCTGATCCGTTTCACCTTTCTTCAGCCACATAATAATTTCCATTTTATCTTTTAATGAAAGCACTACTCGTTTCCTTTTTGCCAACATGTTGTAAGTTTTACTTAAAATACGTGACCACTAACTAATTCAATGTACACCTCACATTAAATGATTTGAAACTGAGAGCATTGACTGGTAACCGACCATATGAATGGAAAGAGATTCAGTGGAAAATTCCAATGAACAAATAACATACATAGACATACAAGTTAGTTGTTAGTAAACAAATATCGACTGTCTGCCCGTCAAAATGAATTCATGGAAAAACAGATATCCCTTATACAGCTAACAAAGCTCTTTCTAAGAATTAATTAGGCTTCCCTCATTGAGGTTAATGGAAAAACTAATTTGATTTTTTTCCATGAGGCCAGTTCGGATTATTGAACGTTCGGATAAATGACGTTTGGATAATCCTTGGCATTACATTATTTATTCACTAGTTATCGACGTGCGGCGAAACAAAAATCGCGCAAAATATTCGAGGATTTAAGCGTTCAAAGTGTGACATGTTTTCGATGGAACCCTGCGCCCCCATGTTATTGGGCGGTGAAAGACAGCTCTACGTCAAAAACAAAGGATTTTCGATCCAAAGAAGGAATTACTATATACGGTATGATTACAACGGCATTACAACCCAACATAATTGATGATAACAATTAATGTCAACAGTGGTTGCCTCTGTTGTTAGGAAGTCGATTCGCTTGGGTCCATACCCAGTGAGGCTGGGCTCTTCTGCAGATTGTTCTCTAAACAGGACATACATTTCCGTTTTCCTTTAATTTCCGATTTTTCCCGGTCGTCATGGCTGCCTATATCACATTTGCTAGAAGCATTTTCCAATTATCACGCTACACATGTCTGTTCCGATTGACCTCGTTGTTGACGTTTCCATACAACCAGGAAGAAACAAGACCGGATCAATGTATTTGTACGAGGGGGTGCTCATTATATTTGAGCACCTACATTTTCATAGCGAGTCTCATTAGCTTCTTTTGAAAACAGTATCCCAGAGAGGAGCCGAGACTAAACTACGAGTATGAGGTTTATAACGCCTACTACCAGAGAGCACTCTTTAACCTGAAGATGGCTGATGTAGTGAGAAGTGATTATTTCACAGGTTGTCAAATAAGATATAATCTGACCTCTCACAGATTTTTTATTTGTATTAGCTAGCCGGCTTTCGAGGTTGCCCTCATCATCAGGCAGTCTGATAATTTTCTTTTTTTTAAATTGACCTAATTAAAATATTTTAGTAAGTAAATAAATAAAAAATCTGAGACAACTGCAGCAGTTTAATAAATATTCAAAATATTTTAATTAAGTTAATTTAAAAATAGTTATTTATCAGACTGTCTGATAATGAGGACAACCTCGAAAGCCGGCTAGCTAATACAAATAAAAAATCTGTGAGAGGTCAGACTACATCTTATTTGACAACCTGTGAAAAAAAAAAACACTTTCGTCGCTCTGGTGGACATGAGTCTTGCTACTATGGGAGTCCTAAATTTTGCCTTCCCAGGTTTAGTTATCAAGGAAGGCAGTAACTTTAACGAGTACTTTACATGGTTTAACATTTCATCCGAAGGACAGCGTGCTCAGGTTTTATTCACCTGCCAGATAAAAAATGTAAGGGCCTCGGCCAATCTTGAGCTCAGTAGAAAAGCACTATCTCTCGGCTACTGGCGCCCTCAAAACGAATCTGTTTTTATTCCTTTCCATGAAAATACCGTTTGAGGATGATTAATATTATTCAAATTATTTTAGGATCTTGAAACATATTTTATATATGAAATTTTTTACTTCCTCAGCTATACGAAGTATAGGGGAAGTTATGCAATCTGTCAAAAATTCGATGCGGAGTTTTCAACGGAATTTTATGTTTTCCGACCTCTAGATTCCAAATATGAAAAAAAAAACAATTCTGTCTGTGTGTCTGTGAGCATGATCTCCCGATAGAATAAATATATCGGCACGAAATATTATATGTGAATCCAGAATCCTCTAACGACGACAAGTCTCCCGGCTTAACTCAAAAACTCTAATAACTGCCGTTGTAATGAGTGTATCGATACATAATGTCATATGGGAATTCAAAACTCCATAAGGACGACACATCAATTTTCAGCAGAATCGGCAGAAGGAAGGAGGGATCAGAGGAAGGACTCAACACAAAAACCCCAATAACTGCCGATGTAATGAATGTATCGACATGAAATTTGATATTTAAACTCAAAACCCAATGTCAAATTTCAGCCATATTGGCTGACGGGAAAGGACGGTTCAGGGGAGGGGGCCCAATTCAAAAACTCTGAATATATCTACACAAAATTTATTATGAGAATTTAGGAGCCTCTATGTTTAACCAATATATCGTCATGAAATTTTTTATCATTATCATTACTTAACAAATTTGGGGAAGGGGGGTCTAAAATCTATAAATTTTCGTTATATGACTCGCCTTTTAGTAAAAAAAATAAAAAAAATTGTTGTTACATTACGAGAGGGGACAGAAATGTTACAGCTCTGGGAGGTCTTTGCCTAAAATCCATATTTTAAATAAATAAAATAAAATTATTATTTTTTAAATATTGTCTATTCCACAAGAAATTTATACATACTGCCGGTTTCGGGATTACACCAGTCAGTTTTTAGTTATATACTTACCACTAAAATCTACATTTTTTTTTATGGAATAGACAATATTTTTATTTTATTTATTTACTATAAATTTCCACAATGTGTCTTTGCGTTTCTCAGCTTACAAGAATAACATTTATACACAAATGACTTTTCTTCTCTATTAACAAACTAAGCTAAGTTGTTTATTTTGAAATGGTTGTAAGTTTAACACAGACTGTAAAGCAGGTTGATAATGAGGTTCCCCAATGAGAAAACCAATTAATAATTAGTCTATATGAGGCGGTTACCCAAAAATAGTCCCAACCTCTAACAGTAGGTGAGGATCCACAGCTATCTTGTATATATGAGAAATTAACTCTACAAATATTATACTAACTGTATACATGTAACATTGACACTTTGTGTATACAGACGAAAATCTCTCTTTTTAAAAAGTCAAAACAAGTTGGTCCTTTCCTATTTTTAGTGAGATTGTTGGAAAAAAAAAGGAATTCGAAGCTTTTATTTCTTTCAAGGAAAGTCAATGACGTAAAACTTCAGATATGTGTACTTCCCCAGCGCGAATCAATCATCTATAGTTAGTTATTATGACTCATGCCCGGGCTTTAACTATGAGGTCATATCGCCTACTACCGGAGCGCTCTTTCGTCACTCTGGTGGACAGGAAGTCCTAAATTTTGTCTACCCTAAACTTTTATTCACTTAGGGGTCTTTAACGAGTATCTGACATCGTACAGGCTCGGGACCATCGCTTAACGTCCCATCCGAAGGAAGGCGTGCTTAAGTTTATTTTACCTCCTCCTGAAACCTGTTTACCGATTTGATTGAAAATCGATATATGTTTTTCTCGGAGACTACTGAATTTTCATATCAAATGTCTTGTCGATAAATTTATTACATCAGCAGTTGTTATGATTTTTTCAGTTAAGATTCAATGTTCAGTTTTCAACGGAATTTCATGTTTTCCGACCCCATGGCTCTAAAAATTAAAAAAAAAAAAAATGCTGTCTTTGTCTGTGTGTGTCTTTGTCTGTAAACACGATAAATATCGATAGAATGAATGTATCGACACGAAAGTTTATATGTGTATCCAGAACCATGCCTTTGCCAAAGGGAAGAGGGGGATTAGGGGGAGTTTTAACAGAAAAACTTTAATAACTGGCGTTTTAATTAATGTATTTGGACGAAATTTCGTATTTGAATTAAAAACGCTAAAATGACGATACCTTTCAATTTTCAGCTGACTCGGACGAAGGAAAGTGAGGGATCACCAGTAAGTACCCAATTTTATATTAGAATTTAAAATTTAAAACCCCATAAGGATAGCACCTATTAATTTTCCGCGAAATCTGCCGAAGGGAATTTGGGGTCTCAACTCAAAAACCTTAATAACTGCAGATGTAATGAATGTATCGACACATGAGAATTCTGAAATTCTTATATAAGTCAACTATAGATTTTTATTCCAAATTGTGAATTGATTTTGGAGTGAGAGGAAAATCGTAATTGAAAAAAATTATACTGAGGAAGTACATCGCAGGTGATTCATGGACGACTTTTTTTTTTTAGTTGTTATTTCAGAATTAGGAGATTGTATAGAGTAAAGTTTGAGGTAGCCTTATCAGATAGAAGGGGGGGGGGGGAGACGAGAAGGGGGTGGAGGGGGGAGGGGGGGCGCTGGAAAGTTTTCACATAATTGGTTTTAATTGGAAAAGTTATTTGGTGAGGATGTCCGTGAAGAAGAAAAGGATCACTTTCTGAACATTAGACAAACTCAATTCTTTGAGGACAGTGGAAGCTCAGAGGTAGACTATTGAGATCAAGATCGCGGGTTCGAAACCTGGCAGCTTGTTTATCTGACGAGGTAAAAAAACCTTGATGGGACGTTAAGCGATGGTCCCTGGAAAGGCAAAATTTTACACTCTCTGAGTAGAGTTGGGCTATTGTTCACCAGAGCAACATAAGAGCACTCTGGTAGTAGGCGATATGTGACGTAGTTTGACCCCCGCCGTGATTCACAATAACTAATTAATAACATCGTAGTTGGATACGTCGTATAATTGTATACATTAAGATATCATATATATAAAGCTGAAAATGTCTGTGCGTTGTACCGCTATAACTCACGAACGGCTTGATGGATTTGATTAAATTTTTTTTAAAATTTGTTCGTCATCGTCTGTGGAAGGTTATAGGCGTATTAGTACCTCAATATCTGGTCCATCCCAGCATCCACCCACGCAATCTTTGTAACTCAAAAACCACTGCAATGATTAATGAGGAAACTTTTTGAATAGATAAGTTTTATCTACCGGAAGGTTAAGGTCTATTTTTTAATCAACCCCTGGTCCATCCCAGCATCCACTCACGCAATCTTTGTAACTCGAAAACCATTGCAACGATTAATGAGAAATCTTTTTGAATAAATTAGTTTTAGCTCCAAAGCTAGCGTTACTACAATTGAAGGACTATAAGCCTTATTCCGTATGAATAATTGAAAATGATAACATCATGAATGTACTGTCGAGGAACTGAATAGCCTTATGGAGATATTGGGAGAAAAATCAAAGTTTCCCGGGCAACGCCGGGTATTACTGCTAGTATTATATATAATATAGAAGACACAACCAGGTCAACTTGGTGACACAACTATCTAAAAGAAAATTGTGTCTACTTTTCAATGGTACCCTCAGATCTTGTGTAGCACAAATAGAACTAGAGTTATGTTTACTTTTAGGTAAAAAAATACGATAATAGAAAGAAAAGAAAAAAGTGAAATAACTAGAAAAAGAAGCGATTTCAGAATAATGTCATTAGAGTAATTTTTTCAAATGAGGTGCAGATTGATTCCTGAAGTTTGTCACACCTTAACATAGGACACCCTGTATATATATAAACAAATATCATTTATGTAAACAATAGAACAAACTAAAATAATTGATGATAATAATAAAAATATTAAATATAAGTAATTACGATATAATATATAAACTATTGGTAGAGGACCTACGTTTGCTTATATCATATGTAATGAAGGCATCCACGAGAGAAGAAAAAAATCAAAAAATGTTTCTCTTCTAAGATAATCGTAGAGTTTATGTAAGATCTAGGTCGACCTTGTGAAAGGAATTGCCGTATATGTTTATTTCTGAAAAACACTTGAATACTACAATATTGGTACATCGGTTTCCAATACATTTAATGGTTCATTAATACACTGCATGTATCGAAGGAGCAAAAAGCGGAGTTATGGTCCAAGGAGAACTTTCGGAGCCCTTCGATGTTATGAGTGGCCTCAAGCAAGGTGACTGCCTCTCCCCTCTCCTGTTCAACCTGGCCCTTGAGCGAGTGATAATGCAGGTGATGAGGAACGAGGAAGGCACCCAGATAGCCGGAGAAAACGGAGTCCTGGCGTATGCGGATGACGTGGCCTTCTTAGGAAACAGCCCAGAAGAAGTTAAAAGTAAGGCGGGAAAACTACTTAAGCACAGCTGCAGAGTAGGGCTGGAAGTTAATGTCGACAAGAGCGAATACCTTATAGTCAGTAAGAATATTCATCTGGAGCAGAAATTAAATGTGGGGACCTTCTCCTTCCCAAGAGTTGAGAACTTCAGGTATCTCGGGTCCACGGTAACTAGCATCAACTCGATGTTGGAGGTGGACAGAAGACTTCTGCAGGCCCTGTCATCAAGCTGCTACGGTCCAGAGCCTTGTCAAGGAACCTGAAGTATAGGATCTACAGCTCCATGGTAAAGCCCGTTCTGATCTATGGGTGTGAAACCTGGACCCTGACCTCACATCTGGAGAAACGTTTCCAGACGTTTGAAAATAAAGTGCTGAGGAAGATAGCAGGACCGGTCAAGGATAGAGAAACCCAAGAGTGGAGGATCAGAACCAACAGGGAGCTGAGGGACATCTTCTGGCAACACCCGACCGTAGTTGCAGATATGAAATCACGGCGCTTAAGATGGGCTGGACACGTGGTGAGAAGCGGACAGCAGACAGCCATAGGACGCATCATGGACGCTCAGGTCCAAGGAGCCAGATCACGAGGAAGACCAAGGCTGAGGTGGGCTGACCTGGTGAAGAAGGATGCTGTGGAACACCACGTGGTGAACTGGCGACCGGTGGCGCACGACAGATCGCGGTGGAGAAGGCTAGTGTGGGCGGCTAAGGATCTTCAGGGTTCGTCGCCAACGGAGTAAGAGTAAGTAAGTTAATACACTGGAAACCTATAATAATTATTTCAGAATATATCTATAAATTCGTGGCACAAGGTCAACCTAGATATTTTATTTCTTCCACGATTCTTTTAGAGCGGGAAAATGAGAAAATAGTTCTCATTTCTACTGCTGGCAGATTATCAATAAATATGAAGGACCGCTTTCATAATTTCCCCTATACATCGAATACCGGAGGAAAGTACTATCCTTTCTGTTTGTGTGTACCTGTGAACACGATAACTGCCGTAACGAATGTATCAACACGAAATGCTGCATATAAATATCAAGTTGAATTTAATATACCTTACTTATTTAATCTTTCAGTATTGGTAATTGAGGTAATTGAGGTAATTAAGGTAATTGAGGTAATTAAGGTATATTTCATTTCAGACGTTTCGACACTCTAGTCATTATCAATTCTAAAAAACAAAATTCTTTTAAATAACAATAAACATTATGTTTACAATTCCCATAACTCTTATTTCAGATATTATTAAAAAGACAGATCAGGACTCACCTAAATACAGAATTATATATAACATTACTGTTCCAATCATGTATTATATAACATTAAATGTCGTCAAATTTTATAATAAAATCACATTTGTCAATTTTACCTTAACATCTTTCAAAATCCAATATAAACCACTATAACCACGATATATCCTACTCTAATACCATTATTTTTTATATATCGATATTTTATTAATTTTAATTATATTTCTTTTTTTAATTTAAAAATATTGTTTAAACAATTTAATTTATAAACTATAAAATTAACTATTTTTGAATTTTTTTTATTTTCTAATTTTTTCTATTTCCATATAATATATATGCTACGGGTAAAGTTAGATTAACGGTTAAACCTAGGATTACCCGGGTAAACCTAGTAGTACCCGCTGCCGCTTGGTTAAAGTCCGAAATATAATTGAAATAGTTCACGTTTCGGGCTTTACCCGGGTAAAGTATATGTTAAAGCTAGAACCTGTACTGCTTCAAATATAGGAACGACGGGAGGGGCAGATATATCGTCCCGCCGGCGGAACGCCGGCAAATTCCCCCCCCCAAATTTGTAATATTTCGATTTATGTTTGTTCTAGGAATTTATGTACCCAGATGAATGATTATCGCTGTTAGACAGCTTACAACAATGGAAATTGAGGTGTGGTCGAGCTAATTAACAAGTACCTAATCTTTATAGTGGAACATACGTCCACTAATGGCCTTGTCATTATTAGTATACCCAACTTTAACCAAGCGGCAGCGGGTACTACGCAGTTTACCCGGGTGATCCTAGGTTTAACCGTTAATCTAACTTTACCCGTAACATATACACAAAATAAGAGGGCGCCAGGTAGCTCAGTGGTATGTGTGCTTGTCTTCTGAGCTTAAGAACGTGGGTTCGAAACCCGACCGAGGCCCTTAGTTAATTTTATCTGGGAGGTAAAATAAACTTAAGCACGCCGTCCTTTCGGAAGGGACTTTAAGCGATGGTCCCGAGCCTGTACGATGTCAGGTACTCGTTAAAAACCCCTGCCCTAGGTGAATAAAAATTTAGGGTAGGCAAAATTTAGGACTCCCACAGTAGAGTCGGGCTCATGTCCACCAGAGTGACGAAAGAGTCATAAAACCTAACCTAACCTATATCGATATTATATTCATTTTGATTATATTTCTTTTTTAATTTTTAATTTTTTTTTTTTTTATTATAAGAAAATACAGAAATAAAGAAAATATTGTTTAAAATATAAATACCTTAATTGCCTCAATTACTAATATTGAAATATTTGTATATAAATTCAAACTGCAATAAGGACGAAATCTAACAATTGTCTGCCTAATAGGCCCTGGAGCGGGCAAGAAGAGGGGCGTTGTAGTCAAACACTCTAACAACAAACACTATACATGATGACGTGTCAACGCGAAATTTTATTTATTCTTTTATTTTAAGAGCTGTGGATCCAAGACTCAATAAGGACGACGACATAATATGTTTAACATATTATGTTCCTTTCAAACTCCCAAAGCTTTCTGTCTGGCTACGCTTTTGGTTGTCGTTTATAATTTGAAAATAATTTTTATGTCCAAATGACTAGCCTGAAAAATTTAAGAAGAATGAAATTCTGGCGTAAAACTACACTTGGTGCGTAAATAGCTTGCACTAATCCGAGTATTGTTCTAGATAGTCTAATGATATACGAACGTAACTCGGACCAAGGAGGTTGTTATTCAGATCAATTCTGAAAGGACCGATGACTGACTTATTCATAGGTTTACCAGACCTCAAGGCGAACCTGAGTTATAAAAAAAATAGTAAATATCTACAAGAAGGGAACTTCAAATGTTCTACGTTATTGTCATGTAGTTAAAGCCCGGGCTTCAGTAGCAAAATATCGTTGCAAACCGGCAATGCATCGCAGCACGGATAAATAAATGTTCGCTTAAAAATAAACGTCGTTGTTCTTTCCGACCAGAGCAGGCTTTCAGCGCAACTGTGACATCATCAGTGGCACATTTCACCCCCCTAATCCCTTTTTCCCCTAGGCCGATTTGGTTGAAAATAAAAAGATGACGTACTTATGGGGAACACGTGTTAATATATATTGATTCTATCGGGAGTTATCGTGTTCACAGATACACAGAATTTTTTTCAATTTTTTGACATCCATTTCCTAACCGTTTACATAAATTCCCCTATACCTCAGAAATGTGTATTACTACAATTATATTGTCTATATATAAAAATAAGAAGGGCGCCGGTAGCTCAGTGGCATGCGTGCTTGCCTTCTGAGCTCAAGGTCGTGAATGCGAAACCCGGTCGAGACCTTTAGTTTATTTTATCTGGGAGTTAAAATAAACTTAAGCACGCCGTCCTTCGGATGGGACGTTAAGCGATGGTCCCGAGCCTGTACAATGTCAGGTACTCGTTAAAAACCCCTGCCCTAGGTGAATAAAAATTTAGGGTAGGCAAAATTTAGGACTCCCATAGTAGAGTCAGGCTCATGTCCACCAGAGTGACGAAAGAGTCATAAAACCTAACCTAACCTATATCGATATTATATTCATTTTGATTATATTTTGAAAGAGCGCTCTGGTAGTAGGCGATATGACCTCGTAGTTATAGCCTAGGCATGAGTTATAATAACTAACTATTAAAATAAGTCGTGAACCACCTGCAATGTACTTCCCCAGCACGAATTAATCAATTAATTTTTCGCTTTCCCTCCCAAACTAATGAACTGTTTGGGCTAAAAAGCCATAGGGGTTCTGAATCCTAATACCAAGTGTCGTTACATTCATTAAATCGGCAGTTATTACGGTTTTTGAGTCGACCCTCCCCCCCCCCCCCCCCCCCCCCCCTATTTTTTACGGCATAAAATCTATAATTGTTGTCTCTATAGAGTTCTGGATATACATACAAAATTTCGTGTCGATACATTCATTCTATCGGGAGTTATCGTGTTCACAGACACACAGAGATTTCCAGCATGGAATTCCGTTGAAAAATCAGCATCGAATTTCTAATAGATTACATGAGTTACCTGGAAACCTTTGGCCAAGGTGTCGGAGAGTTATAACTGGCTGTTATCTTGTAGTCAGTGGACTAAGGAAACAATCCATTGACTACGATGCAGTCAGAAAAGGATGTCGAAAAAAAAAAAAAAAAAAAAAAAAAACGGTGAGCTATTGACGTTAAAGGTTAACGTTTTTTTTTTTTCTTCTCTCCTTAAGTCATTCAATTATTTTACGAAAAGAAAAAAGAACCAATTACTTGTAGATCGGAAAACGGTTGGTTGGTTCGAAATTGTTCTTCTTGGGGAAAGGTAAAAAGAAGTGTACAGTAGAAACTCTCTAATAGAGGAAGATGAAGAAGAAGAAGAAGAAGAGGTGGAGGATAAGCCCAGTTAGGATCTGAAGACAGAAGATCAAACAGGTGGTCAATAGGACGTGGTATTAGCCGTGGTTAGCTAAGACTGAAGGAGTAGCGAGGTTGCTACAGAGAGCTGGGAGCCAGGGCACGTAGCAGTCATCCAGATAGGACGCACGTTCAATGTTCCGAACGGATACCTCGTCTGATGGCAGCCAGTCCTCTTTAACACAGGATATTTCATAAAAGAACGCCCCCCCCCCCCCCCCCCCCTTCATCTATTCCTTTTGCTATATTCGCTACATGGTGTCTTCACAAGAATCCTGTGTCTATTTTACTTTCTCAGCTGTACGAAATCGATCAAAAAATCGATGTTGAGTTTTCATCAGAATTTCATATTTTCCGAACCTCTGATTCCAAAACTGAAAACAAAAAAAAAATAGTTGATAATATTTTAAAACAATAAATCTTTATTTCATAAGACGTTTCGACTTCTTGTCATAAAATTAAAACACAAGAAAACCTAAATGTTATATATAAAATAAACTGCAAAGAATGTGAGTTAGGATATGTAGGTCAAAGTGGACAAAACTTAATAAAAAGAATTAACCAACATAAACAAAATTGCAAGACCTTAAAACATAAAAAAATTACGGCACTGTCTGATCATAGTAAAAATTATAAAGACATTTTTAATTTTGAAAATACTAAAATTATACATAAAGAAAATAATAAAATAAAAAGAAATATAAAAGAATCTATTTTATTATTTCGAAGGAACAGGATAGTCTAGTAAATTATAGAACTGATGCGGAAAAAATAGGAACACATTACTCATACATCTTAAATAATATAAAATAAAGAATATACTTGTTATAAAATAAATATTTAAAAAAAAATGTCAAAAAGAGTTAGAATTATAGTTTATAAATTAAATTTGCTTAGAAACCTATTTAAAAAAAATTAAAATAATTATTTAAAAAAAATTGAATATCGATATAAAAAAATAAGTTATTTGAGTAGGTTATATCAGGGTTATAGGTTTTATTTATAATATTGATTTTTATAAAATGTAAGGGTGAAATTTGGACAAAATGTGAAATAGTATAAAATTTGACGACAATCAAGTTGTAGAATATATGATTGGAAGAGTAAATTATGATAATTCTGTATATAGGTGAGTCCTTATCGGTCTTTATAATATTATATAAAAAATAGTTATGAGAATTACAATTATAATGGTGTTATTATTTAAAATAATTTGTATTTTAAGAATTGAAAAAATTAAGAAATCGAAACGTCTTGTGAAATAAAGAATTATTGTTTTAAAATAAATATACCTCAATTGCCTCAAATTACCATATTGAAAGATCATAAAAAGTAAAGTATAATAAATTCAAATTGATATTATAGTTGATAATGTACTTCCCCAGTATCAATATGTAAACATACTCAGGACATTTTTGCCGATGTAATGAATAAATATGTACACAATTCCATTTGTGAATCCAGAAGGATGACACCTAACTAGCAACTTCCAGCCGAATCAGTAAGTAAATAAAAGTAAATTTCTCTAAGTTAAGCATCATAGCATTTTCACCTAGAATAAATATGGCAGTTGTGGAATATCTATTCGGCACAGAACAAGATGTAAATTTATTTCGTCTGACACCTGTTGACAATAGGTAGGTTCATATAAATGAACTTTTATATATACATAATCTTTATTTCATATACCTATTTGCGTGTTACGAGTCTTACATAACAGTGATTATGCAGGGACTATGTAAATATAGGATGTTGGACTGTTTGTCAGAATTTCATTAATGTCAGTCAACTTGACACTAATGTCACCTGAACATTTGTCTGGGATGTCACTTGGTCGCGCCTTGTCAAATGGGCGTATACTTGTGAGTAAAGCAGTACAGTAGTAGGTACACTGGAATGCAATAAGTGCATTCTGCAAGTATTGCAGATGAACGTTCACAGTGTTATCGACACTAGATACTAACAGAGTGGGCTAGTTGATGTCGGAAATATGATGATTTTACGATTTCAGGTAGTCTTTAAAGACCCCTGCCCTGGGTGAATAAAAATTTAGGATAGGCAAAATTTAGGACTCCCACAGTAGAGTTGGGCTCATGTCCATCAGAGTGACGAAAGAGCGCTCTGGTAGTAGGCGATATGATCTTTTAGTTAAAGCCCGGGCATGAGTCATAATAACTACTTATTTTCCTTATTTCTGATTTTTTGTCGGTTTGATATTTCATTTAACTTTTCTTTCGTAAAAGAATATCTCAAGAGATATTAGTTTTAAACATATATTTTCCGTAGAAGTTTAATTATGATGACCCTTTCTGACAAACACATATTCTTATATCGTTCATTATAGATTTATAAGTTCTTTCTTCTTCTTCAAAGATTGCTTATTTTTATTAAGTTTTTTCTCCACCATCTTTGCATGTTTTTATCTTCTCAATATTTCATTATTTTTATGAATAAAAACCACATAATTAGCAGCAACACAAATAGTTCTTCATCTGAAATATTATTAATTTTATTATTAATACTAGCAGTAATACCCGGCGTTGCCCGGGGAACTTTGATTTTTGTCCCAATATCTTCTATAACGCTATTCAGTTCCTCGACAGTACATTCATGATGTTATAATTTTCAATTATTCATACGGAATAAGGCTTATAGTCCTTCAGCTGTTGTAACGCTAGTAAGTTTTTAGGACTCCTGGGCACCACAGCTAGTATGCGCCTTTCAACGGCGGAAGCCACACCTAGTAAATACTTAGCATCGCTGGACGTCATAGTCAGTGCGTACTTAAGAACGTTTGTGACCACAGCTAGTACGTAGTTGGGAATGCTGGGCATCATAGCTAGTATGTGCCTTGCGACGGCGGATCCAACAGCTAGTATGTAGTTAGGAACGCTGGTCACCACAGCTAGTATGTGCCTCGCAACAGCGGACCCCACAGCTAGTACGAAGTTAGGAACGCTGGGCATCACAGCTATTAGGTGCCTTGCAACAGCGGACCCCACAGCTAGTATGTAGTTAAATACGCTGGGCATTACAGTTAGTAAGTGCTTTGCAACAGCGAACTTCACAGCTAATACATAGTTAGGAACGCTGGGCACTACAGCTAGTAAATGCCTTGCAACAACGGACCCCACAGCTAGTACGTAGTTAAATACGCTGGGCATTACAGTTAGTAAGTGCTTTGCAACAGCGAACTTCACAGCTAGTACATAGTTAGGAATGCTGGGCACTACAGCTAGTAAATGCCTTGCAACAACGGACCCCACAGCTAGTACGATATTAGGAACCCTGGGCATCACAGCTAGTATGCTTTTGCAACGACTGACCCCACAGCTAGTAAGTTTTTAGGAACGCTGGGCCCTACAGGTAGTAGGTGCCTTGCAACTGCGGACCCCACAGATAGTATGTAGTAAGAACCACAGGGCATCACAGCTAGTATGAGTTTTGCAACGGTGGACCCCACAGCTAGTACCTACGTAGTTAAATACGCTGGGCCACACTGCTAGCGCCTTGCAACAGCGGACCCCACAGCTAGTATGTAGTTATATACGCTGGGCATTACAGTTAGTAAGTGCTTTGCAACAGCGAACATCACAGCTAGTACATAGTTAGGAACGCTGGGCACTACAGCTAGTAAATGCCTTGCAACAACGGACCCCACAGCTAGTACGTAGTTAGGAACGCTGGTCACCACAGCTAGTATGTGCCTTGCAACAGCGGACCCCACAGCTAGTACGAAGTTAGGAACGCTGGGCATCACAGCTATTGCCTTGCAACAGCGGACCCCACAGCTAGTACGTAGTTAAATACGCTGGGCATTACAGTTAGTAAGTGCTTTGCAACAACGAACTTCACAGCTAGTACATAGTTAGGAACGCTGGGCACTACAGCTAGTAAATGCCTTGCAACAACGGACCCCACAGCTAGTGCGATATTAGGAACCCTGGGCATCACAGCTAGTATGCTTTTGCAACGACGGACCCCACAGTTAGTACGTTTTTAGGAACGCTGGGCCCTACAGGTAGTAGGTGCCTTGCAACTGCGGACCCCACAGATAGTATGTAGTTAGAACCACAGGGCATCACAGCTAGTATGAGTTTTGCAACGGTGGACCCCACAGCTAGTACCTACGTAGTTAAATACGCTGGGCCACACTGCTAGCGCCTTGCAACAGCAGACCCCACAGCTAGTACGTAATTAGGAACGCTGGGCATCACAGCTAGTAAATGTCTTGTAGGTGCCTTGCAACAGCGAACCCCACAGCCAGTACATAGTTAGGAACGCTGGGGCTGAGCACTACAGCTAGTAAGTGCCTTGCAACAGCGGACCCCACAGCTAGTATGATATTAGGAACGCTGGACATCACAGCTAGTAAATGTCTTGCAACAGTGAACCCCACAGCGAATATATAGTTACTACTCCTACTACATGTGAAATTCATGACAATCCGATCAACCGTTAATGAGCTAGCTCTATATTTATACCCCCCCCCCCCCCTCAACCCCGCCACCCGTTCAAAACGTCGGGACGCCACACACCTTATTTTTCTATTTGGCCTTCAGGAATAATATATGCGAAATTTCGTGACAATACGACCAACCGTTAATGAGCTAACTCTATATGTATATTTAGCCCCCCCCACAACCCTCCTTCCTGTTCAAAATTTTGGGCCGTCACACACCTAATAATTCTATTTGACCTTTAGGAATATTACATGTGAAATTTTATGACGATTCGCCCATTAGTTAATGAGTTAGCTCTATATTTATACTTAGGCCCCCCCACTACCCCCCCATCCCGTAAAAACTTTTGAGCCGTCACACCGCCTATTTTTTTATTTGGTCTTCAGGAATACTACATGTGAAACTTCGTGACAATCCGACCAACTGTTAAAGAGTTAGCTCTATATTTATACTTAGGCCCCCCCACAACCCCCCTCCCGTTCAAAACTTTGGGACGCCACACACCTTTTTTTGCTATTTGGCTTTTAAAAATACTACATGTGAAATTTCATGACGATTCGCCCATTAGTTAATGAGTTAGCTCTATATTTATACTTAGGCCCCCCCACATTCCCCCCTCCCGTTCAAAACTTTGGGACGCCACACACCTTATTTTTCTATTTGGCCTTCAGGAATACTCCATGTGAAATTTCGTGACAATCCGACAACCGTTAAAGAATTAGCTCTATATTTATACTTAGGCCCTCCTTACAACCCCCCCTCCCGTTCAAAACTTTGGGACGCCACACACCTTTTTTTGCTATTTGGCTTTTAAAAATACTACATGTGAAATTTCATGACGATTCGCTCATTAGTTAATGAGTTAGCTCTATATTTATACTTAGGCCCCCCCACAACCCCCCCTCCCGTTCAAAACTTTGGGACGCCACACACCTTATTTTTCTATTTGGCCTTCAGGAATACTCCATGTAAAATTTCGTGACAATCCGACCAACCGTTAAAGAATTAGCTCTATATTTATACTTAGGCCCCCCTTACAACCCCCCCTCCCGTTCAAAACTTTGGGACGCCACACACCTTTTTTTCCTATTTGGCTTTTAAAAATACTACATGTGAAATTTCATGACAATTCGACCATTAGTTAATGTGTTAGCACTATTTATATACTTAGGCCCCCCTTACAACCCCCCCTCCCGATCAAAACTTTGGGACGCCACACACCTTTTTTTCCTATTTGGCTTTTAAAAATACTACATGTGAAATTTCATGACGATTCGCCCATTAGTTGATGAGTTAGCTCTATATTTATACTTAGGCCCCCCCACAACCCCCCCTCCCGTTCAAAACTTTGGGACGCCACACACCTTTTTTTTCCTGTTTGGCTTTTAAAAAGACTACGTGTGAACTTTCATGACAATCCGACCAACCGTAATGAGGTAGGACTATTTATATACTTAGGCCCCCCTTACAACCCTCCCTACCGTTCAAAATTCTGGGACGCCACATAGCCTATTATTCAATCGGGCTCAAAAGAATGCCCCGTTTCAGCTTTATTAATATAGATTATATCACAATGTACACAAGTTTTAATTTGTGTTCATATCTATACATACATCTTTTTTTTTGGCATTTTTCTTCCATAGTGGATCGGTGTCACCATATTTAAAGTCAGTCTGAACGTTGTGCTGACGTTGGCATAATCCGAAACCAGCACACTCTATGGCTCTGTCAGTTAACAAATATTAAATCTATAAACCGTTAAAAAGCAAGAAATTTGAAGAATGGAGTCTACCGAGCTCAGGATCGCCACTTAGAAATCTAGCTGAGGCACTTAGGTCAGATGTTTTAATCGGGAAGTTAAAAATAACTTTGAGCACTTCGTCCTTCGGATGGGACATTAAGCGATGATCCAGGGCTTTTTCGAATATGAGGTACTCGATAATGAGACGTATGTTATGTAAATAAACCTGGGTAGGTCAATTTCCACTTAGGTTGAAAGCCTTGAGCACGTCGTCCTTCGGATGGGACTTTCCGGATATATCTGAATCTGTAGTATCAGTTTTAACAATTATTAAGCCTATAAACCGTTAAATAGCGCGAATTTTTTGAAAAACGTTTTCATTTTGATTTTTGTGTGGGGTTCAGATAATCCGGTCGTTCTCTATCAGTTTTAACAAATATTTAATCTATAAACCGTTAAAAAGCGAGAAATTTGAAGAATGGAGTCTACCGAGCTCAGGATCGCCACTTACAAATCTAGCTGAGGCACTTAGGTCAGATGTTTTAATCGGGAAGTGAAAAATAACTATGAGCACGTCGTCCTTGGGATGGGACTTTAAGCGATGTTCCAGGACTTTTTCGAATGTGAGGTACTCGATAATGAGACGTATGTTATGTAAATAAACCTGGGTAGGTGAAATATCACTCAGGTTGAAAATAGCCTTGAGCACGTCGTCCTTCGGATGGGACTTTCCGGATAAATCTGAATCTCTCGTATCAGTTTTAACAATTATTAAGCCTATAAACCGTTAAATAGCGCAAATTTTTTGAAAAACATTTTTATTTTGATTTTTGTGTAGGATTCAGATAATCCGGTCGTTCTCTATCAGTTTTAACAAATATTAAATCTATAGCAGTTATACCCGGCGTTGCCCGGGGAACTTTGATTTTTCTCCCAATATCTTCTATAACGCTATTCAGTTCCTTGACAGTACATTCATGATGTTATAATTTTCAATTATTCATACGCAATAAGGCTTATAGTCCTTCAGCTGTTCTAACGCTAGTAAGTTTTTAGGACCCCTGGGCACCACAGCTAGTATGCGCCTTTCAACGGCGGAAGCCACACCTAGTGAATACTTAGCATCGCTGGACGTCCTACTCAGTGCGTACTTAAGAACGTTTGTGACCACAGCTAGTATGTGGCTTGCAACGCTGAGCACCACAGCTAGTACGTAGTTGGGAATGCTGGGCATCATAGCTAGTATGTGCCTTGCGACGGCGGACCCAACAGCTAGTACGTAGTTAGGAACGCTGGTCACCACAGCTAGTATGTGCCTCGCAACAGCGGACCCCACAGCTAGTACGAAGTTAGGAACGCTGGGCATCACAGCTATTAAGTGCCTTGCAACAGCGGACCCCACAGCTAGTACGAAGTTAGGAACGCTGGGCATCACAGCTATTGCCTTGCAACAGCGGACCCCACAGCTAGTACGTAGTTAAATACGCTGGGCATTACAGTTAGTAAGTGCTTTGCAACAGCGAACTTCACAGCTAGTACATAGTTAGGAACGCTGGGCACTACAGCTAGTAAATGCCTTGCAACAACGGACCCCACAGCTAGTACGATATTAGGAACCCTGGGCATCACAGCTAGTATGCTTTTGCAACGACGGACCCCACAGTTAGTACGTTTTTAGGAACGCTGGGCCCTACAGGTAGTAGGTGCTTTGCAACTGCGGACCCCACAGATAGTATGTAGTTAGAACCACAGGGCATCACAGCTAGTATGAGTTTTGCAACGGTGGACCCCACAGCTAGTACCTACGTAGTTAAATACGCTGGGCCACACTGCTAGCGCCTTGCAACAGCAGACCCCACAGCTAGTACGTAATTAGGAACGCTGGGCATCACAGCTAGTAAATGTCTTGTAGGTGCCTTGCAACAGCGAACCCCACAGCCAGTACATAGTTAGGAACGCTGGGGCTGAGCACTACAGCTAGTAAGTGCCTTGCAACAGCGGACCCCACAGCTAGTACGATATTAGGAACGCTGGACATCACAGCTAGTAAATGTCTTGCAACAGTGAACCCCACAGCGAATATATAGTTACTACTACTACTACATGTGAAATTCATGACAATCCGATTCATGACAATACGATCAACCGTTAATGAGCTAGCTCTATATTTATACCCCCCCCCCCCCCTCCCCTCAACCCCGCCACCCGTTCAAAACGTCGGGACGCCACACACCTTATTTTTCTATTTGGCCTTCAGGAATAATATATGCGAAATTTCGTGACAATACGACCAACCGTTAATGAGCTAACTCTATATGTATATTTAGCCCCCCCCACAACCCTCCTTCCTGTTCAAAATTTTGGGCCGTCACACACCTAATATTTCTATTTGACCTTTAGGAATATTACATGTGAAATTTTATGACGATTCGCCCATTAGTTAATGAGTTAGCTCTATATTTATACTTAGGCCCCCCCACTACCCCCCCTCCCGTAAAAACTTTTGAGCTGTCACACCGCCTATTTTTTTATTTGGTCTTCAGGAATACTACATGTGAAACTTCGTGACAATCCGACCAACTGTTAAAGAGTTAGCTCTATATTTATACTTAGGCCCCCCCACAACCCCCCTCCCGTTCAAAACTTTGGGACGCCACACACCTTTTTTTGCTATTTGGCTTTTAAAAATACTACATGTGAAATTTCATGACGATTCGCCCATTAGTTAATGAGTTAGCTCTATATTTATACTTAGGCCCCCCCACATTCCCCCCTCCTGTTCAAAACTTTGGGACGCCACACACCTTATTTTTCTATTTGGCCTTCAGGAATACTCCATGTGAAATTTCGTGACAATCCGACAACCGTTAAAGAATTAGCTCTATATTTATACTTAGGCCTTCCTTACAACCCCCCCTCCCGTTCAAAACTTTGGGACGCCACACACCTTTTTTTGCTATTTGGCTTTTAAAAATACTACATGTGAAATTTCATGACGATTCGCTCATTAGTTAATGTGTCAGCTCTATATTTATACTTAGGCCCCCCCACAACCCCCCCCTCCCGTTCAAAACTTTGGGACGCCACACACCTTATTTTTCTATTTGACCTTCAGGAATACTCCATGTGAAATTTCGTGACAATCCGACTAACCGTTAAAGAATTAGCTCTATATTTATACTTAGGCCCCCCTTACAACCCCCCCTCCCGTTCAAAACTTTGGGACGCCACACACCTTTTCTTCCTATTTGGCTTTTAGAAATACTACGTGAAATTTCATGACGATTCGCTCATTAGTTAATGAGTTAGCTCTATATTTATACTTAGGCCCCCCCACAACCCCCCCTCCCGATCAAAACTTTGGGACGCCACACACCTTTTTTTCCTATTTGGCTTTTAAAAATACTACATGTGAAATTTCATGACAATTCGACCATTAGTTAATGTGTTAGCACTACTTATATACTTAGGCCCCCCATACAACCCCCCCTCCCGATCAAAACTTTGGGACGCCACACACCTTTTTTTCCTATTTGGCTTTTAAAAATACTACATGTGAAATTTCATGACGATTCGCCCATTAGTTAATGAGTTAGCTCTATATTTATACTTAGGCCCCCCCACAACCCCCCCTCCCGTTCAAAACTTTGGGACGCCACACACCTTTTTTTTCCTGTTTGGCTTTTAAAAAGACTACGTGTGAAATTTCATGACAATCCGACCAACCGTAATGAGGTAGGACTATTTATATACTTAGGGCCCCCTTACAACCCTCCCTACCGTTCAAAATTCTGTGACGCCACATAGCCTATTATTCAATCGGGCTCAAAAGAATGCCCCGTTTCAGCTTTATTAATATAGATTATATCACAATGTACACAAGTTTTAATTTGTGTTCATATCTATACATACATCTTTTTTTTTTGGCATTTTTCTTCCATAGTGGATCGGTGTCACCATATTTAAAGTCAGTCTGAACGTTGTGCTGACGTTGGCATAATCCGAAACCAGCACACTCTATGGCTCTGTCAGTTAACAAATATTAAATCTATAAACCGTTAAAAAGCAAGAAATTTGAAGAATGGAGTCTACCGAGCTCAGGATCGCCACTTAGAAATCTAGCTGAGGCACTTAGGTCAGATGTTTTAATCGGGAAGTTAAAAATAACTTTGAGCACTTCGTCCTTCGGATGGGACATTAAGCGATGATCCAGGGCTTTTTCGAATATGAGGTACTCGATAATGAGACGTATGTTATGTAAATAAACCTGGGTAGGTCAATTTCCACTTAGGTTGAAAGCCTTGAGCACGTCGTCCTTCGGATGGGACTTTCCGGATATATCTGAATCTGTAGTATCAGTTTTAACAATTATTAAGCCTATAAACCGTTAAATAGCGCGAATGTTTTGAAAAACGTTTTCATTTTGATTTTTGTGTGGGGTTCAGATAATCCGGTCGTTCTCTATCAGATTTAACAAATATTTAATCTATAAACCGTTAAAAAGCGAGAAATTTGAAGAATGGAGTCTACCGAGCTCAGGATCGCCACTTACAAATCTAGCTGAGGCACTTAGGTCAGATGTTTTAATCGGGAAGTGAAAAATAACTATGAGCACGACGTCCTTCGGATGGGACTTTAAGCGATGTTCCAGGACTTTTTCGAATGTGAGGTACTCGATAATGAGACGTATGTTATGTAAATAAACCTGGGTAGGTGAAATTTCACTTAGGTTGAAAATAGCCTTGAGCACGTCGTCCTTCGGATGGGACTTTCCGTATAAATCTGAATCTGTCGTATCAGTTTTAACAATTATTAAGCCTATAAACCGTTAAATAGCGCAAATTTTTTGAAAAACATTTTTATTTTGATTTTTGTGTAGGATTCAGATAATCCGGTCGTTCTCTATCAGTTTTAACAAATATTAAATCTATAAACCGTTAAAAAGCGAGAAATTTCAAGAATGGAGTCTACCGAGCTCAGGATCGCCACTTAGAAATCTAGCTGAGGCACTTAGGTCAGATGTTTCAATCGGGAAGTTAAAAAACACTTTGAGCACGTCGTCCTTCGGATGGGACTTAAAGCGATGATCCAGGGCTTTTTCGTGAGGTACTCGATAATGAGACGTATGTTATGTAAATAAACCTGGGTGTAACGAAACGTACTGGTAGACAGTCAATCTAGAACTGATTTATTCTAATATAACATATGTTTATACATATTCATCACACTGGGTAGGTGAAATATCACTTAGGTTGAAAATAGCCTTGAGCACGTCGTCCTTCTGATGGGACTTTCCGGATAAATCTGAATCTCTCGTATCAGTTTTAACAATTATTAAGCCTATAAACCGTTAAATAGCGCAAATTTTTTGAAAAACATTTTTATTTTGATTTTTGTGTAGGATTCAGATAATCCGGTCGTTCTCTATCAGTTTTAACAAATATTAAATCTATAAACCGTTAAAAAGCGAGAAATTTCAAGAATGGAGTCTACCGAGCTCAGGATCGCCACTTAGAAATCTAGCTGAGGCACTTAGGCCAGATGTTTCAATCGGGAAGTTAAAAAACACTTTGAGCACGTCGTCCTTCGGATGGGACTTTAAGCGATGATCCAGGGCTTTTTCGAATGTGAGGTACTCGATAATGAGACGTATGTTATGTAAATAAACCTGGTTAGGTGAAATTTCACTTAGGTTGAAAATAGCCTTGAGCACGTCGTCCGTCGGATGGGACTTTTCGGATATATCTGATTCTGTCGTATCAGTTTTAACAATTATTAAGCCTATAAATCGTTAAATAGCGTGAATTTTTTGAAAAACATTTTTATTTTGATTTTTGTGTAGGATTCAGATAATCCGGTCGTTCTCTATCAGTTTTAACAAATATTAAATCTATAGCAGTTATACCCGGCGTTGCCCGGGGAACATTGATTTTTCTCCCAATATCTTCTATAACGCTATTCAGTTCCTTGACAGTACATTCATGATGTTATAATTTTCAATTATTCATATGGAATAAGGCTTATAGTCCTTCAGCTGTTCTAACGCTAGTAAGTTTTTAGGACCCCTGGGCACCACAGCTAGTATGCGCCTTTCAACGGCGGAAGCCACACCTAGTGAATACTTAGCATCGCTGGACGTCCTAGTCAGTGCGTACTTAAGAA
This sequence comes from Aradus depressus, assembly GCA_963662175.1. NCBI lineage: Eukaryota > Metazoa > Arthropoda > Insecta > Hemiptera > Aradidae > Aradus > Aradus depressus. The sequence continues at coordinate 33,695,594 of OY759223.1, forward strand.
CGTTTGTGACCACAGCTAGTATGTGGCTTGCAACGCTGAGCACCACAGCTAGTACGTAGTTGGGAATGCTGGGCATCATAGCTAGTATGTGCCTTGCGACGGCGGACCCAACAGCTAGTACGTAGTTAGGAACGCTGGTCACCACAGCTAGTATGTGCCTCGCAACAGCGGACCCCACAGCTAGTACGAAGTTAGGAACGCTGGGCATCACAGCTATTAAGTGCCTTGCAACAGCGGACCCCACAGCTAGTATGTAGTTAAATACGCTGGGCATTACAGTTAGTAAGTGCTTTGCAACAGCGAACATCACAGCTAGTACATAGTTAGGAACGCTGGGCACTACAGCTAGTAAATGCCTTGCAACAACGGACCCCACAGCTAGTACGTAGTTAGGAACGCTGGTCACCACAGCTAGTATGTGCCTCGCAACAGCGGACCCCACAGCTAGTACGAAGTTAGGAACGCTGGGCATCACAGCTATTAAGTGCCTTGCAACAGCGGACCCCACAGCTAGTATGTAGTTAAATACGCTGGGCATTACAGTTAGTAAGTGCTTTGCAACAGCGAACTTCACAGCTAGTACATAGTTAGGAACGCTGGGCACTACAGCTAGTAAATGCCTTGCAACAACGGACCCCACAGCTAGTACGAAGTTAGGAACTCTGGGCACTACAGCTAGTAAATGCCTTGCAACAACGGACCCCACAGCTAGTACGATATTAGGAACCCTGGGCATCACAGCTAGTATGCTTTTGCAACGACGGACCCCACAGCTAGTACGTTTTTAGGAACGCTGGGCCCTACAGGTAGTAGGTGCCTTGCAACTGCGAACCCCACAGATAGTATGTAGTTAGAACCACAGGGCATCACAGCTAGTATGAGTTTTGTAACGGCGGACCCCACAGCTAGTACCTACAAGTGAAATACGCTGGGCCACACTGCTAGCGCCTTGCAACAGCAGACCCCACAGCTAGTACGTAATTAGAAACGCTGGGCATTACATCTAGTGAATGTCTTATAGGTGCCTTGCAACAGCGAACCCCACAGCCAGTACATAGTTAGGAACGCTGGGGCTGAGCACTACAGCTAGTAAGTACCTTGCAACAGCGGACCCCACAGCTAGTACGATATTAGGAACGCTGGACATCACAGCTAGTAAATGTCTTGCAACAGTGAACCCCACAGCGAATACATAGTTACTACTACTACATGTGAAATTCATGACAATCCGATTCATGACAGTACGATCAACCGTTAATGAGCTAGCTCTATATTTATACTTAGTCCCCCCCCCCCCCCCTCAACCCCGCCACCCGTTCAAAACTTCGGGACGCCACACTCCTTATTTTTCTATTTGGCCTTCAGGAATAATATATGCGAAATTTCGTGACAATACGACCAACCGTTAATGAGCTAACTCTATATGTATATTTAGCCCCCCCCACAACCCTCCTTCCTGTTCAAAATTTTGGGCGGTCACACACCTAATATTTCTATTTGACCTTTAGGAATACTACATGTGAAATTTCATGACAATTCGACCATTAGTTAATGAGTTAGCATATACGTAGGCCCCCCTTACAACCCCCCCTCCCGATCAAAACTTTGGAACGCCACACACCTTATTTTTCTATTTGGCCTTCAGGAATACTCCATGTGAAACTTCGTGACAATCCGACCAACCGTTAAAGAGTTAGCTCTATATTTATACTTAGGCCCCCCACAACCCCCCCTCCCGTTCAAAAATTTGGAACGCCATACACCTTTATTTCCTATTTGGCTTTTAAAAATACTACATGTGAAATTTCATGACGATTCGCCCATTAGTTAATGAGTTAGCTCTATATTTATACTTAGGCCCCCCAACTACCCCCCCCTCCCGTAAAAAATTTTGAGCCGTCACACCGCCTATTTTTCTAATTGGTCTTCAGGAATACTCCATGTGAAATTTCGTGACAATCCGACCAACCGTTAAAGAGTTAGCTCTATATTTATACTTAGGCCCCCCCACAACCCCCCCTCCCGTTCAAAGCTTTGGGACGCCACACACCTTTTTTTCCTATTTGGCTTTTAAAAATACTACATGTGAAATTTCATGACGATTCGCCCATTAGTTAATGAGTTAGCTCTATATTTATACTTAGGCCCCCCCACTACCCCCCCTCCCGTAAAAAAGTTTGAGCCGTCACACCGCCTATTTTTTTATTTGGTCTTCAGGAATACTACATGTGAAACTTCGTGACAATGCGACCAACTGTTTAAGAGTTAGTGCTATATTTATACTTAGGCCCCCCCACAACCCCCCCACCAGTTCAAAACTTTGGGACGCCACACACCTTTTTTTCCTTTTTGACTTATAAATAGACTACATGTGAAATTTCATGACAATTCGTCCATTAGTTAATGAGTTAGCACTGTTTATATACTTAGGCCCCCCTTACAACCCCCCCTCCCGATCAAAATTTTGGGACGCCACATAGCCTATTTTTCAATCGGGCTCATAGGGATGCTACATGGGAAGTTTCATAAAAATCCGTCCAGCCGTTTGGGCGTGATGCTGGAACAAACATACAAACAAACAAACAAACCCCGTTTCAGCTTTATTAATATAGATATCATTTTCTGTTCACAGATTAACAGGTGGAAGAATCTGAAGATGTCAACTTCATCCAACAAAGTGCACTAATCCCGAATTTTTCCACATAGCATGGATGGATTAGAATAATTATTTTGAGAGGAATTATTTAATTGTATAAGTTGTTTCGTTTGTTTATGTCAATTATAAGTTATTCTTTTGTAGATATTCAGAAATTAAAGTTTAAATCCTCGTATTTCCTAATATAACTAGTCCAATCTACTAATACCGGTAACAAACGATTGTCGATAATGGCTGACACAGTGTGTGTAACACTGAAACAATTGCAAACGATTGTCGATAATGGCTGACACTGTGTGTAACACTGAAACAATTGCAAACGGTTGTCGATAATGGCTGACACAGTGAGTGTAACACTGAAACAATTGCAAACGATTGTCGATAATGGCTGACACAGTGTGTGTAACACTGAAACAATTGCAAACGATTGTCGATAATGGCTGACACAGTGTGTGTAACACTGAAACAATTGCAAACGATTGTCAATAATGGCTGACACAGTGTCTGTAACACTGAAACAATTGCAAACGATTGTCGATAATGGCTGACACAGTGTGTGTAACACTGAAACAATTGCAAACGATTGTCGATAATGGCTGACACAGTGTGTGTAACACTGAAACAATTGCAAACGATTGTCGATAATGGCTGACACAGTGTGTGTAACACTGAAATAATTGCAAACGATTGTCGATAATGGCTGACACAGTGTGTGTAACACTGAAACAATTGCAAACGATTGTCGATAATGGCTGACACAGTGTGTGTAACACTGAAACAATTGCAAACGATTGTCGATAATGGCTGACACAGTGTGTGTAACACTGAAACAATTGCAAACGATTGTCGATAATGGCTGACACTGTGTGTAACACTGAAACAATTGCAAACGATTGTCGATAATGGCTGACACAGTGTGTGTAACACTGAAACAATTGCAAACGATTGTCGATAATGGCTGACACAGTGTGTGTAACACTGAAACAATTGCAAACGATTCCTTATTTTATTTTTTAATGATATTTTTTCTCTAATTTTTTCAAATTATTTTTAATTGTATAAAAAAATTGAACCACTATTTAATATAATAAATGAAAACAGGTGTCAATTTTTCTTACATAAAAAATATCGTGCGCCAATTATAGCTCTTTCTTATGTCTCAATTTTTTTAAATTTCGATTCCGGTTTGCTAAATTTGAAATTATATACAGGCATTTACAATTTTATTAGAATATTTATCATTTTTTAGCCACATTTTGGTTCTAATCATTGTTCAATTTTGTGCAAAGCTACTGTGAAATAGCTTTAACAATTTCGAAGAAATTCCTAATAAAAAAAAACCATATCACATGAAAATAATATATTCCGTTTTGTGGTGTTCCGTAGAATGAGAAGTAAAAAGGAGAAAAAAAAAGATAAAAACAGAAAAAATGCATATGTTTTTTTTTTATATTTTATTATTTATAACTTAATCATTCATACATTTTTAAATAAAAGTTGATGAATTGACATGGAAATGAGTCGTCTTTATTACATTTATTTATTTCTTCAAATTAATTTTTATTATTTCTTAATTTTATTAATAATAAAGGTTCCCAATTAAGGGCTTAATTTATTTTTAGGTACAGGAAGGTAACATAAAATACATTTTTGATACATTTGTAAATATCAACAATTTATTATAATATTTTATATTATAATAAATAATTAACAGAAATTTGAATGATCAACAATAGAATGCATCTGTACCTACATTAGGTAAAAAATCGTTATTGAGATTGATCAGTAAAGGTATAATAACCACACTGAACTGAAAATAGGCGGATTTGTTTCATTAAATGTTTAAAAAAACAATGTTTTTAGAACAGACTGAAAACTGCTACCCTCAATATTGAGCTTTAAATCTAACAAACCCAATATATTTTGAAATTGTTTAAGCCACCATATAGTAACTGAGACTCATATAGTAACTGAAAACAGTCTGCTCAGAACTTACTTGGTCAGAAAAATCTTAACCAATTTGGAAAAATAATAAGCCGAAACCGATACACCTTATGTATATATTTTTGTGGAAATAGACAATATAAAGGTTAAACAAGTTCTTTGTGTTTATTTATTTTCCACTATCGACACAAATCGCAAAAATGTATTTTTACACAAACAATAATTGCTAAATTAATCGTAAAGTGGGCAAATAATAATTATTTGCATACCATTATTTATTTGTTTAATTTAAATAATAAGTAATCGACCAAAAGTAATTTATTATGTTTTAAAAGCCAATATATTGCTAAACATATTTGGTTATCTATTCGAAGATGAGTACATTTGAGAAAAATATGAATGTTTTGGTCAATAAAGTATATTGGCATACGTGGAAATCTTACCATTTTTCACCCAAAAAGTAGAAAAATCTCCTATTTAAAAAAAAAAAATTATGTTAATGGAACTAGGTCTCTGTTTTAATGAAAGCTATCGATTCAACTGCATTCACTCGCTGTTTTAATTTTGGTAGAAAATGTTTGAGGAAACTTGTGTTTCTTCCGCGAATTTATTGTTTTATGACCTGATGACTTAATGACATTAAAATGGGTCAATTGTTACGTCATGTGAACTTTTTGAAAACTTGAAACATCTAACTATAGAAATGCGCGACCCAGCTGAAAATATAAAGAATGTTTTGTATAACTAATTTTTAAGGAAGGATGAAAAGAGAGAAACTGATTATAACAAAAGCAGAGGGGCGTCCTAGTACTCGGCCGATGGCCCTTAGGTTTTTTAATTTGAGAGGTAAAAAAAAATCTTGAGCACACCGTCCTTCGGATGGAAGTTAAGCGATTGTCTCTATCCTATACAATGACAAGGTCTTTAAAGATCCCTATCCTAAGTGAATAAACCTGGATAAGCAAAATTTAGGACTCCCACAATAGACTCAGGCTCATGTCCACCATAGTGACGAAAGAGCGCTCTGGTAGTAGGCGATATGACCTCATAGTCTCCCCTTTAGCCGATTTGATTAAAGTTTCAACTACTACTGAATTCACATGACAAATTACTATTATTATATTAATTTTATACGAAGTTATCTAGTCCAAAGATTAACTATCATTTGATTTAGTGATTCGAAATCATGAAATTCCGTTGAAAACTTAGTATCGAATTGCTGGCGATTACATAACTTCCTTGGGAAGTAATAATCGCAATATGAATGATTCATAGTATGGACATGAGACAAATGAGTGTCATAAAATCATTAGGTTCTTAACAGTATCTAAAAATAAAACATAGAGTCAACCATGATTAATAGAGTCGACAGTATCTTTCCAATGTAGAAGGAGTTCGAGGTTCTGTCGTGTAAAAGAAAACTCAATATTTGACCAACGTTTCGAAAACGTATTTATTTCCTTCTTCAGGGCCTTATAATGACTTGGAAGGCCCTGAAGAAGGAAATAAATAGTTTTCAAAACGTTGGCCAAATTTTGAATTTTTCATATACAGTCAACCGTTCAGCTCCTTGGAGACAGTGCTTGAGGATAAAATGTGATAATTCTCTTGGAGAAAGATTGCTAAATTTAAAATTGCAAGAACTTAGCTCATCATCTCATCCAAATCGACCAGTCGCCATTCTTGATAAGCACAGAAGACAACTATCAATTAGGAATTCTGAGTCCGCTAATACTTTTTTGATCAGAAAATTGTCATATTTCTCTCACACATTCAAACCAAATGGAAATAAACAAATATTTTTAGCATATTGTCATTTATTTGGTTAAATAATTTTATTAATTAAAATAAGGGATGAGAAACCGTTAATGTGCAAATACTTTCTATTATCTATTGCACATATTTGAAAAAAAAAATGTTATTATTTGGAAGATACATAGAAAACGGATCTTTTATCTAATCTGTAAATTTACAAAGAATTTTTGCTTTTTTTTAAAATCATATCTGTCTGCGCATTCAATTTTATGTTAATATTCGAGGGTTTACACACAGATCCTTTTTAGAAAATATCACCTTTTTGTTCAAAAAAAAAAAAAATAAAAAAAAATGTTTCAAATAAAAATGTCTAAATGTTTATTTGTACACATTATGCACTTAGGAAACATTCTGCCGTTTAAATAATAACAATACAATTATACATATACAAACATTCTCTAAACTGTATTCTACAACTAAACCGTATTCCCTGTGTGACTCCGAATTTGTTCACAAATTATTGTATATTTTACTGCTCAAAAACACATGCACACAATTTTTTTTTATATATATATTTTTTATATATATTTTTTTTATTACAATATTTTTATTTATTCTTTTCATTTTTAACAAAAACAAAACAAAATCAAAAAAAAAAAAAGTTGTACTTCATCAAAAATAAAGCCAAATAATAACAATAAATTTTATAATACAAAAAAATAAAACAATGAACAAAAAAATAATCGTGAAACAAATAAACATTATATATATATACTTTTTTTTTTCTTTTTTAATAATAATAATAATACACAAATAAATTTACACACAAACCGTGAATATTACATAAATATCTCAGTCACGTTTAGACTAAATTATTTATTTATATTATGTATAGGTATTTTTTTTCGCAAATAGCAATAAAAAAAAATCTTATTTATTGGCATCTATATTACATTTCTTGACATTTTATATATTATTTTGAAGAGAAATATTTACAAATACTAAATATATGAGGAAAAAAAAGAAAAAAAAAATTAAACAATTTGTTTATACAAGTATATTGCACTTTTGATTTAAAAAATAAAATAAAAACAAAACGTTACATTTCCCTCTAGTTGCTAACGTCAAAGTAATTTCTAAATTTTTATTATTTTCATTTTTTCTTTTTTTTCTGCATTTTTTAAAATTAATATCAAAATACAATAAGAAGTTGATAAAATATTTGTATTTATATATTCTTAAAACCAATATTCTGTACACATTCATATCGAAATATTATTGCTACACAATACTGAAGAAAATTACACCAATTTTTATACATACACATTATTTATATATATATTTATAAATTTTTTGAAGTCTTTTGCTTCATTTATTATTATTTTTTTATATTATAATTTGTATTTTCATTAAATACACATTTTTAGACACTCGCGAGTGATGGCTAACATAATCAATATATATATTTTAAATAATATTTTTTATTGGTCTGTGATTGAAGGGTTTAGGATCAGAAGGAATCTATCAAGATAATTTGGATTAATCATATTTTAGAGGTTTTTAAAGCTTATAATAATCTTCCTTAACAAAAGCTTTTTACAAAACATTTTTCTCCTACCCTCATTGAGTTTGTTTTGCGGCCCAAAAACACCCCCTTGCTATGATTTTTTTTTAGAGGCTGCCCACGAACTGACACGACCAATACGACTGAAAACCTTACGTTTTTACTTCCACAAATGGAAGTTGGAAGTGATGTACAAATCGGTTAAAAATTGTTTTCCGACACCAAAAATGAATCCAAACACATATATATATATATATATATATATATATATATATATATATATATATATATATATATAGGGGGGATAAATATTTATATGAATATATATGTGAAAGACCACATCGAAGACTTATCTACATTATTGAAACCGCATCATAGCACAAAGCCCACCCCACCGTCCTGAAGTCACAAACATCTTCCCCAGAAATCTTTTCCTAGAACCTACTGTTTCCATGAAATTCTCCAGTAGATATCAATTTCTACGTTTGTTCAATTCTGTTTTTCAGGCTGTCAAATTTTTGCGATGCACTGTCATATATATATGTAAATATATTTTAATAATCAATGATTTCCCCTTTTTTGAGATATGTTACAAAGGGTTTAGGATTTTTGCGCTTAGTTGCGCCCCAAATCCTACCAGGTATCCAAATTTCAAGTTTATAAGTTCACTCGAAGTACCCCTAAAGGTTTTGATTAGAACAGTGTTGCCCCCTTTCACCCCCAATTTTGTTTTCAATAATTGAAATTATTATTATGATGCGGAAATATTGAGTTTTAGGAAGTTTTCCCTTTAGTTGTACCATAAATCAGAGAGTTAGGAAGGTCACAAATTTCAATTTTACAGATCCACTGGAAGTATCGTATACGTTTTGATTCGTCGAAAGTAGGCGAACAATGAGTATATCGACAAAATGTTATGTATGAACCTCTTTAGGAGGAATTAATTCGGTACCCGGAATGCCAGAAGAGGGAGAGCGAAATAGAGAAGAACATTCTCAGTAATTCTCCGACCCTTCACTCAACAAGACCTTCAGGATCCTGCTAATTCTAAACCCTTCAATTGAGCTTCAGAAAAAAAAAAAAAAAAAAATCACAACAATCACTGGGTCAATTCAAAAGTTATTTGGACAAAGTCACAGTTAATAATCACAGTTATTCACCTAGTAGACTATTGGGGGATGATGCCTCCACTTGTTGTCACTCATACCTATCCTGCCAGACCTCGTGACTGGAAGGCATCACTGTCGCTAGTTAGGTGGTCAGATGTGTGAACTGGTACGGGTTACCGTAGGGCTGGGACATGTGATAATGATACGGGATCACATTCATTGACGCCATTTTGTGCTCTTTTTTCCACTTCATTCGTCGATTTTGAAACCAAATTTTGATTTGTCGCTCTGTCAGACAGAGAGCATGGGCTATCTCTATCCTTCGTCGCCTCGTCAGGTACCTGTTGAAGTGGAACTCCTTTTCCAGTTCCAGGGTTTGGTATCGGGTGTATGAGGTTCGCTGGCGTTTCGTTTCACCATTGGCGTTGACTGTACCTGTCAACAAAAAAAAAAATCATTAGTTCTAGTTTTTGCAATATGAAAATTAAAAAAGAAATTGGGAAACATTTCGTGGGTAGAAAGGGAAACAAGGAGATCTGAAAGAAGATGATGGAAGAGAAGCTTGACCGAGAAGTCGGGAGTAGGAATGCGTAAAAGACAGTAAAAAGAAGCTTGACCGAGCGAGACGAGTAGGGAGTAGGAATGCGTAGAAGACGACCGAGCGAGGCGAGTAAAGAGTAGGAATGCGTAGAAGACAGTAAAAATAAGCTTGACCGAGCGAGGCGAGTAGGGAGTAGAAATGCATAGAAGACAGTAAAAAGAAGCTTGACCGAGCGAGGCGAGTAGGGAGTAGGAATGCGTAGAAGACAGTAAAAAGGAGATTGACCGAGCAAGGCGAGTAGGGAGTAGAAATGCATAGAAGACAGTAAAAAGAAGCTTGACCGAGCGAGGCGAGTAGGGAGTAGGAATGCGTAGAAGACAGTAAAAAGGAGCTTGACCGAGCAAGGCGAGTAGGGAGTAGAAATGCATAGAAGACAGTAAAAATAAGCTTGACCGAGCGAGGCGAGTAGGGAGTAGGAATGCGTAGAATACAGTAAAAAGAAGCTTGACCGAGAGAGGCGAGTAGGGAGTAGAAATGCATAGAAGACAGTAAAAAGAAGCTTGACCGAGCGAGGCGAGTAGGGAATAGGAATGCGTAGAAGACAGTAAAAAAGAGCATCACCGAGCGAGGCGAGTAGGGAGTAGAAATGCGTAGAAGACAGTAAAAATATCAGGTAAATCCGAGTTCATGAATACCACTTCCATATTAAAAATAACCTGGAAACCAGCTGTCATTTAGTTAGTAGTGACTTTTCAGATCTTAACTAGTCAACTGAGGGCAAAATAAATACAGTTAGTGACAATATTGTGACTGGATCCGTTCCAATAAGCGCTGTTCTGCCGCGTTCAGCGTCAAATCTGAGCAGCAGCCTTGATAACCTTCTGACGTTCTGGAAATATCTTCTACAGAATATTTATAGAAAATAATTGTCACATTGCTTCAACTCATGTAAAAATATAGTGGCCAGATACTGACAAGAACTACTGGATTGACGGATTAATACAGTGTTCTTAATGTATATTCTTAATCTCCCCCCTAACCCCCTTCTCTTTAGCTGATATGTCTGAAAATTAATAAGTGTCGTCCTTAGAGAGTTCTGGATACACATATAGAATTTCGTGATAACATGAAATTTTACGAAACCTATCAATTTGCACTCTAATCGGCGTACAGATCGGCGCAGATTGTTCCGCCGAAGGCCGGTCCCAGTTCTTCAGTAATCCCTTGATCCCGAGTTCCTCTCCCCACTTTAGTCAGAGTGATATTGCTTCATAGCAAGGGGCATCCTCCTTTAAAACAAAATTTTAGCCGTTGATTCACCGACTTTTTTTTTTTTTTTTTACAAATTTCAAAGGTATGGTAGGTATTTAATCGTCTTTAGTATTTAATTTCAAACTCATTTACTGATTAAATATCGTTGGAAGTAAGTCCAATTGAAAGGCCTTCGCTGACGCGGTTGCATAAAACTGACTGCATCAGGAATATCTCTCGAATGTAAACATGTTGACATCCCCACAACCAAGGATGAGAGGCAGACATGCAAGGTGACTCTGGATTTATTGCAGCTTCACGAACGGATATCAGAATGCAATTTCCGTCGCAGACAAAACAAATCCAATGCAAAGGGAAAAATGCATTATACATTATCAACAAGTCGTCGGTGAACTATCGGCTATGTACTTCCCCAGAACGAATTGATCAATTAAGTTTTCGCTCTCCCTCCAAAACCAATCGACCGTTTGGGCTAATTATCAATAGTTGACTTAGGACTCCTAAATCCTCATACTAAATATCATGTCGATACATTCATTAAATATAAAGTTTTTGAGTTAGGCCCCGTCTCCTAATCCCTTCTTCTTATTGACCGATTTGGCTGAAAATAGATAGGTTCTTAGGGGGTTCTGGGAACACATGTACAATTTCATACTATTACCTACTTTCGTTCTATCGGTAGTTATCGTGTTCAAAGACGACAGACAGACACACAGAGATAGACATTTTTTTTTCATTTTTAGAATCAGAGGGTTGGAAAACCTGAAATTCCAGTGATTGACCAATTACATAACTTCCCCTATACTTTGTAGCTGCTCTATAGGTACTAGTTAGAGACCCCTCAAGCACGCCGTCCTTCGGATGGGACGTTAAGCGATGCTGCCAAGTCTGTAGATGTCAGGTATTCGTTAAAGACCCTTCCCTAGGTGAATAAAAAATGAGGATAGGCAAAATTCAGGACTCCCACTGTAGATTCGGGCTTATGTCCACCAGAGCGACAGAATAACACTCTGGTAGTAGGCGATATGATCTCGTAGTTAAAGTCCGGGTATGAGTCAGAATAACTAACAAACCTAAAACATATGTTCTAGCATAGAGCCATCATATGTTGAGTGCATAGCTAACACTAATTTATAACTATAACCTAGTAATATTTAAATTTTTAGCTCAATGTTAAATGGAAATTTAATTTATTAATAATTTATAATTTATTTAAAAGACAGAGTGGTAGTGTTATATCAATGGAGAAGTATTTTATAATTCAATGGATGAATTTTTGCAATTAAAATCCGGAATCAGCATTCAAATACGTCGTACAGATGGTCGAACTCATCCCGCAATTGTATCCCGAGTCAACCGCGACGCGAAAAGTGTCTCCGTAGAATGGTTTGAAAAAGGCGAAACGAAAGGTAAGGAAATTGAATTTGATGCAGTTTTTGCATTGAATAAACATATCCAAAAATCAGATTCAATTTGTCACATTTTGGGAAACCGTAATCTCATTTCGAGAAGTTCTTCTAAAACATCCTTGCCAGCAGTGCCAATCCGAAATCGTCTTATTTCGAATAACTACTCGAAAAATACTATGATAAATGCAGCAAGTAGAGAAAATATAAGAAAATCCTATGTAGGTATTGAAAAATCTAAGCCTATTGAAAGTGTAGGAACAATTCAAAACCACGGGGGTGTAGCCCCGGTCACGAGGGGGACAACGGTCAGTTCCAACATTGCAGAAAGTGTTGGAAATTACCGAAGACGAAGTAACGTAGTGAAGGAAATTGAAAAATTGAAGAAAAATCGAGACGAAAGAAGAATAAGACAAGCGGAACGGAAAGAGGAAAAGGAAGCTCTGATGAGTCTGGAGCCAGGAAACCCCAACTGGCTCTTCAGCACCATGATCAGAGAGTACAGGAGTACCCTGGAGCTCAAGCCCCTCAAAGATACTGATCCTGTCAAGCACAATCAGATCACAGTCTGCGTTCGGAAACGACCACTCAACAAGAAGGAACTCATCCGAAAAGAAGTGGATGTGATCACAGTTCCAAGAAGAGACGTCATACTAGTTCATGAACCCAAACAGAAGGTAGACTTGACGAAATACCTGGAAAATCAAGAATTCAGATTTGATTATGCATTTGATGAGCTTTGTACAAATGAACTTGTGTACAAGTACACTACAAAGCCACTGATTGATACAGTTTTTGAAGGTGGAATGGCTACCTGTTTTGCGTATGGACAAACTGGTAGCGGAAAAACGCACACAATGGGTGGAATTTATTCTGGCAAAACGCAGGATTGCAAAAAGGGTATTTATGCACTGGCAGCGATCGATATTTTCAAATATGTTAATTTACCACAATATCGAATACAAAATATGATAGTAACAGCAAGTTTTTTTGAGATATACAGTGGGAAAGTTTTTGATTTACTTGCAGGGAAAACAATGCTTCGAGTTTTAGAAGATGGAAAACAACAAGTGCAAATTATTGGTTTGACGGAAAAGGCTGTCAATTCTGTAGATGAGGTACTCAGTTTGATTCAACTTGGAAATCAGGCGCGAACTTCAGGACAAACCTCAGCGAATGCAAACTCGTCGCGGTCGCATGCTGTGTTCCAAATGACGCTGCGTCTTCCGCCCTCGCATCAGGTGTACGGTAAGTTGTCCCTGATCGACCTAGCGGGAAACGAAAGAGGAGCTGATACAATGTCTTCAGATAGGTCGACACGCATGGAAGGGGCTCAGATAAACAAATCACTTCTTGCTTTGAAAGAGTGCATCAGAGCTTTGGGGAGGAAAGGCGCACATTTACCATTTCGAGGAAGCAAACTAACCCAAGTGCTTAAAGATTCCTTCATTGGTGAGAACAACAAGACTTGTATGATCGCCATGATCAGTCCTGGAATGTGTTCATGTGAGCACTCACTGAATACACTTCGATATGCTGATCGTGTCAAGGAGTTGGCACTTCATGAGACGGATGAGGAGGATTTTGAAGCGTCTGAGGATATCCAAGAGGAGAGTGACGGTGCGGAGGACACCACAATGATGCTCGAGGATCCTGGCATTGTCCAAGACGAAAAAATGGAAGAAGACGTCGTAGAGTCAAACCTGATGGATGAAGATCTTCTGGAAAATTTCAAAACCTGGAGAGAATACTGTGTCCAGTTAGACATCCAAGAAAGTGAACTCATGTCACGAACCTATAGTCAAAACTATGACAGAGACTATTTTGCAAAAGAACTGGACAAAGTGCTTTGTGATAGACTGGAATTTTTGACACTTTTAAGAGAAAAAATTGGACAATTTCTAGAATTAAGAAGAGAGTAACTAATTGTTCCAGATACATTTCTGGAGATCTGGAGATGGGAGACTCGGGTCCGTTCTAGACTCGTAGGTCTGTCGTAGTAATGCATTTCTGTTCTTCTGTAAAAACAATATAATATTAAAACTACATAAAATGTTTTCTTATTAATTCTATATTACAATATTACTTTTTATTTTAATTATTTATTATATTATAAATTAAATTTATTAATTAAATATATTAATAATAATAATAAACTAGTAAAAAATAGAAAAGAATTGGTGAGACCAATTCTTGGTAGAATATTAAAATAATATATTTTTACCCAAAATGTTTCTTATTAATTCAACGAACGAAATGCCTTCTGATTTGAGATAGAACAATTTACGAACAAAAATACAAATGAACATTACATTTTATTATCCTCATATACAAGCTTCTGTTGCGGCCAGTCATAGTAATGCATGACGCAGTGTGGGCCGGTCTTGCAAGCAATACCAACTTGAGAACTCTTCAAGTGGCCCAAAACAAATGCCTTAGATTGGTTGGTAGCTACTCGAGGGACACCTCCATCCTCCAAATCTATGAAGACCTAAACGTTGAGCTCCTGGACTACATATTAATTTCAATAAAAACTTTTTACTTAAGTGTGACAAATCAAAACGTTTTGGTAAAGAAAATAGGGAAAACTCAGGGAGGGAAACAAAAAAATATCCTTTCACGATTTTAAATTATGATCTCTGTTTTTGAATGTTTATTAATTTATTTTCTATTCATTTCAGTTACTTTGTATTTGTTTTTTTCTTTTTCTTTAAGTGTTCTTTAAAATTTACTCTCAAGCAGTATCATTGTCTTTAATTTAACTGATTATTTTTGATTTGTATTTACTGTATAAGGGTAATGGTTAAGGAACCTTATTGTATAATTGTACCTCTGTAAATGCGACTGTTATAATAAACTATTCTTTTTCTTTTTACATTAAATTTCCGTTGGAAATTATTCAAAGTTTTAAAATATTTTTTTATTATCGGTGTTATTATTAAAAATAAAATACATCTGATGTGGTCAAAGTGACTCTCAGAATTACACTGTACAATGAAACAAAGAAAACCGCTGACGCCAGCTGATTACTTTCATATACCCAGTGACGTTAGAATGAAAGGAGGGGGGGGGGGGGGAGAGTGATCTGTAAAAAGATGGTAGATATAGGAACAGGTCGGTTTTGGTCAAATCGCATATTTTTTAAGTTATTTTATTACTTGTTTTATTTATTTTCAAGCAGTAAAAAAGTAAGGCCAATGATAGCCATTAGATTATAAAATGAGAAATGGTTGTCCCGCGACGTTGATTGGCTACTAATAAAGTGGGTGGGGCCCTGTGCGCTATGGTCAACCTCGCAAAGAACAGGGTACAGTGAGGGCGAGGCTACAGGTGTGGTGTGACGCCCGCGCCGGGCATCAGTCATTGACGGAAGATTGACGACAGGTCGAGTGAACCAGCCCTCAGGCGAGACGATGGCTCGGTTTTCGGAGGCCCCACAATTGCCACTTCTCCATTAAAAGAGTGAAAGACTCCCAGAGTGAGGGGGGGATGGGGGGCCATTGTCTGTGGGGGCGGCTGTGGCAGATATAAATGGTAAAGAAAGGAGAATCGGGAGTGGGCCCCCCCCCCCCCCACCCCCCCGGCCTTTCAAAATTGTGTTTATTGAATCCAAGCCCTTCTGAACCACTCTCAACCACCCCCAGCCCTGGGCTCAATTCCACGCTCTGATCCAAGCTTCAATTGCAGCTTGGTGGGAACCAGGCACGCAAGTAGGTGCTTTAATGAAACTATGCACTTCAAAATGCAACATAAATAAACCCCCTTCAACACTTGTCCTCAATACAAAAGTGTGAAAACGCAGAAGGCAAAAGAAATTTCTGAAATAATACAGGAATGCGAAACAAGGTTATAACTCTTTTTACATAGGCCAAACCGGAAGAAATTGTAAAGACAGAAACTCAAAAGAATAAAGTCCTTCATGATGTTGATCAAAAAAAATATTTCCGAATATATTCACGTAACGTTACCCCTTTTGAGTGGAGCAGAATAGTTTCAGGTTTTTTGTCTGTATATAAAATCATTGGTTCATTTCACAAAAAGCCAGCGGCAGACAGTCCTTAGGTGTTTTCGGTTTAGCCTTGGCCACTTCCTGAATTCGACTTTTGATGGTAACACTATTGTAATGAACTGAATCATTTTTGTTTGTCAGTGGGCCAATTTATGTATTCATTGTTGATCTAGAATGGTCCGGGTCAAGTTCCATTTTGTAATCTTATTATTTGAGCTTCCCATTCATTTTGTTAATCGATTTATTGAGTTAACTCATTTATTTCATTTTCGATTAAATAACCTATTATATATGTTTTCTGTTTAAAAGTAGTTTTTCTCCACGTTATACTTCCCTAGCAGAAATCTCTAGAAATCAATGAGGAGCTTTCAACGGAATTTCATGTTTTTCGATGTGAACACGATAACTCCCGACAGAATGAATGTATAGACACGAAATTTTATATGTGTATCCAGAATCCTCCAAGAACAACACCCATTGATTTTCAGCCAAATTGACCAAAGGGAAAGAGGAGATTAGGGGGGAGGTTTAACACATAAACTGTAATAACTGCAGCTGTAATGAATGTATACAAATGAAATTTCATGTATAAATTTAAATCCATATAAGGACCACACCTAAAAATTTTCAGAGAAATCACATGAAGGGGAGAGAGAGATCAGAATTGGGTTCAACTCAAAAAAAAAAAAAAAAAATGCCGATGTAATGAATATATACAGAAAATTTAGTATGAGGACTCAGAAGCCACTTTGTAAATCAAATATTGAGTTTTAGCCCAAAAGGTCGATTGGGTTTGGAGGGAGAACGACAACGATGTTTAATTCGTGCTGGGGAAGTACATTGCGGTGATTCACCGACTACCTTTTTTAAAATAAATTTAATAATATCAATTTGAATTTATTATACCTTACTTTTTATAATCTTTCAATATGGTAATTTGAGGCAATTGAGGTATATTTATTTTAAAACAATAATTCTTTATTTCTAAAAATACAAATTCCTTTAAATAATAACAAAATTATAATTATAATTCTCATTATACCAGTAGTTATAATGTTGTTATTATCTAAAGGAATTTGTATTTTTAGAATTGAGAATGACAAGAAGTCGAAACGTCTAATGAAATAAAGAATTATTGTTTTAAAATAAATATACCTCAATTGCCTCAAACTACCATATTGAAAGAATAATTTTAATGTTGTTATTCAACCGAAAGATGAAACCAGACAGTTCGATTCCCATTTTGAGTTCGTCAAGATTTCTTTTGAACAGGCCGGTGGAAGAATAAACTGGGTGAGTGAATAAGTTGATTTCTTCTAGATATTCGCTATGAATGCTGTTGACAAAACGCGCATGACAGTTGGTCGTGGTTATGCCACGCTGTAATAGGTAAGTAGGGGAGCTAGAATGGAGGGGGGCTCACCCCCCCCACCCCTCAGATCTGGGTTAGTAATGGTACAGTCCCATCTACCTATCTATATAAATACTTATGTTGGGGATGAATCACATGTGACGTCATACATCGATCATTCTCCCAAGTCGATACTTCTCCCCCCATCTCTCATTTCACGGTGGATTCACAAAACCTACAATGTCGGACCCACCTGTTCAGTCTGTGTGTGTGTAGCGATTTAACTGTAGGGCGCTCTTACCAAGAATTGTACCATTTTAACAAAAAATATAAGATAATAGACAAAAATCAATAGATGTATTTATACAATAAAGTAGAAGTTTTTGTATATTTACTTTCCCATCCAAGCAAAAGTATTTTGATCCACTGAATACAAAAAAAAAAGTTCTTGGTGCATCAGGGGGTTCTGGCCTACGTCATTCCCAGCACTAAATTCAATTTATTAATTAGCATTATTATTCATTAATTTTATAGTTAGTTATTGTGACTCATGCCCGGGCTTTAACTACGAGGTTATATCGCCTACTACCAGAGCGCTCTTTCGTAGCTGGTGGACTTGAGCCCGCCTCTACTATAGGAGTCCTAAATTTTTATTCACCTAGGGTGAGGGTCTTTAACGAGTAGCTGACAGGCTCGGGTCCTATCCTAGCTTAACGTCCTATCCGAAGGACGGCATGCTTAAGTTTATTTTACCTCCCAGATAAAATAAACTAAGGGCCTCGGCCAGATTTTGTACCAGCGATCGTAAGCTCAGTAAGCAAGTATGCATACCACTGAGCTACGGACGCCCTCTTTATTTATTATACATCTCTCAGCAACAGACACATCTCCACAATTTACTAAAAGTTTCAGATGAACAGAAGCTTCATGATACTTATTTGCTTCTTCTGCCAAGTCCGGAGTTAAACAAAATTATCCAATTTTCCCTTTACCCATATTATTATTCACTTAAAATAAATTGTTTATTTTAATTCAATTTTAGTAAATTTTAAAATTCAATATCCAAATTTTTTGTAAAATTGAAAATACTAAAGGTACAGGAACAGGACTCATTGAAGTTGGGTCAACTTATAGAAACAAAAGAGGTTGTTCTTCCCACAGCATTATGTGCAACCTGAACCAGTTTTCAACGCAACTGTGTCATCATCAGTGGCACATCCTAACGGTACAATGTAGGGTCTAAAGGCAGAAGTAATTTAGACTCTACACTGTACGGGTGGATAGACTGAAGATGACGCTGTTACGTTGAAACCCGGTTCTGGTCGCGAATAAAACATTTATTCTTTTTTATTATAAATGTTTATACATGTGAACATTTTGTATCATCTTTCATTCCAGGATTTATAATAAAAACAGGATTTCCTTTCGAATGATATGAACCATCGTGCTTATGAAGAAGGACAGTCCGAGGCAATGAATATAAACAACAAAGGGTATATAACTAAAAATAAATAAAAAATGGATGAGTTGTGGAGAGGAAGAAGTAAAGGAGACAAATAGGAGGTTTGGGGGACAGGAGGCCTGTTAATGGGCCGAGGAGGGTGTGTGATGTGTAGCGCCTTTCATCCTGCGGGACTATCTGGCATTCCTGGATATCTCAGGAGCCGAGCCAGACAAATAGAGCAACTAATATCCCAGATGTGCTCGTATATCTTCAGGGGAGGGACAACGGCGAGGAAATGGGTTAGCAATGTACCCTCTGTCGGAACCCTGAAACAGGAGGTGTAGCGCTGTGTTGGCTGGCGGACAAAAGGAGGAACAAAGTAACACTCTGTGACAGGAGCGGCGACCATAGGACATATAGCCCTGCACAGGGGGTAGAGGTCACATGAAGGAGAGGAAGCATGCTTGCCAACTGTGTTCAAGATCGGGGGTTCAAATCTAGTTGAGGCACATCTGGGAGGTAACAAGGGATTTTGTGGCCTTGTGATGTCATTAAACCTAGGTAGAAGACACAAGTACCGGTAGCCCTTGTGGGAAATCAGCTGATATGTATGCCAGGCGCGCCATGTCCACGAGGATTCCTCACATCCGAAGACCCCATAGGTGATTTTCTAGTTAGTTATTATGAGCGCTCTTTCGTCACTCTGGTGGACATGAGCCCGACTCTACTGTGGGAGTCCTAAATTTTGTTTACCCTAAATTTTTATTCACCTAGGGCAGGGGTCTTTAACTAGTACATGACACCTTACAGGCTCGGGACCATCGCTTAACGTCCCATCCGAAGGACGGCGTGCTTAAGTTTATTTTACCTCCCAGATAAAATAAACTAAGGGCCTCGGTCGGGTTTCGAACCCACGTTCTTGAGTTCAGAAGGCAAGCATGCATACCACTGAGCTACCGGCGCCTCTCGTTTGGTTTTATATAGTATTTTTATCCTTCTATATGTACGTACAGTAATCTCTATCTTTTGTTATGTAAAAAAAAGTAAAATAATATTAAAATTGAAATAAATAAAAATAAATAATAAATATTATCATATTTTATGTAGACATTTTGGCTGGTCCTATATTAAATTTTGATTTCTACAGTAGTTTCCAAAGAGAGTCCTAATAAAAAAAAAATAAAATTTTGAAGAATGTGCACTAGGGTGGAACGAAAAAATCACCTTTTGATTTTTAATTTGGAATAGCGCGGAAAAGTTGCCTTTTAGTGTAGATAAGATAAATTAAAAATATGAAAAATATTGGAGTACGTCTTGAGGTGCCGCAAGGACCAGTTTAATGTGGCAATGAAGTAGAAACAAACATTTTGCAGCTGTAACATTTGTAATCATTAAGGATACAGAAGTAAGAAATACAAAGTTTGATATTACAAAATTGTTTTTATTTTTATTATATTTTATAATTAATAATTTTTTCCAATTCTAATGCTTATATATGCATTTAAAACCATCTTTTGTAACATTATATGTACGAGAAATTCATAAAAAATAATTTATCAAAGTTTAAAATTTTTCAATTTTTTTACAAACTTTAAGCTCTTTGCGGCACCTCAAGATGTTGTAGTATTGCAACCAATTTTTTTTTTATTCTTTTTGAACTTAAAAGGCAACTTTTCTCCACTATTACCAAACTAATAACTAAAAAAAATTTTAAAAGGCCATTTTCGTTCCACCCTAATGTGCACATATATAAAAATAATTCAATTTGTATTTACTTCAATTGGATTTCTTCAAAAATATAATTCTGAGAAGCTACCAAATTTTACTAAATTTGCAAAAATATTCTATTATCTATTTGGTTGACAGCGAAATAAATAGAATATAGTCGAAAACAAAATATACAAATTTAATTATATACAAAAAGTATACTACTAATTCCCAAAATTACATAAGTCTTTTCTCTGTGGCCATTCTTCTTTGGGCATATATAATTTAATAAAAAAAACAAAAAACAGTACCATATTCCTGAAGCTCACTCACAATTCTCCTTCAATCTTCTATAACATGCCATTCTTATTAAATTATATACAATCAGTAACAAACATTTTCGGACAATTTAAAATTTTGTTTTTCTTTTGCAGTTACACGTAGTTATATGGCAAAATATCTAATTCAAGCAAAGTTTTAAATTTCGAAATCATCAATCATTTCAAAACCCCGAAAAACAATTAATTAAACATTTACATCTAATAGAAAATTTTGCATTAATAATTGAAGACAAGTAATTCAGGTAACAAAATTGTCTGGACACCTGTTGTTTGTTTTGTAAACAAAAGCGACTCTGATCATGATCTTTAATCCCTTCTTAACCAACCGCTAATACCGAACAAATGAAATGTGTTTATATCCTTCTATTACTGCATTCAGTAGTTATTTGTATTTCCTGCTGTCAAGATGGGTCGAACATCTTTTGAAGTTCAACAAATAATAATTTTTAATTATGAAAAAGGATTAAGTGTCCGCAAAATCGGTGGTATGGTAGGCCGAAGTAAAAGCACTGTAGCCGATGTAATTCGAAGATATAAGCACGAGGATCGGATAGCTTTGAAATCTTCCTCTGGCCGTCCAAGAGTATTGAACGAGCGAGACAGACGTAGCGTTGTCCGGAAAATTAAAAACAAGCCCTCGATGAGTGCACCTCAGATCGTCGCCGAGGTATACAGAGAAACGGGAAAGAAAGTTCACCCACAAAATGTTCGAAGAATTCTAAAAGAAGCAGGATATAATGGGAGAGTACCAAGGAAAAAACCGTTTGTGAGTGAAAAAATAGAAAAAAAGATTGATCTTCGCAAAAGAGTTCCAGAATCATTCAGAAATTTTTTGGAGTAATGTAATTTTTTGTGATGAATCTAAGTTTAATATATTTGGTCCCGACAGTCGCGATAAAATTTGGAGAAGGCGTAATGAGGAGCTCAATCCAAAAAATTTAAAACGAACAGTAAAAGATGGAGGTGGCTCAGTGACGGTGTGGCGTCGAGTGGGGTTGGTTCATTGAAACCACTATGACTGGAAAAGTGTATGCCGAATTACTAAGGAGCAATTTGAAAAAGAGTGCTGAAAAACTTGGGATTTTTCATTTTTACCAAGACAACGATCCGAAACACACCTGTCAATTGGTACGTACTTGGCTTTTGTATAACTGCCCTAAAGTTATGAAACCCCCACCCCAATCGCACGATCTCAACCTAATTGAACACGTATGGGGTGAGCTCGACAGGAACATTCAATTAACGCCCATTGCTTCAAAAAACGAATTGAAACAAAAGTTATTAGAAGAGTGGAGTAAAATATCTCCAAATTTCACCAAAAAATTAGTTTCATCAATGCCGAATCGAATGAAAGATGTTATTACACAAAAAGGGTATCCAACCAAATATTAATTAAAATTATGGTTTTTGAATTTGTGAAATAGAAAAAAAAAAATTGAATTTATTTATAGTTGTTTACATTTTGGTCCGAAAATTTTTGTTACCTACATTACTTGTTATAAAATTTATTAAATTAAAATATTTATTTGTTCTAATCAAAGCTGTTTTCTTTATCCTAACCTAACCCACATTTGAATTCTTATTCTTGATTGAAAAATGGCTTTAATTATTTTTTTAAATTATTTTTTATTATTTTTGCATTTAATTATTATAATTTTTTATTATTTTTGCATTTAATTATTATAATTTTTTATTATTTTTGCATTTAATTATTATAATTTTTTATTATTTTTGCATTTAATTATTATAATTTTTTATTGAAAAATCATACTGTCCGAACATTTTTGTTACTGACTGTATATTGATGGCTATTTCATCAAAAAAAAAATCCCAAATTAATTTTATTTGCATTATATACTTATACTCAGTGTCTGTATCATGACTGTGATGTCACTTGGTTCGGTTCATGTCTCTCTCTCAACACTGCACAATGACTAGATGTCCACCAAATGGTACGGTCGGCTTTTGTTATGCTTCCACCGTCTTTTGTTGTTTTTAATTTTTAATAAAAGCGAATCTAATTATTATTTTTACATTTATAATTACAAAAAAATTACTAATATTTTAAACAGCTGTTTTTATAAAAAAAAAAAAAAAAATCAATATGTTGGCGCTTCTCTCTCTTCTTTAAAAAAAATAATTTATTTTAACAGTATTTTAATATTTATAAATGCGTGTACTTTTTTTTACAACATACTTTATTATAAATATGCGCACATTAAAATTAGGCCTCTAGAATCCCCACCGACGGGACCTGCCTCTGATTTCCAGGGCTTTCCTGGGGATCCTGCGTTATCAGACATCCATAAAGTAAAAAACTGAATAGGCAAAATTTAGGACTCCCACTGTAGAGGCAGGCTCAAGTCCACCAGAAAGACGAAAGAGAGCTCTCAGGCGTTTTGAATTTAAAAAAAAAGTTTCATGACAATACATTCATTACAACAGTTATTGGGGTCTTAGTGTAGTCACAAATACGCACGAACAGGAGCATAAAAGAAGCATAAATTTCTCTCCGATTACATGAAGTGGGTGGCGAAGACACATTTTTACTTTTTTCGCACAAAGAAATATAACGAAAATAATAACACTTATGTTAGGGACACTCAAAAATTAGTTTTCTTGATAAATCTCGATTTCGAATTTGCATTTGCCAATAAAATCGTTTTAAGTAGCATAGGAGTAGCTGTGTCGGTGGTCAGTGAAAAAAAAAGCTTTCAAATCTTCACACTCAATCATTTTTCAATTAATTGGGATTATGTTATAATTCAGGATATAAATTGTCTTATAATACATTTAATATGATATATAGATAAAAAAGTGAGGCCATATTGAATATTTATATACAAGAATCTGTGTCATAAATAAAGGAGCTATACTGATGACATTTTGAATTTACGGACTGTTTAAATAAATAATGTTTCTTGGTTTAATTACACCCCGTGAGGTGGTTTTATTTGTCCTGGACAGAGGCAGGGGACTGGCCCATGCATCATGACTATACTAGCGCTCCTGGGAGACCAGCAGGGTACTTGATTTATAATGGGGTTTCATGCGAGCTTCTAGCAAACCCCACAGCTATTGAGATTATTTCTTGTTTCTGCACCATCTTGGAGTCACCAAGCCGATGTAATGCATTAGGTTGACAATAAAAAGAAGAGAAAAAAAAAAACAGTCGGTCAATCATCTGAAATGTACATCCCTTGTGATAAAAAATAAATTGTTTAAGTGTTAATCTTGAATAAATGATTAATAAATAAAAATATAAATAATAATTAAATAAACAATAAATTATAAATAATAAACAAAAATTACCACATTTCCTGTAGAAATTTTATAACTGGTCTTCTATTTAATTTTGATTTCTACAGTAATTTCCGAAAGGGGCCCTATAAAAATATCAGAAGTTCAAGACGTGCAATTTTTAAGAAAGTGCAAGTATTTTAAAAAAAAATTCAATTAACAAACTTTTAATTTGGATTTCTAAAGAGATGCCTGCTGTCTTGTCTTTTAAATTTTGCAAAAATATTAAATCTAATCCAAAGGTTTTCAAATTATCTTACTGGGCCAACAGGGAAAATGAATAGAATATAATTTACGAGAACAAATATTGGGTTTATTTTATTAAATCTACATTATTAAATAAAAAAACTAAACATTGAAACAAACAAAAATCAAAAGAAAAACTAAATTCTTAACACTAATTCAATCTTTTTTTGTTTTATATTTTGGGCATTTTTAAAAAAAAATTAAGTTATATATTTCTGGGCATATATCCTGTACATATAAACAAACAACCAGTACCTTCTTTTCGGATCAATTTCACCGTCAATTCACTCCTATTTAGTTCATTACATTTTAAGCCTAAACACCACTCTCCACACCCTCAGACCGTCGCCATAGAACCCAGGCCTCGACTCGTCTCTACACACTAAAAAAAACAGCTGATGGCCGTGTTTTGTTTTTTTACTCATTTGTTTTTAAAGAAATTTGCTTCTTATAGAAAAATAAATATAATTAATTTTTTAATAATAATAATTTAATCATTTCAATGTGTGTATTTTTTTTAGCGTGTAATAAACTAAGTTTTCTCTCTCTCTCTGAAACCAATTTGTCATTTTGGTTGAAAAACAATAGGTGTCTTACTCAGGGACTTGAAACAACTTATTGATAATTATTACAGTTTCTGAGTTGCCCCCCCCCCCCCCCCCCCCTCATCACCAACCTTTGGCCGATATGGCTTAAAATTGATAGATATCGTCGAAATTTCGTGTAGATACATTCACTACTAGGGCAGTTATTTGTGTAGGGAAGAGGGATCGGAGGGGGACTCAACTCAAAAAACTCAATAACTGCCGACGTAATAAATGTATCGAGATGATGTCAAATTTCAGCGATATCGGCAGAAGTGAAGGGGGGTTTAGAGGAAGGGGCTCAATTCAAAAATCCTAATAACTGCCGATGTAATGAATTTATCAACACAAATTTCAGAACGAGGATTTAGGAGCCCCTATGTAAATCAACTATTGAATATTGGAGCAAACGTTTTTTTTTTTTTTTGGGGGGGGGGGGGTGGCAAAAATTTAACAGATTAATTCGTTCTGGGGAAGAACATTGCCTGGTGATTCACTGACGACATTTTTTTTCCATCTTTTTTGACTGTTCTGTAAAATGAAGTAATAGGTTCCTTGTTCTTATGAAGCCTCATATCGTCGCCTAAGGTGCAACATTGTGCATCTCAAATTTCGTTATTTCACAAGGGAAGCAAAAAAACTCCTTATCTCCGAATCTGATACCAGTTTTATATTGCCGCAAACATTATAATAAGAAAGAATCTTCAGTCTGATTTTTATGAGAAATAATCACAAAACAGAAACTATGCATTTAATAGAATTTCGCAGAGATGCACAAAGTTGTCATAATTTTCGCTGAGATACATAATGTTTGTGTTGGCAAAAATGTTTTTAGTGACGCTCCTATGGTGAAACCCTAAAACTAATTGTTTCATCGTATTTGGCGTAAAAATTTGAATCCAGTAGTGTGCATTGTTGATTTTCGATAAAAATTGAGATGCACAATGTTGTATCTTAGGCGACGATATATTATTCTATCTGCAGTAGCAGACAGAACGGGTTGGGTTGTCCGTTCCGATATTGCCATATACAGGGGGCCCAGTGTTCCGCGCCATATACCGCCACTGAGCCCCTGACACCAGAACAAATCGCCACTGAACTCGCCCCCTGCTCACATTAATTCAGGGGTCCCCCACTTAGACAAATCCCCATACAGGATTAATATCTCTTCTAGGTCTCCAGGACTTCAGCTAAAGAATTTTCGAAATGTTCTCCTGCCTTCAACAAAGGATATATTGCTTAATTCCTTTCCTTCTCCTTTATTCCTTTTTTTCTTGGACTCCAACAGGCTCCTTCATTCCTCGTTTTATGTTATCTGGTCTCATTCTTGGTCACTGTTTGTTTCTCTTTGACTAATCTCTTTGGACAAACTTGGAATCCTTTCTAAATGATTAGCAGCTTTGTTAATGTCAAATCTCTGTTGGATACAAGTCCCGAAATATTCCGATCGTGGGGGGGGGCATCCTGGAGACGTTCAGCTCCCAAGATACATAAATCAACTCAAAGGACCTTAATCGTGTAATTCCGTTGAAATCTCGATCCCATGATTATATTATTTTCTCATACTATGAGACATAACAAGGATTTTTTATATGAACCCCATTTTTACAGTTAATCCCCCTCCCCCCCTCCACTCTTCGAAATCCATTTCATGCTGGTATTCCCGAGTGTAAGAAGGTAATGTGTTGACGTCAGCTGTTCTATGGAGAGTGTCTTTCTTATAACCAGTAATGCCAATTTGAAATGAGGGAAAAATTAATTTGAGAGAGAGAGAGGGGGGGGGGGGGGGGGGGGGATATGTAAAAATGCTAATAGGTAGTTTAACATAGTTCTGAAAATAATTACCCCCAAACGAGAAAAACATTCGTTACGATTATAAATAAAAAAATCTTAATATAAACTGGACTTAATGTCTAAGGTAGGTCTCAGAGTGCATATAGACATGCAATAATGCAATAAATAATGGAAAGATCGTTTTTATTTTAACATTCTTTTGCCGACATATGAACTTATAAAAATGTATTTTTATAACAAAAAAAAAAAAAAAAAGTATTTGAGATTTTCTCAAATTTGAGAGGAGAAAGTGAATGATGTTTACTTATCCGGATCCGAGCCCCGTCACAAAATTTCTACAAGTTTTCTCTGACTTCTCAGACTTGTGATCTACTTAATACCTAGGGGGGATTCAGATAACAGATACCGGTAGCTCTGACCATTAACAGATATGGTTGCAGTTAGCAGGAACAAATATCGCTAGCAGTTAGTTACCAATAACAGGTACTGATAACAGTTACCAGTAAGAAATACCAATCTATCTCCATTTCTAAATTTATTAATGTTTTTTTAGGCCCAGCGGGGAGGGAGGCAACCTCCCTTAGTGGTTATACATATGATAATAATAATATTAATGATACAATTATATGCGTTTTATAGGAAGCGCGAAACCAATTTTTTTTAAATGTAGTTTAATCATGAGTGGGGTTCAAAAAACATTTTGCCGGGGGGAGGGATGGGCAAAATTTGAAGTAACGCCACCGAGTCCCATCAATAAAAAAAATAAATTGTTAATTTAGTTCTGGACAAAACAAAAGGGAAAATTTAACCTCAGAGCATTGATCATCAGCGGAAAACCAACTGCAGCTAACAAAAGCGAATTCATGAAAGGCACATAAACAGGAATGTTAATCATGTGGTGCCACCTATATGTAGGCTATTGAGAAGGGCGGTATCCTACAATGACGTACCAACTACCCTAATAGCTCCTGTTAGGCTAATCTCCTCCAAATCCGCCATTCATCCCACCGCCATCCTGTTAAACTACCACCTCCCCAATACTTTCTTACTAAGACTTGACTGACATCTAACAAATAGGGGTTCTACCTGTAGCTAATTACAGTTGAACTATCGGTTAACCGGCGTTGTTGGGATCGAGGTACTGCCGGTTAAGCAAAAATGGTGGATAAGAGGGAGTAAGTTTCTTCAGCCACAGGACAGACGACTAACATGGAACCCTCATACAAGCTTCATATGTAATACACTAAACAAACAATTTAAAATGCTTTATTCTCTTCTGCATAGACATTCAAAATTACCCTTAACATAAAAGCGTAACTTCTACACTTTTCAACTAAAAACACTCTGGATGTATGGCTCACAAATCTACGGTTCGGCTAAAATATCCAACCTGAAACGTATCCAGGTTTTCCAGTCAAAGACAATCAGACTCATAACACAATGCCCACCATACGTAAGTAACAGAACACTCGACAATGACCTCATGATAAACACAGTACACGACACAATTCAGGACCTTTACAGACGTTTCCACAGCAAATTGCATTCACACCCAAATCCATACATCCACTCACTTTCTTCACTACACTTGCCACACAATCCTCCCAGGAGATTGAAGAGGAGGTGGAACCGTGACTTAATATAATCCCAAATTGCAACCGCTCACTTCTTGAAACAAGAAATCATAAAATCCCCATAATATTCATTGATAATAATCATAATACTCATTGTTTTAAATTCCGCCCAGAGGAGCTACCTGGCCTTCCTCTCTCACGCCAATCAAGATATCCACTAACTATCAAGTCCTCTTGGTAGCTGGTTGTTGCGTCATGGCAAGAGTTGCGACCAACATTATTAAGACAAAAAAAAATAATATATAAAAAAAATATATATAGGTACCTATACTCAGTATCTTGTAACCATGTAACTCAGGCCCCCAAGTTAAGTGGTGTTAATTTTCATCTGATTTCAGCCAAAATCTAACCATATCTACGTTAGTACATATGACATCGATACTGGTCTGCTAACCCCACGCACTTACAAGTTATCGATTTTGCAATATCGATATTTATATAAGTCCATATTTTCACGGATGTCGATATTTTTACATTTTTTGAATGGTTACACTTTTTTTTTTTTTTTTTTTTTTTTTGGCCTTATGTACGATGCATATTAGCAATGACTCTTATAATGGTGTTTTACCTAATTATTTACGACATCCATGGCCCCGGGAGGAAGTTTTATCCACGAAATAAAACTCACTCCCGGACGGGATTCGAACCCGCAAAGGTTACATCCCAAAAGTTACATTTCAAATAAAACATAATATTTTCTATTTGGTACTTTATTTACATATATTTAACATACCTATATTTTCATTAAGATATTGATAAGTATGACTTAATGTCTTTTAATATTTTAAAAAAAAGGGTCTTTTTCACCCCCATTACCACATGGCCCTTGTCACATAACCTTTCACTTTGAACAATTCCAAATGTTTGTAAAAATTTCACTGCCTCTTCTTCACTGTTGATTCTTCTAAATATTCTTATCAAATTAAAAAAAGTAAAATGATAATTATCCATTGTAAACAATTATTAATGATAATAATAAAATTTTAAACACGTGATGACAACAACAAAGTCATAAAACCTAACCTAACCTAACAATAAAGCAAAAACAACCTTCCGAAGTGTACATAACCTTCCAATGTAAAATATCGATATATTTTAAAATCGATAATGAACAACTTAAAATGAACGCGTGGGGTTAGCGCCAGTACCACATCTTCGCTTCAAATATCAGATACATTGCAACAATCGCTTCTGAGTTAAGTGCTCTCACAAAGTTGCAATCACAGACAGACTGTGGTCAATACGTGTTCAGGGGACCTTAAAACATGATGATCGTTCTCGAATGTTTGCACGATTGCAATGCTTATATACTGAAGAAAGTAAATAGGTCCAAAATTGGGTTTTGAATTCGGACTCTTGAGCACAGTAGGCTAGCACGACGCCTCCGCTTTGATGAATAGGGTTCCGTTGGTGAACACATGCATTGATATAGTTATACATGGGTTATTTAACTACGGAAACCTTCAATGTGTGTTCTGTAATATGGACACACGCGGAGATCTCAAAAATACTCTATATACAATATCTAACCAATTAGGTACATAACTTCCTGTATACTTGGTATAGCTTTGGGGAAGGTATAACAATTTCCAAGAAAATGTGATTAAGAGAAAACTCGGATGTCCTCAATGTTCTGAGAAACCATTTTAGTGCTGGAGTCTGGAGCTGACTGGAACCTGGAAGGAAGTGAGTTTAGCTTCCTTCCCAGTTGAAACCAAATTAAATTAACGAAGATGATACAAAAATGTTAGAAAAATATTAAATAGTCGGATTCCACGGACAACATGAAGTCAGCATAGAATTTATGAGCAATTAAATAACTACCCCTATACTTCGGACAGTCCCAACCTAATCTACATACAGTAGACTCTCTCTTATCCGGCGTTGCCGGGACCGACGTGTCACCGGATAACAGAAAACGCCGGATAATGGAAATCATCAAATTATGATAAAAACTATTTCAATTAAAGCATAAAAAGAAGTGTTTTTAGGTGAGCTAAGGAATAAAACACGTATTTTGTTAATAACATTTATTAAATTGACAATAATATGTACTTACTGAACATTGATTTATTATATGTACGTACATATGTACATAATATATTTTGAAATCTGTGTTTAATTAAGTGAAATAATAAAATATTGTATTAGCGTTTCCTTCATTATAAATACAATGTTCATAATATGTACATATATATTATGTGTGTACAATAAAAATACATGAAAGATTCGTGAGTTACGAAATCATTATGTGCTCGTAAATACACGTGGCTCATGTAATTGACAATCTAACAATTGAATGTTAATTTTAGTTTAAAAAATTTGATATTATTTTGCGAGCGCCGGATAAGGGAGCGCGCCGGTTAACAGAACGCCGGATAAGGGAGAGTCTACTGTATATTCTATAGAACTTCATAGTACATTGTTTGGAGTCCAGTAACAATGTTCGTACTGGTCCTATCTCAAACCTGAAGGCATGGGGAAGGTTGGGAATTTTATAAGGAACATTTTTTGTGGGGAGCATCTCATGTAGGTCCCTTTTATGCAAACCCTTGGCCTTTAGTATATTCTCATATCCAGGGCATTCCTCCAGGATGTGGCTCACTGTGAGAGGCCAGGCCCCACACCCCTTATATGTACCTATATAAATATTTTATATACATAAGAATATGTCGTCTGATTTTAAGACCAACTTCTGTCGCACAGGTATCATCGCGAAAATGGTCTAAACATGTTGAGATGTTGAAATGTAAAATTCCTTTGAAAACTCGATCTCGACTAAGGGTCTAAAGAAGTAAAAATGAAAGAGACATTTTTTTTTTTTTTTTTTTTTTGAAGAAGCTCAGCTAGTAAGAGGTAGGTTGGGATCGGATAATAGAGATGCGGTGGGAGGGTGTGACGTGGAGTGACGGATGATCGGCGCTGTTGTTTGTCCAACCCTATTGTGGTCCCTCTCTCTACACAATATCTCAGTATGTCTGACCTGTCTACATCTATAAAAAGTGATATCAAAACCATTCTGTTACCAATTCTTCCTTCCGACCTAGAGCCTCAATTATACGGACGTTACAAAGAAAAAAAAAACAAAAAAAAAAACGCGTCGTTGAATCACATGCAATGTTCTTCCCCAGCGGGAATTATGAGGATTATTAATTATAATAATCATTAAAAATAATTATTAGTATGAGGATTTAGAAGTCCCTAAATAAGTCAACTATTTATTATTTTTCTTTTCATAGGACACCGTCCTTCGGATGAGACATTAAGCAATGGTCCCGAGCCTGAACGATATCAGATATTCTCATAGAAATATAAGACGTCTTCCCATCGTTTTATTTTTGCCCAGAACCCGTTTTCAATGCAACAGCGTCATCATCAGTGGCACAACTATGATTGGATAAAAATAATATACAAACAATGAAAAGTATAAATCTTAAAGCATCAGAGTACGGAGTAACAAAATAAAAACTTACTTACCCCACCCACACAGTGTAGTGATTAAAGGACAACTGGCATAAAGTGGTGGGGATAACTAGTTTCACTCACTCTACATACAAAAACAATCATTCAAATATACACAATAACTCTAAAAACAAATTTCGAAATAATAGTCAAATAAATGTCTTTGCAATGGTACCATATTATAGCCAAAGAAAGTTTTGTCAAAAAATATGGATGTCAGATATTTGTTAAAGATCCCTTATCCTAGGTGAATAAACACGGGTTCGCAAAAAGTAGAGTCCGACCTCATGTTCACGAAAGAGCGCTCTGGTAGTAGGCGATATGACGTCATAGTTAAAGCCCGGGCATGAGTCACAATAACTAACTGTAGTATATATATATATACATCACAGTTGAATGTTGAGAGTAGGTGGAACATTGTAGAGAGGAGGACAGGAAGAGCCTAATCCCGGACGACCCTGGAGGGAGACAGGGAAGGTGACTGGTAACCAGATAGACAATATTTCTATCCAGGAGACTACCAGGGATAAATAGGCTATGTCAACAGGAATAGAGATGGGAATAGAGCAACAGGGTGACAGTGCCATGAGTGGCCTCACTCAGTGAAGGATTTGTAACGTTTCAGATAAACTATAGTAACTGTTAAATCGGAGATAAAGGATTTGTAACGTTTCATATAAACTATAGTAACTGTTAAATTGCAGATAAAGGATTTGTAACGTTTCATATAAACTATAGTAACTGTTAAATCGGAGATAAAGGATTTGTAACGTTTCATATAAACTATAGTAACTGTTAAATCGGAGATAAAGGATTTGTAACGTTTCATATAAACTATAGTAACTGTTAAATAGCTGATAAAGGATTTGTAACGTTACAGATAACCTATAGTAACTGTTAAATCGCAGATAAAGGATTTGTAACGTTTCAGATAAACTATAGTAACTGTTAAATCGGAGATAAAGGATTTGTAACGTTTCATATAAACTATAGTAACTGTTAAATCGGAGATAAAGGATTTGTAACGTTTCATATAAACTATAGTAACTGTTAAATCGGAGATAAAGGATTTGTAACGTTTCATATAAACTATAGTAACTGTTAAATCGGAGATAAAGGATTTGTAACGTTTCATATAAACTATAGTAACTGTTAAATCGGAGATAAAGGATTTGTAACGTTTCATATAAACTATAGTAACTGTTAAATCGGAGATAAAGGATTTGTAACGTTTCATATAAACTATAGTAACTGTTAAATCGGAGATAAAGGATTTGTAACGTTTTATATAAACTATAGTAACTGTTAAATCGGAGATAAAGGATTTGTAACGTTTCATATAAACTATAGTAACTGTTAAATCGGAGATAAAGGATTTGTAACGTTTCATATAAACTATAGTAACTGTTAAATCGGAGATAAAGGATTTGTAACGTTTCATATAAACTATAGTAACTGTTAAATCGGAGATAAAGGATTTGTAACGTTTTATATAAACTATAGTAACTGTTAAATCGGAGATAAAGGATTTGTAACGTTTCATATAAACTATAGTAACTGTTAAATCGGAGATAAAGGATTTGTAACGTTTCATATAAACTATAGTAACTGTTAAATCGGAGATAAAGGATTTGTAACGTTTCATATAAACTATAGTAACTGTTAAATCGGAGATAAAGGATTTGTAACGTTTCATATAAACTATAGTAACTGTTAAATCGGAGATAAAGGATTTGTAACGTTTCATATAAACTATAGTAACTGTTAAATCGGAGATAAAGGATTTGTAACGTTTTATATAAACTATAGTAACTGTTAAATCGGAGATAAAGGATTTGTAACGTTTCATATAAACTATAGTAACTGTTAAATCGGAGATAAAGGATTTGTAACGTTTCATATAAACTATAGTAACTGTTAAATCGGAGATAAAGGATTTGTAACGTTTCATATAAACTATAGTAACTGTTAAATCGCAGATAAAGGATTTGTAACGTTTCATATAAACTATAGTAACTGTTAAATAGCTGATAAAGGATTTGTAACGTTACAGATAACCTATAGTAACTGTTAAATCGCAGATAAAATTTCAGAAGAATTACGGTACCTAGGAGTTTGATGGAATTTCCCTAAATGATATATAAAAAGTCATCGGTGAATCACCGGCGATGTACATCTCCAGCACAAATTAATCAGTTAAATTTTCGTTTTTCCTCCACAAACCAATCGAACGTTTGAACTAAATATCTTGAATCTCCGTAATAAATTTTGTGTCGATACATTTGTCACATCGGCAATTATTGGGATTTTTGAGTCTAGCCTCCCTCCACCCTTTCCTTCGACTGATTCTGCGGAAAATTAATAAGTGTCGTCCTTATGGGGTTTTGAAAAAAAAAAAAAAAAAAAAAAAAAAAAAAAAAAAAAAACTTATAGAATCGCATGCGATGTTTTTCCCCAGCGGGAATTAATCGAGCATATTGATTAGTTCTTCGTCTGGAACTAATTTACTAATCAATAGGTGTTATTCAGGTGCTTCTGAATCTTCTAACGAAATTTGTTGTCGTTTAAAATCGATAGGTATTGACGCTGGATCCTATAAATACGTCATTACACAAGCAGTTCTAAGAGAGCATCTTATTTAAGAACATCTAATAAATTATTTATATATGTGTATTTCTTATAAATGTCTCGTTCTTGAATATCAAGGGCTTAATTCGAAATTTAAAGTCAAGTGTTTAATACTGTCCGAAAGTGCAAAAAATGTTTGCGACTTGTATGTTGTCTAAGATTGGACTTGGAATGTAGGACCTTTGGCAGAAATACAATCGGTCTAAATGGTCGGCGTGTCGTTTTGAGTTAGAATGTCAGCCTCCTGAGAATCCAATATCCTCTTCCAGGGTGGGTTTCATCTTCTATTATCTGTGACGGTCTGTCAGACCTCTGCCCCGTCTGGAGCTTCCAGCAAGACACTCCACTCTACTCCAGACCTAACAAGGTACATTTGTTCATCTCTCAGATCAACTCGGTTCAACTTTCATGACAATTTTTACCATCTAAGGACAATTAACACGTCTATTGGTTAGAAGTAACCAATCTTCTCATGTTCGTTCTGTTGCCTAACGAGACACAAAAAAGTTGTCGGTGAATCGT
Organism: Aradus depressus; assembly: GCA_963662175.1. Lineage (NCBI taxonomy): Eukaryota > Metazoa > Arthropoda > Insecta > Hemiptera > Aradidae > Aradus > Aradus depressus. The sequence continues at coordinate 33,730,863 of OY759223.1, forward strand.
AATATACTTCCTTTAATATGGAACCGTGGGCCCGGGTCCGGTTTTGGAACGTTACGCCCGATTCCAGACCCACGAACCGAGAACCGGACACCTGAAAATTCAAAAACCCGGTTCTGCTATCGGTCTCGGTTCACACGGAACCGTCTACCAGCTTTACTAATGGACTGTCATCGTATCTGGTTAAAGCCTATTTGCTGTATTGTTTTTCAGAAAATATGAAGAAACGGCGCCATAAGGTCCATCTATATTCTATATTTCTTCCTCGGCTATTTTCGTTAGAATCAGATAAGATAAGAACATTTTTCCATAAGAAAATTTTTCTTATGGTTGACTATCATCGTATCTGGTCGAAGCCTCTCTACTGACATTGCTGCATTAATGTGTTTTTTCTAGGCAACAGAGGCTACACCCAAACTTAAACGTAATTTCTGCTCCCCGTCTAAACCTTTGAAATCTTTATTTGCCTATTCATATTTGGTTGTCATCTCTTACCTTCAGTTTTGCTCTTTTGTGTGTCCTTCGATCCCTGAAATTTACCTTACATACGTATGCTTCCGCTCTCCTTCTAAACTGTTTATCTCTTTGTTAGTTGTCTCTTAACTTCTGTTTTTGCCCTTTTGAGGGTGCTCCAATCTCAGAAATAGGGACTACACCCCGCCTCATACGCATGTTTCCGCTCTCCCTCTAAACTGTTTATCTCTTTGTTAGTTGTCTCTTAACTTCTGTTTTTGCCCTTTTGAGGGTGCTCCAATCTCAGAAATAGGGACTACACACCGCCTCATACGCATGTTTCCGCACTCCCTCTAAACCTTCAATCTATTTATTGGTGACTCTTACCTTACTTATTTAAGGGCCCCGTATCTACCGACATCGCTGTATTATTGGTTAGGACAACCGAGAATACATTTTTCACCTATACTTATCGTAGACTACATGGTATCTCGTTCATGGCTACCTACCGACTTTGATGTATACGTCGTCCGCTTTTCAATAAACGCCCTGAAATGTGGTTTTGAAACATATATACTCCGGGTTGTCAGGTTCATTCCATCAGCACTTCATTATTCATCAATTTTTATTTTACTTTTCTTCTATATTACGAGAATATTTCTTATTTTAGTCACTTTCTCTTTTCTCATTTATTATATAATTTTTTTTAAATTTATTTTTGTATTTTTGTTTTTTTGTATTTCTTCTCTCTGTTGTTTCATTATTAACACTGATTGTACAGTGCTAGCTGACTGCTCCCTCTCCCACACTCAGACTCCGTCTTCTGGCAGGAGGTAGCCTATTTATCTTGTAATGTTTATCTTTTATTTTGTAATTATCTAAAAGCATTAATTAAAAAAAATAAAATAAAAAAAAAAAATATTTTTAGACATTTCCTTTATTTACACGAAAACTGTTGATCCTGTCGAATAAATGGGTTGTTATCAAAAAAGTTCCCTAATAAATTCCTAATCGCTTATATGCCCTCGGATTAGATTAGAGATAGGACCAATAAGACTGAAGTAATAGCGCCTCAAAATACTTGAAAATATAGAAAAAAAGTTTAAAACAAAAAAATATTTCAGTATTTACATATTGTTGATGAACTGATTCTCGTGCGAGCGTGCTAACTGCGAGCCTAATGAGACTGGTGTACAGTGAGCGTGCTAACTGCGAGCCTAATGAGACTGGTGTACAGTGAGCGTGCTAACTGCGAGCCTAATGAGACTGGTGTACAGTGAGCGTGCTAACTGCGAGCCTAATGAGACTGGTGTACAAATTGACTGTGAAAGAACACTTGATGTTGTCCTGTTAGCACAGAACAGCACATAAATAGGAGCCTCGTGGCTAGAACTGCCCTGGCACCTCTTAACTCCTCCAACAGCTAATAGACGACCGTTTCTGTCTGCTCTCTTCTATCTCTCCCATATAAAAAACAAGAATTATATTGACTAGGTTGGCTTAAGATACCCCTCCCCTACCTAGAAACACCACCCCATAAGATTTATTGCCTCATTCCTTTTTTACATTTTTTTTTTTCTCTCTCTTTTCTTTTATTTTATTTAGCTGGTTTTTTGATTCGAGTTTTTTCTTGTTTGGGTTCGGTAGTGTTATGCTCGTTGAGGATGAGTAGTTCCGGTTCCATAAATTTCCCCTACTTTCCCCTTCCCCTGTCCTATGTCCCAGTAGTTCATTAACAGCTCGTAAAATGCACTCTTTACCATAACAGTTCACCCTTCCTTGATTCTTTTTTGTTAACTATTAAGTCGAGTATACATTAAGCGAACGAATACTGAATGCTGAACCTCGAAGAGTTGTTCGTTCGTTCACGATTCGGTGTCTCAAGTTCATCAAACTAAGCGAACTCAAACAAAAACGAACCGAACACCCTTGGTTTTATGCCGGGCGCACTCTAAATTCATTTTAAAAAAAAAACATAATTTGACAAAAAGTTTTGTCGAATGTTGTTATTTCAATGTATTTTATATAGATCAAAGAGGGCGCCGGTAGCTCAGTGGTATGCGTGTTTGCCTTCTGAGCTCAAGATCGTGGGTTCGAAACCCGACAGGCTCTTAGTTTATTTTATCTGGGAGGTAAAATAAACTTAAGCACGCCGTCCTTCGGATGGGACGTTAAGCGATGGTCCCGAGCCTGTACGATGTCAGGTACTCGTTAAAGATCCCTACCCTATGTGAATAAAAATTTAGGGTAGGCAAAATTTATGATTCCCATTGTAGAGTCGGGCTCATGTCCACCAGAGTGACGAAAGAGTGCTCTGGTAGTAGGCGACATGACCTCGTAGTTAAAGCCCGGGCATGAGTCATAAAACCTAACCTAACCTATAGATCAAATAGGCTTGGGACCATCGCTCAACCTCCGTCCGATGGACGGCATGCTTAAGGCTTTTTTACCTAAATATAGAAAAAAAAAACTTTGTAAGCACGCTATCGACGCGTCCTGTTGAATTTTCTAATTATAATATATAATTAATTTAGATGGCGCCGGTAGCTCAGTGGTATGCGTGCTTGCATTCTGAGCTCAAGAACGTGGGTTCAAAACCCGACCGAGGCCCTATAGTTTTTTTTATCCGGGAGGTAAAATAAACTTAAGCACGCCGTCCTTCGGATGGGACGTTAAGCGATGGTCCCGAGCTTGTACGATGTCAGGTACTAGTTAAAGAACCCTGTCCTAGGTGAATAAAAATTTAGGGTAGGCAAAATTTAGGACTCCCGCAGTAGAGTCGGGCTCATGTCCACCAGAGTGACGAAAGAGCGCTCTGGTATTAGGCGATATGACCTCGTAGTTAAAGCCCGGACATGAGTCATAAAACCTAACCTATAATTAATTTATTTCTTTATTTACTCAAAATGAAGCATTTTTGTGAATTTAATTTTTTATTTTTAAACGAAAGATATGTGCAAAACCATTACTTACTATAAAACCTTCAGCACGCCGTCCTTCGGAACTACAATGACTTTTTATTATTTATGATTCTTAAATTACATTTTCTGTATTATTTTCACGTTGTTCGTACGTACGATGATTGAGATGAGCTATACAATAAATAAATGGAACAGAATGGAAATTATCTCTTATCATGATAAGCAAGAGATAAACGCTAATCTTGTATCGCTCATTTGAGCTGTAATGGGGTATGTTTCGTTTGTTCACTCAAGATGCGACAGTTTTTCACCCGTCGTGGCATCAGAATGGGACTGAGTTACCGATATCTAACTTTCCCTAGACTTACGTAGTGCTGAAGGAGTTAACTAGCGTACTACCAGAGCGCTCTTTCATCGCTCTGGTGGACATGAGCCCGACTACTGTGGAAGTACACTTTTGTAACACATTGAGTCTCATGGACGGATATATAAACCTATTATTACATTTTTCTGTTTGTGGTGGAGATGCGGCATACTAGCCGTTAGCCTAGAGTACCAAGTTTCCTTGCGCCTCTCTGTCCGAATTATTACTATTATTTGAATAATAATTGTTCACTAAACAAATCACGAATCCCGAAATCCTATGATTATCGTGTTCCTGGTCCCGGAATAACAAACCCTACTCCTGTCCCCCTATAAGAGATGTATCTTATTTTTTGCCTCCCATTTGAGAGGGGGTGCTCTCTAACCGCGATATTAGCAGTTCGTAAACTAACCCCTAAACCCCTCTTTCCACCCCTCCTGTTTGTGCAGACCCAATCTGAACCCCAGGATAAAGGACCTCAACCTCTATAAATCTCTATACAGCCCTACTTCACCCAATAGAATTTATATAAATTTACTATATAAATGGGATTTTTTTACCCTTCATTTATTTATTTTTTTCTACAAAAACGAAATACAAGTCAAGAGGTGTGTTTGTTCTTAAGTTTTTTTTTATCTGGGAGATGAAAAAACCTTGAGCACGTCGTCCTTCGAATAGGACTTGTTAATGACCCCTAACCCAGGTGAATAAACCTAGGTAGGTAAAACTTAGGATTCCCACAGTAGTGGTGCTCATGTACACCAGAACGACGAAAGAGCGCTTTGGTAGTAGGCAATATGACCTCGTGACCAACAAACAAAAAGTTACTTATTACAAAAAAAATGCGATCCCAAAATATGTCTCATAAGACGAGTACGGAGCAATTTCTGTAGGCAGTTTTTTGACGTGATACGTTTTTATGGATAATACAAAAATTTTCTAATAATAAATCTTTATCATAATTTACAATTTAATTAAAAACTGTATTTATTATTTCAACTAATTTATTTTCTATTATTTATTTATTTTATTGTTTACCATTATTGTTATTACTAATCACATGTGTATATCACATTATAAGCTATCATGTAGACATTTTGTTGACGTATCCTATTTACCATGTTATGGTTTACCATAAATAAATATTATTATTATTAAAACATCACTTCCTGGTCAATCTAGAGGGCGCCGGTAGCTCAGTGGTATGCGTGCTTGACTTCTGAGCTCAAGGTCGTGGGTTCGTAGCCCGACCGAGGCCCTTAGTTTATTTTATCTGGGAGGTAAAATAAACTTAAGCACGCCGTCCTTCGGATGGGACGTTAAGCGATGGTCCCGAGCCTGTACGATGTCAGGTACTCGTTAAAGACCCCTACCCTAGATGAATAAAAATTTAGGGTAGGCAAAATTTAGGACTCCCACAGTAGAGTCGGGCTCATGTCCACCAGAGTGACGAAAGAGCGCTCTGGTAGTAGGTGATATGACCTCGTAGTTAAAGCCCGGGCATGAGTCATAAAACCTAACCTAACCTCCTGGCCAATCTTTACACCCGATTCCTTGAATATTGCATTGAAATTCACGCGTCGATCAATAAACTTCTGTAAAATTAACACTAAAATGAAAGAGCCTGTGACACAGCGCAGATTATAGTCTGGGAAAGGAACCTACCACTTTCTTGGAGAAAATTAAATAGTTATTAATTTGAACTTAATGATGATTTCAAGTGAAAATTCATAACGATGCCGAGTCTGATGAAATGTGCTGAGTGAGGAAGAAGGGAACTGTGATGAAGTAGAGATGTCTGCGATGATTAAGGTCATCATCACGACTAACGACACTATAATTGCTGCATTTGTTTCCTTTCTGTTTGTTTCTCTCTCTTGTGAAACATATGAAACATTTCCGTTTCCATATAGGAAACATTCACACATGTCTATTCGAGTGTCAAATACACTTTAATACGTGTAGAACGAGAATCGGATTTGTGTAATATGGCGGCCAGTGTGAGGTCAGAAGCAAAGCGAGGGGGGTAGTCGGGGGAGATTTGGGTAACGATATTTATCAAAATATAAATTTATTTCCTGTGTGTCTGTAAATAACTCCTGATAGAATGTATATATGGACATGAAATTTTATATGTGTATCCAGAATCCCATAAGGACTACAATTATTGATATTCAGCCAAATCGCTTTAGGTGAAAGGGGAGACCAGAAGACAAGGGTAGTGCTCAAAATGGCTTCGAGTATTCCTAGAGAATAGCTATAAAAGGTCTGCTAAATGGATACTCAGAATATTGCTGCGAGTATTGCTGAAGGATTACTATAAGGACTTCTTGGTGGATATTCGCAATATTGCTCGAGGATTGCTATAAGGACTGCTTGGTGGATACTCGCAATATTGCTGGAGGATCGCTATAAGGTCTGCTTGGTGGATACTCGCAATATTGCTGGAGGATCGCTATAAGGTCTGCTTGGTGAATACTCGTAATATTGCTGGAGGATCGCTACAAGGACTGCTTGGTGGATACTCGCAATATTGCTGGAGGATCGCTAAAAGGACTTCTTGGTGGATACTCGCAATATTGCTGGAGGATCGCTATAAGGTCTGCTTGGTGGATACTCGCAATATTGCTGGAGGATCGCTACAAGGACTGCTAACAAGACCAGTTACTCTTGATTTGCTACCCCAGCCCCACAGCTACTCCACTCCCCTATAAATATCTCTTCGGTCTCCTCCCTTCCTGGTCCTTCTACCACCTTCCTCTTGGCGTCTTGTTCCTGATATACAGCCCGTCTTCTACACATCTATTATTCATTCCTCCCAACACTCCCATTAATACCTAATACCAGATAACATGAAAAAAAAGACGTTTTCCTGAGCACGTTTGTACTGGAGTATGCAGCACTTTCAAGTCTAAATCACTTAAAAAAATATGTTGGTGAATCACGAGCAAAGTACTTCCTCAACTCGATTCATCAGGGTTCATGGTGGCTGATGAGAAGTGAATATTTCATAGTTCGTACAATAATGTCATTCTTCTCGGTACTTTCGACCGATTTCGTCCGACGTCCGAGAGAATGTCGTTGTCAATGTAACCGCTGCTTTAGACGTAGTGTGTATACTAATATACACAAAACATACCCTTAATAACCGAAGACATGAAAAGAAACTCAAGAATGTCTGAATAATATTGAAATCCGCTCGAATTATTGTCGAAAATATTTTGGAAAATGATTTGTAGTGCGCTTTACGACTTTGAGACGAATGTAAAATTACAGTCATCAAGTTCGAATATGAAATTTATATTCCACTCATTATGTTAATGCCAAGTAAAACACAAGAGATTTACAAAACTTTATGTAGAAGACAGAAAAACTATGGAATTTCTCAGGCTGCTTTTTCTTCACTACCTGGAGACGCCATGTTTATATTGAATTTATAAGGATGCTACATATAGAATTTTATTGAAATCCGAACAACCGAATGAAACTGATGGTCAACAAGGCTTCTGTATAACATCTGACTGAACAGACAAAAAAATCAGAACATATACATACAAAGCTTTAAGGGCGCCGCTCAGTGGAACGCATGCTTGCCTTCTGAGCTCAAAATCGTTGGTTATTAGATACCCGGCCGAGGCCCTTATTTAATTTGGAAGATGAACTAAACTTAAGCACACCTTCCTTCGAATAGGACGTTAAGCGATGGTCTCGAGCCTGTACTATGTCAGGTACTCGAATAAAAATTTAGGGTAGACAAAATGTAGGACTCCCACGGTAGAGTCGGGCTCATATCCACCAGAGTGACGAAAGAGCTGTCTGGTAGTAGGCGATATGAGCTCGTAGTTAAAGCCCGGGCATGAGTCAGGAAGAACTGTGTTAAATCAAAATAGTGATATCTCAGTTAGTTGTCAGATCCGGGACCTATAGTTAGCCTTTCAAAGAGTTGGAGAGTAGTCCAAGTGAGATATCAAAACGTGGGCGGATCCCAAGGGAGGGGGGGGGGGCGGGGGGGCTATAAATTTAGTGGGGGCACGCCCAGTCGGCCCCGACCCTCCAATCCGTAATTCCTCCTTACCATCGCGCCACAGCCCCGCAGCCGGTGAATCGAAATCACTCCATCTACACGGCCAGTTTACATTGGACTAAGGTTTCAGATGAAGCGAGGATTGCAGTACGTCAGAACTGGTAGTCAAACGTTGTCTATTCTCACGAAAGGTAACGATTTTATCTGTTATTATTTTTTTTATAGGGTTTCTGTAAGTCGAAGATCCTTATAAAAACCCTTACACCAAAGAGCACGGTTCCACTGTAATTTCACACTAAATATGAGTATCGGATTCGCCTGTGTTATCTGATTATTGTTACCATTATTATTATTATTGTCACAGTCTTCCTCACACAAAGTTAGTTCAGGACCAAACTATATCGAAATGAACTAATTATATTCTAACTTACTAATTGATAAGTAGTAGACAACTCATAAAACAGCTGATTGATAGACTCCGATCTCCTGTTTATGCAGGATTTATTGCTCTACGTCAGGATTTATTGCTCTATGCCTATGTGATCGGCAAACCGCGGCTCGCGAGCCACATGCGGCTCTTTGTCCCCTTGAGTGTGACTGTTCCACAAAATACCAACTGCGGGGGAGCTCACATACAGTGCCATTGAAACTTTGTGGTGACTGGTTTTCTTATTTCTATTTTTACATACTTAGTATGTGCCTATGTGTCTTTATCTTTAGCCGAGTGCTCTGAAGCGAGAAAACATTTCCGCACCTATAGTTTAAATAAGACTTAAAACTGTAAGTAAAGCTTATTAAGTTTATTTTAGGGAGCGTTGTGGAGTGAAAGAAGAGAGAAGAGGATTGAGAAAGGTATGTTGAGATGGTTTGGACATATAGAGAGGACGAACGAAATAAGTAAACAAGACGAGTGTGGATGGCAGAGTTGGAAGGGGTCGACCTCAGCGAACGTACTTCAATCAGATTGAGGACGTTTTTAGCAAAGGCCAGCTTAGGAGTACCCTAATTAAGTTAATAACAATGTACCTTACCTATATAGTTTAAGTTAAAAAAATTTGGCTCTAAGAAATTTCAATCGTTGTACTGTTGATATTTGGCTCTGTTGACTAATGAGTTTGCCGACCACTGCTGCTCTAGGAGATTCCACGAATCTCTACTGTTGTTCTTTGTCACTCATGCTCGGATTGCAACTAAGAGGTCATATCCGTCTACTTCCAGAGCGCTCTTTCGTCGCTCTGGTTGCCATGAGCTCGACTCCACTGTGATAGTCCTAACTGTGTTGCCTATCCAGGTTGGGGTCTTCCAGTATCTGACATCGCACAGGCTCAGGACCGTTGCTTAATTTCCTAACCGAAGAATGGCATGCTTCCCATTTGTTAGATTTTTAAAATGTGCCTGTTTCGGCTAACCGATGGCGTAAACCGAAACTTGAACACTTTATGTACCTACATATATACTATTATGGAATTGGACTGAATAAAAGTTAAAAAGGTTCTTTATTTTCATTTATTTTATTACCTTTCCACTATATCGACACTGATCCCATATGTATTCGGACGATGAATAACAACAAAATAACTTAAGAACATCAAGAAAACTACTTATAAACACGAACGAAATAGGTTATTTGAATAAAAATAAACAATTGATCATACGATTAAATTGAATAAATCGATCAGCGATGGTAAGTTCGAATATTACTACAGATATAATAATAAGTTAGTGCCTGGGGTCTTTATAGATCAATAATGAATACATGAAATGACCTACTGATATACAGAAATGATTCAGTTCCTAACATTATTATTACTGTACACACATAATTTTTTTATTATTGGATTCAGGGTAAACTCAATAACGATTCTTTTTTTTACATAAATCCCCGTGTACTATGTACAGCTGGAAGAAAAAACATTAAAAAAAATATATCTGATATGAGAAGGTTATATAACAATAATCTTGTGTATTTATTAATGTAGAGATCCGGTTTTTGAAAGGCTACCATGATAAATCATTGACTTCCAAACCTGACCAGGTATTCATAGTCCTCTTTGGTGAGCAGTGAATCAAAATTTTGATTTATTTCGTGACTACTCACTGCTACTTGGTAGCCTAGACTTGAAAAAAAAAATTGTATTTAATTAAGCTTCCAATATCCTTTTTTGGTAGAAAAATTAAATTAAAAAAAGTTGTCGATGAATCAATTGTAATGTACTTCCCCAGCGCGAATTAATCAAATAATGATCTCCCTCTGAAATTCAATCGGCCGACTTGGTTGGAAATCAATACTCAGGGATTTTAAAATTTTTGAATCCTCGAACTAAATTTTTTGCAGACACATTCATTACAATAATTATAAGTTTTTGAGTTGAGCCCCTTCCTCTGACCCCCTCAGTTCAATCGATTTGGCTGAAAATCAAAAGGTGTCGTCCTTATGAGATTCTGAATTGTAGTTATCTTGTGCACAGACACACACGCAGACAGAGGATTTTTTTTTTTTTTTTGGTTTTTGCCTTTATGGTTCCGAAATTATGAAATTCTGGGAAAAGCCTACATTAAATTTCTGACCGTTTTCCTTTCCCTATAGAAAGAAATATACATTGACACGAAATTTTGTACCTTGCCTGAGAAATGCATTAGTAGGATCTAATCTATAGGTGGATTATTTGACTAAAGAATCAATGAATGAACATTTCGTCCTTTAGTGAGGGATGAACTATTGTTTTTCAGCCAAAAATCAGACAGAGATTAAGGTATACCGACAAATTTTCAATGCCACAATATAAAAGCTATCATGCGATTATCTACCATCGTTTCAATGCTAACAATAATCAAGCAGATAACGTAATTTTCTTTTGATGTAACATCTGTCCAAATATCTATGCTTTCATTGAAATAACCAATTAAGCCAGCTGACTACAACAAATATATTATCATAGAAATAAAAGATGTTGTCTTCCCAATGTTTTATTTTAAACCAGAACCAGTTTTCCACGCAACAGCGTCATCATCAGTGGTTCATCTATCATAGAGTAACAGGGTATAGAGTAAGAAGATAAAAATTATAAAATTAACTTACCCCACCCACACAGTACAGCGGTTAAAGGTCAACTGGCATAGCTCTAAGGGGTGGGGCTAGCTAGGTTCACTCACTCCCTTGAAATAAAATACAAATAATAAATATCTTTATAAAAACCAGCCGAAACATTTTTACAATTTATTTTATTTAATATAGATATTATATATATATTTTATTTGTATGAGAAATCTCGTCCCACGACATCTTACTATCACATATGAACAAATATCATATATATAAAGGTGAAAATGTCTGTGCGTTGTACCGCTATAACTCACGAACGGCTTGATGGATTTGATTAATTTTTTTTTAAATTTGTTCGTCATCGTCTGTGGAAGGTTATAGGCGTATTAGTACCTCAATATCTGGTCCATCCCAGCATCCACCCACGCAATCTTTGTAACTCAAAAACCACTGCAATGATTAATGAGGAATCTTTTTGAATAGATAAGTTTTATCTACCGGAAGGTTAAGGTCTATTTTTTAATCAACCCCTGGTCCATCCCTGCATCCACTCATGCAATCTTTGTAACTCGAAAACCATTGCAACGATTAATGAGAAATCTTTTTGAATAAATTAGTTTTAGCTCCAAAGCTAGCGTTACTACAGTTGAAGGACTATAAACCTTATTCCGTATGAATAATTGAAAATTATAACATCATGAATGTACTGTCGAGGAACTGAATAGCCTTATAGGAGATATTGGGAGAAAAGTCAAAGTTGCCCGGGCAACGCCGGGTATTACTGCTAGTACTATCCTAAATGCACAAAATGCAGTTAGATAACTTCTGAATAACGCTCACTGCTCCTTATTAATCCATTTGAAGATGGCGCAACTCCACAGTTATCTGGTGCCAAATGGGTTGATAAAAATGACAAAATTACAAAACAGTTGTCATTCTTGCCAAATAACACAATATTAAAATGAAAAATAAAAAAATAAATTGTAAGCTCAGAAATGTATGAAATTTTATCTTAGGATTTTGTAAAATTAGCGCAACTCCCCATCTGATCTTCTTGTTCATTTTGGCAAGTTTGGATAAAAATGTATACCTAGTTGTTAGGGACCATGAGGAACTAGACCATACCAAGTGAACAAAACCAGTGAGGTATTAATGAACACCTAGAGCATGCTGTCCTTCGGATAGGACGTTAAGCGTAGGTACTCGTTAAAGACCCCTTACCCATAGACGGACTTACACTTAGTTGCGCCCAGAGGCAAAAAATATTCTACCGCCCACTTAATGAAAGAGAAACACATATTTTTATTTAGTTAGACATTTAAAAAAAATAAAATTATAATAAAAATTAAAAAAAAAAAAAAAAAAAAAAACACGACACAATAAAATTTTGGGGGTGGGTCGACGACGAGACACCCCCTGCAAAAATCCTGATTTTATTTATTTAAATAATAAAAAAAAAGTCTGGTCTTTGGTGTTTTGATTAAAAGTCAATTTACTTTTTTTTTACTGAAACGTTGGTGAAACATTTGAGGTCAAACTTCAAATCTCCAGTTGTAATAGAGGCCGAGATCCCTACACAAGCTCTGATGAAACATGAATATATTGGAGACTCGGCATACCCGATTTCCATCAAACATGGCTAAGAACCATCTTGCAAATACCAGATTTTGAAACAAAAAAACCGCTTTGAAATCGGGGGTTGACCTTTTTGCGTCGGGGTTTAAAAAAATACATTACACATATACATTTTATTTTCTAATTTAATATTTATTTATTAATGAAATTTTTAATATTTAAAAAAAAATCTGAAATTTTTCCACCCCTAATTCATGCCGCCCAGGGCAAGTGCCTTGAGTGCCACTATTGTAAATCCGTCCCTGCCCCTATCTCAAGTGAATAAACCAAGTTACACAAAATTTAGGTCTCCCACAGTAGAGTCGGGTTTATGTACTCGTAGACCTGAGTGACGAAAGAGCACTCTGGTAGTAGGCGATATGACCTCGTAGTTGTCCGAATATCAGTCTCAATAACTAACTAATAGGGTTTACTCAACTACAAAACCCTGATAAATCACACTAAAAAAAAAAACTGGTAAGTGGCGCAGGAGTTGTGACGATAATATACATGTATTATGGAACCAATCAATCAATTTATTAAAATTTAATAAAGTGATTAAATATTTAATGACTAAATCCTGAGTCCGGTTATCAAATTTGATAATCACTCTGAGTCCTGTTATAGTATTTTGATAGAGGGACTCTTTCAACTTTCCATTCACGATTAGAATAATGAATGGTTATCAGAATAGATAAAAAATAAAAAAAAATTAAAATAAAATATATATATATAGATAAATGTACTTCCCCAGGGCGTGTTAATCAACTAAGTTTTGCTCTCCCTCCGTAACTAACTTACCGATTTGGTTCAAAATGAAACGCTGTTGTTCTTTCAAGGGAAGTAAGCAATTTCATGCACACGATATATCGATATAAGAAGACAGGCGCCCAATTCAGGTCCGGAGACTCCCAGGGCTGTAATATCCCTGGGCGATATATCGATATATGGAGACAGGCGCCCAATTCAGGTCTGGAGACTCCCAGGGCTGTAATATCCCTGGGCGATATATCGATATATGGAGACAGGCGCCCAATTCAGGTCTGGAGACTCCCAGGGCTGTAATATCCCCGGGCGATATATCGATATATGTAGACAGGCGCCCAATTCAGGTCTGGAGACGCCCAGGGCTGTAATGTCCCGGGGCGATATATCGATATATGAGACAGGCGCCCAATTCAGGTCCGGAGACTCCCAGGGCTGTAATGTCCCAGTTTGGGGTCGTTTAGAGCTATAAAACGCCCCTAAAGACATTGGAATCTGATAGAGTGGGGGGTGCCTTACAATATATATGCTACCTGTTGATCTCTCCTCCCCCCTCCTCTAATCTCTGTTACCACTTTATTTAATTGCACCCCCTACCCCTATCTCTTTACAATTTTTCTAAGTTGAGAAACGCGGACATATTGTGGAAACTTGTAATAAATAAATAAAACAAACTTATTTTTGAAATATTGTCTATTCCACTAAAGATATATATTCATATATAACTACCGGTTTCGGCTTTATACCATCATCAGGTCTAGTTATGAACTGGTATAAAGCCGAAACCGGTAGTTATATATGAATATATATCTTTAGTGGAATAGACAATATTTCAAAAATAAGTTTGTTTTATTTATCTTTACAATTTTTGAAAATTTACTTCCCCAGCTGTACGAAGTATTAATAAGTAAATTAATATAGAATTTCTGACCGATTACACAACTATCGGTCAGAAATTCTATATATTCTATAATTTTTCAGTGAAATTTTCCGATAGAATTAAGGACACGAAATTTTATATATTGAGAACCCTGTAAAGACACCTATTGATTTTCAACCAAATGGAAGGGTTGATAAGAGCAGAAAGCAAAACACAAAAATCTTATCAACTATGAATGCAATGAACGTATTAACATGAAATTTTGAATGAGGATTCAGATGACCCTGTATAATCAATTATTGATTAAAATTGTCGATTGGTGTTAGAGAGGCAGCGGAAACTTAATAGATTAATTCGTGCTGGCGAAGTAGTGATTTACTGACGATTTTTCTTTTGTATAATAGACAAAAAAAAAAAAAAAAAAAAATTGTAAGATATAGTAAATAGATTTTGTAATATATGAGACAGAGAGACATGTATTTATGACGTGGAGCATCTGTCATTTCCGGCGGGAAAAATAGTAGAGGGAAACCTGTTGAAAATGTAGAATGATGGATGGCGGGAAAACAGAAAGAGGCGGGAAAACAATACGACCGTCTATGGAACATTTATATTTAGTAAAGAAAAAATATAATCAAAATAAATAACTTTTCTATATAAGTGAGATATAATTTTAAGTACCTATAGATGACCTGATAGGGGGGGACCAGATTGCATTTAGAACTGCATAATGGCATTTTGTGAACTGATAAGTACGAAATCCATCGGTGAATCTCCGGCTAGGTACTTCCCCAGCAAGAATTATGAGGAATCAACTGTTTACTCTTTTCGTCTTCGACCAGTTTGCCAGATAATCAAAGATTGTCTTATATATGGACTTCAAGAATGCACATATAATGTTTCATGTTGATATATTGATTTCATCAGGACTTCTTAGGATTTAGGAATTAAGCCCCCTCACTTCTCCCCCCAGTCCCCCCTCTTTGTCTGATTTGACTGAACATCAATAGATGTTGTCCATATCGGCTTCAGTATCCACAGATGTTTTTTGACGTGAAAACGTCTATTCACTCGTTAAGCACAGTGATAGCCGGTCAAACTTTCTTGTGTTACAAAATACCGTCAGATTTCAATCGATAATAACTACGAGACTAATAATGCGATAACAACGGTTGAGGTCACAATGGATAGAGCATGTCTGTACGTGTTTGTTGTGGAGTGTTTGTTTTACCTGTGACGTTATCGGGCTAGTGTGCGCGCCGGCGGATGATTGTTGCGAATTAGCGTTGTGTAAAATAAGAAATTAGTGTAGCGTGATAACTCGTTTAGATAGGACGTTGATTCGGGTGTCATTGTAAAGAGCTTGAGGAGCACTACAAGGACTCAAAGTGAAACAATAAAAATATTCGCCGAAAATATGTAAAAATCGGTATTAAATTGAAAATTGCACAACAATTAAAGATGTCGTCTAATATGAATCGTAATTATACGCGGAATTATAGAAAACGCAAATCAGAGGAAAGCTCGCATCAAAAGAAATTTAAAAAACCTAAAAAGTCTAGTGCCGAGCGAATGCAAGAGCTATGGCAGCATCAAAAAGAAAATGAAAAAACGGCGCAAAGACGTTTTCACGGAAAATCTACGGTGTGGACCTTGACTAGGCCTTAATGTTTTTTGTTTTTTTTACTCCTTCAGCTACATGTAGTATAGGGGATGTTAAGTAATCGGTCAGGATTTCCTGGAATTTCATGTTTTCCGACTCTGTGAACCTAAAAATGAAGAGAAAAATTAATGTCTGTGGTGTGCACGGTAACTCTCTATGGAAGGAATATATCAACATAAAATTTTTTAAGTTCAACCAGAACCTCATAAGGACTATCTATTTATTTTCAGCTAAATCGACCAATGGGAAAAGGAGGGTTAGGGAGACGCTTATCTCAAAAACGCTAATAACAGCCGATGTAATGAATGTATCGACACAAAATTTTATATAAGGGTTGTGGAGGCTCTGTGGAAAGGCACCTTACAACCAAACCCTCGAAGTACATATAATTTTTCCGATTCAGGGGATCAGGGGGAAAATTTAAAGAAAAAAATGTTTGACCGATTACATAATTTCTCTGCGGAAGTCAAGAATCACATTATTATATAATGAACTTTTTTTTAAATCAAATTGGAAAACTCTATGGGAAAATCCCGTGCACCCCTGACCTAATCAAACTTCATTGAGCTTGAAGTCTCCTTCAAAAATATGATATAAATTTTAAACAACAAATCTAAATTTACACAAGCCATTATGGCAAAAAGACGTGTTTCAAAACCCAGTTAAGAAACATCTAAAGACACTACTACTTAAGAGAATTTGTAGAGCGTGTGAAACAGCATTTGAGAAGTTAAGAAAAAGGGAAATTGATTTAATGTTGTCTCGTCGCCTGTTTCGCACTAGCAGCGGCGAAAAAACAAAACGAAACCAGCTGATTTATGGAGTGGATGGTATGTAATAGGTGGAGTTTAACGAACGGCGCGTCCTGTTCGATATCTGCGTATAAATTAGTGCAAGATAACCCTACCTGCGCATGGATGTGTGGTCCTCCAAACGCTAAATCTGAGGCGTCCATCATTTTGAATTATACATATGTATGTAACCTAGGTATTTATTCATATTGACTACTGTAATATATCTCAGATATATGTGTATTTATTAAAGTAAATAATGTTTAAGTGTTCAAAAAAATATATAAATATAATAAAAGGGCGCCGGTAGCTCAGTGGTTTGCATGCTTGCCTTCTGAGCTCAAGATCGTGGATTCGAAACCCGGCCGAGGCCCTTAGTTTATTTTATCTGGTAGGTCCTTCGGATGGGACGTTATGCGATTGTCCCGAGCCTGTACGATGTCAGGTAGGTACTTGTTAAAGACGCCTACCCTAGGTGAATGAAAATTTAGGGTAGGAAAAATTTAGGACTTCCACAATAGAGTCGGGCTCATATCCACCAGAGTGACGAAAAGAGCGCACTGGTAGTAGGCGATATGACCTCGTAGTTAAAACTAACTAACTAAACATATAATAAAATAAAAAATTTGTCAGTGAATCACCGGTTAAGTACTCTCCCAGAATTAATCTATTAACTTTTCGCCCCCCCCCCCCCTCCTTCAAAACCAGTCGTTTGCGCTAATATGCAATATAATGAAATTTCATGTCGATACATTCATTACATTGGGAGTTATTGGCTTTTTAAGTTTTTCCTCTGATCACTCTTTTCCCTTCGACCGATTAAGCTAAAAATTAATAAGTGTCACGTTTATAGGGCTCTGAATTTATATATGAAATTTTCTTTCGATATATTCATTACAACGGCAGTTATTAGGGTTTTTGCATTAATCCTTCCCCTCTAATCCACCCCTTTCCGTTTGATCAATTTGGCTGAAAATGAATAGATGTCACTGTTAGTGGGTTGAGGATTAAAATATAAAATTTCGTGTTGATACATTCATTCTATCGTGTTGACAGAACCAGAGACAGAATTTTTTTCATAAATTGCAATTTATACATTTTACAAGTAAAATTGTCCAAACACATTAATTTTTTACACTTAGAGAATAATATTGTACGCAAAAAAAAATTGTCAAAAATAAATAAAAGTAGGAATTATAATAATAAGTTAAGTTGGATTAAAAATAAGATAAAACGTTGGGTTGAGAGAAGCTAGGCTATAATTCATAGACGGGCTGTCCAAGGCGGAGGATTTAGTTGAGGTCACGGAACATTGAACCAATGCCCGCCACAGCCTCAGCCACAGCGTTCGTTTGTTTAATATAAACTAGTTTGTTTATTTATGATTTTATTATTATTAGTTCAGTGAGAAGAGCCAAAATCCATTGGAATCATTTAACAGGAGACTACCGGATGTAAATGGTACCCATTTATTTATTATCCTTATGAATTGTTTGGAGATTGTTCTGGACTTGTACTTAATAGAACAGAGATGTTATCCCAGATATTTGTGCAGAGCCAGCTTTCAGCCATATGGACCATCATCAGTGCTAACTCTATCTCTACCAGCCCTTCGTAAATCACCGACTATGTACTTCCCCGAAACAAATTCCCCTCGTAAAGTCAATCAACCATTTGGGCTAGAACTCAAAATTTGACTTACATATTGGCTTCTCAATCTTCATACTGCATTTTGTGACAATACATTCATTACACGTGTGACAGTGTCTCTCAGAGAATGTTCTGTCGACAGCAGCATATGTTGCATCCAGCTACTGCAGAATATGTTGCATTCAGCTACTGCAGCCCCAATGTCAACCTGCTCGCTTCCCATTTTTCTATATAGAGTCCGCAGCTTAGAAAATCTTTTTGGAGGAAAAAAATGGCAGCCTTCGTCTGGAAAAGTTTTGTGAAGAAACAAGGATCAAATTGCCGAGCATAAAGAAATTATTTTCTTTGCCTCGACCAGGGATGTGCAAATGATTGCCCGGGGACCTGGTAAGGACGGCCTAGCGGCTCTTAAAAATGAACATATTTGAGAGACCGAAATAATAATATAATATTAATTAATTCATCTCATATATGTTTTTATTCTTAGATTTTTTTTTTCTTTGAGGCATTTCGACGACGAGGGTCATGGATGCTCGGTGGATCCTAGCGGGCTAATTTGGATAGGCGCAGATTAATAATAATAAAGAAGATGTGTACGAAATAGAAAGGCTACCTGATGAAGGCAATTTTGTTTTATAATTTGGATAAGAGATTTGTGAATTGTAAGAAATGAAATAGTTGGGTAATTTGGGAGCTATTATTGGATAGAATTTCAATTATATACCTTCCGCTTTGATCCCACACTTTCCTTCTGTCGAATCTGGACGAAGTGACATCAGTATGGGGTTTTAAATTGACTTAAAGTATTAAATATTTTATCATTTGTTATTTTGTCGTTTGATATTTTTGATTAGATATTTTGGATTTGATCTTTGGACATGAAGGCCTAAAAAGAGGAAGGGAATTCGGAATGAAATTAGTTCGCAGAGAATTATCTGCATGTCCGCAGTTAAAGAGAAGCGAAGTTGGCAAGTTACGCTTGAGATATAGTAAGATATACAGACCCTAAAAGGTTGAATGAGCAATAAGGGTGTCCCTACCTCCCAGCCCCGTAAATCATCTCCTGATGAATGAATGTCCAAACATCGTCAGCCAGGTCTCCTCCATTCATAAATTACAACCCTTTTCCAAAAACACTTTAAATGATTTTCACTTTTGAATAGGGGTTGCTTTGTACCGCTCATGTTTGTACAGATGTTTTTATATTGTCGTGATAATAATTCGTTAGTTACTTTCTTACTAACTAACCGCTTGATAATATTCTGTAATAATATTTGAATTTGATTTACTAATAGATTTATTCAATTTAATCTTACGCTGGCATACATGTCTAAAGTAGTCTTCTTCAAAAATAAAAAAAATAAGAAAAATATCTTTATAAATCTGAAAAATATAGAGAGCACGCCGTCCTTCGGATAGGACATTAAGCGATGGTCCCAAGTCTGTACGATGTCAGGTACTCGATAAAGACCCCTAACCTAGGTAGGCAACTTATGTCCACTGGAACGATGGAAGACTGCTCTAGTAGTAGACAAAAAAAAAAAAAAAAGTTTGCATTTCTTGACATATATAGGCCATCAATTATTTTTTATAAATACAACATTTGTAACCAGAAGGCATAAATGTAAAACAGACTTAAGAGTGGTCACAAATTTTATACAAAATTCATTTTAATAAATGTTCTAGCTGAAAAAAAAAAAAAAAAAACATACCTACCTTAATATTGTGTAGAAAAGATTTATTATTGTTTGAAGATTAAAAAAAATAAATAAATAGAAGAGTATATTTATTTATTAGTTTTGTCTATTTCGGCTGAACGAAGCTGCAGGGAGGACGCGCCTTGCCGTCTTACTTGGAAAGGGTCCAGAAAATGTAATATATATATTTAATTTATATAAACAACCCTTCAAAAAATAAATTATTATATAAAACTATTTTGGAAAATGGTCCTTTGTGTATTAGGTTATTTTTTATTTATTTAATTTTTTTCTTGTTAATATTGAAAAGCACCTGTTAACCTAGTTATGTCTGTTTCTGTTTCAAAATTTTTTTCTATAATCGCTCAAAATTTTCATATTGAGATTTCAAAATTTCAGTTCTACAAAAATTTATAAGAAAAAAAATATTTGTGCACACTTCCGACTAGAATGAATATATTAACATGAAAAATATACAGATCACAAACAGTTAAGGTTTTTTAGTCAAATCGGTAATAGAGAGGGGTTTTTTTACTCCAAAATCCAAATAGCTGTCGAAGGACACAAAATTGTATAATATATGAGTATTCAGAAGTTCAATAGTAACAAGTTGTATATTGCCGGATAAACGAGGCTTAAAATATTGTGAAACAAGAACAATTTTTCAGTGGAATTTTTTTTTTTTTTTTTTTTTTTTTTTAATGGAAATTAAGGGAACCTGGAGACAAAGTATAGGGAAGTTATGTAATCGGTCAGAAATTCGATGTTGAGTTTTTACCGGAATTTCATGTTTAACGACTCCCGATTCCAAAAATTGAAAAAAAAAAGAGTTTGTGAACACGATAACTTCCGATAGAATGAATGTATTGTCACGAAATTTTATATTTGTATCCAAAACTCCATAAGGACGACATCTATTGTTTTTCAGCCAAATCCGAAACGAGGGAGCTCAATATACAAACTTTAATAACTTCCGATGTAATTAACGTATAGACGCAAAATTAAGTATGAGGATTCAGAAGTCCGTATGTAAGAGAAATATTGATTTTATGACACATGCCCGGGCTTTAACTGGGAGGTCATATCGCCTACTACCAGAGAGGTATTTCGTCACTCTGATGGACATGAGCCCGACTCCTACTATGGGAGTCCTAAATTTTGCCTACCCTAAATTTTTATTCACCTAGAGTAGGGGTCTTTAACGAGTACCTGACATCGTACAGGCTCGGGACCATCGCTTAACGTCCCATCCGAAGGACAGCGTGCTCAAGTTTATTTTATTTCCGCTTTTCAGAGGAAGAGATTCACCTACGACTTTCTCCAATTCAAAATAAGTTCAATAAATAAATAAATAGATTAGAGATTATTTTAGAGGCAGAAAACTATAGCCACCTGTTGAGTCTCGCTTCTTCTGCCCGAGTTGGGAGTTCAGTAGAACGAACAAACAAACAAAGAACATAATCAGCCTGAGATATAGTAATGTCTCTATATAGATTCAAGTTTATCTTTGGCCAGTCGATGTTTGACCTTGCCTGCAGAAATATAATCAGCGGGGAAAAGAGTGGAAATTGGAAGAAACATCTGTTTAAGAGTGCAATGGATAGAGATCAAATGGTCAGGCGCCTGTTTTCAGGAATGGAAAAAATGTGAAGGTATCAAGAGCTTTTTTTTTTTTTTAAAGTTTAGATACGTAAAAAGGTCGTTGGAGTTAATCCAGGAACTCTCCCCAGTCCAAATGTTTATCAGACTTTCATTCTTTGACGAATTTATAGTCCTGTTTTAAAGAGCATTCCACAAACTAAATGTTAAACTTGGCCGCCCCTGGCTCGATGGTTCACAGATTTAATTTTTGTAATGTGGATCCTGCTCGTACGTCACACAAAAATAATACCGGATGCCCCACGATTTGAACTTACGCTTCAGTGTGAGGGGGAAAATGACTGAAAATTTGTAGGCACTGTGCCTCTCCTCCCTTGAAGAAATTCCACCCGATAAGAATATTACGCTTTCATAATTCCGAAAATAAAAAATATGTATGTAAAGAACAAGCATATAAAATATTATTTTATTATTTTATGCTAGCAATTGAGCAAATAAAATAAAATTCAAATAAATATAAAATACCAAAACGAGTAAAAAATTAAGACTTTAAAATTTCATGAATAGGAAATGGCGACAGATACATTATTCCTGTTCCCCATCTGAGTCACAACTGAGTTTTATATTATTCTTATTGGAGTTTTATTGAATTTAATTTGATTTTTAATGTTTTATGACTGCATGATGATGAGGGCAACCTCGAAAGCCGGCTAGCATAAGATAACAAAATTGGTGAGAGGTCAGACTAAATTTTTACAATCTGTGGAATAATGAATTCTCTACATCAGCCATCTTCACGTTAGTATTGATAATGTTGACACAAATACTTGTATTATTTTCAAAGTTAGTTTATTGTGGCTCATGCCCGGGCTTCAGCTACGATCGCCTACTATCATAGCGCTCTTTCGTCGCTCTGGTGGTCATGAGTCCTAAATGTTGCAAGGCAAACACCCTACTGACTGGCGCCATCATCTATCAATGTAGAACCTGAATTATATCAAGGGATGTTCTTGGTACCTATAAAAAAAAATGAGGTTATGTCCTCGGAACCTAGAAATGTCCTGGAAGGCCCCGACCCAATATGGGAGCCACGTGTGACAGTGTCTCTCAGAGAATGTTCTGTCGACAGCAGCATATGTTGCATCCAGCTACTGCAGCATATGTTGCATCCAGCTTACTGCAGCCCCAATGTCAACCTGCTCGCATCCCACTTTTGTATATAAGGTCCGTAGCTTAGAAAATCTTTTTGGAGTAAAAAAAAGAAAATTTTTGTGAAGAAACCAGGATCGAATTGCCGAGCATAATAAAATTATTTTCTTTGCCTCGAACAGGGATGTGCAAATGATGGCCCGGGGACCTGGTAAGGACGGCCTAGCGGCTCTTAAAAATGAACATATTTGAGAGCCGAAATAATAATATAATAATTAATTCATCTGATATATGTTTGTTTTCTAAGATTTTTTTTTTCTTTAAGGCATGTCGACGACGAGGGTCATGGATGCCGGATGGATTCAGCTCTGGGAATCCTAGCGGGCTAATTGGGATAGGCGCAGATTAATAATAATAAAGGTTGAGATTGCTGTATACGGCATAGAAAGGCTGTGTGATGACAATTTTGTTTAATAATTTAGATAGGAGGTTTTTGAATTGCAAGAAATGAAATAGTTGGGAAATTTGGGAGCAATTATTGGATAGAATTTCGGAAATATCCACCGCGAGGATGAAATTCTCACGCTGGGGACTATATGACATGCATTCAGTTAGAATGTGTCTGACAGACAGTCCCACCCCACAGAGGAGGGCGTTCCTGAGCCATCACATTTAATAAAAATGGTTGATCTATATAATTTATAATCTCTTTTGATATACAAAGTTATATGACATATCCAGTTACCATTTTATGGTTACCGGAAATAAATATTCTCAAAGAAATAAAAGACATTGTCCTCCCACTGTTTTATTTTTGATTTTATCACCAGAACCGGTTTTCAATGCAACAGCGTAATCCCATGCGTACAGCATAGAGGCTAAGTAGTAGGTTCTGGGTGGGATGTGCCACTAATGATGACACTGTTGCGTTGAAAACCAGTGCTAGTCAAAAATAAAACAGTGGGAAGACAACCTCTTTTATTTTCTATGAGATATCTCTTACCACAACATTTTACTATCACATAAGAAAAAAAAAAAAAAAAAAATTATGAATGTGTCGAATACAATCAGTAGATAAGTTAGCATAAAGTGAAAATTCTAGCGCAGGCCGATTCGGTGAGGTTCGTAACTAATCGGGGCTGGGTACTGTCTGTTACAAAACTTTTCCATCAATGGAAGTAGCCAGATCACATCTGACTACTCTCGTCAAGTGATCAAGTTTCGTAAGTGTACTTACCCCGCCCACAGGCGCTTTGTCACTAAACTAATTCCTTTGAATATAGAATCAAGAGGAAACATTTACTGTTATTTACATCATCATCTGCACTGAGGGTTATTGCTCCTCGTGCTGCATCGCTTGCACATAAGCTGGCAACATCGTTGTCAGCTTGCATCTGGGTGTCTATTATAGTTCCGTATGAACGAGGCTACAAGAAGACGATACTCATACAAGAATAATATATTGCGGTTTGAATAGTACAGAAATTCTTTCTTACCTAAATTCTATCCTGAAGGGTAAAATACAAAACACTAAATGTTGGATATGTTCCATTGGAAGGAACAACTCGATTTATTTCTGTATGTTTGGGGGGGGGGGGGGGGGAGGGGGCTATCTTAAATCATATCGTTGCCAGCAGACAGGAGAAACATCTGTTCAACAAAGTGCAGAACAAATCGTAGTGCAAATAATACCATATTAATCTGAATGGATGCACCGGAGGTGCAATAACCCCACCGCGCAGAAGATAATGAAAATAACAATAAATTTCTGCTCTTGATTGCAAGACTCAAAAAAATTAGTTTCAAATTTTTAAAATTAAAACGGTCCTACAGTTTTGAGTTTTGGGGTCTCTGAGCCTTTTCCATTGTAGGAGGGCCCCCTCCAGAAATTTTTGAGGAAAACATTTTAAATGAGGGGGAGTAGACCGAGAAATAAATAAATAATAAACTAATATGTATTAGGACACATCCCTTATCCTAATCTTCCCTATTTTTATCGGTTTTTTGTATTTATGGTAACAATAAAGTAATCATTGATTGATTTATAAAATCATAGAATGAGGTATACAGGAGGAAAAAACATTATTGCAATAATATGTAAATAAAGAAATTATTACATTATCGTCGTAATAAATTAAGAAAACTATAAGGAGGGAATATCCTATGTATTTTTTTATAGCTTTATTTTATTTTTTTATTTTTTGTTTTTTTCCCAGTCTATACTGGGGGAAAGTTGTGGAATCGGTAAAAAATTTGATTTTGAATTTTCACCGGAATTTCATGTTTCCGATCCCTTCATTACAAAAAATGAAAAAAAAAAAAGAAATTGTTCTATCCGTTTATGTGGATGAGTCTGTGAACACAATAACTCCCGATAGGATGAATATATCGATATTGTATATTTAAATTCAATTCCGCGAAATCGGAAAAAAAGAAGGGGGCATCTGAGAAGGGGGACTACTCAAAAACGCTAATAACTGCCGATGTAATGAATGTATCCACACAAAATTTAGTGTGAGGATTCAAAAGTTCTAATGTAAGTCAACTATTGACATTTAACCCGGAAGATTGGTTTTAGAGGGAGAGAGGAAACTTAATTTATTAATTCGTGCAGAGCTTCGTACTTGCTAACGAGCAGAACAATGGTGTAAAGGCACCAGACCATTCCTATGCTCAATTATACCTACTTATGAGGAAGGTTAGAAGCTTGGTTAGACATGATAAAGATATTTTTAAGTGGTGTTTTCTTCAGAGTTACAAAAGGAAGAGAAAACGATAAAATATAAGAATTCTGGAGGACAGAGAGACAGACATCTTGGATGTTATGATAAATTTCTGTATTTATTTATACACATTTGAGAGGTAACCTCGGACAGACTGACTCACCCCCTTCCCTGTTTTTTGTATATTTTTTCGATCTTATGATATTTATAATGTAATCATTTTTTTATCATTTTGTCCACCCGTCTGTCAGTTTTCTCAATTTGATGACAGAGACCATTTGTACCCAACAGACTTTCTGTTGAGAGAGAGTGTATGGGGAAATGTTAAAATCTTGTTTGGCCAAACGTCTGCAGACACCAGACGACACACGATGTGGACTTACAGTGATACGACCAGGAATAGAGAGACGCGCGGACAGCTGAACAAAGGAGTATTGGCCAACTTAGCGCAATTCCGACGAACATTTTTTTTTTTTTTCGTGTGAGTATGGTGGTATATATCGGCTCTTCCTATACCGGAGCCATTATTAATATAACAAATTCAGATCTAGGTGTATTCTCGTAGCTGGTCGAAAATAACGGTAGCTCCTCAGGGCAAAATAACGGTAGCTCCTCAGGGAAAAATAACGGTAGCTACTCAGGGCAAAATAACGGTAGCTCCTCAGGGCAAAATAACGGTAGGTACTCAGGGCAAAATAATGGTAGCTCCTCAGGGCAAAATAACGGTAGCTCCTCAGGGCAAAATAACGGTAGCTACTCAGGACAAAATAATGGTAGCTACTCAGTGCAAAATAATGGTAGCTACTCAGTGCAAAATAACGGTAGGTACTCAGGGCAAAATAACAGTAGCTCCTCAGGGCAAAATAACGGTAGCTCCTCAGGGCAAAATAACGGTAGCTACTCAGGGCAAAATAACGGTAGCTCCTCAGGGCAAAATATCGGTAGCTCCCCAGGGCAAAAAAAAAAAAATAGTCAGTTAATCACCTGCTATGAACTTCCTCACCTCTCTAAACGCAATATTCGCCTCACATAGTGGCTTCGAAATTTCACATAGGTACCAAATTTTGTGTCGATACATTAATTACATCAACAGTTATTGTGAATTTTGAGATGATGACCCCTTTGATCCCTCACCCCAGAAAACCAACAGATGACGTCTTTAGAGGATTTTGCAGATATGCATAAAAGTTCATGTCGATACATTCATTCTATCGGGATTGACACACAAAAAGAATTTGTTGGTATCAGGTTGTCGGAAAACAAGCAATTCCGATGGAAAACTACGCATCGAAATTTTGACTAATTACATAACTTTCCCTATACTTTGCAGTACGGTAGCTGAGAGGTAGCGTGCTTGTCTACTGAACTCAAAATCGCGGGTTCAAACCCGCCTGACGCCTTAAGGTTGTTAGACGGATGCAATATCAGTTTTCAGTCCCCTCGTAACTTCGTTCGTTCCAGAGGATCTACTGCCTCATATTTTCAAAAATTATTTCTTTATAATTTTTAAAGCTGGCAATTTTAGTGAAATAAATCATGAAACCAAGAAACAACACAGAGTGAAGAGACTAAATAAGATTAATAACGTAGCTGCAAATGAGATATAATAAGAGAGAAAAGAAGACTAGAGTGAAGCTAGGCGTGACAGGCCACTTAAAGTGTCAACGAGGAGGTCTCGGTGACACCGCCGCCTTCTTCTTAACACGAGTCTTTAATTAGACATGGAAAAATAGAATTATTAACGAATCAGAAGCGAAATATAGAATGATATCGGAGTCCGCAAGCCTACCCTCCCATCAGTACGTCTATGTCTTTTATTTTCATTAGAAAACTCGTCCCATACATTAAGATATATGAAATTGTATAGAGATCGGGTGAAGGACCTAAGAGAACAAAATGTTGTTCTCAGGAAGAAAAAATAATTATACAAGGCGTTGAAAACAACAAAAAAAAACTGTTGGACAAAAAACATTTTGAGGAGCCCTGAGATTTGTTATAAATATCACAGAGGAGCCTAGTCAAGTTGGAGGTCAGATGTCATGGGATGACAAGGTGGGGACAGGGGCTTTCAGGAACATCCCGACCTAGCTCCGGAGACAGGAAAGAGAGGATATAGAAGAAGACGGGACGACTGTTATAGTGGAGAACACATAAGGTTAGGTTGCGGGTCTTAGGCGCTCCATAAACAGACCATGATTGTCTGCAGGCTTCAGAAATACTATAGAGTGGAAGAAGAAATGTACCTACGGAGAACAGACAATAAGCGGAATCTCAATGGATATTTTGTATTTTTTTTAAGTCTCTTCCAGAGGTGTCCACTTATTATGAAGAAATATTGGATCGAATTTATTCCAATTTTTCTGGTCACAATGGACTTCAAGAAAATGGGGCACGAAAATGACGCGAAATATCGTCATCATCAGTGGCACATTCCACCCCTATAGTCTCATTAGACACATCTTTAACTTTCTTTAAGAAGCGAAGGGGGTTATAAAATCGGTCTGAAATTCAATTTTGAATGTTAACCAGAATCTCATGTTTTCCCTGATTCCAAAAATGAAAAAAAAAGTAGGTGTGCGTCTGTGAACGAAATTTTATAAATATATCCAGAACCCACCCCATTAAGATGTCACACAATGATTTTCAGCTAAATCAGGGGATTAGGTACAGAAAAACTCGAATAACTGCGATTACAATGATTGTAATCACTTATTAAATTGTCCTGGGGCATCCGTCATCAGAGAGGATGGGGGGAGTCAACTCAAAAAGCCCAATAACGGCCGATATAATGAATCTATTGACACAAAATTTAGTATGAAGATTGAAAAGCCCCTATGTAAGTCAACTTTAGATTTTGAGCGCAAAAGGTTGAATGGTTTTTGAAGGAGAGCGGAAATTTAATGCATTAAGTCGTTCTGGGAAAGTTACATCCCCGGTGATTAAACGGTTTTTTTTCGATTAAATAACTTCCCCTATACTTGGCACAGCTGGTGAAGTAAAAAAAGAGCCAAAATAAAACTTGAATTTTTTCATAACTATTTTTTTCAGAATAGAAATGAACTGATAAGTGACGCACGAGTTGTGACGATAATATACGTGTATTATAGAACCAATCAATCAATTTATTACAATTTAATAAAGTGATTAAATATTTAATGACTAAATCCTGAGTCCGGTTATCAAATTTGATAATCACTCTGAGTCCTGTTATAGTATTTTGATAGAGGCACTCTTTCATCTTTCCATTCACGATTAGAATAATGAATGGTTATCAGAATAGATAGAATAGAAAAAAATAAAAATAAAATATATATATAGATACATGGAAAAAAGAAGTGAACCACCGGCAATGCACTTCCCCAAAACTAATTAATCAATTAAGTTTTTGCTCTCCCTCTGCAATCGATTAACCAATTGAAATTGATTGAAAATCAATAGATACCTTATCTAATGGGGCTTCTGAATGCTGAAACACTACATTTCCCGAAGACATACAGACTTTCTTCCCCAGCTGTAGAGCGAAGTATAGGGGACGTTATGTCAGTAATTCGATGTTGAATTTTCACCGAAATATGTTTTTCGACTAGGTACCTGATTTCAAAAAAAAAAAAAAAAAAAAATGCTGTCTGAGTAGCTAACTGTGAACACGAGAACTCCCCATAGAATGAATGCCTATTAATTTTCAGTCAAATCGCCTGAAGGAAAGCGGGGATTCAGAGGAAAACATGAAGTTCTATTGAAAATAGAACTTCTGAACGGATACATAACTTGCGCTATACTTCGCATAGAAGTAAGAGTATCGAAATATAACAATTTAGATATTGAGTCGTACATATTTTTTTTAAATCCACCATTTTAAGAAATTTTAGCAAAAATGATTCGCTTAAATATTGGATTTACGACGGACGCCCATAGCTTCAGATTTTCTGGTTGAAGAATGTTGATTTCAATCAGAGGCAGCTAAAAATAAGTTGGCATTTTTTTCCCGTTTGAATATTTTTCGACTTCTCTAAATAAATATAAAATATACTTATGAAAACTTGCTCAGATATGATTTACATGATATAATATATACAAATCGTCGGTTGAACCACCGGTATTGTACTTCCCCACCACGAATTATTCAATTATATTTTTGCTTTACCTTCAAACCGCACTAAAATTTGTGTTGATACATTCATTACTTCGGCAGTTATTTGTGTTGATACATTCATTACTTCGGCAGTTATTAGGGTGTTTGAGTGGTGCCCTCTCCTCATATCGCCCCTTTCTCTTCAGTCAATTTTTAGGAAAATTAATGGGTGCTGTCTTTATGGGGTTGTAAATTTTAATATAAAATTTCATGTCGATTACATCTGTAATTATTGAGGTTTTAGTGATGAGCCTCTCTCCTTCCTTTCGGCTGATTTCACTGAAAATACATAACTTCCCCTATATTTTCCAGTGTACCTGGTAAAGTAATATATAAATGTGAAATTTTGACAAATTATAATAATATTATTATGACCAGCTAAATATAAACAAGTATATAATTAAAAAAAAAAAACAGGGATGCACATTCTACTAAATATCTCACACCTTGACACTAATTATATCAAGACATTGCAATGGAGCCAAATTAAAACTTACTTAGATGACAGCCTTTTTTAAAAAAAATATATATTTATAAACATAAATATATATTATGTCATGTACATAGACATAAGATTTTTGCAGAAATATTGTGGAACACTTGATAAAAAATATAAAGAAAAACTATATTCGTAAATAAATATATCAGTGAAAAGTATCAAATACAGGAAAGTAAGAGTAACAACCTAGTATCTAATATTGCAAATGGCTGTCACAATATTCGCATTTGCAAGTGTCGATGAGTAATTTGCATCCGAATCGAATTATGAAATTAATAAATTAAGTTATCGCTCTCCCACTAAAACCAATTTTCAATTTCAATTTAAAAATCCCCCTCCCTTTCTTTGAGGGATTTATATATAAAATTTATTGTCCACACATTGTTTACTGCAATAATTGAGGTTTTTTGTTATTGTCATAAACTTATTTCCCTAAAGGAGGGGTTCAACTATCTCCCTTTAACTAAACCTATTCATGTCCTGGAGTCCTGTTAGACGAAGCGCCATCATTATCTAGTTATGAAAAAAGAAGAAAAAAAAAAAAACAGAAATTATGTATTTCACAGGTATAATGGAGTGTGATCTCTCTATGGAAACAGGTCCTGTGTTGCTCCTCCTCGTAGTAGCAGCGACTGATCACCGTTATTATGGAACCTCAGGATCTTCTATAGAACGCCTAATTAGACGAAAGAAGACATGCCTTAACACCACCTTAGGACGGTCAATTTACATCCTGAAATGTTTCTTTTAACTAGTGGTGTCAAACTATCGATAGTCGGACAAACTGATAATATTCGACCAATCGATAGTAATATCGAAATTCTGCAACATGAATTCAAAACAAGAAAAGCAATCGCCGCTGTCGAAAGTTGAATGAAAGAAATGAAAATTCTTTAAATATTGAGCTAGAAAGACAGATACAAGGATAGTCGCCATGCGGAAAACCACTTTTCTCCACCTTTTGAGGGGGGTGAAAATCGGAATCTGACCTTATTTCGTTTCCTTACGGAAATATGAAAACGTTATGTAATTATGAAGGCATTTGTATTCAAAAGTATATGCAACTTGGACATTCAAGCATTCGTCTACTGAAGTTGAGCATTTCATTTCTTATCCTTTTGTTCGTAACACGAGTGGCTATGAATTATTAATAGTAGATAAAGATAATTAAAAGGTTTGTTCGAGTAATTACTATGTTTTAAGAACGAGTTAGATGCCAACAATAACAGTACTTAAGAGTGGGAGGGGGTCACTGTGACGTAACATGCCCAGTGTCCCACCTCAGCAACATCTCAGGGTCCCATCTCACCAACATGCCCAATGTCCCACCTCAGCAACATACCCACGGTTCCACCTCCATATCATCCCTCCTATCCATATTTCACTGATTGAAAGATGGCTGTCTATGGTTAGGGCTGTGTCACATGGCTCGATCACATGTAACGAGAATCACGTCGACACACATGAGCCGACGCATGGACACACTAACACACATACTGTGCTAATGTAACTGCTACTATGTTAGCAACAGTCAGTGATCCATGCAACTAGTTAACCTACATTGACTGTAGCCTGCAACGGAATTGGAATGTAAATATACAATTTATAATATAAATTCCTGCCGACTTACTGTTGGTAGAATAAGATGGCAACTTTCAGATAGCCCGTCACAACCATAACATAAAAAACAAACTAAAATTACAATGAATAAAAAGTCGTTGGCAATGAATTTCCTCAGCACGAATTTATGAATTAAGTTTTTGCTTTTCCTCCAAAACTATCGACAGTTTAAGCTAAAAATGGGCAGTTATTAGAGTTTTTGTGTTAAGCCCCCCCTAATCCCTCTTTTCATTAGCCGATTTGGCTGAAAATCGATAGGTGTGGTCCTTATGAGCTTATGGATAAGCATATAAAATGTCTTATTGATAAATTAATTCTATCGGGAGTTATCAAACGCATTTTTTAATTTTTGGAATTATCAAGTCGGAAAACATGAAATTCCAGGGAAAACACAACGTCGACTTTCTGATAGATTATATAACTTCCCCTATACTTGGGGAAGTGAAAAATTAATGTACACGTATTTAAGTTCTTATTTGCATCTTAATTTCTAATGAGCAATTTAAACACACTCACTGCGTCGAAGAGCAGCTAAAAATGTGGAAAAAAATTAACTAATTAATTAAAATTATTTCTAGTTAAAAAAATGTACATACTATGATATTAACATAAACATAATATACTAATGCACGATAATTACATAATAATATCTACTGCCATGATCGGTATAATGATGTGTAATTTCTGTATTCCGGTAATTCGTCTTTAAAATTATATACATATACTGTATTTAGATCAATTAAATACTTGATATATTATCTGTAACGATATAACAAGAGGAACCTTGCGTCGTACATGAATTAGTGAATCACCGGCATGGTACTTCCCCAACACGAATTGATCAACTAAGTTTCCACTCTCCCCAAGACGGATCGTTTGGGCTAAAAATCAATAGTTAACTTATATAAGGACTTCTGAATGCTCAAACTAAATTCTATGTCGGCACATTCATTGTATCGGCAGTTATTAGGGTCTTTGAGTTGGGGTTAGTCGGCGAGAGCGCAAAGCTGATTTTTATTATGAGGGTCACTATACGACGAGAGCGCAATGATTTTATATATCATTTTTTTTTTTTTTATTATTATAATTTTATTTTTTATAATATTTTGAAGCATTGAAAATATAGTCGAATAAATGACGTCTTCCTGCTCTGTATTAGCGTTGATACTCGCTGATTCTTTTTTCCGAATACTGGATCTATTCACTTTGGATTGAGTATATTTGCACTCCTCATATTTATTTGTGATTCGATGAAAAACTATTGTAACGTGTAATCAGTAGGCCTTTGCAGTGGCAGCCTTTGTGGCGGGCGAGACGGCAACTTTAAAATAAATTGAAAACTTAATTAAAAGCATTGCGCTCTCGCCGTATAGAGGCTTCGCGCTCTCGACGTATAAGAATGGGATTAATTTTTATTATCTGCGCTCTGGCCGTAGATGCCCTTTGAGTTGAGCCCCCCCCCCCCCCCCCTTCCCTTCTCAGTCGATTTCGCTTAAAAGTAATAGGTATTGTCGTAACGGGGTTTTGTTTGTAATTTATACAAAATTTCGTGTCAATATATTCATCTTCTCCGGAGTTATCGTGTTCTCATACATAACACAAAGGCAGATAGGTTTCTCTTTTTTCTTAATTGGAATCATGGGATCGAAAAAAATTAAACTCAGTTGAAAACTCGACATCGAGTTTTGACTGATTATTAGACAGTGCGCAGTCTGACGTATATTACGTCGTCTGGACGATCCACGGAGTAAATAAGATGATCATTACAACGGATCCATTCTCATGTTTATATTAGTGTTCAAAAGTAGTTAAGTTCATAGAAGACACATTTGACATTCAATGTATCCATATTTTGTTGAGCCGAACATTTTTCTTCTTAGTAAAGTGTGTGATGAAATCTATTTTTAACTCTATTTTTTCCAAAAGAATATGAGTTTTTCAAAAATCGTTGCAGTTCAAGTAATTTTAATCGTTACCCAAGTTATCACCATATTAAATGGACCAAGTTTCATAAAAATCTGTTCAATGGCTATTGTGTTAAGCGTCTGAGAAGGATCATCCTCTATCCTTCCAATAATCCATGAAAAAAATAATGATGTTCATATGAAAGGTTAGTTTCTTATTTTGGTCGTTCTAAAATGTAACCTACGTTTGGTATGACCGAAGAAGACAGAGTCGAGAAACTACAATAGTTTTCATCAAGTTATTAATTAACAATAAAAAATATTGAAATAATAATTATAAATTCATAGATATACTGGGTGGGGCCGCCATTTAACGCCACTCAGATAAAAAACCTAAGAACGTCACCTGGGTTTGAACCCGCGATCTAATCTCAGTAGGCGAGCACGCATTTTCTGAGCTACTCACGCTCTCAACAATTATAAATTCATAAACTGAAAGCTAATATAACTATTTTTAATAATTATAAACACAGCTTATTTTCATAAGCTTCGTGCAGTAAACTTGCGAATGTGCCACGTTCAATAATATACAATGAATATAGCTTTAACGGATTATGTATTCGACAATAGCAAACATGCGAAGCTGACATACTGTGAACTTTGCAGTGCATAGAAACAGTTTTCAAGCGGATAGTGGACAGATCAAAATAAGGAATGTACCCAGAGTCGTTACTTTACGACATCACAATTGAAAGGAACTTCTAAAATAATGATTGTAAACTCATAAAAAATATGATCGATACTTAGCGTAGGACAATATGAAAAAAAATAATCACACATTCGAGTCAATGCCAACGTCTTTGACGGACTTCGAAGAGGAATACTGACGACTTGTCACAATATCTTTCTCAGAGCAACCAAATGTATCAAAAAAGAAAAAGAGACAGAGCTGGGCAAAAGTTCGCAATTAATGTGATGATCCCATGAAAGTCAGGATCATAAAATTTATAGCTCAGATTCCTCAAATATTCTTGTTTAAAATTCACTAAGGTTTATATTTATATTTTGAATATATTCCGTGTAAAAAAAAAATTTATTCAACCAATATCAAAAACAAACGTAACGTTAACGAAATGTTTTTCAACATATTGTCTATTTCACAAAAAATACATACATGTATAATACATATATGGGAGTACTTTCGGTATTGCTACCATCTTTAGCCATGCCTTAACAAATATAAATCAGTATTTAAGTAGTATTTAAGTAAATCATGGCTGAAGACGGTAGCAATACCAAAAAACTCCCATATATTTTATATATTTTGCGAAATAGCCAATATTTTTAAAAACCTAAGGTTTTATAAGTATTTTATTAAGTGTTTCACAATATATTTGCAAAAAATGTTAAGTATTAAGGAAAGTTAAGACTGTAAATTAAGTGAAAAAAGTTATTTCAAAACAATTACATGGAAGATTACAGGAAAAAGTACGTTAATACATGAGAAATAGCTTGATTTTTTAAAACAATAAAGTTACTAAGGAAATCGCCCTTAAGTTGGTTATAATATTTATGTCCGTTAAACCATAACATGGTAATTGGATACGTAATACAATTTTATACATCAAAATAGCTTATAAATTATAAACAATAATCGATATTAAATCTTAGAATAGAAATACATTTGAGATGAATTATAATAATTATAAAAATAAAATAAATATACGGTCGACACCAATCAATTTTCAGTCTTATCGGCCAAAGTGAAGGAAGGTGGGGCAGAACATGGTGTTAGAGAATGTAGAAGGAAGATAGATTATAGACGAAGAACATAAAAAGTGGTACAAGGCTAGAATCATCACGGCTCAGCAAATACTAGCTGGGGTGCCCACCGTTGTTCTGCACATATATGTATAAATAATCAGTTGAACAAATGAATAATAAAATAAAATAATAATAATATATATATGGGAGTATGTACTTTCAGTATTGCTACCATACATTATAGGTTAGGTTAGGTTTTATGACTCATGCCCGGGCTTTAACTACAAGGTCATATCGCCTAATACCAGAGCGCTCGTTGGTCACTCTGGTGGACATGAGCCCGACTCTACTGTGGGAGTCCTAAATTTTGCCTACCCTAAATTTTTATTCATCTAGGGTAGGGGTCTTTAACGAGTACCTGACATCGTAGAGGCTCAGGACCATCGCTTAATGTCCCATCCGAAGGACGGCGTGCTTGCTTCCCAGATAAAATAAACAAATAAGGGCCTCGTTCGGGTTTCGAACCCACGTTCTTGAGCTCAGAAGGAAAGCACGCATACCACTGAGCTACCGGCGCCCTCCCATATATTATATATTTGAAAAATATAGAAAAACGTATGTTTTTAAAAATATTGTCTATTTCACAAAATCCATATATTATATATATTTTGTGAATTAGACAATATTTTAAGAAACATACGTTTTTCTTTATTTTCCAAATATAATTGTGATTTGGTCATGATATATAATATGTGTATATATTCTTATATACGTTCTTATACCAACCACATTTGTACAGATCACGCTCCCTCCCTCCCTTAAATTAATTTCATACTGCTGACTCCAACACAATACTTTCATATATTCAGTAATGCCAGTATGAAATGAATTTGAGAGGGGAGAGAGATCTGTATCAAAGTGGTTGGTATAAGAAAGTCCAGTAATATCCACAACATATATTTTTTTAGTTTTGTCTTTATTGTTTAAAACTAATGAAATAAAACGTATTCTACCCATTCAGGTATTAACACTTTAATCCGTATTTATCCGTAACGTTGGGAGCGGGGCTACTGATCTACCGTTCACCTAGTATAATAATTAATATCATAAAAATTAAAAAAAACAAAAAAAAAACAATAAATTAATTGTTATCAATATATCAGATTGTGTTAATTAAATAATTTATTATACAAAGCTTTCACTGAGTGATTTGAATGGTGGACTTTTTTTTTTTTTCTTGAGTCATTAATTGAAAGAATGTGTTAGTTGTATCATTAGCAGGATTGAAAGGGTGAGAATTTCATTGAGGAACATTTGGAAGGAGGGGGGGAGCTACAACAATGGGGGTGAATTATGATGGTGAAGATGATTTGTGGGAGGGGGGCCGAGGGAAGCTCATTGACAAAACCAACACTAGTGCTGGAGGTCACGAGGCCATAGCCACTCTTCGTGACCCCAATGCACCTAATTAATATATATATTTCGTATAATATAGATATTCTAATAATTATGTACCATCTGGCCGCCGGTAGCTCAGCGATAGCGTGCTTGTCTACTGTGCTCAAGATTAAGGGTTCGAAACTCGGCCAAAGCCCTTACGTTTTTTATCTGGAGGGCGGGGATAGAAAAAAAAACCTAGAGCACGTCGTCCTTCAGATGGGACCCGAGCCAATGCGATGTCAGACCCTCTGCCCTAGATAACTAAACATTGATAGACAACATTTAGGAATCCCACAGTAGAGTTCGGGATAACTCACATCTCTTTCATATTTACTTAAACAAAACATCATTACAAAAGACTTACACGGAGATTCACCGTGTCAGTGCAGTATATCAACCCGCAACGGCATTCAGACTCTAATAGATCATTATATTACTTCCTCGGCTATACGAAGTTATGTAAACGATCAGAAATTCGAAGTTAAGTTTTCACGGGATCTTCATGTTTTCCGACCCCCGATTCCAAAAATGAAAAAAATAAATACTCTCTGACTGTGAACACGATAACCCCCAATAAAATGAAGATATCGACACAAAATTTTATATGTATCTAGAACCCCATAAGGACTAATAAATCAAATAAATAAGGACTAATAACTAACACAAAAACCTTAATTACATTCGATGTAACGAATGTGTCAAACAAATCCGTGAATTCGTTTCAGAGAGAGAGCGAAAACTTAGTTGACTAATTCGCAGTGGGGAATAACTCATGACTCTTTAAATATTATGCTAAATTAATGGTAAATGGACTGCTCGTGTTTTCTTAATGTATACCTGGAAGACGGAAAACTCACTAATCGATGTGCAGGATTCCTAGAAAACAGCTGCTCAGAATTGAAAATTCTTACATAACCAATATTTAGAGAGAAAAATTTTCATTGATCACTAGACTATAGTTAGTTTGTTATTATGACTACTTTTTTTTCCTCTCAGATAAAATAAGCTAAGGGCCTTAGTCGGGTTTCGAACCCATGATCTTGAGCTCAATAAGCAAGCACGCATACCACTGAGCTACCAGCGCCCTTCACTAGGTTATAAATATAGAAAGGTATATTTTTCTCTTGTTAGCTATTGAATGGCGAAATCGAACGTTGGTCGTAAGAGGACATTTTACACAAAAACTATCAAATATTGTGTCGATATGAACAGAGTTTTGTAGACTACTCAGTGTAAAAAATGTGGGCAAAACTTTTTCTGACATCGAATTATGAACAAATTCACTCACGATTTTGTACAAATAAGAGTGAGAAATTTTATCAGGTACCCTGCTGACAACTATAGTGTATATAAATTATATAATAAATGTTATCATGCGCAATGTTAGGACAAAGTCAGCAGTATTCCCGGGTTCGAATCTCCCAAAAATATATATTTTGAAAATAGTTACACCAAAGGATTATACATACAGATATGAGTTATCTCATCATTGATAAATTACTAAAGTTTGTTTTCTTGACTAATATCCGGGCTTTAACGAGAAGTTCATATTGCCTTCTACCAGAGGCTCTTTTTCACTCTTTGCTCTGGTCGACCGAGGTAAATTTCATCTATCCAGGTTTATTTACCTAGGATAGGGGTTTTGAACGAGTATCATCGCACAGGCTTCGAACCATCCCTTAATGTTCAAGATTTTTTTTTTCGTCCCCGATAAAAGACCTATGAGCCTCGGCCGGGTTTCAAAGCTATGCTTAGCTTGTCAACTACAGTTGATATGATGTAAAACAAAGCAAACATTATAAGGTAGATGACTATCACATATACAACTAAGTTTGTTAGAATAATTATTATTCCTTTATTATTATCATTAAAACAATTACATATTACACTAATGCTATGGTAATTATATTGCAGTAAGAGGGTAGTTATACAAGGGGTGGGTCAGCTCAAGTTTCCCCCCAACTGTCTTATCGCTCTCTATTTATGCAAGTGCAAAGTAAATAATTCAGAATAAAATAAAGTACATATATAACTGAAATTATATAGAATGGACTGAAATTAATAGAACTATGAGCCAGCCGAAGGACGGCGTGCTCAATATTGTTTCCCCTGTCAGATATAAAAAAAAAAAGTAAGTACTTCGGCAGAGACCGATTTTAAGATCTTTAGCACAATAAGCAAGCACCCTACCGTCGCACCCTACGTCCCAATTTGAAATGGATTATGTGATAAATTTTGGAAGCATATAATAGTTGTAATATATATTATGTTTCGATTGGAATAATTCCTTTATTTATTTCGGCCAAAATTTCGAACCCAAATATTTTTAAAACAGAAATATTTCTCTTTTAAATTTCTTTAGCTTTCCAACGATATGCAATAAGTTTATATCATCTCTAAGCTAGAAATTGTTTTTCCTTACATATGCTCATATTTTTCTATATGTATCCAAAAAAATAGTGCAATTTTTCGATTTTGAATACAATTTCTTCAGTTTAGATGATATAGAGTCATATACAAAATTTCATGAAAATTTCCCCAGTAGACTTTAGTTTCAAATAAAAGTCTGCCAATAATTACGTGAAAGGGTTTCCTTATGATAAGACTAGTTTTGTAACTATGAGGTCCCTAGCCGAGTCGCATAGTTCTAGTAGCCGCCCTTATAATGACCTAGGCATGACAGCCCTTATAATGACCTAGGCATGACTATAATCTTTCCTATCTCTCTTCATCATCAGAAACTCCACCAAATAAAAAAAAAACTTACATTAAAATTAAAATATTCAATTTTTTTTTTTCTTTATTTTTGAATAGATTACTACTCCATTATTCTTTCTAATTAAAAACGTTTTTATATATATCTGGAATTAGGATGTCCTCATAGCTCAGCTGTCGAACACACCTTGGATCCTTGGTTCAAATCCCGAGATTAAGTCCAATTGAATAATAAAGAACATTTAAAAAATAGAAAAGTAAATTATTTATTACGTTTTATTATACTTTATGGTATTTTTTTTATACTTAACCGACTGGCAAAAATTGCCTTCTTAGCCTTTTTAACAATAGAACAACAATATCTCTCTTCTCTTAATATCTCTATACAATTTTATTCTGCTTTCTGGATGATTCTTTATTTATGCTGGATTAAATATGCATTAGT
The DNA here is from genome assembly GCA_963662175.1 of Aradus depressus. Lineage (NCBI taxonomy): Eukaryota > Metazoa > Arthropoda > Insecta > Hemiptera > Aradidae > Aradus > Aradus depressus. The sequence goes on from OY759223.1 coordinate 33,770,715, forward strand.
TAAATAAAGTAATAAAATATAAGGAACATTTTGGCAATAGTTCATTTTGAACTGAAGTAATTTTAAAAAAAATTGTATTTTGTGGGCCCTGATGAAGTAATAAATTTATCAAAACGTTGATAAAGAGGTTTTGATCATTTCGACTGACTGATAATCATTCATAATTTAAATTTAATATGTTTATTAGTGCCCATAAAACATACCTACTGTTTGCCGTAAAACCTTTATATTATCGTTAAATTTTTCTCTAATGCTCATTGCAAAATGGCCAATGATATATTGTCTGAAATTGTAGAACAATAATGACATACAATTCTATCAGTTCGTAGTGATTAGTACGCTGAACAGTAGTTTTTAAGCGTAATTTAGGGGAAATTTTAAGGATTATAGAATTCATTATGTGTACTCACTTTGTCCGAGGTGGACCCTTTTCATCCAAGGGTAGATCTGGGGCGGGTTGCCACTCTGAGCGGGACTCTTGGAGGCGGCAGCACCCTGGGTGGCCTGTGAAGATGAAGAGGATATAGAGGAGGCTGGCGAAGAGGAGGTCTGCGAAGTAGGGGCCGGAGCCGCGGGGGCAGAGGGCGAGTGGAGACCAGCCTTGGGGGGAGTCCCCCTGCCAGGGGGCGGCCCACTAGCCGAGGTGCTCAGGTCCTGGGGCGAGGCGAGTCCACTCCCCGTGCTAGTCGAGTCGGCGAACTTGCACGATGTGGCCAGGCTAGTGTTGGGGCTGGCTGGAGGCTGGTGGCCGAGTGCCTGGAGGTGCCCTCCGAGCCGCTGAGGGGGCCCGCCCCCCTGCAACTGTGTATAGTCCATCTGCTGCATGTAGCCGGGGTATTGTTGGCCTGGGTAGCAGCCGCCTCCGGCCGCCGCTGCCGCCCCCGGGTAGCCTAGTGCCGGCTGGTAGTACTCAGGGGGGCTGTGGGGACTGCCCCCGCCCCCCTGCTGCTGGTAGCACGAGGCCAGCGAATTGACGAACTGATAAGAAGACATGACGAGAGGAGGAATCACACACGACACATCCCGCTGTCAGACTAGCGACTGTGCCGGCGAGCCAGGTCTGGCTCTGGTGGGGTGGGGGGCGGTGGGCGTGCCGAGGGCGGAGCTCCCTTGACCACGCCCCTCACCCTCCTCCCCCCTCCACTCCCTCCTCTCCTCATCCTATATTCTTCTCTATTTATTTTTCTATACACACCTCTCCTGAGGATCCTAAAACATATTTAAATCTCCTTATTATATGATCCCTTCACCTCTCTATGTAACGCCTCCAACTCCCTTTCTCTAGCTATGTGTCCCACATTATCTAGCCTATTATCAACCTTTACCTGTCAAATTGTACCCACATATACATATAGGTATGTTTTCATGTATTTAACATTAAAAAAGGTTTCAAACTACGTAAGTTTTTATTTAGTACATTAAATACAATGAATTAATCTATTTCTCATTTAATAATAATTATTATAATTTGTATAAATAAATAGGTACTATTTTGGTAACAAAATTATATATGTAGGTACATTATAATATTTCTAAAAAAAATGCTTTTATTCATTCCGGAAGCCCGATATGTTGGTGTCGTCCTCAGCCTGCTTTGAGGTCTTCATGACCACTTATCTGTGTTATTTCAGAATTTATAGTACATATATTATAAAAAAAAAAAAAAAATGGATCAATCAATTCCGAAAACGCCTAACTGACAAGCAGGAGCGGAGCAGTCGTGCCGCAGTGCAGACGTTATTTGGGCTAACGTTGTTTCCGTGGGAACTGACGTCTAATGGCCCAGACAGCTGTTACACCGCAAATGGTTTTACGTGGTTTTGTCTCCCTGTACTTTTTTTTACTTCCAATAACGTAACACGCCCTCCTAATTTTTTCGTCTTTTGTAGCCAAAGAACTACCCCCCCCCCCCCCCCCCCCCCTCCCCGCCACTCGATAATCGCTCTAAATATGAATAATGGTCGCCCCCTCCCCTCCATCTGCCTTCAGTTCTCAGATGACTCAATCATACAATTTTCCATACAATTTATGTTTTACTCTCAGATTTTAGCATATGCCATCATTATTCTATTTATTTTTAGTAGATTTCTATATGACATCACTTATGCTGACTTAAACTATCATCATATTTTTGTCAAACATGCCCTCGTAAACATTATTTTAAGCATATTCGACTTTTTTGGGAAATTACACAAAGTAAAAATGGAGGTCAATCATACAAAAGGAAACATGGGAGGAGGAAAAATTAGGGAGTCATTTTTAATTTTTAGTTAAATTTAGTCCTTGAACTCGTCATTTTGAAGAGAAACAGATCGTAGAGGGTGTGCTCTTTAATTTGAGCTATAAATCGTTCGTGTAGTTCTATTTTATGCTGAGATATGTCGTTCAGAAGTAACTCTTTACCTCTAAACGAACAGCTGGTAATTACTTCCAGACCTTTACGAAGTATATGGTAAGCTATGAAAATGGTCAGAAATTCGATGCGGACATTACAACGACTTGCAGATTCCAAAAATAAAAAAGTATGTCTATCAGTGTGTCTCTGAACACGATAACTCCCGGTAGAATGAATGTATCGACACGAAATTTTATATATGTATCCTGAAACTTCTAAGGACAACACCTATCGATTTTCAGCCAAGTCAGCCAAAGGAAAGATGAGATTAGGGGAAGGGCTAACTCAAAAAACCTCAATAACTGCCGCTGTAATGATTTTACACAACATTTAATATGAGGATTTAGGTCAACTATTGATTATTAGCGCAAACGACTGGTTTTGAACCAGCAGCGAAAAGTTAACTGGTTATTCGTTTAGGGGATGTAGATTGCCGGTGATTATACGACGATTTTTTTATTGTATAAGCCTGTCGTATGTGATATGATGTATAAAAGTATAAAAATATTAGATGTTAGTTATATTTCTTAGTATTTAATTAGGTGGTATGCATACTAAGAGGTTTGCTACAATACTAGAATATTGTAGCGGTGAATTTGCAGTACTGTTTTCCCCTTCGTTGTAAAGGTTTCGTTTCAGCAAGAGTAATCAATTATGTTTCCACTCTCCCACCAAAGTCAACGTGTCGATACATTCATTACATTGGCAGTTATTAGGGTATTTAAGGACCCCCTCTTTTATGGCCCTTCAACCGATTTCGCTCGGGGTTTTCAATTTAAATATGAAATTTCATGTCGATACATTCATTACATCATCAGATATTCGGTTTTTTGAGTTAAGCCCCCCTCTGACCCCCCTCCCCTTTGAGTCTATTCCTCTTCCGTTAAATTAAATGGAGTCGTCCTTATATGCCTTAAATTTTACATATATAATTCCGTATCAATACATTCATTACAAGGGTAGTTATTACAGTTTATCTGTTAAGCCTCCCCTTAATCCTCTTCTAATCTTTGGCCGATTTGGCTGAAAATAAAGAGGTGCAGCCCTGAGAGTTTTTTTTTTTTTTTCCTTCTTTTTTTGGCCTTATTGAACTTGCACATTGGCCATTATTAAGTAATATGTTATAAGTCATCAGTGTGTCTTATAAGTCAGTAAGTAGTGTGTGTTCTTGTTTGTGTCTGTACGTATGTATGTGTGTTCACAGAGTAATGTTGTTTGTCTTAATGTAGCTGTATAAATCCAAGTATAAGTCGTGTTCGTTATGTGACAGTATTGTTTGTAAGTTAGCCGGTAGTGGGCAGTCAGTCTGTGTTATTGCTCTCCACAGTTGATCCGGTAGAGTACTTGTTGCAAGCCAAGATGATGTGGTTGGCATCCGCTACCGATTCCAAATCACAAGGACATATGGATTCCATCTGGATTCCAATACGTGCCAGGTGGTGAGGGGAGTAATTGTGATTAAATCTAAGTCTGCATATAGTGGTGTAAAACTTTCAATGAGAGAGTTCAGGATACACATACTTATAACATTTCGTGTCGATAGATTCATTCTGTTGGCTGTTATTGTGTTCACAGAGACATCATTTTTTTTTAAAATTTAAGTATTAGAAGGTCGGAAAACATGAAATTCCGTTGAAAACTCCACATCGAATTTTTGATCGATTACGGATTAATAATCCAATATTAACAAATGTTACGTAATCACCTCCCAACTAAACCATTGATAACAGAACTGTGTGTGTGTGTGTGTGTGTATTAATGAAACTCCAATCTGGACCAATTTTAATGAGATTTTGATGGGGTGATATATGATGGTCTATTTTGAATCTTCGTGGCCCTGTGTTCCTCTCCGTCGGTAGATTTATTTTAAATGGCGTAGGATGTGAAGTGTGCCAGTTAATGATCCGAAAAGGTGTACATCACAACAATATTCAGCTGTTCTCCACCGCGGAAGTCATAACTCAAAATACGTACACTAAATTCAAAATTAATTTGAGATTTTTTTATAATTAGTTTTTACAAATATTTTACACGAATAAATATTTTAAAAAAAAAATCGTCGGTGTATCACCGGCTATGTACTTCTTCACCAAGAATTAATCAAATATATTTTCGCTCACTCTCCAAAGCCAATCGACCATTTGGGATAAAACTCGATATCTGACTGACATAGAGGCTTTTGAATCCTCATACTAAATTTTGTGTCGATACATTTATTACATCGGCAGTTATTAAGATATTTAAGTCGAGTCCTTTTCCTCTCTTCCCCCCTTTACTTCGACCGATTTCGCAGAAAATTAATAGGTCCATCCTTATGTGGTTTTGAATTTAAATATAAAATTTCATATCGATACTTTTAGAACATCAGAGTTTTCGTATTCACAAACACACATTCACATTCTTCTTTTCATATTTGGAGTCAGGAGGATGGAAAACATAAAATTAATAAATGTTGACCGGTTACATAACTTCCCCTATACTTCGTATACATGCGGCAGTAACAAATACATAATTTATTTATTAATTCTCAAACGTCAGTTTCAATGGTGGCATCTAGAGTAGGATTTCAGTGAGAGACTAAATAAGTGTTTAATACCTAGCGGAGAATAAGAAATGTTGACAGTATCGCGGGATGGGGACGAATTCTGAAGGCGGCGGCCAAATTAAAACAAATATATTTATATATAATATATATATTTATATATATATTATATATATATAATGTGGCAATAACAGGAATTTCTTATACCAACCACTTTTTTCTCTCTCTCCGCCTCTCAAATACATTTCATACTGGCATTATTGTGTATAAGAATGTAATGTGTTGGAATCAGTCGATGAGGGAGTGTGGGATAATGGAGTACGGACTACAGGATTAATGTGGGTACTAAGAGGGAAAAATTACATTTTGTAACGGGATTTAGCGACTTCGGTGATTTAGGGAATGCTAATGTCAGTATGAAGGGACTTCTTGGAAACAATGTAAGGAGCATTGACTATTGTACGAAGGATTTTGGATTGAAAGGTTGTATGTGTGAGTGTTCAAGTCCGTATGTCCACACCTGTTTGTCTAGTAGTCTTAGTAACAGTTGTTAGCGTCTGTTTATTTCTTATCTTTTCAGTCTCATATGAGGGTTTCATGTTAGTCGCAGGTTGTCAAATAAGATGTAGTCTGACCTCTCACAGATTTTTTATTGGTATTAGCTAGGCGGCTTTCGAGGTTGCCCTCATCATCAGGCAATCTGATAAAATACTTTTTTTTTTAAATTTGAATGAAAATTAAAATATTTTAGTAAATAAAATTTAAAATTTCTTATAATATAACTAAATAAATAATAAATAATTTCATATTCCTGTCCCCTATCTGAGTCACAACCTATTTATTTTATTTTATCAGACTGCCTGATGATGAGGGCAACCTCGAAAGCTGGCTAGCTAATACAAATAAAAATATGTGAGAGGTCAGACTACATTTTATTTGACAACCTGTGAAATAATCACTTCTCACTACATCAGTCATCTTCATATTATCCATGTTACTCTCTTGTCGAGTAGGAAGTCTAGTCTTTTTTCAAGGAATGGGATATTTGTTAAGGTATACTGAAGGGCAGATATATTTGCGACAGAGAGTAGAGACGATGTGAACTGACTTTTTGTCGTCCACCTACACACACAACTTTTTGTCTTCACAGACATATATAAAGCCAAGTTGCATTCAAATTCTCTCCCGTTTTTTTTTTTTTTTTTTTTTTCTTATTTTTGCCATTAGTAATTAATGGTGGCCCCATTATGTCTGTATGTGAGCTGTCTTTCATTCGTTATACGAGTTCCTACATTGGTGTTCTCATCTTTTTGAATTAATATCCTCCGACTTCTGGCATTACGCAGATTAACATACCGCTATACATCTCTTCTTTCCTCCCTAGCCACTCAGACACGACTTAGCAGCGCCATTCAGATCTTATCTCATCAAAATTATATTAAACTATTCATTTTTGTCACGATTTATTTGTTATTTTTTGGCATTGGTATTATTTTAATTTTTTTTTTTTTTTTGCTCTCTGAATTTTCAGTAGCAGCAGGACACAAGCCCTAAGAAATGAGGGATTAATAATTATCTATTAATTAGACTTATTTCCTGAACTTACTAAGGGGATGATTCTTGTCTTGGAAGCTCTAACTAAGGAGAAATACCTTTACAAAAGCTTGTGCCTTCAGTATATTTTTTCTATTTCTTTGGACCGCCATTCTTAAATTATACATCTTTTCAAATAAACATTCCACCTCTATTTTTTAAAAGCACATATAACTCAAAAAGGAATTAATTTTTTAATGGTCTTCCCCATGTCTTGAATATAATAGAAACGGTAAAAAAATGTAATCTTCAATTAAAAATGTTAGAGGAAATTCGGTAAAAAGAGTATAATATAAATATTAAGTATATTTACAATCTGAGTCTGGTTCGACTTAGATCGAACGGTAAAGTCATTAAAGCCTGGATCAGAGGTCATTGTGGAATAAAAAACAACGAAATTGTTGACACGCTTGTCAAGGGAGCTAAACGTTCTTATGATGAAAGTCGTTTCGTTCCTTACAACGATATCAATTTTAATTTTAAACAAAAATTGAAATTTGATTGGCAGAAAAATTACGAAAGTAGTCAAATGGGTCAGTTTTATAGATGGCATAATCCTGGAGTTAGCCATGTTCTCTGGTTTAGAAACGTGTCTGCCGCCAGATAGCCCAGTCAAATTAGCCAAAAAATTGGCAAATATTGGAAAATATCACGAAATTTTGAAACTTGGTTTCAACACAGTTGTTTATTATTGTGTCCTGTACAACATATTAAAAGATGGGAGCAGGAAGGGGGGGGGGGGGATTTAAAGGTATCTCTTTTTTACTTTTCCTGAAATATCTCGGAAAGTATTGAGTTTAGAGAAAACTAACCCTATACAAAATTAAATTGGAGTAAATTTTCTACAAAAAATTAATAACATCGAGTTTTATGGCCTCGTTTGTACAATTCAATCAAAAATACACAAGAAATTGGATCCGAATAATGTGCAGGCTGAGGACGAACCATGCGGTACCTACATAATATCGGTAGACGGTTTGATGATGTGTGTGAGTTGTGTGAGCAGAGAGATGATCCCCAACACATCATCATGTCCTGTATCATGTATGCAGCTGAGAGATGCCAATGTATCCACACTATAAGCTCTCTTCTAGGGAAGCCCCCCCCCCCCCCCCCCCCCCACTTATCTAGCCATTTTGACAAATCCCTCGGTCACACTTCAAGCTGTTGGAACGTACATTAGCTGCGCTAGAATAAGGGTTTGATAATAATATTGAATAACGACTAATTACTATAGATCGAAGGTTAATGGCGTAAAGCTAAAGCCTAAATCCTAACTAAAAATATATATATATATATATTTACAATCGGTGAAAAACATAAGTAAATACGATAACAATTAGGTATGCAATTATTAACAATTATTAAAATTTCATATGTAGTATTTTTAAAGGCGAAATAGAAAAATACACTATGTGACATCTCAAAAATTTGAGCGGGAGGGTGGTTGTGGGGGTAGGCCTTAGGATAAAGATAGTGTTGGCTTAACGAATGGTCGGATTGTCATGGGATTTCACAACTAGTAGTTGTAACTACTTACTAGCTGTGGAGTCCGCCGTTGCAAGGCACATACTAGCTGTGATGCCTAGTGGTCCTAACTACGTACTAGCTGTGGGGTCCGCCGCTGCAAAGCAGTCCGCCATTGAAGAAAAAAGCCTTATTCCATATGAATAATTGAAAATTATAACATCATGAATGTACTGTGGAAGAATTGAATAGGATTCGAACGAGAGATATTAGGAGACAAGTCAAAGTTCCCCGGGCAACGCCGGGTATTACTACTTTTATCATTTTAGCATCACTTTCTGAACATTTCCAACAGGTAAATGATATTACGATCAATGAACAAACATAAACTTACATCAAATGTTTATTTTCAATAACATTGAACAACAAAATATTTTGTAAAATAAGTTTTTGAAAACCTGTGTAGTCGGGATTTTTTTTTTTTTTCATTTTTGGAATCTGAGGCTAGGAAAACATGAAATTGCTGTAAAAACTGGCCGAATACCTAACTTTTCTTATAGGTACTTCAAATAACAAAACATATGTTCAAAGAAATTTTCTGTTGTTTGTATAACTCCAATTTTCCTTTTCTCGGTTTGAGTTCTTTTGAAAAGAAATTAACGGGAATTTCTTTTTGTTGAAAAGTATGATTATGTTCGTTAAATTTTGATCTATGGACCATGAAAGCATGCTTGCGAAGCCGCAGTTATAATCATAATTTTGATAAATATCCCATAGGAAAATCATATCATTTTTACTTTTTTTTTTTTTTTTTTTTTTTTTTTTGCCAACCGATTGACCAATATGAAGGAATGTCACTCAAATGGACATTTCAGGGCTCAGATTGAGACATTAGCCGACCACACATATTGCGGGATGCCAACCTGATGCTGAACTGGTCCAAATGATCCTCGTGTCCGTCCCATTACTGCCTCAAGTGGCCCCATTACCACTCATTGCACTCCTGGAATCTTACTTCAATTTCATGGCTATTCAGTCAGCTCACCGCAATGCCCTTTACTTAATGTTCCTATTAGCTTTTTCTTTGGGTATTTTTTTGTTTTTGACTCATGCCCGGACTTTACGAGTGAATCTGGGTTTATGGAGATCAAAGGACCCTCAAAAAAGCAAAAACGGAAGGTAAGAATCCACCAAATAAATATATCGATGACTTAGAGCCAAAACAAAAACATAGGTGTGAGCGCTTTCACCGCTCACCTTTATTGGGAGTTGGATCCGGGTACGACTCTGTAACCGTGAGCTTGGTACCCGAAAATTCAAATACCCGGTTCACCCGGCTGTTCAACCAGCTGACTATCATCCTATCTAAATAGTTGAAGCCTATCTATCGACATATGCAGTTGCATTAATGTTTTATGAGAAAGTTTGAAGAATTGATGAAGTACTTGTGAATCGGGGGTGTAGTCTCATATAATAAAAACCCCCCAAAAAAACAAAAAACAGAAGGAAGGGCCACGAAAACGAAATTTTAGAGAGAGCGCGAAAACATATGTGTGAGTCGGGGTGTAGCCTCAAATTTAGTGATAGAAGTACCCTAGAAAGAGCAGAAACAGAAGATAAGGGTCCAATAAATAAAGAGAGTGACGATTTACATGGAGAGCTGAAACTTATGTGTAAGAAGGGTTTTGACTCAAATTTAGTGATCAAAGGACCTTCAATAAGCGAAAACTTACACGTGAATGCTACAAAATTTGCACGCTTTCACCTTATCTGGAAGTTTGTGAACCCTGGTCGCTCTGAAACCATAAACCTAGCACACGAATACTGAAATTCCCGGTTCTGCAGTCGCCAGGAACCGGTCTCGGTTCCACCAGAACCGTTACTAACTCTTTACTAATGGACTATCATCGTATCCAGTTGAAGCCTATTTACCGACATTGCTGTATTACTATTTTTTGAGAAAATATAAAGAATCGGTGCTACAAGGACGACTTACTTATATTCTATATTTCTTCTTCGTCTATTTTTGGGTAAAACCAATCAGAACAAATTTTCATCTTTACTTATAGTTGTACTATCATCGTATCTGGTTGAAGACTCTATACTGACATTGCTGCATTAAAGTGTTTTATAGGCTGAACAGGTTATATACACCCAAACTTAAACCTAAGTTTCTGCTCGTCTTCTAAACCTTAGAAAACTTAATTTGCTGGAACCTACTTTAAGATTTTTCTATTTTGTGGGTCCTTCGATCTCTGAATTTAAGGCTACACCCCGAATCACATGTAAGTTCCCTCTAAACCTTCAGTCTTTTTATTCGGTGGACTCTTAACTTCTGTTTTTGCTTTTTTGTGGGTCCTTCGAACCCTGGAACTCAAGGCCCCTTATGCCCCGTGTCACGGTCTAGAAACACGTATAGAGGTAAGTGCGCGGAAAGTTACGTGTGAACCGGGCTGTAGTCCCAAATTTGGAGAGTAAATATGCGTATTTACTTTCTTTTGTCATGCACTCTCAATTAGTTTATTGGAAAGTCTCAATTTAGGCATCTAAGGATCGTTTGTGGGGGCCATGGTGGCCGTGCGGGCTAGAGCGTAGGGCTTTGGTCGCATGGGCTCATCATGGTTTGCGGGTTCGAATCCCGTCCGGGAGTGAGTTTCATTTCTTAGATAGAACTCCCTCCTGGGGCCATGGATGTCGTAAATATAACTAGATAACAGATTGACATGGCTAATATGCACCGTACATAAGGCAAAAAGAAAAAAGGATCGTTTGAAATTTTCAATGTAACTGAATCAACTTTTTCGTCAATGAAGTGCCCCAGTCTTTAAAATTTATTTTTACTGGCACACTAACGTAAACTAAACCTACCTGAAGGAATTATATCTCCCAGTATTCCTTTTGTTTTATTTTAATTTAATTTCATCGTAATCATTACAGAGCTTCACATTCACATTTTATTTAATAGATGATTTCAGGGCTAGGTTTTGTACCCATGTTATCCAAATCCTGAAGGCCCATATCACAGCCCCTCTCTAGTATAAAACTACCTACTGTCCTACCTCTTAAATGAAGCAGAGAAGCCCTGTATCCTCAACTCTGAGATGTGTACATGGTTTCCTTCATCACTTCACATCATCTGCAGAATAGATCCTGGACAAGACTCATCATAGAGATGTTTTCTTACCGAGTGGTGTCCTGTTAGATACCAGATCACTTTTCTCAATGTCCTCTGGGGTTGGTCAACAAGAGTAGTCCTTTTTTTGTCATTCGGTCCTCTAACAAACTCTTTTGACTGTCGACAACCCGGTTGTTCGTCCCATTCCTCATCGCCCGTTCCGCCAGGACTGTATTCCAATGGGGACTTATTATTTATTAATTTAATTTTCTTTCTTAACTTAGCTACAGAGAGAGATTTGTTGAAGTCCATCAGATTTTTTAGGTTTTTTCTTATAAGTTTTTATTTTATTTTTCATAATGAATCATTTTAATTTAATATTTTTTTTATTCTTTTGAACACTATATAAATAAATTTTTTTAATATTCACTTCTTTAAATTTTTTTTTGCAACACAATATTATTTGAGGGTGCTCGAAAGTCATCATACCCCCCAAGATATCAGCATTTCAAAATAGGGCGAAAATTTGTGTTGTGAAAGAAGCTGTTTCAGAGAGTCCAAGTGGCAAGATGGAGGATGTTAGTTTTGAAAATAGATACAAGACAGAACCCTTGGCACGAGGCCCTTCCCTTCACGTAAATCAACCTGACCTCATATCTCCGGTAGCTCTGCAGACATGTGTCCTCACGGTCCTTTTGAAATAGGACGGCTTTGTCCTTCAAGGACCCAGGACATGCTTCAATTAACTGCAAGAAGGAAGGAAGCTACTAGAGAACAAAAAAGGATTTTTACAAAGAAGAATATTGGATATAAGGTACATATATAGATAAAAACAGACTTATTTCATTTAATTGTTATTATTAAATTTCGCCAAAATTCAGACATTATCTAATCAAATTTCAGTAAATAAAGTTGTCGGTGAATCAACATCAATGTACTTCCCCAAAACTAATTAAATAATTAACATTTCGCTCCCCCTCCAAAACCTTCCGTTTGCGCTAATATTCAGTTGAGCTACATAGGGGCTCCTATATCCTAAAACTGAATATTGTGTCTATACATTCATTAAATCGGCAGTTATTAAATTTGAATTGATCCCCCTCCCCTGAACCCCTTTCCTTCGGTCGATATTGCTGAAATTTGACGGGTCATGTCCTCATTGGGTTTTAACTTCAAATATGAAATTTCACATGCTCTACGCAGTTACTCGAGTTTATGTGTTCAATCTTTTTTAGAAAATAAGGATATTTTTAATTTTTTTTCTTTAAATTTTGACTGAGGAATTCTTAATAAACTTAATTATTTTCGGAGTCGACATGACCCCTTTTTTTTTTTCTATGGAAGGAGTTTCCAGGGATAGGAAATTGGATTGGTAAGCTGAACCCTTATCATTTTCTCCGAACTGTTGCGAAGATTAGAGTCATCTCATTTTCTCGGAACTAATTTGAAGAAAATGTAATTATTATGACTCATGCCAGGGCTTTATGCGTGCTTGCCTTCTGAGCTCAAGATCGTGGGTTCGAAACCCGACCGAGGACCTTAGTTTATATTATCTGGGAGGTTAAATAAACTTAAGCACGCCGTCCTTCGGATAGGACGTTAAGCGATGGTCCCGAGCCTGTACGATGTCAGGTACTCGTTAAAGACCCCTGTCCTAGGTGAATAAAAATTTATGGTAGGCAAAATTTAGGACCCCCTCAATAGAGTCGGGCTCATGTCCACCAGAGTGACGAAATAGCGCTCTGGTAGTAGGCGATATGACCTCGTTGTTAAAGCCCGGGCATGAGTCATAATAACTGTCTGAGCGCTATTAAGTAACTCTGGTGGGCATGAGCCCTACTCTACTGTGGGAGTCCTAAATTTTGCTACCCTAAATTTTTATTCACCTAGGGCAGGGGTCTTTAACGAATACCTGACATCGCACAAGGCTTGGGACCATCGCTTAACGTACCATCCGATCTTGAGCTTAGTAAGCAAGCTATCGGCGCCATCAGAAAAAAGGTTAACTATTGTATATTTTTTTGTTTTATCTCGCAGGAACCAAGTTTCCAATAAGGAGGAGGTCGCAATATAGAGGTTAAAATTCGTCGGCTCGTAATTCGTTTGGACCGAAGTTATGTCCCTCGAAAATCGAACGACCTGCGAAAAATCGTATTTTTTATAAAATGTGTATTTCAGTTTTCTCTACAACTCTTAATTGGAAATATTTAAATATATGCGTGTGTCTTGTAAAATGTACTTTGGTCCCGAAGTAAACTGGTCTCAATTTTCGTCCGATTTTCAGCCAAAATCAAATCTAAGTTAGCACTTGTGACTTTTCCATTCCAAATTTCAAGTTCATATCAACAATTGTTTCTGCGTTAGAGCAACTTTCCAATGTTGAAATGTGAGAATAAATTGAAAACTCGATCTCTGATTTTATCACGAATACGACGTGATTATGGGGTTTTCTATTATTGTTTTTTTTTTAAGTAGAAAAAAACCGGTTAAGAAAGTTGACATTTCAGTGGGCTATTTACATTTTTTCTGAACGTTTTTGAATTTCTGAGTACGTATTCTGTAAGATCTCGATATGAGTTACTACGTTTTATACAAAATATGGATATCTCTATTCACTTATACTAAGTGGAATGGTGCCTAGGGACCTAAGCATTCAATGTTCTTATACCTTATCATACTTCCTTCTTACCTTATCAGCTTCCTTCTTACCTTTTCTTACCTGGATCTTTCTTGAAGGACCTAGTCGCTAATGTGTAAAGATTTTTTGTACATCAAAATTTGGTTTTTACCGACGCAAGAATATTGTCATTAGGTAATAAAATTGGGCTGGTTGGCTACAATTGAATTGGCCTACCTATTTTTTTTGTAAATCAGCGGTGACTAACGTTATCAGTCAGAAATCGTTAATAGTCATTAATTCACGTCAAAAACTGGGAAAATATATATAAAAATGCCCTCGTGTGTACTAGTACTAAATTTTAGTACTAGTACACACGAGGGCATTTTTATATATTTTCCCAGTTTTTGACGTGAATTAATGACTATTAACGATTTCTGACTGATAATGTTAGTCACCGCTGATTTACAAAAAAAATAGGTAGGCCAATTCAATTGTAGCCAACCAGCCCAATTTTATTACCTAATGACAATATTCTTGCGTCGGTAAAAACCAAATTTTGATGTGATGACATTGATGTGATGTCATTTCATCAAATTTTGATGTGATGTCATTTCATTTAATGACATTGTTAAAACGCTAGAAATATTCGGAACATTTCAGTGCTCTACAGGGAAATGGGATTTAAGTACTCTGATGTAAACAAAATGTCATTGAAAAAAAGTTGTGACTAAATTTTGTCGTTAAGTTCATTACATCGGCAGTTATTAGGCTTGAGCCCCCATCTGAACCTCCCCTTCCCTTCTGCCAGTTTCGATGAAAATTAATAAGTGTCGTCCTTATAGGGTTTTGAATTCACATATGAAATTTTGTGCCGATACATTCCTTATAACGGCAGTTATTAACACCATAAGGGCGACAGTTCTTGAATTTTAGAAGAATCGTTGGGGGTTGATCACAGAGGCTCAACTTAAAAACCCCAATAACTGCCGATGCAATGAATGTATCGACATGAAATTTCATATTTAAAGTTAAAATCCAATGAGGACATAACCTGCCAAATTTCAGCGATACTGAAGGGAAAGGGGGGTTCCGGGGAGGGGGCTCAATTCATAAACCCTAATAACTGCCAATGTAATGAACTTATCGACACAAAATTTAGTATGAGGATTTAGGAGCCCCCCCGCTATGTAAGTCGTTAAATATTAACGCAAATGGTCGACTGTTTTTGGAGGGGGAGCGAAAAGTTAATTGATAAATTCGTTTTGACGAAGAACATTGCCTGTTTCACCGACATTTTTTTCTCCTATTTGGAATCTGTCGGAAAACATGAAATTCCGTTGAAAACTTCGCATCGAATTTTTGACCGATTACATAACTTTCCCTGTACTTCGTATAGCTGAGGAACTAAAACAGTTGATGTGTTATTTGGTAAAGTGCAACACTGCCTGCATTTAGCCTTGCCAACGTTTCGTTAGTTATTGTGACTCATGCCTATAAAGCTTCGGGTTGTTACAGAAACCTGCTGTCGGTGAATCACCGGAACTGTACTTCCCCAGATCGAATTAATAACTTAACTCTCCAAAACCAGTCAACTAAAATGCAATATGATATTTAAAATTTTTGCAGAGATATTGTGAAACACTTGATAAAAATAAAGAAAACGTATATTTTTTAAAAAATATTGTCTATTTCACAGATAATATATAATATGGGAGTACTTTCGATATTTCTACCATCTTCAGCCACGACTTAACAAATACTAAATTGAAGTTCAACTAGGTAAGTTCTACACGGTTACTACATGGTTTTACTACATGGTTTTACTATACGGTTTTACTACACGGTTATATATATTAACAATTGTTATCTTTAATTCATTTCATATATGAATTTAATCAACATAATATAATTGGAATCTTAAAAATAAAAAATTTGAAATAGTATATTATACTATTTCAAATTTTTTATTTTTAAGATTCCAATTTGGGACGAAATGTAATTTTTCATGTTTTTACATATTTCAAAAACTAACTGTCCAGAAGGGATAGAAAAACCCCCTAGGGACTGAAAAAGGATACCTACCTACCGTTTGGATTGTAAACTACCTAGTTGAACTTCAATTTAGTATTTGTTAAGACATGGCTGAAGATGGTAGCAATACCGAAAGTACTCCCATATTATATATTATCTGTCAAATAGACAATATTTTTTAAAAAACATACGTTTTCTTTATTTTTAAAATGCAATAGTTACAATAATTAAATAGGGTGTTCTGAATACTCATACTAAATTTTATCTTCATAAATTAATTACAACGACAGTGATTTGATTGAGCCTCCTCAGATCCCTTCGACTGATTTGGCAGAAAATTAATAGATGCCGTCCTTATGTGGGTCCTTCCCTTTGGCTGGCTCCCTGGCGTCGTCCTTGTGAGATTGTGGATTCACATATATAATTTTTCTATCGGCAGCTATCGTGTTCACTGTTGGAAATTTCATTTGTGGAATCAGGTGATCGAAAATCATGAAATTCCGGCGAAAACTCAACAGTTTTGATGAATATACAACATTGAATTTCCGACCAATTACATAACTACCTCCATACTTTGTAAAGTACTAAGTAAAAATTAAAAAAAAAAAAGTAGTTGAATCACTGGTTATGCATTTCTCCAGTATTGTTTATTCGTTAGGTATCAACTAACTCTTACACAGGAACTCTCAATCCTCGTATAAAAGAGTCGATTAATCCATTCTCATAGAAATAAAGAACGTTGTCTTCCCACTGTTTTATTTTGACCAGAACCGTTTTTCAAAGGAACAGAGTTATCATCAGTGGTTCCTCCCACCCACACAGCACAGCGGTTAAAGGACAACAGGACAATAAAAAATATGAGAGAAATTCATTTAGCAAGTTACGGGTGGAGGATCAAAGTTGGAACTTCAGAGAGATACTTCAGATAAAAGGCTAATTTATAGGGATAGTGATTTTGGTGTTAGGTCTCTGTGTACCTCCTTGGACGGCAGTCTCTGAAGGGATAGATCGACTTAGGGGAGGGGGCTCAACTCAATTCACAAGAATATTAGGTCGACTGGTTTTGGGGGAGAGAGGGGGAGTTAATTGATTAATTCGTTCTGGGGAAGTACATTGTCGATGATTCACCGACAACTTGTAAAGCTCTTCTATAACATACCGTGAATATGTTTGCCTTATTTGTAGACATTTCTCTTCAAATCTTGTTTGTATATTGAGGAGATGTAGGCGGTAGAGATCCCCGACACAAGAGATCTCCGAGGTTGTCTTTTAACCGCTGTGCTGTATGGGTGGGATGAACCACTGATGATGCTGTTGCGTTGAAAACCTGTTCTGGTTAAAATAAAACAGTGAGAAGACGTCTTTTATTTCTATGAGAAATCTCATCCCATAACATCTTACTATCACATATGGATATATCCATTCTGTCGTCGTTTGTCCTAAATATTAATACGAAATTTTATATATGTATCCAGAACTCGCTGAGGAAGACACCTATTGATTTTCAGCCAAATTGGTCAGAGGGGAGAGTGGGGTAAACTTAGAAACCTTAATAACTGTTGATATGAAATTTTAAACGTAAGGTCGACATGCAGAAATTTGCAGATCAGTTGGTCTAGCGCTAGTCTACATTTGCATATCTTGAAGTACACGGCTACTAGTTGTGTTATCGGGCGTTCATGAATATTCATGGTATTGAAATGAATATTATTGGTCTCCATGGTTATTGATCATTTGACTGGTAATAGCATCGAAATATACAGAGAGAGAAGTGTAGTGATTTTCCCAGACAACACCTGCCACCACAGCTACTTCCTAACATATCTTCCCTATGGTCAACAATCAATCGCAACAGTAAAAACATTCTAACTGGCAAGTACTATCTTAAAATCAGTTACAAAAATTTTGTTTACACCCTTAATCCCCAAGAACTTTGTACAATCTGCAATAAAAACGAATTGGAAGACTTATACCACCTGTTAATATCCTGTCCGATATAGGTACTCCCCCATTAGAAGCCACTTCCTGCCTCAGAGTATCAGTATAGACCGATCCAACTTTCATACATTACTCCTGGCCCATAATAAGAATGATATCTCAAATAATTTATATTATTTAATCAGCGCTATGAAACTTAGATCAGTCATTGTTAACGAATAATGTATTTCAACTCACATATTATATTGATATTCAATACCTACATCCCCACTCCATATTTACTGTCCTTGTTACATTATTATTATTATTAATTTGTAATTACTTATTTTATTTATACTTATTATATTTATTTATGTTATTTATTTAGAACCTTTGTTAAAGGTTCCTTTATATGTGTCATTATTGTTTTATATGTGTATTCCTTTATATGTGTCATTATTATGTTAATATTGTAAAAGTAATGGTCACTGACTCAATAATTGTAAGGGGTGATCCCTTTAAACAATAAAAATTATAAATGAATAAAACAAACTTATTTTTTGAAATATTGTCTATTCCACTAAAGATATATATACATATAACTACCGGTTTCGGTATATATAAAGCCGAAACCGATAGTTATATGTATATATATGTTATAGGTATGTATATATATCTTTAGTGGAATAGACAATATTTCAAAAAATAAGTTTGTTTTATTCATTTATTACAAGTTTCCACAATATGTCCGCGTTCCTCAACTTAGAAATAAAAATTATTATTATATTATCGTTATTAAGAGTAAAAAAATTTCAGGAATATATTTCACAAAATTATCACTATTCTTATTCAGTTAACCGTAAAAACTTAAAAATGAAAATAATTTGGGAGAATATAATCGAAACAACACTTTAACAAATCTTTATTTTGCTGTATATGTTGTATGTATTTTTTTCATTTTCATGCGTTCTTTCTGAAACAGAAAAAAATAATTAAATACAGATAGATAGATAATATTTTTAAAAAAGTAGTCAAGATACAACACAGGGTGTACGTAAATAGAGATCACCGCTGGTGACTCATAACAACTACGAGGTCATACCGGCGCTCTTTCCTCACTCTGGTGGGCATGAGCTCAACTTATGGGAGTTTTAAATTTTGCCTGCTCAGGCTTTATTATCTTGGGAGTACCTGATATCGCACAGACTCGGGATCATCCATTGCTTGTGATATCCCATCAAATTTAATCATTAGGTACTTTTACATATTTACATAACTTCGGTCCTATATGCGCTATCTCAAATATGAGGACACATTAGGGTAGGAAATTTTATTTGGAACATTTTTTGTAAGGACCAATTTTTCGATGAGACTAACTTTTTGCGTGTAAATCTAGCAAACGAGTAAAAAAATGAGTATCAAAACGACATTTTAGAATGGTTTTTAGCATGTATCTCGCAAACCGGGCCATCTGCAAAAAATATTATTTCATCTAAAATGTGCCTTTTAGTTATTTATACAACCTAGAGTTATCGCTACAACCAGTTCTGATTTATATTACAACCTTGTAATATATACTTAAGTTTCGAAGTAAAGTGGTCGCAGTTCTCGTCAGATTACAGATAGAAAACTAATCAGATATAAGTTAGACACACTCGCACAGACAGACATCATCGCGAAAATGGTCAAAACGTATTCAGGGGACCTTGGAGCGAGAAAATCCGTTGAAAACTCGATCACGAAGTTTCGCACGATTGCTATACTTACTCATACTATAGTAATAAGAAAGTAATTAAGTTATTCCACTCACTGAGCACTTCACTTTGGTACTCTGCTCGCCTAAGTACAAATTTTTTTTTTCTGCTCCGAAGAATTTTCAAAAAAAAAAAATAATAATAATAAAATGTTATTTATTAAAAATAAATTTCATGACTTCTTGTACTTATACTTATTTGAGGAAATATTTTGCTGTGACAGACGACTGTTGGACACTTTGAGGGTGCAGAATCATGTATTTCGCACAGAATTAACATACATGTGTACACACTACAAAAAGAGAAATTAATGGAGTTCGGAAGTTTCGCTCAAGACGACCTAAGGACTAAATGAGCAAGGGTGCTCCCCTCCCTTCCAGCTCCGTAAATCTTCCCCTAAGGAATGAATGTCCAAACATCGTCAGCCAGGTCTCCTTCATTCATAAATTATTACATTAAATTTTCAAAAATACAGTTTAAGAAATATTTTGATATAACAATTAGACAGACGAGTAGGTGAGAAGAACATGGTTTCATGGAACCCTACAAAAGTACAATACTACCATCGGTATATACAGGGTGGCCCAGATAAGCGGGCCACTAGTGAAATAACTCCTAAACGGTTAGAGATATCAAAATTGTGCATAGGACTAAAGTTGTAGCACTCGTCGAGAGCTATAATATGGCGTCCTCAAAAAGACAAAAATTACCCTTTTAATGGCTCAAACAGCCCTTCGAAGGGCGGGGTTCCCTTTTGACCCTTAAGTTTCATTACATTTTATTAAATTACTAAAGAAACAAGGAAGAACTGTGCAAACAGATTTTTGATAAGTCAAGTAGTTCTCGGAAAAAAAAAGTTTAAAGTTGGACGTTTTTCTTATTTTGATGTTATTAAATTCTAACGTAACTTCAGAATAAGAAAACGTGCAACTTTAAACTTTTTTTTTCCGAGAACTACTTGACGTATCAGAAATCTGTTTGCACAGTTCTTCCTTGTTTCTTTAGTACTTTAATAAAATGTAATGAAACTTAAGGGTCAAAAAGGAACCCCACCCTTCGAAGAGCTGTTTGAGCCATTAAAAGGGTCATTTATGTATTTTCGAGGACGCCACACTATAGCTCTGGGCGAGTGCTACAACTTTAGTCCTATGCACAATTTTGATATCTCTAATCGTTTAGGAATTATTTCACTTGTGGCCCGCTTATCTGAGCCACACTGTATAGAAGAACCTAAACTGCAGCTCTCAGAAGATCCTCGTCTAATTGAACAGGTCGGCCTGAGCGAGGCGAGGCTACAAGGTCGAAATGTCCACCACGAAATTTTTTAAACCATCGTTGCACCTGCCTCTCACTTTGACCCTCGCCATAAACTTCCTCAATTTTTCGATGCGTGGGAGCCGCTTTTTCGCCTTTATTAAATTTCCATAACAAAATATGCTGAATATATTCACTTGTCACTTCCATGGTAAAATGCGAACTGAAGGCCTAAAGACAGGTATTCCTCAGTCAAAACAATATAAGTTAATAACTTATTAATACCTATTTAAATATTTTTGGTAAACAAATCATCATCCAAATGCAGTTGGCTTTAATTTTGTATACAAACAGGCAATAATGAGAAAGCGCTCTTTAACATGTGCCCGACTCTACTCTGGAAGTCATAAATTTGGCCTACCCAAAACTTTTATTTACCTAGGGTAGGTAGGGGTCATTAATAATTATCTGACATCATACAGGCTCCTAACCATCATTTAACGTCTCATCAGAAGGATGGCGTGCTCAACATTTTTTTGCCTCCCAGGTCCTCCAAAAAGCTCAAGGACCTCGGCCGGGTTCCGAACCCGCGATCTTGAGATCAGTAAGCAAGAACATTAGCTCTGAGCTAACGGCGTCTTCTAGGGAGGACTAAAGTGCATTCATAGGATGGATGTTACAAGTTCCCCCTAGACCCTGGTCAGATGTTAGGTCAGTCTGCCCTCTGACCTGTGTCCTATGTAACCTTGACATAGGTCTATTGTCTGAAGAGAGGGAGCCATCTTGAGGCCACCCACACAATATGTCGTATTTTTACAAAAAAACAATTCACTAAATGCCCATGCACACGTTTGGCCACAACAAAAGTACCTAACGGTATTACCATACGACCATTCTTATATCTAAGCATATAACTTAAGCTTTCATTAACCACACCCTGTTCACTATATATCCTACTTCCCCATACATAAGGTAAGTGAAGCGGTAGTTGACACTGTTAAGAAAAAATAATGCCAAACATGTCTCCATTTTTTTTATTTTTGAGATTTGGATGATGGCTCTATTTTTCTACTAACCTTCTGATCCTCCTAAATTTATTGGTAACAGAGATTTTAGGTAAAACTCATTTACATGAGCACAAATCTCTTATTATTCAAAATAGTTTTCAAAGTGTCAACTACTCCAACACTGTCGACTATGCCTTCACTTACCTTAAGTAGGGGAGACCGGGGCAAGTTGATACGCTTTTTGGTTTTGTAATTTTTTACTAAGGTTTTATTTTACTTAGATTCTTCAAATGATGGAAAAATTATTTCACCAACATTGTTTACCAACCCAAATTTTTCCAAACCCCGAATTAAAACGGGCCGATTTTCGAATGAGATCAAAATGTATCAATTTGCCCCGTCTAGGGGCAAGTTGATACACGTTTGGGGCAAGTTGATACATAGGAATTAGAACGTTGAAATAAAGCAAACACAACATAAAATGCAAACTAACATATATTTCAAGTAAAAACTTTACAGCTAAAAACAAAAATAAAATGTTTTACAGTCTTGTGATTTTTTTTTTTAAACCTCAACTAAAAATGGCATAAAGCCTCGTTAATATAGGTATGCAAAATAGTAAAATACCCTCAACTCACTCGTCTTCACTATCTGAATCACAGTGAATGCATCGAAAGATAGGACTGTCCTCCCCGCATTCCAGATGTGCCCATTTTCGACAAGATGTGCATTGGATCCATTGTTGACCAGGGCGCGATTCAGAAAACCGTTTGAAGCACCTTAAACAAAGGGCGTCTTCGTCCTCTGACTCGTCACTAGGTTGTTCAAGTGGGACATCCTTGGAAATCTTGCAACGTTCTTTATTAGCATTCTTTGATGCAGTTTTGTTTAAAGAAAATAATTTCTTTCTTCCTTTTTCTTCCCTTATTCTCGCTTATTTTTCTAATTGCTCTTTAACCGGCGTCTCAGTTAGAATAGCCGACTTCATTTTTTTACGCCCTCTAAAATTTTCCTTCTGTTCATCCGCTTTAGGATATGGTTTCAACTGTTCTGGGCTGACATATGTTGTCCCAGAACCGCTGCTGGTAGATGGGACCGGCTGCTGGTTGATGGTTTCCGGATCGGCTCTTTCAAGGTCATCAGATGGGAGAGGACGATCTGTGACATACGCTGATAGAAAGTCCGCTTCTGTGAAGACATCTGGGTTGAACGGCATGATGCCAGTGGCAGAGAATCCAGACATGACATTGGCAGGGTTTGTGGCGTTGGGGAGAGCCTGCTTCACCACCCCAGGAATGTCCTATATGGAATATGTTTTTCCTGGATTGTTTGTCATCCATTGGTCCACTCCAGCAAAGTAATATTTTTTGAATGGTCCGAAAACCGACTTATCCAGAGGTTGTAGACGGTGGGATGTGTGGGGCGGGAAAGAGACCAGTATGATACCATTATTCTTGCAGAAGTTGAGAGAACTGATATAGATAGATGAGAGTCGTGGTTATCTAATAGTAATAAGTACGGTTTGTCCTTGGTGGAGTTAACATGTTTGTGGAAATGTTCGATGAACTCCATGAATGATGGCGCAGTCATCCAGCCCGATGGATGAGCTGTGCCGATGCAACCAGGAGGGCCGTTTCTAACCATGGACTCTTCAAAGTGAACCCTTGGGAAAATAAACATGGGTGGGACAGTATTTCCAAATGCGCTCATTGCCAAAGCCATTGAAACTGTTGTTCCCCTTTCTGCTGACGTTGCCTTGCCAACTTGTCGTGACCCTTTCTGCTGACGTTGCCTTGCCAACTTGTCGTGACCCTTTCTGCTGACGTTGCCTTGCCAACTTGTCGTGACCCTTTCTGCTGACGTTGCCTTGCCAACTTGTCGTGACCCTTTCTGCTGAGGTTGCCTTGCCAACTTGTCGTGACCCTTTCTGCTGACGTTGCCTTGCCAACTTGTCGTGACCCTTTCTGCTGAGGTTGCCTTGCCAACTTGTCGTGACCCTTTCTGCTGACGTTGCCTTGCCAACTTGTCGTGACCCTTTCTGCTGACGTTGCCTTGCCAACTTGTCGTGACCCTTTCTGCTGAGGTTGCCTTGCCAACTTGTCGTGACCCTTTCTGCTGACGTTGCCTTGCCAACTTGTCGTGACCCTTTCTGCTGAGGTTGCCTTGCCAACTTGTCGTGACCCTTTCTGCTGAGGTTGCCTTGCCAACTTGTCGTGACCCTTTCTGCTGACGTTGCCTTGCCAACTTGTCGTGACCCTTTCTGCTGAGGTTGCCTTGCCAACTTGTCGTGACCCTTTCTGCTGACGTTGCCTTGCCAACTTGTCGTGACCCTTTCTGCTGAGGTTGCCTTGCCAACTTGTCGTGACCCTTTCTGCTGACGTTGCCTTGCCAACTTGTCGTGACCCTTTCTGCTGACGTTGCCTTGCCAACTTGTCGTGACCCTTTCTGCTGACGTTGCCTTGCCAACTTGTCGTGACCCTTTCTGCTGACGTTGCCTTGCCAACTTGTCGTGACCCTTTCTGCTGACGTTGCCTTGCCAACTTGTCGTGACCCTTTCTGCTGACGTTGCCTTGCCAACTTGTCGTGACCCTTTCTGCTGACGTTGCCTTGCCAACTTGTCGTGACCCTTTCTGCTGACGTTGCCTTGCCAACTTGTCGTGACCCTTTCTGCTGACGTTGCCTTGCCAACTTGTCGTGACCCTTTCTGCTGACGTTGCCTTGCCAACTTGTCGTGACCCTTTCTGCTGACGTTGCCTTGCCAACTTGTCGTGACCCTTTTTGAGCAACTACTTTGGAAGGGCGTTGTACATTTTGGCAACCCGTCTCCTCAACATTCCATATGTCTTTAGCCTCCAGCTTATATAATTCCATCACCTTCTTCAAATTAGTGAAAAAAAGACCGACATTGGTCTTATTGAATGAAGTCGCCCTGCTAAGACTCGTTGCCTCAGGTGACCTAATAGAAAGGAGTGGATGTCTCTTCATGTAGGAAGAAAACCATTCAGCTGTAGCCATCTTAAAATGAACCCATGTTTCAGGAATAACAAAATTGTTGGCTAATGCCAATTCATATGCAAAACGCCGAACATCTTTAGGTGTCTGCCGGTAATAGATTTTTGAGCAACGTATAATGTATTCCTCAAGTTGGGTTTCCATAATGTCGCTTAAAATCTGTCTGGGTTTCGCGTAAACCATGCAGACACGACCTTCACATGTATTCCTTTTTTTTATGTAACGAAATAGCGTCATTTTGTCGATACCAGGTGTTTTCGCTGTTTCCCTCGAAGTAGCCTTTCCAATAATAACCTCCTGGTAAGCTTTTTCAAACACATCGAGAGGGACATTTCCCCGATCGGTTTTTTTAATATAATTCCTGACCATTATCCTGCAAGAAAATTAACATGTTAGATGGTTTAATAGTAATTAGTTTAATTCAAAGTAAGTTGGTGTCAATATGTTTTGTGGCTATATTATATTTACCTAATGGTTATATACTATTGCATGGACAGACAGTGCTATTATAATTTTGAAGTTGAAATAGCACATAAATATAGCAAACATAACGTGAAAATAATATATTAAGTGGTCAAAATACCTTTGGGGCAAGTTGATACGGCGTCAGCTGAGATGTATCAACTAGCCCCGGAGAACACCATGACACTTTACAAGGCATAGCCACGAAACAAAGCAAACCAAGAATTAAAAGTTTGATACAACTTGTAGCATGAAAATAAATTGACACCAAATGAGAACTGAAAATTTTACAAGAAGTGGTAAGAAACAGAGATTTTATCATAAACTAGAAAAACAAACACACATCATAACGGAAAGACATGAGGACTGAGGCATCTAAGTTTCAACACTGCTAGGTGTGGTGGGGAGCCTCTGCGCAATTCAGGCCACTCCTGACAAACGCTGTATCAACCTACTATACGTGAAGTTATTAATCGATCAGAAATTCGATGCAGAGTTTTCAACGGAATTTCATATTTTTGGACCTCCTGATTCCAAAAATGAAATACAAAATTCTGACAGTCCGTGTGTGTGTGTGTGTGTCTGTAAACACGATAACTCCCAGATCAATGAATGTATCGACAGGAAATTTTATATGTGGGTGCAGAACCCTCTGGTGACGACACCTATTGATTTTCAACCAAATCAGCCAAAGGGAAGGGGGAGTTTTTGTCCTTTCGTCATCGCAAAAACGATCAAGACGCGTTCAGAGGATCTTGAAACGTGAAATTACATGGAAAATATGATTTCGAATTTTTGCACTATTACAATACTTCCATATACAAAGAGAATGTAAAAAGTATAACAAAAATATTTAATCTTGTTAGTTATTATAACTCCTGTCCGGGCTTTAATAATAAGATCATATCGCCTACTACCAGAGCGCTCTTTCGTCACTCTGGTGAACAGTCCTAAATTTTGCCTATCCTAAATTTTTGTTCACCTAGGGTAGGGGTCTACAACGACGAACTCAAGGTTTTCCACCTCCCATATAAAAATCCTAAGAACCTTGGTCGGGTTTCAACCCCCTTCTTGAGCTCAGTAAGCAAAAACGAAAACCACTGAGCTACCTAGAATTCTAGAATATGACTGAGATTTTCTCTTATCAGTTTAATGCCCTGTTTTCATATCGCTTCTCTATCAGTTGTGGAATAGTGCAGGCGTAGTGACCTGAAGATTGGGGGTTCGAATCTATCCATGAGCTTCACGGGAAAACGGCTGAAAGTGTATTCACGAAATTTGCAGAGCCTTTCAAGGATAGTCCACCCTAGAATATATGCTATCAAAAAATATCGGAAGGGGGTTTGTGGGGGGCCAAAAATATAAAATGACTAACTGTTTAACGATTGAGATTGAGCACCTTGATAAATTTCATAAGTAGCGATTATGTATTGATTAATTAATTCCGACTTTTTTTTTCTTAAATTTTTCCTTAAAATATGTAATAAAATCCCTCATAAATTTTTCCGTAAATTTTAAAAGTGTACCCCAGCCACAAAGAGGGTCTGTCTGTCTTTCATTTCTCCCCCCACCCTCCACCTCCCCTTCATACTGACTAATGGTTCTCACCCCTAACTGTCAGACCCAAGGGAGGGGGGGCGGCAATAACCCACCCCACCATTTTACTGTTAGTTATTTTTAGCTATTTCAGTATTTTCTACAACTATTACTAGTCACTTTATAAAAAAAAATAATGATATGGCCATTACAGGACTTTCTTATACCAACCACGTTTACAGATCACCGTCTCCCCTTTCCCAAAATTATTTTTACAGTCTACTCTCAAGATAACGCTGTACAAAGAGACAAAATAAAATGATTTTGAGAAGGGGAGGGGGAGAGAGTGATCTGTAAGCGTGGTTGCTATAAGAAAATCCTGTAATGGCCACATCACATATATTTTTCTTAATTTTTCAAAAAAGCTACCTACGTTGCTATGAGTTACGATTTAAAAATTACTTACGATATATTCCATACCTATATAGACATTTAGTTTACATTCTTCGAGGGGCTATAACTTTTGTCATATTGACTCTAATCTAAAGACTTATTAGCGATTGGAAATTTTGTAAGGGACTATTTTAATAGGAGCCCTTATTACGAAGGAACATTTTATAAGGAACAATTTTGGTAAGAATCAATTTTTCGATAGGACAAACCGTTTTCGGGTAAATCAAGAAACGTCTAAAAATGTGTTGCAAAACTACATTTCAAGATGGTTTTCGTCATATATCTGGAAAACCAGACGACCTGTAAAAAATAGTATTTCATATAAATTATGTATTTCAATATCCTCTACAACTATTACTTGAAAAGAGTTTTGATTAGGTCATAAACATAATTGGTATTTTGTGGAATGTAGTTAGGTCCCGGGGGAAAGTGGTCTCAATTTGCGTTCGATTTCGGCAAAAATCTAATCAAAACTAAGTTGGAACATGTGAACTCTTTATTCCAAATTTCAAGTTCATAGCTACAATCGTTTTTGCGGTAGAGAGCTCACAACTTTCCAATTACATACGCACAGATTTCAGACTTCATCGCGAAAATGGTCAAAACGTATTCAGGTGACCATGAAACGTGAAAATTAGTTGAAACCTCGATCTCGGTTTTTCGCACGATTACAACTTCTTATACTCGAGGTATAAGAAAGTAAAAATAATATTTAAGTAACTCAAAATTCAACGAGTACTTGACAGGCTCTGGACTATCCTTTAACGTCCCATCTGAAGAATGGCGTACTCAAGGCTTTTTCATCTCTTCATAAAAACCTAAGGACCTCGGCCGGGTTTCAAACCCGCGATCTTGAGCTCAGAATTTTTATTACATATGCTATTAATAATATAATATTACATATTTTATTTGCACATTATTCTAATAACGATGTAAAGTATATTTCTGAAAAAAAAAAAAAAAAAAAAACATTGGATTTTTGTGTTTACTCAGCAATAACGCGCTTCTCTCCTATCCTCAAGAGCAACGTTAATTTGAGATTTTATTATATTTGCGTAGGGGTTCACGAAGGGTGAGAGAAGTCCGTAAGTCCGTACGGGACAGATCAGGAGGATTAGGGGCCGAAGGCTGGGAGTGTGGCGATAGGAGCACACCCCGGGGATCGCATTCTGCCATGTCTGTCTATAGGATTATAGCAGCCCAGTCTTAAGCTTGAAACACCTTCATTAACTTGCACATGCAAACTTGTGCAAATACGTTCGACTCTCAGTTGTTTGGTAATCGTTAAACAGTACAAGTGTTTTTTTTTTGTTTTTTTTTGGCCTTATGGTCGATGCATATTAGCCATGGTTGCAGCATAGACAAGATATAAGTGTTGAGGATAGTCGATATTCTGTCATGTAAGGAACTAAGTTCAGAATTTAGCCAATGTTTCGGAAAATATTTATTCCCTTTTTCAGGGTCTTTTGCTTGCCCTGTTTATATAAAAAATAAATACTATATAAATATAAATAATATATATACAACATACATATAAAAACGTAATATGATATATATGTTATATATATAAATATATATAACCAGGGGCGTAGTCAGAATTTTGAGCAGGGAGGGGGGGCGGGGGGCAAAGTTAGGATACGAGGATGGGGGATATAGACTCCCGGGGGCACAGCCTGCAGTTCCTTGGTTAGCGTTGCAGACTTTTTGTTATTAATTTGGGAGACTCGGACCTCCAGAAGCTCTCCCCGGAAGTAATCACTGACTGTAATACTTAAGTTGACTTTACATGAGCAGCAAAAATGCAAAGCGCAGCAGCAGCAAATACACGCTGTGGTTTCTGTGCTTTTAGAATTAAATGACTCACTCACATTCAATAGCATGCATTTGCTGCTGCTGCGCTTTGCATTTTTACTGCGCATGTAAAATCAGCTTTAAGAGTTTAAAGTATAACATAAATGACGATTTTGAGGGAGAAAATGAAATGATGGAATTCATATATATTTAAATAAATTACTTGTTTTGTACATGTACATTTATGTAACAGCTGATTTAGGAATCAGACACACGGGAAATTTGAAGATCCTATCGGTAACTTGCAAGCTATCATTATTTTTTTCGTTTATATAATTTTTATCTAGTTTCTTGCTCCCTGCTCCCCCCTGGCTACGCCCCTGTATATAACATAACTTATAAAGAAATTAATTTGTTAATGCTCTTCCCCATTTCTTGAAGGCAATATAAACAATATAACAACCATCTATTCACAAAGGGAATTTCTCTCTCATTTTAGAACTCCCACTGGAGAGTTGGGCTAATGTTGCTCTGGTAGTAGGCGATATGACCTCGTAGTTAAAGTCCGGACATGAGTCACAATAACAGTAGGACTGGTAACAGTCTGAGGTCTCGCAGTGATTAGACGTAAAGTTGACTTAGAAGCCACTAGGAGCGGTTTTAGTCAATAAGAATAAGAAAATAGAAAAAGAGTCGGTTAATACTCACCAGTGTACTTCCCCAGCACGAATTAATCAATTAAGTTTTCGCACTCCTTTCAAAACAAGTCGATCGTTTGGGCTAAATATGTATAGTTGACGTACATAGGGATTTTTGAGTAGTAATCACACTGAATAATGTGTCGATACATTTATTACATCGGCAGTTATTAGGGTTTTTGAATTGATCCCATCGATGTGTCGTCCTTATAAGATTTTAATTTACATACGAAATTTTGTGTCAGTTTTTGTGTTAAGCCTCTCCCTTACTCTTTGTCCGATTTCACTCAAAATCAATAAGAGGATACTAGATACTAAGGTGACCAACTATTTTTTTTACACAAGGGATACGGATGGGAAAATACATTAAGACGCAACCATTCAACTATATATTTTTAAAAATAATTAAAAAATTAAATATAGCAAAGATATATAGAAATTTATTTATTTTATATACCTACATCATTTTTCTTCTTCAAATCGTAATTTCTATTTAAATGAATTTTTTTCGATAGTTCTGAATTTTTTTCTAAGAGCTCTTTTAGATATGATTTCAAAAATACTTACCCTCAGAACTGCATACAAGTACAATAACTGCGAGAGGTTAATTTCAGAAACTAAAAACAGTCACAACTAGCTCATCGATCTAGTACTTACAATCGACTTTCGATAAGAGTACAGCTTTACTCCCTAGTGGGTGTTTACCCTATCATCATAGCTTCATGCGCACGGACGATTAAAAGGTTGCAAACAATTACAATTATCGTTGAAGTATTTATATTTATTAATGGATTAGAAAGGAGTACAAAAGACTGCAAAGGAGTATTTTTAGAGTACGTTTCACGAAAAAGGAATTCAAACTCCCTAAAGGTAACTCCCTAAAGGAGTACAGTTGGTCGGTCACCTTATAGGTTAGGTTAGGTTTATGACTCATGCCCGGGCTTTAACTACGAGGTCATATCGCCTACTACCAGAGCGCTCTTTCGTCACTCGGACATGAGCCCGACTCTACTGTGGGAGTCCTAAAATTTTGCCTACCCTAAATTTTTTATTCACCTAGGGTAGGGATTTTTAACGAGTACCTGACATCGTACAGACTCGGGACCATCGCTTAACGTCCCATCCGAAGGACGGCGTGCTTAAGTTTATTTTACCTCCCAGATAAAATAAACTAAGGGCCTCGGTCGGGTTACGAACCCACGTTCTTGAGCTCAGAAGTCAAGCACGCATACCACTGAGCTACCGGCGCCCTCGGTCACCTTATAGATAGACATATAACATTTCGTGCCGATATATTCATTTTATCGGTAGTTATCGTGTTCACAGACACACACAAACAGTAATTTTACTTCTCAGCTATACGAAATATAGAAGTAAGTAATGTAATAAGGTCAGAAATTCGATGCTGACTTTTCAAAGGAATTTCAAATTTTCCGATCTCCTCATCCCAAAAATTAACAAAAAAAAATGTCTGAATACGGTAACTCTAGATAGAAAGAATGTATCGATATGAAATTTTATATGTGTAGGTACCCACAACTCTCTAAGGACGGCACCTAATAATTTTCAACCAAATTAGCCAAATGGAATTGGGGGATTAGGGGGAAGGTTTAACACAAGAAACTATAATAACTACCGTTATAATGTATTTACTGAAACGAAATTTTAGGTATAAATTCAAAGCCCTATAAGGACGATACCAATTGATTTTTAGCGGAATCAGCCAAAGATAAGTAGGGAATAGAGGGGGCTCGACTCAAATATCTCAGTAACTGCCGATGTTAAGAATAAAACTAAACTTAAAGGATTCAGATGCCACTTAAGCAAATGAACTTGAGCACGCCGTCCTACGGATGGAACGTTAACCCCTACCCTAGGCGAAACAAAAATTGAATTATTATTTATATTCCCATAGTACAGTTGGACTCATGTCCCCAGAGCGACGAAAGAGCGCTCTGGTAGTAGGCGATATGACCTTGTAGTTGAAGCCCGGGCATGAGTCACAATAAATAACGAACAATAACGAACATCTTCCTCCAAATTAACAGTCCATGATTAAGATATGCCCTTTTCGTATGAACAGTAAAACAAAACACTAGTATAGAATAGAAGAATTCTAGAAATAGAAAATATTCAATTTTCCAATGTGTTATGTTCAAAATAACGGATTGATTGACTCAAAAAATGGAGGTTATATCGTATCTGAATGAAATATAACACATTTAAGCTATTTAAAAATACAACACACTCTAAAAGACCATAAAATATTAATATAATATTAAAAAGTAAAAATATATAACAAAAAACATCCAAAGAAACTTACATTTGGTGAGATATAAGCAAATATAGAGAGTATAACAAGATGGAGGTCTGTTGGTTGCAGGGAGCCATGTTGGGTTGAACAACCCTCTCACTGCTTGCTGTCAGCTGATCATCCCCTTACTGACTTCAGCATGGCTCCGAACAGCTGTTCTCTCCAGGCACCAGGGAGGGCGCCTCTGGAAATGGTAATATCAGCTTGCAGTGGCGTAGCCGGGTGTACCGGCAGGTTATCTCATTTGTTATCCGACATGTCAGGTTACAAACATTTAAAAACAACTCAGTTACTAAACTAAGAAAAATAAGTCGGTGGATCACCAGTTATGTACTTCCCCAACAAGAACCAATTATAATTACGTTGTCGCTCTTCCTCCAAAGCCAATCGACCGTTTGCGCTGAAACTCAATATTTGACATAGTGGCTTCTGAGTCCTCATACTAAATTGTGTGTAAATACAGGCATTAGATCGGCAGATATAGGGAATGGGGGAGTTGAGCCCCTCCCTTAGGCTAATTCCGCTGAAAATTAAAATGTGTCGCCCTTGAAGAGCTTGAATTTTAGCCCGATTACATTACTTTCCCTATACTTCGTATGACTGAGAAAAAATTATTACCATTTTCCATAGAAATAGAATAGAAAGACGTAGTGTTCCCACGGTTATATTTATATCCAGAACATGTTTTGAACGCAACTGCGTCCCCATCAGTGACACATCGCCAGTTTAGTTAGTGTAACGTCTAATCTACCATAATAACGCATGTAAGTATAGTGGTGATGTACCACTGTTGATGACACGCATTGAAAACCTGTCACATTTTCCTAAAATGAAATTTTGCCAGATTTCTATGGTAGTATGTTCAGACCAAATGCCAATTTGTCAAATTTATTATTTCAGAAAAATCTTTTAATGATTTTTAGGAAAAATGTGCAATTTTTTAACTTTCACAATACTTCAGAATTTCGTGTTGATACATTCATTCTAACTGGAGTTTCGTGTTCACAGACAGCCAGTAAGGTTTTTTTTCATTTTTGAATCAGGGGATCGCAAAACATGACATTCCAGTAAAAACTCAATATCAATTTTTAGATTGATTACATACCTTCCCCTATATATCGTTTAGCTGGTTAATAAAAATATAAAATATACCTATGGAAGATGAAGAAGTAGCGGCTGGATGGAGACTAGGGGATGAAATGGTGAGATGAGGGCCTACCTTTCTTCCCCCTCCACCTGGAGAAAGCGACCAAGGTGGCTATCATAAATTAGCTGGGAGAGGGCTGAACAAAGGTAGTCAGCCTGCCAGCCACCCCCCTGACCTCCTTTCTGACAGACCTGGAGTCAGCCTTCACGGCGCTAACTTCCCAATGTACAAAACTAACATCACAACTCCTCATGCAAACTGTACACTTGAAGGAAGAAAATCAAGTTTCCGCTCTCCCCTAGAACCCTCCTTTCTCTTTGCCTATTTCGGCTCAAAACCCGTACATTTTTTACTAATGGACATACGTTTTGGATATATACTTCTTTTTCTGAGCCAGTAGAGATTTGATTGTTTGAGTTAATTTGTCTACACCCCCCCCCCATCCTAATCCCTATAATTTATATGATTCTAATATAAGGGAGAAGAGAGTATTCAATGTGTATGAGGGGATGACATCTATAGTTCATTCAGTCTCCAATAGTTATATCCTACTCAAATTGTTAATATGAAATGGCTGATGTAGTGAGAAGTGATTATTTCACAGGTTGTCAAATAAGATATAGTCTGACCTCTCACAGATTTTTATTTGTATTAGCTAGCCGGCTTTCTAGGTTGCCCTCATCATCATGCAGTCTGATAAAATAAAAGTTTTTTGAAATTTGAATGAAAATTAAAATATTTTAGTAAATAAAATTTTACATTTTTATAATAAAAATCAATAAAAAAAACCATCTAAAAACTTTAACAATTTAAAATTTCATGGATGGGGACATAAGTTATTCATGTTCCCCATCTGAGTCACAACTCAAATGGGGTTGTGAAAGTTTTTAG
This sequence comes from Aradus depressus, assembly GCA_963662175.1. Lineage (NCBI taxonomy): Eukaryota > Metazoa > Arthropoda > Insecta > Hemiptera > Aradidae > Aradus > Aradus depressus. The sequence continues at coordinate 33,804,714 of OY759223.1, forward strand.
ATGGTTTTATTTATTGATTTCGATTATAAAAAATTTTAAATTTTATTTACTAAAATATTTTAATTTTCATTCAAATTAAAAAAAAATAAATATATTTTAGACTGCTTGATGATATGGGCAACCTCGAAAGCCGCCTAGCTAATACAAATAAAACACTGTGAGAGATCAGACTACATCTTATTTGACAATCTGTTATGAAATTGTATTTATTTTAGTTAATATTTTCTGTTTCCTCCCCAATTATTTTTGCCCCATATATTTAGTTATATAACTTAAATATTTCCAAGATATCAGGACAGGAATCCAGTCAAATAATATCATTTTTAATTGATTTCAGTATATAACGGCTTTCCATGTATTGACTTATTACACTATCGGACGACATAAATATAATATGAAGATTCAGAAGTCACTGGATAAGACTCCAAATCGGTAAATTGGTTTTAAAGTGAGAGCGAAAACTTACTTGATTAATTGGGAAGCACAATGCCGATGATTCATCGACAACTTTTTTTTTAAATTATCATTATCATGAAGTTTCACGCATATATACGAAACTAATTGCGATGACGTCTATTCTCTGCGAAGTCAAAATATTTTTGTCTTTTGTGAGATATTTTGACAAATGAAGTCAAAAAAGACATATATATATCCCAGGAGACACGGATATTTGTCAGCAAGCAGGTAAATGCTTGTCGGCTCGTGCAGAACGACAGCACCTAACTCCGTTATGACAATCGTTTTGTTCATCTCCTGTCATAACCTCTTAAAATATTCCTTCTTAACTAGTGGGCAACCTCTATTTGTCATGACAGAAGGAATAGAAGACTTGCCTGCTCTAGTATTTTCTCACACTTGTAGACTTGACAAAAAATATTAGGCACCCTCTACCACTTAATAAAAATCTAGATAGAAAAAAATGTTATCGGCGACTATTTTCCCAGCGCGAATTAATCAAATTTTTGCTCTCTTGAAATTTAAATCTAATTAAATTATGTACATAAACAAAATAATAAACTATGTACACAATGAGATTTATATATATATATATATATATATATATATATATATATATATATATATATATATATATTATTTATTTATATTATTATTTATTTATTTTATTTTTTTCAAACTCAACTTGTTACTTTTTATAATTTAATGTATTTATATTTATTTAAATCTTTGCTGCCTTTATATTTTATGATTGTTACCAACAGAACCTGTTTTTTGCTTTTTGTTTTGTTGCTTAAGAATGGTTTCCTTTGTAGACTGCCTGATGATGAAGGCAACCTCGAAAGCCGGCTAGGTAATACAAAAAAACAAATCTGAGAGGTCAGACTACATCTTATTTGACAACCTGTGTAATATTATATTGTCTGGATTACGAAGACTAGTTATAGTGATACTGATAAGATAGGTAGAAATGACAATAAATATTAAAAAAACAATTAATTTTAGGAAAAGTGTATATATTTATAATTTCTTTTACATAAAAATAAATAAATTATATTCTTTACATATCAAAAATAAACTAAAAACAAAAACACTCAATTGTTCCGTGGTGTCAGAATAAAACCCTTTATCAATCTATCTATTCCACATATTTTTTTTTTGTTTCAGAAACCATGCGCACAAGATACTTCACGCCTGCTTTCAGGACCGAAAACAGGATCATAAAAATTACTGGTGGAATAATACTAAAAAAGAGTTAGCAGTTTGAGGCTGTCACCACAGAATTCAAAATACAATAAAACAATACTAGAAAATAGGAACTCTTGAGTTATTATATAATATATATAATTTTATTATTAAAAAAAAAAAAACATATTACACAAGTTATATTCATATGTGAGCCGAAACGAAGAAAGGCGTTTATGGCGAAAATAAAACACTTCAAGGAAGATGATTTTGGAATATGGTAATAATGTTTCGAGGGATTTCAAATATATTTTTAATTATTTATTACATTAATTCAAATGTTATTATTATTATTTTTTTTTTAACAGAAATGTTTCAAGAAACAAGAACCTAGAAAATCACGAAATTGAAAATTTGGTCGTATTCTATCGTATTGGATCACATATATGTAATGTATACATTTTTATATACATTTTGATTCCAGCTCTATATTTATATGTTCTATGTACATTATATAACAATATATAACAAGCAACATGAAATTCTTCGAATTACTTGATACTGCAATTTATACGTATATATATATTTTATTTAATATAATTGGAAACATAATTATACTACCTATTAAAGTATACTTTGGTTGACGCAACTTCATTTTTTTAAATGTACATTAGGATTTTTCCCTTTAATTGGCATTTCTTAAACATTAAAAAATAATATTAAAAGAATAATATTCAGTCTTTATGATATTTTTTCTTAAATTAAATTATTAAGTCTTATAGTGGGAGCCAGTAGCACGATGTTAGTGTGCTTCAGGTACTCGCTAGTGTACGTCAGGTACTCGCTAAAGACACCTCTATCCTGGGTAACTAAATCTGGGTAGGTAGAATTTAGGATTTAGAATTCATGATCCACCTGAGTATATAAAAGAGCGCTCCGGTAGTAGGCGATATGACCTAGCTAAAGCCCGGGCATGAGTCAAGTCTTACAAATATAAATATTATATATGGCACTTGATTTTTCACACAATTGAGTCGAAATTAATTTAACAACATAAAAATATTGAAAAAATATACATTAATATAAAAATAAAGATTTGTCTTGACTTTATTTTACATCAATAATGAAGAGTGGAAACAAGAAAGATGCATTTAGTCAAAAAAAACAAAATGCTTAAAAATGATGCATTTTCAGTCTCACCTCCATAAGTAAAATAGGCATAGGGGCCAACCATAAGTTTCATAATATAATTTGTGACAAAAAAATGTTGGGAGAAAACATACTTGAATCATAAAAAATTGCACAAAAACTGAAAACGAGCTACTTTATTCCCTACTCTTTTTTTTTTTTGTTGGGGGACAGAAAAGGAGGATAAGAAAGATGCTTTCTGACTATCTGAATTATCAGTTTCTCACATGTGCAATTTTTTAACCTTTCTCCGATTCCATTTTTTCAGAAAGTTTCAAGAAACTTATTTTTGGCACAAAGTTTTTGACTTAAGACAATGTCAGAGAAAGGAGAAAAAATTTTTTGTGAGCTGTATGATTAGGTCAATCAGTATAATAAGAGCCCCTCCTTGGATGAAAATTAAAAAAAAAAAAAAAAGGAATACATAATACTTAAACATAATTAAATTATGTATTTAAGTATTATGTATTACCAAATGTATTATTATTATTATGTTTTGATGTTGATTTTTTCGGATTACTATATTTGGGGGGGGGGGGGGGGGGGAGGGGAGGGGGAGATGTTGAATATTGCAAGAATATCTTTTCCCATTTCATGGCAAAAATAAAAAAATGATAAGAATTTGACACATAGCACCTTTATTATTTGCACTCTTTACTTGACTTTCTGAACTTGAACTAAATTTGCCAGAATGACTATGACGACGAGGGACTTAGACCTGGTCGAGTCATCTGATCGAGTGGAGTCGACAGTGGATCAATTTGATGTGGGTTGGAAAGTTGATCAATTCTATGTCCATTCGATGACGGTGGACCCAACATATCGATCTTGTCAAACAGACTCAGATGACTAGTTGTACTCGACACTGTCGGAATATCACATCGATTACCCATTTCTTTTTTCAATTTCATTCGTCGATTTTGAAACCAAATTTTAATTTGACGTTCAGTGAGACATAGTTCATTTGAAATTTCGATTCGACGTTTCCTAGACAGGTACTTGTTGTAGTGGAACTCTTTCTCCAGTTCCAGAGTTTGGAACCTGGTGTACGTCTGTCGTGTTCTCTTGCTACCTCCAGTCTTGCTGTCTGAAAACAGAAAAAAAATATGTAAGAACAGCCATATTCCAGTCCATGATACTTGAGAAGATTTATATTGTATCATATTCTTTTGTTGTATATATTTTCCCAATCTATGAATTTCCTATTGGTTTTCAATTTCCGTATATCTAATGATTATCAGAAAATTGGCCAAACGGAAGCGGGGAGCTTAACACAACAACTTCTGTTATTAAACTACCATTTTAATGAATGTATTGATGCGAAAGTTTATACGTAAATATTCAAAACCCCATAAGGTCGACACCTATTAATTTTCATGGAAAGACAGAGGTGAAAAGGAGGATCGGAGGGAGGGGGGGTGGGGGGGTAGGGGGGCGCACACAAAAACCGTAATAACTGCCGATGTAATGAATCTATCAAAATTTAATATGAAGATTCAGAAGGCCCTATGTAGGTTTTGGTTTCGAAGGGAGGGCGAAAAGATAATTGATTAATTTGTTGTGGGGAAGTATTACACCTTTAGTATGACTTCTCTCAGATTTTAATATTTTATACTAGCCGGCTTTCGAGCTTGCCCTCTTCATCAACCAATAGTTTCGTGTCGATAATGCCTGAAAATAAATAGGTGTCGTCTTTAGAGGGTTCTGGATTCACATCTAAAATTTTGTGTCGATATATTAATTCAATCGGGAGTCATCGTGTTTACAGACACACACACACACACAAACAGACAAACATTTTTTTCATTTTTGGAATTTAGAGAACTGGGAACATGAAATTTTGGTGAAAACTCCGATCAACATAACCTCTCCGATAGTCGGGGAAGTAAAATCTAATTTTATTATTGTATGTTAGCCGGCTTTCGTGGTTGATCTCATCGTTAGGCAGCCTGATAGCACATGTTTTTAAAAAAAATTACAATTTGAAAAATTTGTAATTAAAAAAAAAATACAATTAAATACAGGTTTTCTCTCAGATAGGGTACGGGAAGAACATATCTGTACTGTACATATATGCACATACTTATCTGTACATAAAATATTAAATTGATAATTATTTTAATAGTTTTTTTTTTTAAATTTGTATGTATTGGATAGCTTTATTTTATTTATTGCTTTACTTTTTAAAATGTTTTATGGGATTGCCTGATGATGAGGACAACCTCGAAAGCTGGCTAGCATAAAATAATTAAATATGTGAGAGGTCAGACTAAATTTTCATCTTGCAACCTGTGAAAAGCCTTTTAAAAAAAAATTTCAATGATGATTTTCTGGAAAACGGACAATCGAAGAGAAAATGATCACAGCGAAACAACTTTTAGACTAACATTATCTGAGAAAGTAACATCCATTGACAGACCAAGTAGAAGGGTCGAGTGACTTGAAATGTCCCTGATCAAAAAGCTAATCCGGATTAATGAGGTTCCCTCCATTTTTGAGAATGAGACGGCAGAACATTTTTTTCCGTTTCCCGGAGATTAATAATAAGGGTCATCAAAAAATTTCTTGTGACTCACACCCCCAAAATAATTTTCTGGCTACACCCTTGCTAGGTAAAACTATCCAAAATGTCTGCTCTAGGCTAGAGAATTGATTTTGTTGGCAAGCCTGTACAAGTCCCCCTCTAGATGCGAACAAAGAAGGCAGCGCTGCACCCCTCCATTGTCAGAACTAACAACTGCTCTTTCCCACCCCACCTTCAGGCAATGTAAATATCCAGTTGGCGTCAACTGTATTCGGAAAAAAAAAATCTAATTTAAATTTATATTTCAAAGGATAAATCAAATATTTATCAATAATGAACATATAATAATTGTAGAGCAGCTTTTAGGTAGTCGTCTCTTTGGCTACGCCACTGGGGGTTCCCAGCTCTCCCATGGCTACGCCCTTAATCAAGTATCAAATGAGCTTAACAATATGGTTACGTATACCTGAAGACTATGACTGATAGAATTTTTATGTCGAAGGAAGTGTTGCATGTAGTAGATAGAGGGAGAAGGGGGAGGGGGAGGGGGGGGGGGGGGGGTCGGGGGTCGAATGTAAAAATAATATAACTAATGTATGAAATTAAAAAAAAAAAAAAATAGGAATAATTTTGGAATGGCAGTCATCTTGGTGTTTATAGATTCTTAGAAAATGTAATAACTTGATAACCATAACGAGTCCATACTTAAGTATATAGCTAAATTTGGCAGCCTACTTCTATTTCAAAAAATATATAGGTAAATGTCATATGATTTGCTCGTGTCGCATAAATTTCGGGTAGCAGAAAAAGAACGAAAAGTGCAGAAATGTAGCAAATGCAATGTTGTTGAACCATCCAAAGTGCAAGAACCTCAACTCGTTTTGTCATCTTTACATTGTGTTTCATCTCCTCTTCAAAGCAGTTACCTGGCAGTCTTCTGTCATCTTGCCAAATTTCTTATGTAAAGATTTGTTTATAAGTGTTAACTGCGGTAGATCGACCAAGAAGAATCTCTTTTTCGACCTCTGTGGTTCTACCGCAGTCGACCATCAAATATTACTAAGTCTTGATTTGATCAATGAGGAAAAAATAAAAAAAAATGTATACTCACCCAATTTCTGTGATGGCTTCATCCATGGGTACATGTTTGGGTTGTCCATCGTCATATCCTGTTCCATGGAGGAAGGACACTGACCTTGAAGTCTTGTCTCACTCTCAGCGACGGCCAGGGGAATGGCGGCATTGTTGTTATCTTCGGGAGGTCCACCGAAGCAGTTCTTCTGCAGAGGTACCTCACATGGTGGCTTGTTGAAGTCTTCCGACGTATGTTGCTGTTGTTGACTGTGGAAGAAGTTGATGAACTCCTTCTCTGGTAGCGTTGAAGAACATTCTGGAGATTGTGACTCTTCCCTCTTCACTTGGTACTGATGCGGTCGTTGATATCCATGCACTAAGGTTCGTTGAAGTATGGACTCCTGCTGACTGCAATATGTCGTCTCTTTGGGCGGATAATAACTCTGATAGTTATTGCAATTGTAATTATTGTATTGACTGAAACTATAATCGTTCCAGTAATCAGTCTGATTGTCCAAGTAGGCGCTCATATTCAAAGAGATTAGTTTCGGATTATCGCATGAGAAAAGGGATGACTGAAAAATAAATATTAAAAAAAAAAAAGTGAAAAGAGAAAATAAGAGAGGACTTAACCCTTGGTGTACCCCTACCGCGAAACGAATCACACTTTAGGGCAGTGTGAACACTTCACAGGAGCGACGTGAAATGATTTGTGTGGATGGTAGATGGTGGAAATGTCTCTATCCCCCCTTTTTCCATTGGGGGGCCTCTGCTCTATTCACAAAGTGACCCCCTACCCCCCTCCCCCATCTGCCGCCTCCAACTATTGTCCCCCCTCCTACTCCACCCGGCCCAACTCCGTGATTCACCCCCTGGTCCTAACAAACCAATGATAAGCTTCATTACTGTGACGTATTTTTTTTGCAATTTTGAGATTTTTAGTGTTTTTTAAACATGTTTTACTGATACGGTTCAATTTTGAAAATATTTTACGAGTGTCGAGGAGTCGAAGATTCCAGTACGAACAAAAGGAAGAACTACAAAGGAAAACTTGATGGAGAACTAAAAATTGTTTACTTCTTCAAGAGACTTAATTGAAGAGACATCTAGGAGGTAGCGTGCTAGCCTACTAAGCTCAAGATCGCGGGTTCTCTTCCTATCTGGGAGATGATAAAACCTTCAGCACGCTGTCCTTCGGATAGGACGTAACGGTCTCGAGCCCGTGCGGTGTCACTCGTTAAAGACTCCTACCCTAGGTGAATAAACCTAAATAGGCAACACTTAGGTCTCCCCTAATAGAGTGAGCTCATGTCCACAAGAGCGACGAATGAGCGCGAACTCTAGGACGCTTCAGTTAAATGAAATAAGCTATTATATGCACAATAATAATTGAGATAATAAATGCTAAAAACTGAAAATTTGCAAAAAATTGCAGTAAAAAAAATAAGTCGTTGAATCACCGGCAATGTACTTCGGCAGCGCAAATTTATCAACTCTTCTCGCTCTTCCTTTGAATCGAAAAATATCGATTTGGTTGAAAATAAATAAAGTTGATTTTCCTTAAATACCAGAACAAGTGTAGCATAACATAATATGCTGATTATTATCGTGCGAACGGACAACAATATTTTGAATGGCATATCTCGAATTTTTAACGAACGTTTTAAGACTGTAGAGATTCGCCAATACTACTGCTGAAGTATTATTCCTTGATGAGCGCCAAGAATTTGATGAAGGGTGTTATTCAAGATTGTGAAATAAAATAATCAAAAGAATAATCGATTAAAATTGGATACAAAAATTCCAGAAAGTTGTAAGTCTGGAAGGGCAGATGTTGAATGGTAATATTAATCAAGAGGTCCTGCCCTTACGAGAAGGGGAGGGACGGGACCCTGCGCTGATCCGGGGGTGTGCCTCGGATTAGGGGGCGAGCTCTCGCCTTTGTCTGTCCGTCCGTCCGTCTGATTTCAGCCATTTTGACAATCTTTAGGGGGTAAGAGCTACGGGAGTGTTCAAAGGGAGGAAATCCGAACCCATGCTCTCGGTCTCATTTCGCAATGCCTTCATTCATTTTTCGTTTACTTTCTAAAGCTCCGCACAGACATGTCATATCTACCATGGCTGACAGATCGGGTTTCCGACCTACCACCTCACCCTTTTGTGAAAAAATTCATTATCTATTTATATATGCTATATGAAGTATAAGGGAAGATATGTAATCGGTCCAAAAATCCAAGTTAAGTTTTCACCAGAATATCAATGATTCAATAAATTTAAAAAAGTAGGTCTATGAGTTTGTAGTGTGAACGCGATAACTAACAATGATATAGATAATGAATGTCGATACATACAAGGGAAGATAGGATTAGAGGGAGGCTTAACACAATATCTCAAGTGTCATTGTAATAAATTCATCGACAAACAAAAATTCATATGTAAATTCCAAACCCCATAAGGACGACACTTATTAATTTTCTGCGGAATCGGCATAAGGGAAGGGACGATCAACTCAAAAACCCCCAATGACTACCGATGTATTAAATGAATCTGCATGAAATTTCACATTTAAAGTCAAAACCACATGAGGACAACCTGTGGATTTTCAGCGAAATCAACCGTAGGAAACGGGTGTTCAGAGGAGATCAACTCAAAAACTGTAATAACTGCTAATGTAATGAATTTATCTAAAAATTGAAGAATCTAAAAATTTAGTGTGAGTCTATAAGCCCCTATGTAAAGCAACTATAACTGTGTAAGTCAACATTGATTATTAGCGCATAAGGACGACTGGTTTTGGAGCGGGAGCGAAAAATTAATTGATTAATTACTTCATTGGAAATAAATTGCCGGTGATTCACCAACAACTTTTATTAAATTTTTAATTACATAACTTCCTCCATACAACGCATAGCTGGCAATGTACAAACAAATGTAGCATTTTCAAGTATTGGTGTAAACTTCAATCCTCCAAATCTGCATGGTTGACATAGATCGAGGTGGTTTTTGCTCGAGTAGCCTCCTACAAGAATGCACAGTTCGATTCGGAAAAGGCGAGTGGTCAGCTGCGTTGGGCCAGGTGTGAAAGTAAACATCAATCTTACTTCGTATCTACCGCACTGGCACAACGAGGGTCACTCGTCCAGTTCTCTCGATGTCTCCTCCCTACCTCAGCACACTCAAATATACCGTGAAATTTCATTTATGAATTAGTATAATGTACTGCCAAAAGTGACCAAGTCAAAAATTTGCCAAATTGAGATAATGTGCCCAAGTCGTTTAAACGCCTGTTACCTTTATGGAAAAAAAAGCCCAAGTCCTAATACGTAGCTGATCATAACTTTCTAGCATGGGCCAAAAATGACCAAGTCTTTTAGATCAAAATCTATACAGTTAAAAGTGTCCAAGTCTAGTTATTCATTTTTACTTGATAGCGTAGGTAAATAATACTTGAAAAAGGAATATGTTAAAATATAAATAAAATATAAAAATACAGATTTTACCCATGAGATAAAACTTAAAAATGTAATTTACCAACAGTAGTACCCATTTGACTTGGTCACTTTTGGCAGTACACCCAATTATATTATAATTGATACAAATAATTTAGTATGAGGATTTAGGATTCCCTATGTAAGTCAACTGTTGAATATTAGCGCAAACGGTCTGCTAGTTTTTCAAGGGGAGCGAAAAGTTAATACGTTCTGGGGAAGTACATTGCCGGTGATTTTCGATTTTTTTTTTTTTTAACTTGTAATTCTTCCAAAAGTTCAGCCTTTCGCCAAATAGTTGAAGACAAGTTTCGGTAATTTGGCAAAAGCTAGTTTCATTTTTTATTATGTGGGTCAACGTTATGGCAAAATGTGAAAAATACGTTGAATGAGGCAAGAAGTAATGTTACAGTACGGTGTGCGGGCATCAATTGCAGTATATCTTCAACGATGACAGCTGCACAAATGAAAGTCCTAAGAAAAGTGGACAATAGCTCGCATGGAGACATAAACATTTCACTTTTCTTACAGAGAAAGACTTTTCCTTTCAGTTTGTTTGTGCGTTTCAATTCGTTCCAGACTTCGTTTTCACTTTTGGTTTTGTCTTTGGATACTGGCTGTGAAGGGTACACACACAACAGAGATAGTGTTTACAAGGCAGTCTAGGTACGTCTTCGGGCTGAAGACTGGGTCACGGGAGGGATCAAACGAACCGACAAACTCCAGGCAAAAGATACCATAAAATATGACCAGGTTGGAGTTATTTATGAGCCGATGACATATATCTTACTAGAAGCTACTTGGATGCACTTTACCTCATGTCTCCAGACACTCTAAAATATCTCCAGAGGGTTGGACTAACGGGTCTTCAAACGCTGATCCTGGACTGCGCTTGCTTGAACCTTCCGACATTGGCATTTAGCAAGAATTAGGTAGAGTTCTTAGGTGCCGCCAAGCAACGGTTTGTGCACAAATATCAGAATATAGAATATTCTTCAAGATATTCTATAAAGGCTGTTAAGTTAGATATTATGACTCATGCCCGGGCTTTAACTACGAGGTCATATCGCCTACTACCAGAGCACTCTTTCGTCACTCTGGTGAACATGAACCCTACTCTACTGTGGGAGTCCTAAATTTTGCCTACCCTAAATTTTTATTCACCTAGGGTAGGGGTCTTTAACGAGTACCTGACTTCGTACAGGCTCGGGTATCGCTTAACGTCCCATCCGAAGGACGACGTGCTTAAGTTTATTTTACCTCCCAGATAAATTAAACTAAGGGCCTCGGTCGAGTTTCGAACCCACGATCTTGAGATCAGAAGACAAGCACGCATACCACTGAGCTACCGGCGCCCTCTATATATATAAAGGCTGCTGTTTCAATAAATTGCAGTATGCAATATGATTTTCTTTTCTGGGGGTGTTTAGGAGTCCTCCGGGTGTTTAAAAAACAAATCAAAAAACCAGAACAAAAAATCCCAAAATTTTTCATGGACGGATTGAAAAGATAGATGGGGAGGGATTTTGGAAAAATGTTTCTCAAAAATGTGATGAGGTAGAAAAATGAATATAGGTGATTAAACCATAACAAAACTTTGTTATACCAACCACTTTTGTACAGACCACTCTCCTTCCCCCCCTCCCTCCTCTGTTATACCCAGTAATGATTGTAATGGCCACGTCACATGTATTCACATACACTCAAGATCGCGAGTTAGAAACCCGGCTGAGGCTCTTAAGTTTTTTATTTGGTTGGTGAAATGATTCCCCTATCCTAGGTGAATAAACCTTAGTATAGATGTTGATTAGCGACTGTAGATTCTAATTGTAGGAATATTGAGGGTCAGTCAAAGATGGAAGAAAACACTATTGAAACGCCAACGTTTCGATATATTTTATATCATCATCAGGGCCTACAAACATGGGGGGGAATCAAGATTAGAATTAGAATTAAACAAAATTAGTGTGTTGATAAACATTACTGAACGTCTATTTTAACTTTTTTTAAACTGAATATCTGCGCATATTTTGTGCGTTTGTGTGTTGTCTATTTTGGTACCCCTGGTGGTTGTTGGCTGCAAAAATTGGCCTTTGAGGATTTTGATTCTTATTAAATTGATTCTCCCTCCATGAATCATTTTGTGGACGTCTAACTTCCGTGTTGAATTGATTCCTATTATCCCTATAATTATTTTCAAATTCTCTATGATTGCTTGAAAAATTTTGATCCCGGTTATTTACACTCCTGTTCGCCCCCCTTTCTGAAAATCTCCCTTGATTATTACTATTGTTACCCCAATGTCTATTTTAACTTTCAGTAATGTTTATCAACACACTAATTTTGTTTAATTATTATTCTAATCTTGATTTGTAGGCCCAGATGATGATATAAAATATATCGAAACGTTGGCGTTTGAATAGTGTTTTCTTCCATCTTTGACTGACCCTCAATATTCCTACAAACCATAGTATATTTTTCCAGAGGTGTCTTCTTTTTGATTTTTTGACAATTTTTCGGGACACTTTCACGTCCCTTCTCCTGGAAATCAGTAGGTTAGAAGACATGAAATTCCAGTAAACACTCAACATCGAATTTCTGACCGATTCCATAACTTCCCCGTAGAGGAAGAAAGACCTCATCTGTCTGAAGAGTCAAACTTCAGGTTCAAACTTCCCACTGACCACCAGAAGCACTCGGCTACCTCATTGATTATAGTTTTGCAAGCAGTTGAATTTTGGATACTATTGTGAGTTTAAGAAAGAAAATCTTGTATTCCAGGTATACATCCCCTCCAAAAAAAAAAAAATGTTGAAAGAAGATCAAATGAATAGAAAACAAGATGGCAGAGAGGAAAGCCGTCTGTCTGTCTGTTGTACAGAGATCATTAGTCAATCCGGAAGAACGGGGGTGTCTTCAGAGGCACAAGGAACAAAGAACAGGGTTCGAATCCTCCTCAGTCAAACCGTACATATCTACTTTTTAACCTATTGATTAATGGAGGTCACATGGGGTGTCTTATATGGCATACTCTGTATTCGTTACAATATTTCAAAGTCGTCGGTGAACATCGGCAACGTACTTCCCCAATTCAAATTATTGGGTAATCATCTATATTTTCGCTCTCTCTAAAAAAACTCGTCTCTTTTTCGGCCAACTAGGCTGAAAACCTTATCCAGGATTTATCAATCACTATATTAAATATAATGTCTTGTTGTTATATCCATTTTACTGGTAGACATCAGCACTTTACCCGGAACAGCTTTCTGGCAGAACTCGGTATTTAAATTTTCGGGTATCCGGTTTTTGGTTTGAGATCCTATCTGGGAGCTTGTGAAGATCTGGAAAGAGAGACCCGGGTATGAAACAGCATGGTTACAGACTTGGATTCAAGTCGGGAACGGTTGGAACCCTGAAATGAGCAAAAAAAGGAAGAGTCCACCAAATAAAGAGATCAATGGTTTAGAGGGAGCGCAAAAACTTACATGTGAATCGGGGGGTAGCCCAAAAATCAGAGATTATGATTTGCAAAAACAGAAAAAAAGGGTGCACCAAATAAAGAGATATAGGTTTAACAGGAGAGCGGAAACTTATGTGTAAGACTGGCTGTAGTCTCAAATTCCAGATATCGAAGACCTTTCAAAAAAGCAAAAACCATAAGGTAAAGGTCTATAAAATGAAAAGATCAAGGGTGTAGCAGGAGAGCGGAAACTTATGTGTAAGATGGGCTATAGCTTCAAATTCCAGATATCGAAGACCCTTCAAAAAAGCAAAAACATAAGGTAAGGGTCCATAAATTGAAAAGATCAAGGGTCTAGCAGGAGAGCGGAAACTTATGTGTTGAGTCGGGGTGTTGCCTCAAATTCAGAGGTCGAAAAACCTCAAAATGCAAAAACAGAAACTAAAAGTCCACCCATTCGATGTTTTTGAGGGAGAGCGAAAACATGAGCACAACACCTACTAATTTTCAGCCAAAGACCGAGGAGGGTCAACTAAGAAACCCTCATAACTGGCAAACTACCTACTAATGAACATACCAAGACGTATTTTATAAATGGATTGAGAAGTTGCTGAGTAGAATGTTTATTGATTTTCGGGCAAATTTGCCGAAAAAGAAAACAGTTTTACCCTTCTAAGTAGAAAAGAGGTAGCAATCTTTCTGCCCGTGTTTCGAGTACACAAAAACATTGGAAACAATAAAACGAAACTATGTCTCTCTCGTGATTGCATTTTGCAGAAAAGTCCAATATTACTGCGAACTAATGTTTTGTAAAATATCATTGATATCTGCAATGCAATTATGAAGATCCTACGGTTTAGCTGGAGAGGAACAAGTGATCCGATAGAGTGATCATCAGTGATGGACCATTTGAGGCACTCTTACAATGAGGACTCTTCTCATTGATAACCACTATAATGTGCCGCTACTCCAACCTGTGTCTGCCACAATGTGGCCTCCATAAAGACAACTAATGGTTGCATTCCGTTCCGCAACTTTTCATAACTGCAGCTCACAATTGCACATTTTTTCCTCTTCGCATTTCGATAATGTGTTCCACTGGATTGAAGGGGACAGGATAATTTGTACGATGAGGTTATTGATTTCTTGATACTTCTGTTTACGTTTTTGTAAACCTCTTTGGCGTGGGCAGAGAATTATTAAAATATGCCAAAAAGCACACTTTTGTCCATCTATTCCTAACTCGACTTTTTGGGTTGGATTTAATTTTTAAAAGATTCATCTCTGCTCATGGTAGCCTCTCTTCATATCTGATTGAATCCCAACTACAAACAATACTGTTGTAAGGATTTTTCAGAAATAAAGTGAGATTTGGGGCCACAAGGCCAACCTAGCCCAATGGGAAATGTTTATGATTTTTAAAATTCTCTGTCCCATTTCTAGTAACTGAAAACATTTTTTTTCAGAGATATTCCAACCCATTTTTACACTTTTAACCTGGGTTAAAAAGTTAAATTCCTGGAAGGCAAAATATACCTACATATATAGGTCGAAGCAATAAAAGGTCAGGGCTTGACGGTTTTAAGCTGTTCTGCAAGTGCCGAAATATACAACCCACCAATAAAGCAATGCCGATGCATCAGCGACAAAGATAACATTTTAGCGGCAAGTAATAAATAAATAAAAAAATAAATGTGCCATGAGAGGATCTTGAGAAACAGGTATCCATTTTTTCTTAGGTTTAATTTTTTTCGTGTGTCGCATTTATTCGAAGGAAAATTTCTATAAACTGTAGATCATAATAATAATTATTTTTGATGGGACTGAATCTAATATACAATTTACAATTTGTTAAGTATAATTATTTAAATAAATTTACAAACTAAAAAATAATATTGAATAATAAGTGCATACTGTTGCATTATCTTTGTGGAAGAATAACAATAACTAAGCTTGAATATTCAACAATAAAGAGGGTGCCGGTAGCTCAGTGGTGTGCGTGCTTGCCTTCTGAGCTGAAGAACGTTCGAAACCCGATCGAGGCCTTTTGTTTATTTTATCTGGGAGGTAAAATAAACATAAGCACGCCGTCCTTCGGATGGGAAGTCAAGCGATGGTTCAGAGCCTGTACGATGTCAGGTACCCCTTAAAGACCTCTCCCTACCCTAGGTGAATAAAAGTTTAGGGCAGCCAAAATTTAGAACTCCCAATGTAGAGTCGGTCTCATGTCCACCAGAGTGACGAAAGAGCGCTCTGGTAGTATACGTTATACACCTCGTAGTTAAAGCCCGGGCATGAGTCATATAACCTAACCTTCAACAATAAATAATAATAATCTATATAAATAAAGCTGAAACGGGGTGTGTTTGTGTGTTTGTTTGTTCCAGCATCACGCCCAAACCGCTGGACGGATCTTCATGAAACTTCACATGTAGCATTCTTTTGAGCCCGATTGAAAAATAGGCTATCTGGCGTCCCAAAATTTTTAAACGGGAGGTGGGATTGTAAGGGGGGCCTAACTACATACTGGCTGTGGAGTCCGCCGTTGCAAAGGACACTTGGGAGGGGGGGGGGGGGGGGGTATGCTTAAATATAAAGATATGGGTAGATCATTACCTAATGGTCGGATTGTCATGGAATTTTACATGTAGTATTCTAAAGGTCAAATTGAAAAATAGGGTGGGTGACGTCACAACATTTTGATCAGGAGGGGGGTTGTGGGGGTAGCCCTAAATATAATGATACCGGTAGCTCATTAACGAATGGACGGATTGTCATGAAATTTTATATGTAGTATTCTTGAAGGCCAAATAGAAAAAAAAAGTGTGCGACGTCACAAAATTGTGAACGGGAGGGGGGTTGTGGATTTTTGAACTGAGCCCTATCCCCGGAACTCCCCCCGCCCCTCAGCCGATATCGCTGAAATTTAACAGGTTATGTCCTAACTGGATTTTAGTTTTAACTACGAAATTTGATGTCGATACATTCATTACATCGGCAGTTATTGGGATTTTTGAATTGAGCCCCCACCCCGGAACTCCCCCCTCCCCTCGGCCGATATCGCTGAAATTTGACTGGTTATGTCCACCGTGAATGTTATTTTTAAATACGAAATTTGATGTTGATACATTCATTATATCGGCAGTTATTGGGATTTTTAAATTCAGATT
The DNA here is from genome assembly GCA_963662175.1 of Aradus depressus. NCBI lineage: Eukaryota > Metazoa > Arthropoda > Insecta > Hemiptera > Aradidae > Aradus > Aradus depressus. The sequence continues at coordinate 33,821,259 of OY759223.1, forward strand.
CGCTTATCCACCCATTCTCTTCCACCGGCTTCTATACGTCTATACTGAAACGGGGTTTGTTTCTATGCTTCTTCCAGCATCACGCCCAAACGGCTGGACGGATATTCATGAAACTTCACATGTAGCATCCTTTCAAGACCGATTGAATAATAGGCTATGTGGCGGCCCATATATTTCGAACGGGAGGGGGGGCTGTAAGGGGGGCTAAGCATAAAAATAGTGCTAACTCATTAATTAATTGTCGGATTGTCATGAAATTTCATATGTAGTATTCTTAAAGGCCTAATAGAAAAAAAAGTGTGTGACGTCACAGCATTGTGAACGGGAGGACGGTTGTGGATTTTTGAACTGAGCCCTTTCCCCGGAACTCCCCCCTCCCCTCAGCCGATATCGCTGAAATTTGACAGGTTATGTCCTAACTGGATTTTAGTTTTAAATACGAAATTTGATGTCGATACATTCATTACATCGGCAGTTATTGGGATTTTTGAATTGAGCCCCCACCCCGGAACTCCCCCCTCCCCTCGGCCGATATCGCTGAAATTTGACTGGTTATGTCCACCGTGAATGTTATTTTTAAATACGAAATTTGATGTTGATACATTCATTATATCGGCAGTTATTGGGATTTTTAAATTCAGATTCGCTTATCCACCCATTCTCTTCCACCGGCTTCTATACGTCTATACTGAAACGGGGTTTGTTTCTATGCTTCTTCCAGCATCACGCCCAAACGGCTGGACGGATATTCATGAAACTTCACATGTAGCATCCTTTCAAGACCGATTGAATAATAGGCTATGTGGCGGCCCATATATTTCGAACGGGAGGGGGGGCTGTAAGGGGGGCTAAGCATAAAAATAGTGCTAACTCATTAATTAATTGTCGGATTGTCATGAAATTTCATATGTAGTATTCTTAAAGGCCTAATAGAAAAAAAAGTGTGTGACGTCACAGCATTGTGAACGGGAGGGTGGTTGTGGATTTTCAAACTGAGCCCCCTCCCCGGAACTCCCCCTTCCCCTCAGCTGATATCGCTGAAATTGACTGGATATGTCCTAAGTGGATTTTAGTTTTAAATACGAAATTTGATGTCGATACATTCATTACATCGGCAGTTATTGGGATTTTTGATTTGAGCCCCCACCCCGGAACTCCCCCCTGCCCTCGGCCGATATTGCTGAAATTTGACTGTTTATGTCCTCCGTGAATGCTAATTTCAAATACGAAATTTGATGTTGATACATTCATTACATCGGCAGTTATTGGGATTTTTAAATTCAGATTCGCTTATCTACCCATTCTCTTCCACCGGCTTCTATACTTCTATTCCGAAACGGGGTTTGTTTGTATGTTTATACCAACATCACGCCCAAACGGCTGGACGGATATTCATGAAACTTCACATGTAGCATCCTTTCAAGACCGATTGAATAATATGCTATGTGGCGTCCCAAAATTTCGAACGGGAGGGGGGATTGTAAGGGGGGGCTAAGCATAAAAATAGTGCTAACTCATTAATTAATGGTCGGATTGTCATGAAATTTCATATGTAGTATTCTTCAAGGCCAAATAGAAAAAAAAAGTGTGCGACGTCACTAAATTGTGAACGGGAGGGGGGTTGTGGATTTTTGAACTGAGCCCCCTCCCCGGAACTCCCCCCTCCCCTCAGCCGTTATCGCTGAAATTTGACTGGTTATGTCCTAAGTGGATTTGAGTTTTAAATACGAAATTTGATGTCGATACATTCATTACATCGGCAGTTATCGGGATTTTGAATTTAGCCCCCAACCCGGAACTCCCCCCTCCCCTAGGCCGATATCGCTGAAATTTGACTGGTTATGTCCTTAGTGGATTTTAGTTTTAAATACGAAATTTGATGTTGATACATTCATTACATCGGCAGTTATTTAGCCCCCTCCCCTCAGCCGAAATCGCTGAAATTTGACTGGTTATGTCTCCACAAAATTGTGAAGGGGAGGGGGGGTTGTAAGGGAGGCCTAAGCATAAAAATTGCCCATTAACTAATAGTCGGATTGTCATGGAATTTTACATGTAGCATTCTAAAGAGCCAAATTTAAAAATAGGATGTGTGATGTCACAAAATGTGAACGAGGGGGGGGCTAGGCCTAATATAAAGATAGTGATGTCTTTAACAGACGATCGGAATGTCACGGAATTTGACACATAGTATTCTTAAAGGCTAAATTGAAATATAGGCTATGTGACATCTCAAAATATTGAAAGGGAGGGGGGTTGTGGGGCTAGGCCTAAATATAAAAATATAGATAAGTCATTAACGAATGGTCGGATTGTCATGGAATTTCACATGTGGTATTCTAAAAAGACAAAAACAGAAAAAGGATATGTGACGTCTCAAAATTGTCAACGGGAAGGGGGTATGGGGGGGCAAGCATGTAAATAGTAGTTTCAAAAGCAATATTAAAAAATTGGCTGTGACCCTTTAGGACGGGAGGGGCGAAGGTGCTTTAATGCTGAATGAATCTCACATGGAGCTTTCCTAAAGATGGGACATAGCCCTAATTTTAATAGGGTGGGTTTCCTAAGCATGTATTACCTAGGAGGTCCACCGTTGCACGGTTAATAATAGCTCTCACCAGCGTTCTTAAGCACAAAATAGCTAGGGCATCCGCTGTTGCAAGGCACATACTATCGGTGTTGCCCAGCGTTCCTAAGAACTTAATAGATGGTTGCACGGAGTTGCAAGGCGCATACTATCTAAGGGGACCGGCGTTCTTAAGTAGGAACTAGCTTTGGTTCCAAGTGGTCCTAAGAACTTACTAGCTGGGCTGCCGTTGCAAGGCATATACTACGAGTAGCTGTGTGGCCCAGCGTTCCTGAACACGAACTAGCTGTGGTGCGAAGCATTCCTAAGAACGTAATAGCTGTTGTGCCCAGCGGTTTTAAGCACACAATAACTGTGGTGCCCAGCTGTTCCGAGCAATTACTAGCTGGGGTGGTACGCCGTTGCAAGACCGATACTAGCTGTGGTCATGAGCGTTCTTAAGTACGTACTGGATAGGATGTCCAGCGATGCTAAGTATTTACTAGCTGTTGTTTCCGCCGTTTAAAGGCACATGCTAGCTGTGGTGTCTTCCTTTGAAGGACTATAAGCCTTATTCCACTTGAATAATTAAAAATTATAACATCATGAATGTACTTTCGAAGAATTGAATAGGATTCAAATGAAAGATTAGGAGAAAAATCAAATTTTCCCCGGGCAACGCCGGGTATTACTGCTTGTATGAAAATAAAAGCTTTAATTCAAACAACACTGACACAATATAAGAGGAAAGAAATTAATAAGACAACTTTTAGGAGAAGAAAACAAAAAAAAAATATAAATAATTTAAAATAGATAATAATAGACAAATAGTAATAATAAATAAAGGAAACTAAAATGGTAGAAATAACAATGATAATGATAATTTTAAATAAATATACTAGAATTAATTAAAAGGATATGGGAATAGCGTTTCAGTTTCATCTATTCATCTGTCATTGAACTGGTTACTTGGGGGCCATGGTGGCAGTGCGAGCTAGAGCGTAGGGCTTTGGTCGCATTTGGTTTGCGGGTTCGAATCCCGTCTGGGAGTGAGTTTTATTTTGTAGATAGAACTCCCTCCCGGGGCCATGGATGTCGTAGATAACACATTGACATGGCTAATAGGCACCGTTCATAAAGCCCCCCCCCCCCCCAAAAAAAAAAAAAAAAACTGTTTACTTTCGGCGCCCTACCTATAAAAAAAAAAAAGTGAAAATGATAATAAGAAATAATTAAAGATACATTTTATACATTTATATTGAATACAAAGGAAAAAAAATATTTAAAAAAAGTTGAACCCATTAGTCAAAATACCTTTAATACTTTTGCTGCTACTAGTGGTGCCATCTGTTGAAATAAATTCATAATAAAATACAGGACATTTAACCTTAAATCCCGGGCATGCGTCATAATAACTGAGTAACACGGCCATGTAGCGCTATATCGAATTTCAGACCGATTACATAACTTCCCCTATACGTCGTATAGTTAGGTTAGGTTTTATGACTCATGCCCGGGCTTTAACAACGAGGTCATATCGCCTACTACCAGAGCGCTCTTTCGTCACTCTGGTGGACATGAGCCCGACTCTACTGTGGGAGTCCTAAATTTTGCCAACCCTAAATTTTTATTCATCTAGGGTAAATATACGTCGTATAGCTGAGGATGTAAAAAATTAGTTGAATTTTCATAAAAATGTAATTTTTTGCATCATTTTTACAGTGTACTTAAACGTTTTGACATTTTCGATCTGACAAAATGGGAGAAGAACCCAGGCAGACCCTAAATAGGCAACCATCGGTTACAAAAGGGCTGGAGAATAGGGGCCATGGACACCCTAAGAAGGGGAGTAACCTTTAAAACACATTAGAAACAGGTGAACAGTGCGTTCAGGCGGTCACTGAGCCTGTTAAATGAACCAAGACGAAAGTACAAATCAATCAGGGAACATCGATCATCAGTCGGCCCATATTAAGCTAGTGGATGGTAACATGTGCCATCCGACCCGGAGAACAAAAAAAAAATTATTTTACCGGCCGGTCGTTTCGACGCCAAATGAGCTAGAAACAAAAGGATGTAAGGACGCTCAACTCAACTGCGTCTTCATCAGTGACACTCACCCGTACAGTGTGGAGTCTGATGAAACACATATTCAAATTCTCCTACCAACTTCAGACGTGCACCACTCGACGATCCATAGATACTCAATCCAATGAGCGAGAAATCTACAGGGAAAGAACTGGATTTCATAAAGGACAATGTACTTCCCCAGAACAAATTAATCAATTGACTTTTCATTCTCCCTCTAAAACTAGTCGACCCTTTGTGATAATAAACGGTTCTGGATTCACATATAAAATTTCGTGTCGATACATTCATTCTAACGGGAGTTATGTGTTCATAGACACATAGGCAGTCTTTTTTTTTTCTCCATATTTGGAATTTATAGCTCGGAAAACAACAAATTCCATTTAAAACTCCGCATCGAATTTTTAACCGATTACGTAACCTCCCCTATACTTCGTATATGTAGGAAAGGGTAAAACTGAAATTCATAGAAATAAGCTTACTAAATTAGATTTATTTATTAGATTGTTCTGTGTTTAAGAAGTGTAAGTCGAAGTGATAAAGATATTAATTTTGAAACTATAATCCTTATTATCCTTTATTCATTCCTTGTTATTATTTTAATTAAATTAATAATTGTATTTATTAATATTATTATTTTTGTTCTATTATTTCCAAATATTTATTAATTCATTTTTTTTTTTTAATAGTATTGTTAATTCTAATCAATCTGTGTCAGACTCTAAGAGTTATTATTTGCTTATGTACTCAATATATAAGCTATCTTAATGTAAACATATCCTATTTACCATGTTATGGTTTATCGGAAATAAATATTTTTATTTGTGATGTATAAAATTAAACACATTCAAATTATTAATATTATAAAAATTAATTATATTTATTTGCATAAAAACAAAGAAGCAATTAAATTGGTGAATAATTATAATATAATGAATAATTATAATATAATATAATCTTCATATTATGAAGTCGTATTTGTTTTGGAAAGAGCCAATGAGTGAAAAACAAAAGACGACCATCAGCTGTTCTAATTAGTGTGGACAGTCGAAGTTGTCTGTTGGAGGTGAGAGGTCTGAGTTGAGATGTAGTAGACTTAAGGTGTGGTGAACTAAAAAGGTGGAAATAACATTGAAATATATGCACAAAGGAGGTACTTTTATTTATTTATATGTACAAAATATGTATGTCCAAAAATATAAAACATTGATATAAATAATGGCCAAAATATAAAACGGAAAAAAGATTGAAATCGTTTTAAGAATTTGTAAGTAGTTTGTAAGATTTTACTTTTAAATAGTTTGATTTTTGTTCCAATCTTAGTTTTAATTTTATAATGTAGGTTTAAGTAAATAAACCCAAATATTTCTTCTCGTATTCTATGCTATTCATTTTCCCTGTTAACCCAGTAAGATAATCTATACCTTTGGATTAGATTTAACATTTTTGCTAATTTAGAAAAACAATATGGCATCTTATTATTATATTTAAAAGAAATCCAAATGAAAAGGTTGTTAATTGAATTTTTTTTTAAAGCAATTTTTAAGAAATTGCACGTCTTGAACTTTTGATATTTTTAGGGCCCTTTTCGGAAATTACTGTAGAACTCAATATTTAGTAAGTAAAAGACCATACAATTTCTACAGGAAATGTGGTAATTGTTTATTTAATTATGTTTATAAGTCCGCAAAATCATATTTAATTTAGAAGCAGGAATTGCACAAAATAGCACCGTAGCAAACGTGGCGTAGTCGCCCTCACTCCCCCTGTAAAAAAAAACAAAAACAGTGGCCCTGGAATGCTCCAAGGTATCACGAACCCTCCCCTTCAAGTGAAAACAATTTGAAGGGCCCCCCCGCTCCTGTTGAAGGCACATCCTGGAATGAAGAAACACCGTCAAGTTGGAACTCCATTAATCAGGAGATGTCAGTGAGAGAGGAGGGGGTGGTTGTATTTGTACCCGTTGTATTGTTTGTTTGAAACCTCCCCCCCACCCCCAGCTCTCAAACAACCGCCGTCAAACAACCAACAAATAGGAACCACCTCACACCTCACTGCTGACATTCCAACTAAAATTCATCAATTTACTCGAGCCGCGAATTGGAGATTTTTGACTTGGGTTCAAAGTGTCGTATAAATGGATGTGTTCAAGGAGATGTTTAGCACCTTCATCACCTTTGAAAAACTATTAATAATTATATACAAAAAAAAGTTTTTCGTTTTTTTTTCTGTTGTTTGTGGTTAGTTATTGTATAGTTATACTGATCATATCGCCTACTACCAGAGCGCTCTTCAATCACTTTGGTGGACACGAACCCGACTCTACTTGATGAGAGTCGTAAATGTTACAAACCCAGGTTTAGTTGACTATGGTAGACGCCTTTAACGAGTGTCTGACATCGCACAGGCTCCAGACCATCGCTTAACGTTTTATCCGAAGGACGGCGTGCTCAATTCTTTTTCACCTCCCAGATAAAAAAACTTAAGGGCCGGGTTTCTAATCCGCGATCTTAAGCTCGGGGGCTTTTGAGTCTTCAAGCTTAATTTCGTGTTGAAACATTCATTACAGGCAATTACAGATTTCTTTTTTTTTCATTTTTGGAATCAGGGGTTCGGATAAAATGAAATTCCATTGAAAATTGGTCATCGAATTACTGACCGATTACATAACTTTCCCTATACTTCGTATAGTGAGGAAGTAACTTCAACTTTCTAGGTCAGATGGTTTATTCTCCAGAGAAAAGGACACTCACAGCTCGCTGGAAAATTCCGTTTTCGGTCTCGGGCCTACGTTAGTCTAAAAGGGGAACATGGAAAAGTATCATTTGTTTTTAGATAGTTATTATGACTCATGCCCGGGCTTTAACTACCAGATCATATCGCCTACTACCAGAGCGCTCTTTCAACACAGTTCTACATTTTGCCTACTCTAAATTTTTATTCACTTAGGGCAGAGGTCATTAACGAGCACCTGACATCGTACAGGCTTGGGACCATCTCTTAACGTCCTATCCGAAGGACGGCGTGCTTAAGTTTATTTTACTTCGCAGATAAAATAAACTAAGGGCCTCGGTCGGGTTTCGAACCCACGATCTTGAGCACAGAACGCAAGCACGCACACCACTGTGCTACCCGCGCCCTCTATAAGGACTAAGGACAGAAATGAGTATAACCCCCCCCCCCCCCCCCTTTCTAAGCGCCACTATTTCCAAATGGATATAATTTTCTCATAACTCCTGATAAATCCAATTTTATCTAATTTTTAAAGACAGTTCAGAGGATGATCCAATGGGAGATAGCTGTCCGATCCTTGCTAATGTCTTTCTGAGGACCATTAGTGGGATATATGGCACTATGACAAGGGAAGGACGTGGAAATCAGGAAAAATGGACACTCCAAGAGGAAGAAGACACTCATTGGCTGGCTCCTGTTTGGTCACTGTGGGACAACAACACTATTGGGAGCTCTTTCGTTGCTCTGACGGGCATCTATCTCCCATCGTACCTTGACATTGTACAGGCTCGGGACCATCGCTTAACATCCTATCCGAAGGACGGCGTGTTCTGTTCACATTAAGGTACAAAAGTTCGAAGGCAAAGTTGTTGAGGGGAATGTGTGTGTCGGTGAACACTACAACTCCTGATAGAATGAATATATCGATACGAAATTTAATATTTGTATACAGAACCCCATAACAACGACACCTATTGATTTTCAGCCAAATCGGCCGAAGTGAAGGGAGGATTAGGGGGGAGGCTTAACACAAAAAGTCTAGTAATGAATTATCGTCACAAAATTTGGTTTGAGGATTTAGAAGCCTCTATGTGAGTGAACTATTATTTAGGTTAAACAGATTGGTTTTGGAGGGGAAGCGAAATGTTAATTGATTCCATAATAGTCAATGCTCCTTATTATGTCTCCAACAAAACTCTTCACACTGACCTTAACGTACCTTTTGTCACCAAAGTCGCTAAATCCAAGTATAAAAAATTATTTTCCCTTCTTATTTCCCACAATAATGCTCTAGTCCGTGCTCTTCATTCTGCCAAACTTCCTCAACGAGCAGCAGTGACAGTGACAGTGATTAGTTACAAATGAGAGGAAATCAGTGACTGCGGAGTTTTACCACTGGGTGATTTCTCCCCAATTGACATTTTGACATTGCCATTATCTCTCGATTAGCACATTTGCTTGTTGCATTTATTTTTATACAGTTGTAAATATGAGTTTGTAAATAAAATAAATAAATAAATAAATGGGAGCCATGGTGGCCGTGCGGGCTAGAGCGTAGGGCTTTGGTCGAATGGTCTCTCCATGGTTTGCGGGTTCGAATCCCGTCCGGGAGTGAGTTTTATTTCGTAGATAGAACTCCCTCCCGGGGCCATGGATGTCTTAAATAATTAATAAATAACACACTGACATGTCTAATATGCATCATACATAAGGCCAAAAAAGAAAAATGATTATTTCATTATGGGGAAGTATAATGTCATTTTTATACTGCAACCTGTGAAATAATCATTTTTATACCGCAACCTGTGAAATAAATATTTTTATACCGCAACCTGTGAAATAATCATTTTTATACTGCAACCTGTGAAATAATCATTTCTCACTATCAGCCATCTTTACATTAAAAGTTAGTTAAAAGAGCGTTCTTTCGGCGCTCTGGTGGACATGAGCCCGACTCTACAACGGGAGTCCTAAATATTGCCTACCCAGGTTGATATACCTAGGGTAGAGTGCTCTTGGTACGTTCTAGTCTCATATGTTTATCTGCAACAATTAACTGTGATTTCCCTAGTTTTATCTGATATAAAGTAGCAGTTCTTTGCTTCACAGATAACAAAACTGTGTTCTCCTAGGTTCTGGTCTGTGAGCAGACAGACACACAGAAGCCATGTTTCAGACATGCTTCTTTCTTCAGGGCTGTCACTCACCCGTCCTCCGTAGAGTCAGACAGTTGTTAATTTCGCATTGTTTCCCTGTGACTCTGTCAGCAGCCAATAGTCTCGGGAAAGGGGGCTCTCCACCCCCTCAGACTGAAGGGAGAAAATGGAATTCCAGAGTGCGAGAGGGGGGGGGGGGGGAACAGAAAAAGAAGGGGAAGGGGGGAAAAAAGGAAAGAGCCAGCCAAGAGAATTAGTTTGACTGTTCTCTGTTCGAGTTGAGGATGATGAATGGAAAGTCGAACCTATTGGGAAAGTCAGGTTTGGCTCCCAACCCTACCAATGTGGTATTTCCTCACAAGGAGGAGACAGGTTTTCACATCCTAAAGCCCTTTTCACTAATAAGAAAAAAAAAGTAATCGGTGAATCACCGACATTATATTTTCCCAGAAAGGATTAATCAATTAACTTTTCACAAATTCATTACATCGGCAGTTATTAGGTTTTTTTGAAAAGAGCCCCCTCCCCTGAACCCCCCTTCCCTTCAGCCAATATCGCAGAAATTTGACAGATTTTGTCCTCATTGGGTTTTGACTTTAAATATGAAATTATACAAATGAGTAGGAAACAAAACATGGCTCTCAGCTGTTTTTGAATTAGTGTAGAGGAGTCAGAGGTGTGTAGTCTGGGTTGAGGTGTGAAGGTGGACAGAGAGTTGTTGTTTAGGCTTAAGATGTGATGAACTAAGTAGGTGTGAATTAACAGTAAAATTGATGCGCAAAGAAGGTACTGTTATTTATTTATAATTACAAATTATATATGCCCAAAAATATATAACTTTGATTTGCAGAATGGCCAAAATATAAAACAAAAAAAAAGGATTGAAGTAGTTTTAAGAATGTAGTTTTTACGATTTTTCTTTTGATTTTTGTTTCAATGTTTAGTTTTTAACTTTACAATGTAGATTTAAGAAAATAAACCCAATTATTTGTTCTCGTGAATTCTATGCTATTAATTTTCCCTGTTGGCCCATTAAGATAATTTGAAAACCTTTGGATTAGATTTTATATTTTTGCAAAATTTACAAAAAAATATGGCATCACTTTAGAAATCCAATTAAAAGTTGGTTAATTGAATTTTTTTTTTAAATACGTGCACTTTCTTAAAAATTGCACGTCTTGAACTTTTGATATTTTTTTAGGGCCCTTTTCGGAAATTACTGTAAATAGGAGACTAGTTATAAAATTTCTACAGGAAATGTGGTAATATGATGCTTATTTAATTATTATTAATTTTATTAGTTAAATTATTATTTATATTTTAATTTTTTTTAATTTATATATTACACAATTATTCTTTTACCACAGTCGATACATTCATTACATCGCCAGTTATTGTTTTTTTAGTTAAGCCCCCTCAGATCCCCCGGTCACTTCTGCTGATTCTGCTCAAAATTAATAAGTGGCATCCTTATGGCGTTTTAAATCCACATATGAAATTTTGTGTCGATATATTCATGCTATTGGCAGTTATTACAGGCATCATTACTTACGTTATGATAAAAAAAGGGGCATATGTAATTCAATAACCAGTAAGAAAGGAAAAGTCTACAAGAGCAAGGCAACAAAACATCGAATTCGCGGAAATATCGTTGCGACTTTCCTGAAATTTTCTTTTTAATTTTTGAACAAATTCAAACTTAAGCTTGTGTTGGCGAGAATTGTTTCAACGGTCCTCCACTCGAATTTGGGTTTTTGTTTTTTGGATTACCTATATTTGAGTTTTTTTCTAGTCGGATTTTGTTGTTTATTTTTATTATTATTATTATTATTATTATTATTTTCTTTCCTTTCTCTTTCAGTTAAGATTATCCATTAACTTAAGTACCTACTAAAAGTTTATGGGCTCATAATTACGTAATTCATAATAGTCATTATATTATTGGTGTGAGGGAATTTCTAGTTCATGAGCCGTATCTATTTTTATTTCTCCAGCAATACGAGGTATAGGGACAGTTACGTAATCAGTCCGGAATTTGATATTCAGTTTTCCTTGGATGTTTAGCAACCCCCTGTTTCCGAAATTATAAAGAAAAAAATGCCGTGTTAGTCCGTACACATGAAAAATTCCCGATAGAATGATTATATCGACACGAAATTTCATATGAACATTCAAAATCCTATAAGGATTATATTTATATGTATTATATTTACGCAAAATATTTTATTATATTTACGCAACCTGTGAAATAATCATTTCTCACTATCAGCCATCTTTACATTGAAAATTAGTTAACAGAGCGCTCAATCGTCACTGGTGAACATGAGCCCGACTCTACTGTGGAAGTCCTAATTTTTGCCTACCCTAAATTTTATTCACCTAGGGCAGGGGTCTTTAACGAGTACCTGACATCGTACCGGCTCGGGACCATCGCTTAACGTCCCATCCGAAGGACGGCGTGCTTTCGAACTCACGACCTTGAGCTCAGATTTCTTATATACATGTATATTCCATTCTTGGGGGGGCTATAATGTAGGTCGTATTGGTCCTATCTGATATCTGAATATACATTAACGGTTGGAAATGTAATGAGGAATAGTTTTGTTATGAACTAATGTTTCGATAAGTCCAAAAGTGTTGGAGTAAATCAAGGAAACGTTTAATAATATGGGTTTCGAAACGGTTTTCTGCACACACACACACACACATAGACATCTAGACACACATGCAGACAAACAAATGAACTACCAACATAACTGTAGGATTTTTGAGAAACCTTGTCGGAAGTGATACTATGAAATGAAAAATAATCTTCTGGGACATACGTTCTGAGATAAATTTGGAAATCATCAGCATAAGGGTGGTATTTGGAGTGTTTGATGGAATTAGGGAGGTCATTTATGAATATAGAGAAAAGAGTAGGAGAAAGGGATGGGCCTTGAGGGACCCCAGAATTAACTGGCAGAGAAGAAGAGAGAGGAAGACTAGGGACGAGAACCGACTGAGAACGACCAGAGAGGAACTGAAACCAGCAAACATCACTGGAGGAAAGGTGGATATTGTGGAGCTTGGAGAGGAGGATGCTGTGGTCGACGGTGTCAAAGGCTTTAGTAAAGTCGAAAAGTACGCTAAAAACTACCAAATACCAATAATTTTTGGTACTTAAATACTATCTAGAATGATCCATACAAAAGTAGTTGGTAGTAGGTATAAGAAAGTCCCGAAATTACGAGTTAATACATTTATTCTATCGGGAGTTATGTTCACTGACAGACACAGTCTTCAGGCACACAGACATTACTTTAAAATTTTTGGAATCTATAGTTCGGAAAACAAGAAATTCCAGTGGACATTCAACATCGAATTTCTGACCAATTGCATAACTTCTATATTTTGTATGTAATTCAATTCGGATTTAGAACGCAATTAGTTCAGAGCCCACCCTTCGTATCCTATGTCATATATTAATGGTGACAACATTATGCCCCTGGTGACATAGGGAACTTTGATTTACATAGACATTAGTGACTGTGATTGCTGCTCGGGGAACAGACTGACTTTGTATAGTGAATTGAGGCAACGCTGCGCGGTAACGCCCACTTTGTATTCATAGTGGCGCACATCTGTTCACAAATCGACAGTTACATATATGACTGATCACAATGAATTGTAAAAGTACATCAACTTAAATTTTATATATTTTATATATGGTGGCCGTGCGGGCTAGAGCGTAGGGCTTTGGTCGCATGGTCTCACCATGGCTTGCGGGTTCGAATCCCGTCCGGGAATGAGTTTTATTTCGTAGATAGAACTCCCTCTAGGGGCCATAGATGTCGTAAATAATTAGATAACACAGAGACATGGCTGATATGCATCGAACATAAGGCCAGAAAAAAAAAAAAAAAAAAAAACTATATTTTATATAGTAGAGTGCACATGAAGAAATAATGCTAAGAATATGTTGTCCTTCAAACATCGGAGATGTGTCTGCCACTGTGGCAAGTGTAGGATATCGGGAGCACTGGAAGCCACAAATGCCTAACTAACAAGTTATATGTGAAATTTTGATCAAGCGTTAAATAGCTAGACTGTGATATCCACCAAAATGTGATGTGTTTTGTTATAAAAAATATATCTAGCCTTTGTTTAGATTTTATATTATTTGTTTTTGTTGTTTTTAAATTTCTACTCTTGATATACGTATATATTAGTTTATAATAATTATATAAAGAAGAACAATTATTGTTCTTCATTAGATATAATAATTCAGTTTGTTTTGCTGTAAATAATTTAAATGTAATTTGATATTTAACATTTTTACAGAGATATTGTGAAACACTTGATAAAAATAAAGAAGACGTATGTTTTAAAAAAAATATTGTATATTTCACAAATAATGTATAATATGGGAGTACTACTTTCGAAATTGGTACCATCTTCAGCCACGACTTAACAAATACTAAATTGAAGTTCAACTAGGTAGTTTACAATCCAAACGGTAGGTAAGGTATCCTTTTTCAGCCCCTACGGGGTTTTCCTATCCATTCCGTACAGTTAATATTTGAAATATGTAAAAACATTAGAAATGACATTTCGTCCCAAATTGGATATCTTAAAAATAATAATAAAAAATTTGAAATAGTATGTGTTGATTAAATGCATATATGAAATGAATTGAAGATAACAATTGTTAATATATGAATAAAAATAAAATAAAAAGTTTTATAAAATAAAATATACAGTTTTTGAGAGAGTAACTACGTATACACAGAGACTGGAGGATTATATTATTGGCCATAAAAGGGGTGAGTATTTGAGATTGATCTGATCGTTCATACAATTTCCTTTTTGTAGCTATTAACAATTGTTATCTTTAATTCATTTCATATATGCATTTAATCAACACATACTAATTCAAATTTTTTATTATTATTTTTAAGATCCCAATTTGGGACGAAATGTCATTTTTTATGTTTTTACATATTTCAAATATTAACTGTACAGAAGGGATAGGAAAACCCCGTAGGGGCTGAAAAAGGATACCTACCTACAGCTTGGATTGTAAACTACCTAGTTGAACTTCAATTTAGTATTTGTTAAGTCGTGGCTGAAGATGGTAGCAATACCGAAAGTACTCCCATATTATATATTATTTGTGAAATAGACAATATTAAAAAAAAAAAATACGTTTTCTTTATTTTAAAATGTAATTTGATGGTTTAGACACAATTAGTTTTAATGTAACTACAAAATTTATTGAATTGAAGTATGCTATATTTTATTTAATAAAATATAGCATACATCAATTCAGTAATAATTTATGTATGTCAATACAGGCCCTGAAGAAGGCACAGTCAGTGTCGAAAAGATGGCAGAAATTCCAAAAATTCTAGAAGTCTGTTTTATTCGACCACAAGGGTCATGTCTCCTCCTTCTTATCACATCGTTGATCAATCCCTCGCTAATTGATTTAGTCTTTTGTTGTAATTTTTGAATTCAGGGGGTCGAACGGCATGAAATTCCGGTTCAAAATCGAATTGTTGGTCGAAGATATAACTTCTCCTATACCATATACAACTGGTGGAAGTTATCATACGTCTGATTTCGATAAGTGGAAATTGTAATTAGGGAAATTTACGGAACCGTTACATGTGGATACGACATAAAGAGGATTATATGGTCTGGTCTGTCTGTAGCTTAAAGATGAATTTCAAGGATAGTAGGCAAACGAACCCTGTTGGTGAAAATCTGCAACCTTGGAAAGTCGCAAAAATAGAGGGGACGCATCCTAGCGAGCAACCCTCGAACTAAGGTAGGGGTTGGTTTCTAATGCCGGGAATTCAAACAGATACCATTCTTGTCAATATTTTTATACAGGGTACATATTTTATATGTTTTGTTTTACTTTCAAAAATAAATTTTAATTTTAATCAACAATAACGCATTTTATTACCCCAGTTATAAGCTTAGTGGTATATATAGTACAGGGGAAGTTACGTAATCGGTCAGAAATTCGATGCAAAGTTTTCCCCGGAATTGTATGTTTTCTTCCTTCCATAAAGCTGACCCTATGATTTTCAGCCAAATCGGTCGAGAAAAGACAGGAATCCGAAGAGGGGGATTGACTCAAAAACCCTAATAAGCTACCAATGTAATGAATGTATCTACACCTTTAATATAAGATTCATAAGCTCCTATGAAAATCAAATATTGATTTTTAGCTAAAATGTTCGATAAGTTTTGGGGGGGAGAGCGAAAGCTTAATTTAATTGTTCTACTAGGGAGGTACATTTCCGGTGATAGTCTTTCAGATAATTTCATTGTACAGTTCCATTAAACTCTCAAATTTGCCTCGTTATAGTCATAATCTCTTGTAATATGTCCAAAACGTAAGACCTGCGCGCAAGTCAATAGTTATAGCGTGAATGTACGTCAATTAACGACTCTTCGTTAATGATTGCATTATAATGGTTACCGATTGTTTAAAACGCAAAAAAAGTCCCTACTTTTCCATTACCTCCTAACTCAACAAACCTCTGATTCCTAAGGCTGGCTCCTATGAGATAGTTCTCGTCATCCTAAGTCATAAGTCTCTCTGTCCACTGGACAGATTGCTACTCTTCTGTTTCATCCAGTTTTCTTACAATTCGTTCATATACAAGTCATTATTGTTACCATGTTTCTACATTATCATTCATACTTGTTTTTCTAATTTTTATTTTTAATTTCTGTTTATCATGTTTCACCAGTTTATTATATTGTTTTACTCATTGCCTGTTTTTAACATTTAATATTTATTCCTAGAGACCTCTTTTATTGTATTTTTATTCTTCTCAACTGGTAGATATTTGTATACTTATGTTTGTTTTTCTATGTTATTATTCTTAGGGGACGAATGTCCCAGAATAAAGATTATTTTTCATTTCATTTCAGTGTAAGACGGGTAACAGATCTGTTAGCACCATGTACCGTTCTGCTTGAGAAATGACTGACGTCCTCAGAAAGCTGCCTAGTTCACACATACGATGTTTATCTGTTGCTAAAACAAATTATTGCGGGTGTTCTGTTGAAAAGATAAAAAAATCATTAAACATCACCATAACAAAATGCTAACTATTTATTTCTTAGACGTGAGACATATTGACCCCCCCCCCCCCCCCCCCCCCCCTCGCCCCCATGTTTCTTAATCTTAAATTAAAACTGTTTTTTTTTGATAAGATATACGAGACAATAGTGGCATAGGCAACCCTCATTTATCCGGATTAGAACAGAATAAAATTTTCAAAACATTTCTGTCCGACTTTTGCGCCATAAATGTTTCCTTTTTTGACGTGAAAACGTCTATTCGCTCGTTAAGCACAGTAATTCAGATTTCAATCGATAATAACTGCGAGACTAATAATGCGATAACAACGGTTGAGGTCACAATGGACAGAGCATGTCTGTACGTGGTTGTTGTGCAGTGTTTGTTTTGCCTGTGACGTTATCGGGCTAGTGTGGGCGCCGGCGGATGATTGTTGCAAATTAGCGTTGTGTAAAATTAGAAATTAGTGTAACGTGATAACGTGTTTAGATAGAACGTTGATTGGGGTGTCATTGTAAAGAGCTTGAGGAGCACTACTAGGACTCAAAGTGAAACAATAAAAATATTTGCCGAAATATACGTAAAAATTGGTATTAAATTGAAAATTGCAAAAAAATTAAAGATGTCAGTCATCTCATATGAATCGTAAATATGCGCGAAATTATAAAAAACGCCAATCAGAGGAAAGCTCGCATCGTTAAAAGGAATTTAAAAAACCTAAAAAGTCTAGTGCCGAGCAAATGCAAGAGCTACGGCAGCATCGAAAAGAAAATGAAAAATGATTTTATCCCGACTTTTTCACGGAAAATTTACGGCGTGGGCCTTGACTATGCCTTAATGTTTTTTTTTTTTGTTTTTTAACAAACGTTTTTTTTATAGATGTTTTAAATGGCTTTGCTGATGTGTACGATCGTCAACGGCTCCTTCCTCCGCGCCGTATGTCATCGCTGCTCCCCTTCTACCAGAGTGAAGCTCGTGCTTGTCGCGCTGTTTTTATAATATTTTTTTGTTTACTGGTGATTAATGTTTACTTCTGTCACTCTCACACACCGTTTTTGGACAACGGAACCAAGATCAAGTAAGCTAACAACGAGTTACGCCGCCTAGCCGACACACACGTTTCATACACACACACATCAAAAATGATGCGAAAATGGTCAAACCTTATTTAGGAGACCTTGAAGAATGAAAATCCGTTGAAAACGCGATCTCGGATTTCCACTCGATTACAATACTTCCGAGAAACTCTACATGTCTCGATGTAACGACGAAATGTAGAATGTGAATCGAAAGGTAAATTTTTATATATAAATCCCGATAGAAAGAATGTGTCGATGTTTTTTATGGGTATCCCGAACCCCATAAGGACAAGACATTGATTTTTAACAAAATCGGCCGAAAGGATGGGAGAGATTGAAATGGGCTTAACTTATAAACCCTAACAACTCCTCGTCTAGGGAATGCATAAACACGGAATTTTATATGAGAATTGAAAAGTTCCTGAGCAATGCATCTATTGATTTTCAGCCAAATTGGTCGGAGAATAAAATATATTAGAGAGAGAGAGAGAGTTAAGACCATTGCCTGTGGCATGAGTCTAGAATCCCAAATGGACGACACATTATTTTTCAGTCAAATCGGTCTGATTATATACAATTCAAGATGGGGAAGCAAGAAATTATGGTCTCAATATCGAATTTCTGACTGATTACATAACTTTCTCTATACATCTTGGGTGGTAAAACTGTGGTACAGGAAGACTCCATTATGATGTTGATAATATTTTGCTAAACTAAACTTTATGGCAAAGTAATTTTAAGATACGATTATATATAATATATAAACTGTCAGTAAAATAATCGGTTTACGTGGTCAAGTTTGTAATCGGCCACAATAAAGATATTATTCAAAGATGATCCATAAAATCAAAATTCAAATTTGAGAAAATGGGGTTCCATCTTGTAAATGGGGAAAATTATCATAATTTATTGGGTCTACTCAGAAGTGGAGAACCTCTGCCACTTACCTAAGGTGTGTTCTTGAAGAGATCGGTATGACCCTAAAGGGCACCCTAAGGAGGAACTACCCTTTCGAACCACCCCTAAGCTAGTTCCCTGGATTTCCCAACAGATACCGCTCCTAGGCTTTCTCACCCCCATCTAGCGGAATACATCTCAACTATTTGCAGTTTTCCCTGATCCACTTAGAAAATTCAAGTTCACTATGTTTAATTAATAAATAATATATTTTGAGGTATATAATAAACTCTAAAATTTGTATTATTATTTTGTAAAAAATATTGCAATTCAAGTGTGCTCAATACCACGCGTTGAGGAAGTTTTAGGCAAATTTCGCAATTATCTAAATTTATTTTCACTTTCAAGTTGAGAAACGCGGACATATTGTGGAAACTTGTAATAAATAAATAAAACAAACTTATTTTTTGAAATATTGTCTATTCCACTAAAGATATAAATATATATAACTACCGGTTTCGGCTTAGTTCATAACTAGACCTGACGATGGTATAAAGCCGAAACCGGTAGTTATATATGTATATATATCTTTAGTGGAATAGACAATATTTCAAAAAATAAGTTTGTTTTATTTATTTATTTTCACTTTTTTTCATTTCAACTGTTTTGGTTAATAACAACGAGGGGCAACGGGACTAGATCACCAGCCTGGTGATTGTTAAGGAACCCCTACCCTAGGTAACTAGTTGTACTATGATCATAGGCAAAATAACCTCATAGTTAAAGCCCAGGCATGAGTCACGGAAACAAAAACAAATCAAGCAACAAAGGCCGAACTCTCAAGGAGCCCCCCTACATTTCAGTATAATAAATCTTCGTTTTTAACTCTCTCGACTTTATAACAATTATTACGTTCAAAAATGTTGGTTCCTTGAAATGAGCGAAATAGAATTGCGCCAATGGGATACCTGTTATTTTAATGGACCCATGGGATACCTGTTATTTTAATGGACCCATGGGATACCTGTTATTTTAATGGACCCATGGGATACCTGTTATTTTAATGGACCCATGGGATACCTGTTATTTTAATGGACCCATGGGATACCTGTTATTTTAATGGACCCATGGGATACCTGTTATTTTAATGGACCCATGGGATACCTGTTATTTTAATGGACCCATGTGATACCTGTTATTTTAAGTTACCCTTGTTGATGATAATTAAAACTGTTGAACTGAGCCAAACGTTCTTTCTAACTCATTCACTAATTGAATTTCGCCATCTTTATTTATTGTTTATACGATTGGTATTCTACCTTGGTATCTGTTTGGGATTGAGATTAATCTAATTGGGAAAATTACGTTTTTTCGTTCTGCCTGTGTTTATATTCTCTATTAATCCGATAGTCGAAGTCCTATGATATATTATAAAAATGTGCAATATCGAGCTAATGTAAATGGAAATATAATTCACATATATAGTTTATATTGAGAAATACATTTTTTTTAAAGAATTAGATATTTTTCTTAAGAACTATATGTTTCTCTATGTAAGGAGAACCTAAACTGTTTCACGAAAAGGGCCGACGGGAGGGTCAACATTTTATTTCTTCCGATACATGAACTGGATTTACAAAGATTAAGTGGTTTCTAAGCCACAATTTTGTTGTGATACGTAATACATTCTTGTAATTTATACAAACTTTGTCACTTTGTGAGGTAATATATAAAATTCTGGGGGTATTGAGGGTCAGTCAATGAAGAAAATACTATTCAAATGCCAACGTTTCGATATATTTCATATCATCATCAGGGCCTAACAAACATGGGGGTATCAAGATTAGAAAAATATAATGGTGATCGATTAAAATTTAATCGTTTTAGTCGATCACCCATTATATTTTTCTAATCTTGATACCCCCATGTTTGTTAGGCCCTGATGATGATATGAAATATATCGAAACGTTGGCATTTGAATAGTATTTTCTTCATTGACTGACCCTCAATACCCCCAGAATTTTGAATTCTACAGTCGCTAGCAAACATCTACGTAATATATAATATGTAGACGAGGGCGCCGGTAGCTCAGTGGTATGCGTGCTTGTCTTCTGAGCTCAAGAACATGGGTTCGAAACCCGACCGAGGCCCTTAGTTTATTTTATCTGGGACTTATGCACGCCGTCCTTCGGATGGGACGTTACGCGATGGTCACGAGCCTGTACGATGTCAGGTACTCGTTAAAGACCCCCCCTCCCTAGGTGAATAAAAATTTAGGGTAGACAAAATTTAGGACTCCCACAGTAGAGTCAGGCTCATGTCCACCAGAGTGACGAAAGAGCTCTCTGGTAGTAGGCGATATGACCTCGTTAAATCCAGGGCATGAGTCATAAACCCTAACCTAACCTATAATATATACGTAGGCAGTGTTAATAAAATGTGTTTTGGCGAAGTTCAATGTTTTTCAATTTATACCTATTTTCAAATGAGCGCAGTTCAATCCAAGGATTACGTGGAGGTAAACGATTTGGCGCAATTCAATACCGGACCTTGAAACGTATGTACAAATATAAAAAAATCTTTCACATTCATGATTTTTTTTTTTAAATATCGCTCCATTGTTTAAATTTTAGAGAGGGTGGACACCCTAGCAACCGGTTTAAAATGCTGAAGCACTGTAAATGGCTCTGTAAAAAAAAAAAAATTTACATTTTGGGAAACCTTGAAGAAAGCACATCACTGAACAAGATTGACAATTACCATCAAGAAATTTAAAGTGATTAGTGTGAAAAGCGTCATGTTGAAATGTAAAGGGTTGAACCCCCACCCAAGAAACCTACCCCCACCCCTGGGAAACCCCCCCAAAGTGTAGGGGGGCACCTTAACGAGAGTTGGGAGTGGAGTGGCGAGGCTATTCTAGTAATCGCCACCCAACCAACTTTTAATCGGTGCCCCATTACACCCGGGCCGTCCCTTGGCGAACACAAGCCCTTTATTGCTCAACCCCCCTCCAGTCCCACAAGACTCGATCTCAGGCCACAGAGAACGAATTTTAAAACGCCCCCCCTCTTGTTTTTCAACATAAACTGATTGCCCCTGCGCAACGAACCCCATTAAAAATCCCCGCTCAAGAGAAAAAAAAAACCTTGTTTAATTCTTACAACCCCCTAATTTTTTATCTTGATTGATAATTACCAATTAGGATTTTTCCAGTGAATATTAAAATTCACTGCATCATTTAAATTCGTGTTCTCTGAATGTAAATTTTTTTTTCGGAGTGCTTAAACTAGAATATAACCAGAGGAAAATTTAAAATTGTTAAAAAAAACAAAGACGCAGGCTATATATAGTTAGTTATTATGACTCATGCCCGGGCTTTAACTAAGGTCATATCGCCAGAGCGCTCTTTCGTCACTCTGATGGACATGAGCCCGACTCTACTATGGGATTCCTAAATGTTGCCTCCCTACATTTTTATTCACCTAGGAAGAGGTCTTTAACGAGTATCTGACATTGTACAGGCTCGGGACCATCTCTTAACGTCCCATCCGAAGGACGGCGTGCTTATTTTAACTCCCAGATAAAATAAAGTAAGGGCTAATTTTTTATTATATATAAAATTTTATATGTATTTTTATTATATACCTATATTTATTTTTTTTCAATTTCTGCAGCTGTACATTTTCTTTACAAAGTATAGGGGAAGTTATGAATTCAATCAGAAAATCGATGTTGAAATTCCACTAGAATTTTATGTTTGTGTCCCCCTGATTTCAAAAATTAAAAAAAAAAGTGTGACAAATCGGCTTAAGGGAAGAGGTGGACCAGAGGAGGGGAGCTCGATTCAAATACCCTAATAACTGCAGATGTATCGAATGCATCGACACGAAATGAGAATTGCATATTTACTAAATGATTGCTCAAAGAAGAAAATTGAGTGTCTGTACTTTATCCCAGCTGTACGAAGTATAGGGGAAGTTATGTAATCTGTCAGAAATTCGATGTTGAGTATTGACCAGAATTTCATGGTGTTTGTTTGTGTGTGTATGTGTTGAAATTTTGTGTGTTTATCCAAAAAACCTTAGGACGACACCAATTGATTTTCAGCTCAATTGGCTAAAGGGAAGTGGAGGATTAAGAGGGGAGGCTTAACACAAAAACTGCGGTTGAATTGAATAAAAACGGCACCTATTAATTTTCTGCGGAATCAGCAGAAACTACGAGAGAATCAGAGGGGGCTGACATCAGTAAGACAAATAAATGCCGATTTAATGAATCTATAGACACAACATTTAGTTTGAGTTTGTGGAGAAGCCCTTTCGTAAATAAATGATACAATAATTTTTAGCCCAAACGGTTTTGGAAGGAGATCGAAAACAATTGGTTATTTCGTTCTGGGGAAGTATATTGCCGGTAATTCAACGTTCATTCAAACATTTTTATAATTATCAGACGTTGGCAGATTTGATATGGAATAGAACTCTCAGGAAGTGAAAAAAAAAAAATTTACAGATTTTTGAAATTTTTCCAGAGCCTGCGCAGAAGATACCTCAACGTGGATTCCTTAAGTAATACTAATTGGTGTTCTAAAGGAACGTAGGAGAAACAATGCAAGAAGGAGGACGCATGAGTCAATGTCTGTCCCTGGCCGTCCATCAACTCTTTTTGAACTGTACCGACGTACATTCTTATGTACGATGTCGCCGACAAAAGTCGGAGGAACCGCAGAAACTTGTTGACGTAAACCAATTTGTGATAGGGGTGGGGGGGAGCGGGGCGAAAATATACAAAAATGATGCGTTATGTAACCTATGAAATTTAGGTGATTAATAGAAGCCGATACCAATTGGGCCAACAAATAGAGAATAAAAATTAATAGAGACAAATCTCTGCAAACGATGTTCACTCTCAGAGACGATACTTGTCCACCAGTTTATATTAATAACACGTCCGTTCATTTCTGGAACCGACACTTCATTTAGACAGACGTTTAACTGGGACAATCCACATCAGACTGAAACGAACGGATCTCAAAAGACGATTTGGACGACAGAAATCAATCATCGGATGACGATCGACAGTATCACTTGTACAACACCATACTTATAATATGAAGATGGCTAGTGAGAAGTGATTATGGATTCATTATTTTTCGCCAGCCGGATTTCGAGCTCATCATCAGGCATCATCAACATTAAATTATGTTGTTTTAAAAATTAAAATTAAATTATTTTACCAGACTGCCCAATAATGAGGACAACCTCGGAAGCCGGCTAGCGAAAATTAATAAAATTTGTGAGAGGTCCAGTCTATACTTAATTTCACAATTTGTGAGACCACATACTAAAACCCATCTGGATTTACGATCCAAGGGTATGGGGATCAGCAAAAAAACGTCTTCAGTCACTAAATTAATTTATACTACGCCACATTGCCATTGCACGATTTTACGTTTCCAATCTCACATTGCATATTAACCTCAACACCCTATTCGACTTCTCAAGCGGGCATGGCAGAGGGACCTGCTCCAGGACTAGCCTGGAACAGCCACGCACATGTCATTCCTCAACATCGCACTTGCTAATAACGAACAATATGTCGTTGCATGTCATGCATATAAGTCACGAATTGGGTGCCGGTGGTCCAGAGGCAGCGGGCTTGCCTACTGTACTCAAGATCGCGGATTCAGTTATCCGCCCCCTGAGGTAACCTCGTGGATTCTGTTACCCCGCCATACTATAATCGATAGAAAAATATCTCGGAATACTTTTTTTTTTTTTTTTTAATTTTATTTACAAATAGTTATTTACAACTGTATACAAACAAATACAACAAGCAAATGTGCTAATAAAGAGATGTTGGCAATGTCAAGAGGGGAGAAATCACCCAGTGGTGACACTCCCTAATCACTGATTTACTTTCATTTGTAACTAATCACTGTCACTGCTGCTGCTAAGGAGGTCTCTAGGCCATTGACGCTTAAGCCGTCGTTGGGGAATTATGGCAGAATGGAGGGCTCGGTCTAGAGGATTATTGTGGGAACTAAGAAGGAAACATATTTTTTTATATTTGGATTTAGCGACTTCAGTGATGAAAGGTACGTTAAGGTCAATGTGAAGGGTTTTGTTGGAGACGTAATAAGGAGCATTGACTATTTTACGAAGGATTTTGGATTGAATGCGCTAGAGATTGGAAACCTTGGCAGAACCCCGGAGTTCAAGTTCGTAAGTCCACATAGGTTTGAGTACTGCGTCGGAATATTTGAGTCAGCTAAAGGCCATATCCTCCTATCATTCCTGATAATGTTCATTTCAAGAGTTTTCCAACGATGTGCCATACCATGTGCATTCCATTCAATGATTCGTTTTGGAAACTTATTATCTTTTTTTTTTTTCATATATTATTTTGACCATTGTATTTTGAGGGCCACCAGCATGCCTGAGGCCTGACAAGACATGGGTCCCGACAGTATTTTTGATTGACAGCCGGCTCTGATTAGATCCTCCCTTGTGATTGGTCCGATCCTCCGACCAATGACGTGGCTCATTAGTCTTGTTAAAACCAATCAAGTCTCTCCCGACGGCCATTTTTCAAACTGAACCAACCAATTAATACACTTCGCTCTCTCCCCCCCCCCCCCCCCCTCCCCCTTCTCCCTCTCACTCTGGCCCGTATTACTTCTGTTTCCTCTTCTATTTTTCCTTCTCTTGTTTTTTTTTTTTTTTTTTTTTTTGTTCTCTTCTCTTTTCTCATTCTCAATTCGTTTATTTCATCAATTTATTTTTGTCACTTTCTGGAATTCCATGAAATTTTGAACAAGAGTGTTATGTTCCAAGTTCGTATGTTAGTGAAAACTAAGCTAAAATTTCAACTGGAATTTCGACTTTTTTTCTACGTAAGAAATTTCTCATCGATGATGGAAGGAATCTTGTTAAACATTATTAAAAAATCCCGGTTTCATCTTTGCACCAACAACCAAATTTCGAGTTGACTTTTTATAAGCTTATATAATCAATTTTTCGTGAAAAAAAAATCTAAGTTATTTGCCATTTTATTTACTAATTTTTGACACTTTTGAACTTTGTGCTGTCGATGACGTAAGCCGAAACCGGTACAACTTATGTATATATTTTTTGGAATTAGTCAAAAAAGTTAAAAAAATGTTTTTATTCAAGTTTTAGGGGTGTTTGTGTTGAGCCCCCTATTATACCCTCCATCCCTATATCCGACTCGGCTGAAATTTGACATGTGACGTCACTATAGGGTTTTGGATTTA
Source organism: Aradus depressus (assembly GCA_963662175.1). Classification (NCBI taxonomy): domain Eukaryota; kingdom Metazoa; phylum Arthropoda; class Insecta; order Hemiptera; family Aradidae; genus Aradus; species Aradus depressus. The sequence continues at coordinate 33,847,138 of OY759223.1, forward strand.
CATATAGAATTTCGTGTCGAGACATTCGATACTACTTTTGATTATTTTTTGCCCAATGTGCGAGTTGACGTGACGATAAAGATCAGGACTAGTATCTTCAACCCTCCGTACAACAGTGGAAAGCAGCCATATTTGGTAAAACATAGTGAAAAAAAGGTTGGTATATTGGAGATGTCATGTGGATGCGGGAAGACAAATCAGCCTGATCAGGGAAGCTGGATGTGATCTATGAAGGGTCATCGAGGCTGAGTACCTTTAGGAAGAGAGAATGAGAGGATGTCATATGTCTTGGAGGGAGTAACAGCAGGGAGCAGTGCTACTGAGGGATGGATAAAGACATCATCAAAGATGTCATCACAGAGTAACAGCATAGCTCGTAGATCAGGAGTAGACAAAGGGACCAATCAGTGGCCGCAGCTTCGTCTTTTTCAACGTTGATTCACACCGGTCGGCTGCGAAGGATGTCTACCTCTTTCAACATCAATCGACAAGAAGCTTCTCTGGGAAAGAGGAACAGTACTGGAACATCCAAGATCGCAGCGCATGTCACAAGGCAGCAGGACAAAGGAATCAATCAGTATCGCTTTGGATTGACCATCGAATCGAATCCCCCTTTCAACCTCAGTCGACATGTAGTATTCTTGGAAGACGGGAGCAGATGGCGTCCAGATTGTTAGTAGGAACACAGCGGGGCGTAGCGTTACTGAAGACATTGTCAGACATGTCATTATTACCAGGCAGCAGGACAATGGGAACAATCAGTGACCGCAGCGTCGTCTTCTTCAAGGATCGATCGTTCGACTTCGGTGGATTGTCTATTGAATTCGAAAAGAGGGACAATAGTGTGTCGTGAGGGTACCACAGCGTTATTGAATACATCATCAGAAATATTATAGAGTAAAAGGATTGCTCAGCGTCCACTGCGGTGAGTCGATCGTCAGATCAGAGCGCTCTTTGAACCTCAGTGTCTCTGGAAAAAAAACACAGCGAGGTGCTGCATCACTATCAGACATGTTATCATTTAGGGTGATGTGACCGACCCCCCCCCCTCAGGGGGTCAGGGGCACCTAATAAAAAAAAAAAACACATGTTATCATTGACATCGATGAACCAACTGTTGAATTGAATTTCATTTGATTAGCAGCGTCTCTGAAATACATCTAAAGACATAAGTGAAGTCATCATAGAAAGGAAGCTGAAAAAATCGTATCAGGCGGTTCGTCTTCCCTCAATAGTCGTCAGCAGTGGATCGACCGTCGAATCGTAGCCCCCTTTCAACCTCATCCCTGGAAGAAAGGGGTGGAAGCAGTTTAGTCATTTTCTGAAGAGGAACACAGCGGGGAGTAGCGTTACTGAAGACATCATCAGACGTGTCATCATAGTCAAGGAGCGGGACAAAGGATCTAATCAGTGTCGGACGGTTCGTCTTCACGGGTTGTTAGTCGAGTCGACCGTGGTCGAATCGATATGTAAAATAGCCTTATTTGACATACAATCGACACAAACTTTTTTCAAACCCCACATACTAAATTTTTGTTCTCCCTTTAAATCCCGAAATATCTTTGACTGATCTCACTTTAAATCGGTGTCGTATTTACTTCTGAATCTACATATGAAATTTTGAACCGATACATTAGGCGTTAAGCCCATACTCCAGTCCCTTGAATCAATTTGGCTGAAATCAATAAATGTCGTTTTTATGAGTTTCTGGATATAAAATTCTCAAGATATAAAATGTCGTCTCGATATATTCATATAAAAATTGGTTACTTCCCCAAGCACGCCGTCCTTTGGGTGGGAAGTTAATCAATGGTCCCGAGCCTGTACGATGTCAGAGGTACCTACTCGTTAAAGACCCCTACTCTAGGTGAATAAAAATTTAGGGTAGGCGAAATTTTGGACTCCCACAGTAGAGTCGGAGTGACGAAAGAGCACTCTGGTAGTAGGCTATATGGCAACGTAGTTTGAGCCTGGACATGAGTCATGCCTCAACCTACGACTTATTTTTACTATATAAATAACAGTGAAAAGTAAAAAAATACTTGGAGACCATTAATATGAAGATGGCTGATGTAGTGAGAAGTGATTATTTCACAGGTTGTCCACCTCTCACAGATTTTTATTAAAAGTAGCTAGCCAGTTTCGAGGTTTCCCTCATCATCAGGCAGTCTACAAAATAAACCACCCTTAATCAGATCATACTACATTTTATTTGACAACCTGAGGGATACTTGGAGACCAACTAAGAAAATAATGTTTGTATAATAAATTTGTATTATGGGTCATAGGGTGTGTAACGTAAATACACCACGAGCCGATATATTTAAATAAATAACTTCAAAAATGATATTATTATTAATAGGTTAGGTTAGGTTTTATGACTCATGCCCGGGCTTTAACTACGAGGTCATATCGCCTACTACCAGAGAGCTCTTTCGTCACTCTGGTGGACATGAGCCCGACTCTACTGTGGGAGTCCTAAATTTTTCCTACCCTAAATTTTTTTATTCATCTACGGTAGGGGTCTTTAACGAGTACCTGACATCGTACAGGCTCAGGACCATCGCTTAACGTCCCATCCGAAGGACGGCGTGCTTAAGTTTATTTTACCTCCCAGATAAAATAAACTAAGGGCCTCGGTCGGGCTACGAACCCACAACCTTGAGCTCAGAAGGCAAGCACGCATACCACTGAGCTACCGGCGCCCTCGTGTTGATTTAACAAATAACATAATAAAATGTTAAACATACAAAATAAATTAATATCATTTTTATTAATTAATATCATTATTAGATACAATTTAACTAATGATCGTCATATATAAATTAGTGCATTAAAAATTAGTCAATTTGATTTTAGCTCTTAATTTCTCAAACATAATAAAAAATTAGGTATTCTCAATGGTCATTAACCGCAACTGGTATTTCTCCTGTTATTCTATTCAGAAAAATTAATTATATTATATTGAAAATTCGAAGTTTTTCAGTTTTTTTTTTTAATAAGAATAAAAAAAATATGTATATTTGTTATTTACATAATAAATAACTTTCTGAAACATGTAGAATTAATCTAAGACTGCAAAGAAATATGCCTGTGTTAAAAAGAAAAAAAAAAGAAAAAAGAAAAAAGGAAAAAAAGAAATTCTTTCATCTGGTTTAAGTTATTTTTTATTATTTTTTTGTTGTCTCTTGTTTTGTGGAAACTGGTTTAGTAAAAAATACAAATTAAGTAAAATATATATTTGAAAATAAAATACAATTAAGTATAAAAAAAATAATCGTTGACTGACCAACAGTGTACTTCCCCCACACAAATTAATTCATTAATTTTTCCCTTTCACTCTAAAATCAATCTACGGTTTTGTAGACTTTACTGAAATTTAACGGGTATTGTCCTCATGGGATTTTGACTTTAAATATGAAACTTCATGTGGATAAATTAATTATATCAGCAGTTATAGGGGTTTTTATATTCAGCACCCTCATAGAACCCATTCTTCCATCGGCCGACTTTACTCAAATTTGACGGGTATTGTCCTCATCGGTTTTGACTTTAAATATGAAATTTCATATGGATAAATTTATTACGTCGGTAGTTATTGGAGATTTTGAGTTGAGCCTCTCTGATCTCTTCTCCCCTTCTGCCCATTCCGCTGAATATTGATAAGTGACGTTCTTATGGAGTTTTGCTCCCCTCTCTGTAGTAGCATTGCACTCCCTGTCACACCACAGACGCATAATGGCTGCCGTTTTACTTCTTAATTTTTATTGATTGAATGAATATAAATAATTTTTTATAAAACAGAAAATAAAGTTTGGGGTCATGGTGGCCGTATGAGCTAGAGCAATGTTGAAATCGGACTAACCCGACCATATTTGCGGGTTCGAATCCCGTCCGAGAGAGAGTTTTTTTTGTTTCATAGATATAACTCTCTCCTGGGGCCATGGATGTTGTTAATAAAACCGTTATAGACATGGCTAATATGCGTACAAAAAAAAAATGTTATTTACCGAAATCGATAAATAGGTGACGGTCCGAAGGACATGATTCACCGGCCTAACTGAAATAAAAAAGAATGAAAAAATTAAAAAAGTACTTTTACTTTCTTATTATAGTATTGAAGTATTGTAATCGTGCGAAACTCTGAGATCGAGGTTTCAACGGATTTTCACGTTTCAAAGTCTCCTGAATACGTTTTGACCATTTTCGCTCTATACCGCAACAACGATTGTAGCTTTGAACTTGAAATTTGGAATGACGTGGTCACTAATTTTAATTAGTTAAAAAAATAAATATATATTTAAGAGAATAAAGATAACACAATTATATAAGACATGAACATTAATTCTGAGAGTATTTCTGATTATAGGAGTTAGTCATATTATTTTTCAAAAAGTGAAGATGTCATTAATATAAGTCAAAACATTCGAAATGAAATAACCTGAACATCAACAATAAAAATTGGGCAATTACAGTACGTTGAGGTGGCTGAAACCTCGAAATGTAAATTTCATCATTATAAGATAGATGTAGATTTAGTCAAAATATATTATTATATTGTTCTGGTGAATGGAAATTTCAAACATATCTGTTAGTTTACATAATTTTTTTCTTTTTTTTTTTCAGGTTTCTGTAAGGAAATGAAAGTCTGGTCATCGTGGTCAAGAATCGTGTCTTATATGAAGGGGTCAGACTACCCTCAAGTTTGCCTGTATTGTGCGTGTGTTTTTTTGTGAATACGATAACCCGTCATGGAATGAATGTATCAACAAGTAATTGTGTATTATTAATAATAAAAATATAAAATCCAAATAACGCTCGTAGATTTATAGCGCAATCAACCGTAAAAAAATGGGGAACAGTAGAAAGTATTTTATTATCTATCAAAATATATTTAACAAAATGTGTAATAAAAATTAATATATTACAAGAATTCCTCTTATCGCTTGATGAAGTTTCAGAAAGACGTCAGTTGAAATTTCACTGGATCTGAAAAATATGCGTATAAATGGTTTAGGAAATTGTTTAATAAACATCGATACAAGAAGTCATGTACAAGAGCGAGTGAAGACATGCTTCTTGATAAGAAGGCTCTGTCGTAAAATAACATATAATATTATTACGATTACGTAACTTCCTCTATACAGTGTGCTTCCTCAGCACAAATTAATCAACTAAGTTTTCGCTCTCCCTCTAAAACCAATCAACTAAGTGTTCGCTCTCCCTCTAAAACCAATCAACTAAGTGTTCGCTTTCCCTCTAAAACCAATCAACTAAGTGTTCGCTCTCCCTCTAAAACAAATCAACTAAGTGTTCGCTCTCCTTCTAAAACCAATCAACTAAGTGTTCGCTCTCCCTCTAAAACCAATCGACTGTTTGGGCTAATTATCAAAAATTGACTTCTGGATCCTCATATTAAATGTTTTCCCCCCCTAATTCCACCATTTTTTTGGTCGATTTTACTGAAAATCAATAGGTAAATTTTGTGTTGATACATTCATTCTATCAGGAGTTATCATGTTTACAGACTGACAGACACATAGACAATTTTTTTTTTACATTTTGGGAATCAGAGGGTCGGAAAAAATGGAATTGTGCAGAAAAAATAGAATTTCTGACGAAAAGTACGTTAAGTAAAGAAAAAAATTGAGCTAATAAACAGATATTTGCATGATAAAATTTCATAAGGATATTTACCTAGTTAGTTATTGTGACTCATGCCCGGGCATTAACTACGAGGGTCAACTTGTGTCAACCTCAGGAACATCGCTTGTCCCATCCGAAGGACGGTGTTTTGAACCCGCCATCTTGAGCTAAGTAGACAAGCACGCTACCCTCTGATCTACCTCTTAGGAAAATATATATTTTTGTTATATGTTTACCATATTTTTTACCTGTACACATTACAACAACAACAAGCAAACCTCTACCACAAAGCTAGTAGTAACAACATTGATTGAATTTAATTGATTTAAACCTGCTCACTATATTACTTCACAAAATCATTACAAAAACTGTCTTGTTATTGTTAATAGTTTGTAGAAATTTCACATAAAATATTGTAAGTTGAAATAACTAAATGTAAATACAATAAATAAAAAATGTAAAGACACAGAAGGTAATAACAGAGTGTGAGCGGAACCATGCTCGAATTTATGTATTGTTAGTAACATGTGATACAGGGCTCTGTAGTAAATCTAGCAGATGAAATTATAGAACAATTATTTGTTATGTATATATAAAATATGTTATATGTAAATATATAAATATGTAATATGTTTTTCATTTTTAAAAAATCTGTTTTTGATTAGGTCATAAACATAAGTAAAATGTAGTTAGATCTCTGGGGAAAGTGGGCTTTATTTTCGTCTGTCTTCAGCCAAAATCCAATCAGTCCTAAGCCAGAACAAGTTAATAACAATTAAAATTTAGACCTGATGCATTCAATGAGATACTTCTCTCATTTTCCTAAATTATGGAATGATTTCTTCTTACATAATTGTGTTAACTTCATTCTCTCAAAAATGTATTTATTATTTTCTTAAAGATATAAATTTTGAGGGGCGCTTAGTAGTATGCGTGCTTGCTCACTGAGCTCAAGATCGCGGGTTCAAAATCCGGCCGTGGCCCATAGGTTTTTTTATTTGGGAGGTGAAAAAGCCTTGAGCACGCCGTCCATTAAACTGTTGTCTCGAGCCAGTACTCGTTAAAAGTCATCCTAGGGGGAAAAAAATATTTAGGGTAGGCAAAATTTAAGGCTTGCACAGTGGAGTCGGGCTCGTGTCCACCATGATAAAAGAGCGCGGTAGTAGACGATTTGACCTCGATGTTAAAACCCGGGTGAGTCACAAAAATTAACTAACTAAACTATAAATATTTGTCGAAACTGATTTTTTTTTAAACAATGTTTTAAGTAAAACGAATAGGATACCTGTGTTATAAGAAGGTAATGTAATGGTGAGAAAATCGAAATCGAGTTGTCAACGGATTTTCACCCTGAACACGTTTTGCCCATTTTCACGATGATGTCTGTCTTTGCGTGTCTGTGTTGGGTGGTCACAAATTTGATCTGTGAAGAAGTAAGGTTGAGAAGAGCTCCCTCAGAGGTCCGTCCATTAGTCCACTAATAGTTTCTCCGATTAGTTGAGATCGAATTTGGAAGACTGCTGTATTACTAATCACTCTCGAGGAATTAGTCCCGGGAGGAACACAATTAAATACAGATTAACTGAAACGACTTCTCTCCTAGTGGGCGTAGATCTATCGTCTTGTCTCTACGAGCCTCTCCCTCAATGTCTGCGGAGCTTCTGAAACGCAGGTAGGTGATCATCAACAAGAGGCGAAAAATAGTAAGGTAGCGAATATTCGCTTGGTGCTCGTCACGTCTCCATAGAAAAGTCATTCGTGAATCACCGGCAATGTACTTCCCCAGAGCGAATAACTAAGTTTCTTCTCTCTCTCTCTCTGAAAGCAATATACCGATTTGGTTTGAAATCAATAGATGTCTCACTCAGAGACTTCTGAATCCTCATATTAAATTTCGTGTTAATGTATTCATTACTTAGACAGTTACTGGGATGTTTGTGTTAAACCCCCTTCTATTCTCCTTCTTTCCTCTGGCCGATTTGGCTGAAAATAAATAGATGTAATTCTATATTTTGGACATTATGCCCGGGCTTTAACATCGAGGTCATATCGCCTACTACCAGGAGTCTTAAATTTTGCGGTCTCTAAATTTTTATTTATTTTATGAGTACCTGACAGTACGTGCTTGGGACAGTCACTTAACGTCCCGCCCAAAGGACGACACGTTCAAGGTTTTTCAAGACCTCCCAGATAAAAAACCTAAGGACCACGGCCGCGTTTTGAATCCGCGATCTTAAGCTTAGTAAGCAAGCACACTTAACAATGTAACTATAACAATATCTAAAAAAATAAATAAATATATATAATAATCAATTATAAATGAATGAATAAAACAATAACGTACATTCGACTGACCTTTAAGGTGGGGAGGAACTTGTATATGAAACACGATTCTTTATTGTAATTATATTATTCCTTTTCAACAGTGAGAATAAAATTACGTTTTCGTATATAGGGTTTCCTCTAACATAAACTATTCTAGTTGAAGTTTACATTTTTTTTGTATCTAATGACTTCAAGAAGTGGGGAAGGGCATTAAAAAAATTAATTCCTTTATGAGTTATACTTTTTTCAAAAAGAGAAGAGCAGTGTTTAGTTATTCGAAAGTCTTCTTTCTTCCTGATATCGTAATAACTGCCGATGTATCGACACAAAATTTAGTATGAGAATTCAGAAGCCACTATGCAATTCAAATATTGAGTTTTAGGTCAAAAACGGTCAGCTTTAGGGAGAGAGCAGAAACATAATTGATTAATAATTAATCATAGCATTAATTATTAATGGTGGGGAAGTACATTGCCGATGATTCACCAACTTTTTTTTGATAGCTTTATAATGATGACTGTTATTATTATTATTATTTTTTTCGACTTACAAAATTAACATTGGACCATCTCGTTGGAGCATTAAAATAAATGAGATCACTTTGCTCTCATGCCCACCATCTCACATCTTCCTTAATAAACTTGTTAAACGGAACGTTAAAATAATATTTAGGTTTTCTTCATTTTTTTTTTTTTGTTTATTAATCACCATTTATATATCTAGAGTGTAATCTTTTTATATTCCCATAACGTGTGTAGTGAAAACATAAGTAGTGAAAATAGTTAATTTGGGAACATTATAAATAATTGAAAATTTCCGCTACATAACTATTTCTTTTTTTCCACTCTCTTTTATCATGCAGTTAACAAGCTGTAAAATTATCAATATTCATAATCATTTTCACTGCATTTTACTATCACTATCTCTCCTTCACTAAACTAGAAATGGGCAGAGCTGCTTTATTTTTCATAAAAGTTCCGTATATTTTCAAAAAAGTATATTTTCCGCATTATTTCCTTCTGTCACTGATGCAGGTTTGCAATCCAGGAATTATATTTGAATCCCGAAATACCGGGATAAGAGACGTGAAAATTTGGGAATTTCAAAATTGGTTTCGTACTATTTGTCTAATATCTCTACGGAACTCAAAAAAATAGTAATTTCAGTCAAAACCCGTTATAAAATATTATTTACTTTATAATTCAGTCCAGAAACTACAAGAATCTTCCAAAGAAGACAGTTTCTACCGAATTATATGCCAAGGAAAGAGCTTAACTGTCAAAGAGATTAGGATCCGAATATAGCAGTTACTTAACTTCCAAGATTAGGATCCGAATATAGCAGTTACTTAACTTCCAAGATTAGGATCCGAATATAGCAGTTACTTAACTTCCAAGATTAGGATCCGAATATTGCAGATACTTAACTTCCAAGATTAGGATCCGAATATAGCAGCTACTTAACTTCCAAGGAGATTAGTGTTTTTATCCCTTGCCCATAAGCGTTAAGTTTCCTTCTTTTCTCGTCCCTTAATGCTCCATTCGTTAAACTTCCGTTAACTAAACCTAATCGCTTGATTTTCCTTAATGAATTGGTGGATACTCCAATATCCCATCCTTCTAAATTCTTTTTCTGTGGTAACATGTCTCAGCCGAATGGTCTCAAGTTCATTATCTTGAAACTCGTACTTTGGAATTCTGTTATTTATTTATTTATTTTTTTCAGAGGGGCGCTCTGCCTGGCGACGTCTCAGATTCGCATGATGGATCTGTTCCAGATAGGATCTGCCCTGTTCCCGAACATGGACGATGTTGTTTGCGTTCTTCCACAAAGGCGTCCATTGTACGTCCTCAGACGTCTTATGAATGTTGTCTGTCCGTATGTCCACATTAGTTACAAGTCCAGAAGACAGCCTCCTATCTGGAAATATTAATAATTCCTTCCTTTCTCTATGTGTAGACCCAGTAGCTCCATCAGAATTATACCCATTAATTTCTTCTTGAGATCTTACCAGACGGCTCTTTTGCTTTGATGTCGGATCTTTCGTCCGGTTGAGGGAGGCTCCGCAGAAGTTATTCCAGAGATCGGGTAGGAAATATGGTAAGAATTGGTTGATAAATGTTAAGATTATAACTTATACTATAATTATTAAAATTTTAAAATTATCAAAAAAAATAAATAAGAAATGGAACAAAAAAAATATTAGTTTTTCTTTGGTTATGGGAATATCATAATGATAAGAATGTTCACCAGAGTAACGAAAGTGCACTCTGGTAGTAGGCGATATGTCCTCGAAGTAAAGCTCGGGTATGAGTCACAATAACTGTCTAAAGTTCAGTTTCTTTACAGAATACCTTAAATTTAGGTTTTCTTTGAGAACGGCAGGATATACGAGGCTCTTATATCTAACTTCTACATTTTTCTTCTCTGATAACTTCTTTGCGAAAAAAAAGCTGCCTTAGAGTGGTTCAGAATAGTGAAAAATCACAGGCAATGGTACTTCCCCAACAAAGTTACTAACAAACTAAATTTTCCCTTCAAAACCATTTGACGTTTAGGCTAAAAAATCAATAGTTGTAATATAATAATAATAATTGTTATTGTTTAAAGGGATGAGCCCTATACACGATACAATGGAGTCAGTGACCAATACATTTACAATATTAACATAATAATGACACATATAAAGGAATACACATATAAAACAATAATGATATATATATACATATATAACCTTTAACAAACTAAATAAATAAAGCAAGTAATTACAAATTAATAATAATAATGTAACTAAGACAGTAAATATGGAGTGAGGATGTAGGTATTGAATATCAATATAATACGTAAGTTGAATACATTATTCATTACTAATGAATGATCTAATTTTCAGAGCGCTAATTAAATAATAGAAAATATTTGAGATATAATTTTTATTATGGACCAGGAGTAATGTATGAAAGTTGGATCTGTCTATACTGATACTCTGAGGCTAAGGTGTATTATGAAGGTACTTCTGAATAATCATACTAATTTTAAGTCGATACATTTATTACTTCGGCAGTTATTAGGGGTTTTGAGTTGAACACTCCCAGCTGATTCCCCTTTGTTTTCGGCAGATTTCGATAACATTTTTTTTCACTTGAATTACGGACCGATTTCGTAACTTCTCTTATACTTTGTGTAGCTGAGAAAGTAAAATGCAAATATGGTGATAAATATAAAAATAAAAATAGTTATGCCCCTGAAAAATGGAATATTCACTGAATTTTCAATAATATTGTAACGAATATGAGAAATTTTATGTCGATACATTTATTATACCTATTGGGGTGCCGCGATGTTAGACTGTGAATCGATATTTGTATTAACTATATTTTTTGTTCGATTATTGTTACCTCTTCTGTTTAGATAATTATTGTGACTCATGCCCGAGCATTAACTAACGAGGTCATATCGCCTTATACCACTCTGGTGGACAAGAGCCCGACTCTACTATAAGAGTCCTAAATGTTGCCAACTCTAAATTTGTATTCACCAGGGTCTTTAACGAGTAACTGACATCGTACAGATTCGGGACCATCATCCCTTCCGAAGGTCGGCGTACTCAATGTTTTTTTTTCACATTCGGCATAAAAAACCTAACAGCCTCGAATGGGTTTCGAACTCACAATCTTGAGCTCAGTATGCAATACCGTTTACCTCTGAGCTACTCTCGTTATCAAGACAATGTACTTCTTTAACAATATCGACAGTTTCGATAATATTGTTATTGCATCATTTCATCAGTTTTGAATTTCGTAGTTCATGTCGATCCTTTCATTATATCGACAGTTTTTAAATTGTCGAACAAAAAATCGATCGATTTTTTGGGGGATTTTCTCCTTTTCGAGCCATTTTCTCTTTTCTAAGTTGTTCTGTAAAAGAGTCAATCATAAGTTTTTAACTTATATTTGATTTTTTAGCACAGGCGTTACACAACTTAACCCCCTGGCTAAACCTGTGGTACTGGCCTGACGAGTGTGAAATTTGTCTGTATACATATATTGTACAAACGACTAGAGGTCAGTACAGGTATTTATTAACAAATGACCGATTTCACTACATTATTCACTTATAATTATTTTTGATTTCATCTGAACACTCCGCCATTTTGTTTAGTCATGCCCATCTGTTTTCTTCGCCTCCCACTAACCATCTCTTTCTCATATATTTTTTCTCCTTTAGCTTGTCGTATATTTCGTGGTATACACATGACTAATTTCTGAAGAATGACTTCTTAGATTTTGTTGCCTTGAATCGTTTCAAAAAAATGTGCATACATATATATTTTAAAATATTTTCTATCCACAGATTTCCTTATATAGGGGAGGGGAGGGGCGTTTGGTGGGGGGGTAAGGAATGGTTTTCAAGTCTTCGAACTCTTAGAGTAAAACTCTTGAAAATTTCAGGCTAAAAAGGTGATCGCACCCTGAAACTTCTTTAGAGAAGAAATAATAAGAAAAACAGTTGAAACTAACGAACACAACTTTATGAGAAATCTCCAGTATCCCTGAAAAGTATATATAATTCAGGTTTTTTGTCTGGGTCTGTCAGATCAGATTTTGCAAAATTATGATACTAAATAATAATTTCGAAAAAAAACAAAAAAAAACGATCGATTCTTCATTTGAACTATTATCCTGAGGAAAATGCAGTTTTCAGATCGACTATCGGTTGATTTTTACAAGGCAAAAAAGGAGGTAAAGCTTACCTCCGAAAGTGGTGCCATCTCTCATCTCAGAAACACAATAAACAGCTTTCCCATTTCGCTTTAAACATCGCAAACTCGACCTGTTATTTCATATCCTACTATATCCTTCTATGTCACAAAAAATGTCAACAACATTTACAAAAAAAATTCTGAAGTTCCTCCGGGATACATAATATGTATATTATACAGGCTGCCCGGGATACTAGATACAGGCTGCCAGCTCTCAGACATGACTGATATGACCGAAATTCTAAGTTTTTTTTTTTTTCTACGAAAAATAACTACAATAATAAAAAAAAAATCATTACATTTCTGGAATCAGGAAATGGGAAAATTGAAATTAAATGATATTGCGGTCAATCAACATCGACTTGCTGATCGATTACGTAACATCCACTATAGGTACTTCCTGAGGAAGTAAAAACAGTTATTGATAATAATTATCAATTATCAATAATTATTACTATCTTGTAAACGTAAATTGGCGCCTAGAGCCGTTGGCGGTGAAAATTTTGCGTACATAAATCGCAACACTATTGATTTGGGGATGTTCAACTGACTGGTAGAGGCGATTCTTATCTTTGCGTATGGGAACCAGTTCAGATATTATGAAACAGATCCGGAGACCTCTTATAAAGAGTGAACTGAAGAATATTCTGAAGGTATCTTCACTACTGTACCATCTCAATTATAATTTCATCTTATTATCTCTTTAATATGCATCTTCTAAAGCCGCTTCAAACTTAATACGACTTTTTTTAAATAGACCGAGATTTTTGCCGTTACAGTACATTGCAAGTTTCTCACAGTTATCATACGTAGATGAATGAGGAATACACATAATTATATATTATATATTACATAAAAAAAAACAAAAAATATATAATGCAATTATTAATATAAGATATAAAATGGCGTTTGAAAGTAGCGTTTCAAAGTGTATGATTACACGGAGCCTGAGACGTGTCTGGTTGTGTGAAGATTTCTAATTGGCTTTTTTTTTCTCAGAGAAGAACCAATGAGAAGAAAGGTTTCATCGGTCGTTAACAAACCATTATGGCAGCCATTTAGAATAGGGAAGAGTTCTTGGAGAAGAGATCTGGAGTTGCTTCACCGTTAGTTGCTCTCAGGAGGCATTCATCTTCCAATGGCGGATCTTCGACTTATGGGGTTTGTTTTGGTGAAGAGATCTGGAGTTGCTTCACCGTTAGTTGCTCTGGGGAGGCATTCATCTTCCAATGGTGGGTCTTCAACTTATGGGAAGTTCGTTTTGGAAAAGCCTTACCAGCAATGTACATTCTCAAACCCTTCTTCACTTCGGCCGATTTTACCAAAAAAAATCAATAGGGACTTCTCAATGATTATATAATGTTTCTTGACCCCTCCGCCGTTCAAAAATCAAATGGTGAATATATGTCGTCGTCAGAGGTTTATGGATCCACATCTGAAATTTCGTGTCGATATACCCATCTAACGGGAATTACCTTGTCCCTCACAATTTTATTTTCAATTTTCGGATTCAGAAGAAAATATAAAATTTCTGAAAACTCAACAAGGTTACTCTGTATGAATCTGAATTTGGGTATACAACAGAAAAGCGATGCATCCTTAAAAATCCCTCTATTATTCATGTGTTAAACCTGAGTTTTTTCAATAGGTGACATTCTTATGGGGTTCTGGCTATGCTCATAAAATTTCTAATCGACATATTGATTCTGTCGAGAGTTGGGGTCACAGACACACAAGAATTTGTTTTGCATTTTTGGATTCAGGTGGTCGGAAAACATGAAAATACAGTAAAAATTGAATATCAAATTTCTGATTAAACAACTTCCCCTATACTTCATATTGCTGGGAAAGTATTTCCTCTTAATCCCTGAGCTCTTGATATGTAAATTTGGTAAGGCAGACAAGCGGTATGCTTGGAGTCAGACCTGTCTGCTTGAATTTTTCCAAAACAAACCAAAGTCATGGTTTATTATGACAAATTAGTTGCAAGTTTGACTCCGAGACCGCGCTAGTCTCTCTGTTTGTTCCATTACAAATCCTCCATCACTAATCTAAAATAAATGAGAGGCCGGTTTGACCAGAGATCTCTCCTCCTCCATCTATCTCCTCCTTCAAGATCCTGGACAACACTCCATCATCCTGGGAAACTAAAGGACCCTGCAGGATCCACAACCGCCATATTCTGAGGACCATCGAACTTCTGAAACTGCCCGACCGAATTCGCTTTGTTTTTTTTATTTTTGAAATGAAAATTCGTGACGAACATTCAACGGAAGTGACGCACGAAGGGGCATCTGTTATAAATAATTCCATCCCATTCCGCTATCTAGGCTTCTTACTCGACAAGTGACTAACATGGACCCCTCACACGAGACTGAAGAGACAAGAAATTAAGATACAACTGTTACTAAGAATACAAATGCAATGAAAAGAAGGTCCAGGGTCCTTTAAGAAGAAAAACATGAAAGTCAAAAAGAAAAAAAAACAATAAATTAAAATATCAATCTATCGGCAATGTAATTCCACAGCACTAATTAATCAATTAAGTTTTCGCTCTCCCTCCAAAATGAATCAACCGTTTGGACTAAAAATTAATAGTTGGCACAAAATTTCTGGAGCCCCTCCTGAAAACGCTCCAAACCCGCCTCTGATCCCCTCTTCTCTTTGGCCAACGTAAAATTAGTAGCTGCCGTCCTTATGGGGTCTCGAATTTATGTATGAAATTTCGTGTCGATACATTACTTATATCGACAGTTATTAGAGTTTTGGGGTTAAGCTCCCCTTCTAAACTTTCCCCTTTTGCCGATTTGACTCAAAATTAATAAGTGTCGTCCTTAAGGCTCTATACACATATATTTCGTGTTAATATAAAGAGTTTCATTGTTCATCGGCCCACATACACACAGACAGAGAGGAAAATTTATTTTTCATTTTTCAGGGGAAACACATTTCAAAACACACAGGACCTATTAAATAACTACCTCTATACTTTGTAAAACTGGACAAGTAAAACATAGTGTCCTTCTCTAGTTCTGAATTACGCTCGCAAGACTATAGTAGCCGGCTCTGATCTATAGATGAGGTGGCGCCCCTACTAAAAATGAGGGATTATCCTAGATTATCTGAAATGAGGGCCCATTTATCGAACAGAGTCCACTTACCAAGAGTGTAAAAAATACAAATAGCTACCCCATCACCGGAATTGCTGCTATCAGTAATTTGATACCTGCCTAACCACTATTAGAGATCTAAAATGACTTATTTTGTTTTATTTTTTTATTTTAATTTTCACTTTAATATCTATTATCATCTACGTACCAACTATATCAGAGAAATTACCTTGTTTTGAGTAAGATAGATACTTTTTTTTCGAAGATCTACTCAATTATAGCTGAAATTCCACGCATCTAGTTATTGATCTTGCTACAACGATTTTCGATTCGACATTCCGATTGTTGAACAAACTTACGAGATAATAGTGCAAAGTTCTTCCAGGTGGTGTAATATGCACTGAAGGAGCAGCGACGCAAAGGCGAGAATAGCGCGAAATTAAAATTTGTGTCACTAAATGATAAGTGTATTTCAGAATTTCGACCCCGGAACGAATCTCGGGATTGAAACGCCCTAGCTGCCTCGGACCCACCTCCGTCACACTGAGCCGGCTCCTTTCTCTTTCTCTTCTCCTGTAATGCCTGATTCTTGGATCCACAGCCTCCTCTTCTCAAGTCTTCTCTACTCTCCTTCCTCGCAGACTCTCTATGTACACCTCTTTGACGGTACCGGCTATCGGCCTTTGCCGACTCACAGCCTCCTCTTCTCAAGTCTTCTCTACTCTCCTTCCTACCAGACTCTACGTACACCTCTTTGACGGTGCCGGCTATCCTCCTTTGCCACCTCTGCCCTCACAGCCTCCTCTTCTCAAGTCTTCTCTACTCTTCTTCCTTTTCCTGTTCTCTTGTAGTGCCTGAGCTGTCTTGGATCCACCTCCTCTTTTTCGACCTTTGTTCTCCCAGCCTCCTCATTTCAATTCTTTTCCTTCGTCTCCTACCTCCTTCCCCCAGGCTCGCTATCCTCTCCTAGACGGGGTCGACCCTGGAACGTATCTTGGGTTTGGTAGGCCCCAGCTATCTCGGATACACCTCTGACATCTCATCTCTTATCTATTTCTACTCGTTCCTCCGACTCTATATGTACCCCTCCTACATCGAGCCGGGTCTTTCTCTCTTCGTTCCCCGTAGACAAGCATGACCCAAACAGACTATTTGGCGCACTTCTATTGTTTCTATTATTGACTACTCTTATATTTTTTCGCACATTCTCGTCTTGTCCACGGTCGGAGCGAAGGAGCTTTCCCCTGAGAATTCTCCGGAGAGACATAACTTCTGAAGCCCTACTCTTGCTTTCACGTTTCTTTATGGTCAATTTTTCAGCATTATAGAGGATCATAGGCGGAATAATATATTTCAAAGTAGAACATAACTCAATTTCCATTGAAAATTGTTGTTTTATTTCCACAGTCCCTCATCTACTTTATGTTTTCATCTGTACAATTTTTTATCTTTTAAGAACACAATTTTTTTGACAAGAATCGAAAAGAAACACAGAAGGTCACATTTCGTGCTTCATTTCCTTTCTACTCCTATACTCCTAAAAGACTTCCCATCTCTTGCAAACCTCGTCCAAGAGCTCTGTTTTTGATGATCTAACTGACCATCATAAGTTCTCCTTGTAAAAGGAGCAGGCGATAACAGAACAAAAGACTTTTCTTGCCAGCGGATCAGCACAAATGAAATAATACGTGGTACATAATGAGTTTCAATCTAGCAAAAGGCCCCAAGGGGCCATGAAGAGGGGGGGGTGCTGTGCAGGTGAGGTTTGAGAAATGAGGCCCCATTTTAGGGGGGGCTCCTCCCCTAGAGATGAGGGATCCCCCCCCATTTGTCTCTGACACCCCCAACCAAACCCTTTCTAGCTTATATACTCTGACATGATTGAAATTCCATGCTCCCTTAACAACATTTCTTACTTTTTTTTTTAATAATATTTTTGAGTTGAGTCTGCGCATAATGACATTCCATTCACTGATTAAAACTCCATATGTTTAATTTTTTACTACTTATGTTTTTTTTTATCTTCTTAAGCGTCGAATCTACGTTTTCATAGAAATAAAAGACGTTGTCTTCCCAATTTTTTTATTTTAGACCAGAACCGGTTTTCAACGTAACAGCGTCATCATCAGTGGTTCATCTATGATAGAATAACAAAATATACAAATAATGAAAAGTATAAATAACTCTTAAAGCATCAGGGTATAGAGTAACAAGATAAAAATGATAAACTTACCCACACAGCTCAGCGGTTAAAGGAGAACATAGCTCGGAGAAGGGATAGCTAGGTTCACTAACTCTACTTACAAAACTTTGAATATTGAAAAATATTCATTCTCATATACAAAATGAAAACATTTATTTACTGTATTAATATTATTATTTTTATACTCATATTTTCAAGTATTTATTTATTAATTTCATTTTATTTTTTAATAGTATTGTTAATTCTAATCAATGTGTGTCAGACTCAGTTAATTTCTGTTTAAATGTATAAACTATAAGCTTTCATAATGTAAACGTTCTTATGACGTATCCTATTGCCATGTTATGGTTTAATGGAAATAAATTTATTATTATTATTAGGGCATTTCGACGATGAGGGCGTAAATTTAAAATAATAAATTTCATGTATTTCGACTTCTAGATTCCAAATATGAAAAACAAGTCAATCTGTCTCTCTGTCTGTGAAAGCGATAACTCCCGATAGAATGAATGTATCGACACGAAATTTTATATGTAAATCCACAACCCGTTAACAACAATTTTTTTTCAGCCAAATCGACCGAAGGGAAGAGGGGTTTAGGGGGGAAGCTTAAGATAAAAACTCAAATAACTCCCGATAGAAAGAATGAATAACAAAAAATGTTAAATGGGGAAGTAAGCACCAACACCCCATAATGACAAAAGTTATCGGTTTTCAGCCGAATCGGCCAAAGAGGAGGGGGGATTACGCCCCTAATCCCTTAAAAGGCTTAACTCAAAAACTCTAATAACTGCCGATGTATGAATGTATCGACATACAATTTCTGACCGATTACATACGTTCCCCTTTACCTCGCATTGCTGGAGAGGTTAGCACCTTAATGTTTCGGCAGAGTATGGATACCCGCTATCTTGAGCATAGTTCGCAAGCCTATTTTTTATCTTTCACGAATGTGTACCTCTGTTTTACCCCCCACTCCTTGAGAACATTGCCCCGCCCCCCATTCTTCCATCTTATGTTCCCCTGGAAAGTCCTTGGAAGAGTTGTGGATTGCCAAACCCGGAACCTCCATTAGCCCAAGTGACGTTTCATATTCCACAACATTTATCACACCCCGTACGTTAAACACACCTCAATTTTTATTCTCTTATTTAATTTTTTTATTTCAAACTGACATCTTCAAGGTTTTGACGTCCATAGAAACATATATCTTGGAATGAGCAATTATCATCAATTATATTATGTTTCATCAAGAATAGTCATGGAAGCTTATTATCTTGTTGTTACTTCTTCAGCAATATGGGAAGTTATGTTATGTTTTCCCAAACATTGATTTAAAATATGAAAAAAAAAATTATCAGTGAATCACCAGCAATGTACTTCCTCAGAACGAATTCATCAATGAAAATTTCGCCCCACCCTCCAAAATTCAATAGTTGACTTATATAGAGGCTTCTAAATCCTCATACTAAATTTTGTGTCGATAAATTCATTATATCGGAAGGGATTAGGGTTTTTGAATTGAGCCTTAGCCAATGTTGCTGAAATTTGACAGGATAGGTCGTCATTGGGTTTTCACTTTAAATAACAGATTTAGATATATTGGGAGGGTTGTTGTGTACACCTAGGGACCTAAGCATCGAATGCTCTTATCCCTTCCCTGTTAGCTCAAAAGTTTACCTAATCAGGTTTAGTTACATAAGGTACGACCCATTAACGACTACTTGACTTTCAAAAAGGCTCGGGACCATCGAAAAACATTTTACCAGATGGACGACCTGCTCAGTTTCTTCCTTTCCCGGCTACCTTGGCTAAGGGTATTTAACGAGTACCTGACGTCTAACAAGTTCGTCAACAACACTTAAAGTCCCATTCGAAGGACGACGTGCTCAAGATTATTCTTCACTTCCCAGTAAACACCACTAAGAGCAGCATCTAGATTTTCAACTCGCGATCCTGAGCTCATTAGACACACCACATGTAACAAAATAAGTTATTGTTTGGTTTGAACTGAAATTGTCAAGAAAGAAATAAAGAATATAGGTTGGCTTTGTGGTACCGTTTTCACATATTTTCTGAAAAACACATTAAGTCAGCAAAATCGTTAGATAGGCAGCAACCAGAAACGAAGATGGTCAACCACAGACAGATTCACATATATCGGGAAAGTCCCATTCGAAGGACGACGAGCTCAAAGTTATTTTTAACTTCCCGATTAAAACATATGACCTAAGTGCCTCTGCTAGATTTTCAAGTGGCGATCCTGAGCTCGATAGACTCTATATGTAAGATAAAATAAGTTACCTTTTGGTTCCAAATAAAATTATTAAGAAAGAAATATAGAATATAGGTTGGCTTTGTGGTACTGTTTTCATATATTTTCTGAAAAACACATTAAGACAGCAAAGTTGGCAGCAACCATTAACTAATAGTCCGATTGTGGTATGGAATTTCACATGTATTATTTTTAAGTCATATTGAAAAATAAGGTTTGTAACGTCTCAAAATTCTTAACGGGAAGGGGGCTATGTAGGTGGTGCGGAGGATAAGCATAAAAATAATGCTAACTCATTAACAGATGGTCGGATTGTCATGGAACTTCACCTGTAGCATTCTCAAAAACCAAAGTCGTCTCAAATTCTGGACGCAAGGGGGGGGGGGGGGGGGGGACACTTACTAGCTGGGGTGTACGCCATTGAAAGATACATAATAGCTGTGGTGCCTAGGAGTCCCAAACACGAACTATCTGGGATCAGTGGCGTAGCGATGCCAATGCAAACAATGCGGTCTCATTGGGGCCCTTGCCTTTGGGGGGCCCTTTCCAATTCAGTATTCTAAGGATTTATCCGAATCCTTATTTCACGAGTTACTGCTTTTCGTGAATACTTTAAGGCCCGAAATTTTGAAGATCAGCACCATCAGAGAATTGGCTGAACTGGCAATAGTCAAGTTCTACGATATGACAAGTAACTATCCCGAGGTATGTTCGCTATTGGTTTTGTTTTTGACGATCCCGGTGACGGTGTCAACAGCAGAGAGAAGTTTTTCGAAGTTGAAAATTATTAAAAATTATCTTCGAAATTCCATGAGTCAAAAACGACTGTCCGACTTAGCTCTTTTAAGTATTGAAGCTAGAAGGGCGGAACATATGGATGTTTCCAAACTGATAGATGTATTTGCTTCAGCAAAATCGAGAAAGAAAAAATTTTAATTTCTTTCTTCTTTCCACCTGTAATCTGTAATGTGTAGTAAATTTTCATGTTTTAAATGTAAAAAATTAAATTCCTCTACCAACGCTTGCATTGGGGCCCAAATTCTCTAGCTTCGCCACTGTTTGGGATGTCTGCCGCTGCAAAGCAGATATTAGCTGGGATACCTGCCATTGAAGGACTATAACCCTTATTCCATTTTAATAATTGAATTGTAACATCATGAATCTACTGTTGAAGAATTAAATATAATTCGAATGAGTTCTGGGGGCAACGCCGCGTAATACTGCTAGTTTAATATATAAACCTCTCTGCAATTCGTCAGCATGAAAATTAGGAGCCTATACCCCAAAAACATGTAAGAATTTCATACAATGCATCAAGTTTTACTCAATATATTGTTAAAAAAATAAATAAATCAGTTTCGACAAATATTCATATCTCGTTAACCGTTAAAAAAATAAATACATATTTAAGAGAATAAAGTTAACACAATTATTTAAGACATTAATTCTGAGTTGTATTTCTGATTATACGAGTTAGTATTTTGCTGTCAGTCAAATTATTTTTCAAAAAGTGAAGAAGTCATTAATATAAGTCAAAACATTCGAAATAAAATAACCTGAGCATCAACAATTTTTTTTTAAAGAAAATAAATGGTAATTTTCAAAAAAAAAATTGGGCAATTACAGTACGTTCAGATGGCTGAAACATCAAAATGTAAATCTCGTTATTATATGATAGATGTAGATTTAGTCATAATACATTATTATATTATATATTGTTATGGTGAATGCAAGTCGGAAATTCGATGCTGAGTTTCATGTTTTTACAATTACAATACAATATACAAGTCATTATTGTTACCATGTTTCACATTATTATTCATACTTATTTTAATTTTTTTATTTCTCTTTATTATTTTGCACTAGTTTATTATATTGTTTTACTGATGGCCTGTTTTTAAAATTTAGTATTTACTTCTAGAGACCTCTTTTATTTTATTTTATATTTATTCTCTTCAACTGGTTGATACTTGTATACTCTGGTTTATTCTTTATGTTATTATTCTTAGGGGACATATGTCCCAGAATAAAGATTATTTTTCATTTCATTTCATGTTTTCCGACCTCTTGATTCCAAAACAAAAAAAAACCTACTGATTTTCAGCCAAATTGGCCAAAAGGGGAAAGGGGGGTTTAGGTGGTGGGAGGGGGAGGGAGGGGGAGGGGGGGGGGGGTGAACTCCATATTTAAATAATTGCCGTTGTGATGAATATATCGGCAAAAAATTTATTATGAGGATTAAGAAGCCCCTATGTAAAGGCGCATACACACTAGGCGAACGCATGCGACCGACGAGAGGGAACGCATGCATCTGCACAATGTGTACGCCAAAACGCAGGAGCACGAACAATTACAAACGCATGCGTTTGCCTTCGGTGGGGTTCGCTCGGGAGGCGGTACATCAAAGAAAAATGCGGACCGCAAGGGGGACGGCTTCAGTTATAGTGTGTACGTGATAACGCACGTTCGTTCTTATTCACTGTTGTATTGTGTTAAACATGGAGTGGTGCAACTCTGATTCCTTAAAATTAATAGACTTGTACCGACAACATGAATGTTTGTGGAACCCCATCCGTGATAACTATAAAAATAAAATAAAGAAAAATGATGCCTGGGACGAAATTAGTGCGGTAATGAAGTGTGACTTAAAAGAGATTAAAAAGAAAATGGAATCCCTGTTGGGATCGTTCAGACGTTATTATATCGTCTCCTGATGCCATTTTTATTATAAAACACTTCACTTGATATAAAAACTTGGGTCACCATCACATGAACCGGCGAACGCTAAAGAACAACTACAAACGCATTCATTCGTTGTAATGTGGACAGCAAGCAATTTTTTTAACGAACACCGCACAGATTCGGCCGCATCCATTCGGTCGCATGAGTTCGTCTAGTGTGTACGCGCCTTAAGTTGCCTGTTTTTAGTTAGTTATTATGACTCATGCCCGGTCATTAACTACGAGGTCATATCGCCTACTACCAGAGCACTCTTTCATCACTTTGGTGGACATGAGCCCGACTCTACTGTGGGAGTCCTAAATTTTGCCTACCCTAAATGTTTATTCACCTAGGGCAGGGGTCTTTAACGAGTATCTACCTGACATGGTACAGGCTCGGGACCATCGCTTATTACCACTGAGCTACCGGCGCTTCCTTATTTTTAGTTTAGGGTTTCCAGTAAGGCGAGATCAATTTGTGAGATAAAGTCTTTACTAATCGATCACCATCGGATTTGATCATTTGATTGTTCAGTTCATGTTTACACTACGAGATCGAAATAAAATTGATTTGTCGATTATGAGAAGATCGACTATATTGTCTTGATCGATTACCCATATCGACCAGGTTCAAAGTGGACTAAGAGAGAATGGGCTCATGAAATGAAGCTGTAGCGAGCCACATTAGCTTTGATGTGTTTTTAATTCTGTTTCTCCGCCATGGGCTGGTCAAGGACTACAACTTTTTCACTGTACAATTCTCTTTCCAAAAAACAAAACAAAAAAAAAAACGAAAAAACAAACGATTAAAAACAAACGATTAAAAACACATCATAGGCAAATAATGGTTTTAATCTTGAATCGTCGGCTAGATTAAGATTTTGATTATTATCCATATTTTGCTATCAGCTGATGTGGATAAGTTTCATGACAGTATACTCTGAATAGTATTGTATTGGCGTCAGAGAAATGGAAAGATAGTTGAACAGCTGTGTAGAGGAATAGAGGACTTAGATAGATCTCAACTTGAGTGACGCCAGCCACAATTGATGAAGAATGAAACCTGTAGATCTTGGAAATGGCATACCCGTTTTCCACCAAACATGGCTAAGAACCATCTTGCAAATACCAGCTTTTGAAACAAAAAAAAAACACTTTGAAATCGATTCAGCCGTTTTGGAGCCACGATGCTACAGACACACACACAAAGACAAAGGCTTCAAACTTATAACACCCCTCCTTTTGCGTCGGGGATTAAAGAGGATAACTGACGCACCTTAGGTGGGATTTAAGAATAAAGGAGTGATTGTAAAAATATTTATTTCCGTTAAAGCATAACATGGACGTAGGATACGTCATATAAATGTATACATCAAGATAGCTTAGTTAGTTATGTGTCTCATGCCCGGGCACGAAGTACGAGGATATCGCACAAACCAGAATCCGGGAGTCCTACAGTTTGCCTACTTATCTATGGTAGGGTCTTTAATGAGTACCTGACATCGAACAGAATCGGGGATCATCGCATAACGTCGCATCCGAAAATGAATAGATATTTAAAGTTAGGTTCTTCCCTTTGGCCGATTCCACGGAAAACTAATAGGTGTCGGCCTTATAGGCTTTTGAATTTGTTATGAAATTTAGTGTCGATACATTTATTACAACGGCAGTTATTAGCGTTTTTGTTTTAACCTTTCCCCATACTTCACCTTTCCTTAGGTCGATTTGACTGAAAATCAGTAGGTGTCGTCCTTGTGAGTTTCTGAGTACATATATAAAATGTCGTGTCAATACATTCATTCTATCGGGAGATATAGGGTTCATTACGATTTTTTTTCATTTTTGAATTCTGGAGGTTTGGAAAACATGAAATTCTGTTGTATAATTTAACATCAAATTTCTGGCCGATTACATAACTTCCCCTATAATTCGTAAAAGAGGGGATGTGAATTGCTATTTGGCCTCGCTATTCACCCCCTCATCTTCCACAATTAATAATTCCTTTCCCTGCCGAAATATTCTGTAAAGTACATTACTCTCAACCTCTCTAATAGACCGGACAAGGCTGTTGGAAAAATTTAAACCGCAGCATCAATTACCATCTTACAGACGTTAACTAGAGAAGTGACTAATGACCATCAATATTGATTGATCGATTTTCAAAAAATTTGGGAAGTTGAATACATTTAATATGTTTAGAGCTTTTAGATACAAAACTTATAGCTTTTAGATACATTGCAAACAAATAGTAAAGCTGCGGAAGTAAAAATAAAAGTTCTGTCTGTCTGTATAAACGATTATATGAAAATACAGAAGAAGATACAATTAGATACAATGATAGCAACTATAAGTAAAGATGAAAATATTTTCTAGTTCTAACGAAAATAGCCGAAAAAGAAATATAGAATATAGGTGGGCCTTGTAGCACCGATTCTTCATATCGCACCCTTGCTTCAAAAGTGCCACAACTCCAAAATTTGGGTTTTTTAGTTAAGTCTGCCATTCGACTTGGTTTTTAAGTTTATACCAATCACCTAAAGCGCCAGATAATGCACTGAAAATCCAGCCGCTAGGTAGCAGATGTGTCGTTTTTTTATGTTTTCACTCATTAGTCTTTGTTAGGCAACAAAAGGGCCACAACTCAAAAAAACGAGATTTATAGTTGAAAACTTGGAAAATCTGCAGGACCACAATCTATTGTAAATTATACGCATAGTTTTGCTTGGTGACGTCACTAGATCAACTAAAATTTACCTAACCCAGCTGGAAGCTGTTTTTCGCATTTCCTGAAAAACTGAGTTTTTTGAGTTGTGGCACTTTTGAAGCAAGGGTGCGATATTTTCTGAAAAAATATTGGTAGATAGGTAAGAAGCAGATACGATGATAGTTCATTAGTAGAGCTGGTAAACGGTTCTGGGTGAACCGAGACCGGTTCCTGGTGACTGCAGAACCGGGTATTTGAATTTTCAGGTACCCGGTTCACGGTTCCAGACCCCCCTTGGTTTCAAACCAGAACCCGAGTCCACAGTTACAGATTTTCATATGCTTCTTGATAAGATGAATGTGTGCAATTTCTATAGCCCTCACACGTAAGTTTTCGCTCTCCCTCTAAATCTTCGCTATCTTTACTTGGTGGACCTTTAGCTTTTGTTATTGCTCTTTTGAGAGTCATTCTATCTCTAAAATTGAGACTAACACATATGTTTCCGCGCTCTCTCTAAACCTTCTTTCTCTTCTTTGAGTGAACCATTCGTTCTGTTTTTTTTGCTTTTTTGAGGGTCCTTTGATCTCCAAAGGTGAGGCTACACCCCGATTCACACTTAAGTTTTCGCGCCACCTCTAAACATGATTCGAAATCCGAACTCAGGACCACGGTTCCGAACACTAATCCCCCCCCCCCCTATCTGAATCCGCGTACAAAATATCATCTAGATATTGTAGAGATAAAGACACAGACATGCATATGTGAAGTTGTTTTGGGTTCATGGCACTGAAACAAAAAAAAAAAACAAGAAATTTCTTTGAAAACACAAAATTAAATTTTTGTCCAATTATGTATCTTTCTAAATTAGTCGTGGTAAATTCGTCTAACCGCGAATTTTTCTAACAGAAAATCAGTGTAACGGTTAGACTAAAAACAAATTCGAAGACATTTCGAAATTACACTCTCTTACCATTCTCCGATATAATTTATATAATGTTGTATACTTTAGCGTATCTTACTGCAATTATTTAAACTAAGTTAACGAATGTGAAGTTGGCGCATGTCCGTTGGAGCTTTACCTTCCTTGGCGCGGCCGCCTCATCAGTTTAACTCTTTAAGGAACTGGCCCAAGTCTGGGGGACTGATGAAGACGTGAACCGGTGGACACACTCTCCTGACAAATGACACCACATTAGCTGCCTGGCGGGAGCATTTTGACGGAGTGTGCGCACTTGGAATACACAACTCTGTCATTTGTCCCCATCCGGCCTTCCCGTATCAAAGCTGTATCCCCCCTCACCTCTCTCAAACTAACTCACTCAGTGTCTCATCTCCGGTAGAATAAATTTCAGGCAAGCTGACTTATCTCAAGACTAATGAAGATACGAAAATATCAAGAATTTCATCAATATACATGGATCCTAGCAGGAAAATCTGGAACAGGTGACTGCAGCTCAGCTCGAATCTCCCTCTGAAACAATTGATCGATTTCTTTGAAAATCAATAACTGTCTTACTTAGGGAGTTCTAAATCCTCATAACAAATGACGTGTTGATACGTTCGTTACATCGACAGTTATTACAGATTTTCTGTTGAGCCTTTTTGTCTAATCCACACTTTTTCCTTCGGCCGATTTCACTGAAATTCGACACAATGGGATTTTTAATTTATATATAAAATGAAAACTGATATTATTGGAGAGATATTGTGAAATAATTCAAATGAACTTGAATGAAATGAAACTAGTTTATTTGTGGTATTGTCTAATTTCACAGAACATATATACATGGGAGTAGTTTCGGTATTTCTACCATCCTCAGCCAAAAGTCAGTCTTATCTCTTATACTTTTGGCTGAGGATGGTAGAGATACCGAAACTACTCCCATGTATACAGGGTGGCCCAGATAAGCCGACAACAAGTGAAATAACTCTTAAACTGTTAAATGCATAGGACTAAAGTTGTAGCACTCGCCGAGAGCTATGGTATGGCGTCCTCGAAAAGACAAACATGATCCTTTTAATGGCTCAAACAGCCCTTCGAAGGGCGGGGTTACCTTTTGACCCTTAAGTTTCTTTATATGTTATTAAAGTACTAAAGAAACAAGGAAGAACTGTGCAAACAGATTTTTGGTAGGTACGTCAAGTAGTTCTCGGAAAAAAAACGTTTAAAGGTTGAACGTTTTTCTTTTTCTGAAGTTATTAAATTCCAACAAACTTTGCACATTAATTGTTATTAATTCAATTTGTACATGACGAGGCCCTACCACCGCTTATTACTCATGTATTTTGATGCAAAGGAATCAGAAAGGTATTAGAGAAGTTTAAGGATTAAGAGAGAACGACTTACAGTGATAAGGAATTACTTATTTACAGTCCTCTAGCGAAATTGTGGATATGGTGTTGGTGATTGGTGAGTGTGCGGAAAATAATAACTTCAGAATAAGAAAAACGTGCAACTTTAAACATTTTTTTTCGAGAACTACTTGACGTATCAAAAATCTGTTTGCACAGTTCTTCCTTGTTTCTTTAGTACTTTAATAAAATGTAATGAAACTTAAGGGTCAAAAGGGAACCCCGCTCTTCGAAGGGCTGTTTGAGTCATTAAAAGGGTCATTTTTGTCTTTTCGAGGACGCAATACTATAGCTCTCGGCGAGTGCTACAGCTTTAGTCCTAAGCATAATTTTGATATCTATAACCGTTTAGGAGTTATTTCACTTGTGGCCCGCTTATCTGGGGAGTTATTTTTTCACTTGTGGCCCGCTTAACTGGGCCACCCTGTATATTCTGTGAATTTAGACAATACCTCAAATAAATAATTTTTATTTCATTCAAGTTCATATATAAAATGTTGTGTCGATCTGTGCCGGATTAGCCACGTAGCAAGAGTAGCAAATGCTACGGGCCCCGCGAATTGGGGCCCCGCGCTCCAACGCCTGTCTGACCGTAAAAAAATATCAATTTAGATAGGAGCGTAAAAATATTTTGCATGCCTTAAGCGCGAAGCGTTAAATCTTATCTGAAATTAATCATTTACATTTATATGGTATATCTTTAGAATCGTGTTTCCCAAACGTAGAAATTGCCTTGCGCATTTACTTGTCTCTCATGATCACTAACTGCAGTGCCGAACGTTCTTTTTCAACATTGAAAGGTATTAAAAATGAGTTAAGGAACAGGATGGGCCAAGAACGTCTTAATCATCTCACTTTGATGAATATAGAGCATCATTTGCTTAAAGAAGTCGATATTGAAAGTGTTATTTCTAAATTTGCCCATATTAAATCCAGAAATGTTTATTTTTAACAGTTTTGTTTTATTTAATAGCCTAAACTTGAGAATCTAAAGCAAACCAAGGGCCTCTTGACAGAATTTGCTACAGACGCTGGCTTAATCCGGCACTGGTGTCGATACATTTTTAACATCGGCAGTTGGTGTTTCCGATGTTTCCAATTTTCAGGATTATAAATATATAAAAGTATCAAAATCGTGTATTAAATGTATTATGTATGAGGTGATACATTCCTAATGGTGTTTTTGTATTCAATGCCTTGTATTTTTAATTCGATTTTCGTGACTCGAATAACCTCCACATTCAAGACATTTTTAAGGTGGTGCCGAAGTGGCCAAAAGGCAACGCAATGGTACAGTTTGTACACAGAATAAATTTTTATCTAAAATCACAAAAATGAATTTCTCTTCGAAATCTGTTCTAAAAATATATTCTTTTCTCATTTGCTGAAGGTATTGTGACTCATGCCCGGGCTTTTTGCCCAACCAGGTTTAGTTAGGGCCTTTTGAGACTTTTTACTTGACATCGTACAAGCTTGGAACCATCACTTAACGTCCTATCTGAAGGATGGCATGCTTAGAATGTTTTTATTTTCCAGATGAACGTTCTTTTATAGTGACCAGAAGAAGGAACGTGAAAGTGTCCCGAAATATTGTCGAAAAATAAAAAAAAGAAGACATCTCTGGGAAAAAATCAACATAAAAATGCTTCTTGCAAATTTCTTTTGAGTCCGGCAGCAGGAAGATCGTTTCCTAGACCAGAGGTTGTCTGTAGAGTCAGAAAATTGTCAATGTGTAACAAAAGAATAACATAGCATGATGGTATCGAACCATCGATTAACGGACCCATCCGAAGGACGGCATGCTCAGCATAAACTCCGTCAGCAATTTAAATATTATGTAAGCTAATTATTTTTATTTATTTCCAAGTTTTCCGTATAGTTTACACACATACGTAAATTATTTACGAATCCTGTTTTCGGGAGGGGGGCGGCCCAACGTCGCCATGTAACACAGTTAGTGTGCGAGCAGCGTTCCTGGTGGACGACTGAGTCAACATAATGCCATCATCAATGTAGCCCCTTTATATCGCTACGTCAGAACAAGACTGTCACAACTCAAAAAATATCGAATTCGTACTAAACTCATACGAAGAATGGTAATATGGTATACTTTTCTATGGAAGTGTCACAATTGTAATTTTTAATTCTGGCCACCAGAGAGCAGATGTGTCGGTCTTCCATTGTCCGAAAAGGTTGGGCTTTAAGGGCTTTAAGCTGTTACCATGTTGAAAGCAAAGTAAAATTGGCTTAAAAGTAAGTATTATAAACCGTGTAAAAGCTAATTGCTCTAGCAGTTTTCTAAATATCAAAAGTAAAGTACCATTTAGGATAAGTGAATTTTAAAACGTAATTTCGCAAAATTCACATATTTTTACTTTTTTTTTTGTGACAGTCTTGTTCTGAGGTAGCGATATAACAAGGAACGCACTTTGTCCCATCTTGATACAACCACTCATTCAAAAGTTGTCCATTACTTCTGGAACATACTGCATACAATTCCTGTTGTATCTGAAAAAATTTTAATACATTATAGATACATTGTAATTTTAAAAGTTTCATAATGGTGGCTAAACCAGACTTTAAAAATTAACGAGTATTCTTGGAATGTAAATTTCGTTGAGGGCGTGAAGGTTTTCGTCTCAGCCGCTTGTGGCGTCAAGAAGAGGCGCTTACAAACAAACCCTGAAATAAATAACAAATTTATTATTCCGCCATTACATAATAAAAGTTAACAATATGAAATTTAAATTGTGATAATTGCCCAACAATGGTTCACTAATTGTTTGTTTGTCCTCCAATTAGTTTTGTTTTTCTCCGTCCTTTAGTTGTCTCTGTTTTGTACGTTTTGTTTGCCTGCTGTTTGTGAATATTTTGGTTATACCTGTTTTCAATATTGATGCGCCAAAAAAAAAAAAAATCAATATGAAATAACACGTATTCAGATACAGTCACAAGGACACTTTCTTGACTATGGTTCGTGTTCGTGCATAGTATATATATATATTGTTAGAATATAGGATTCTATTTAGCATTCGAAATTCGAGTGTTGGGTCTTTGGATATTTTCTTTCGAAACATCAATAGAATAAAGATCTAACTGTAAAAACGTAAATGTTTAGATACCTGAATGACATTAAGTTCCTCTGAATACGTTTTGACTTTATTTCGAACTTCGTAAACGAGTGAAAGGAAATGAACAAGACAACAATCTGGCTCGGAAGAGGACCTTATTGGACCCGACATCTCTATAGAGGACCTTATTGGACCCGACCTCTCAATAGAGGACCTTATTGGACCCGACCTCTCAATAAAGGACCTTATTCGAGCCGACCTCTCTATAGAGGACCTTATTGGACCCGACCTCTCAATAGAGGACCTTATTGGACCCGACCTCTCAATAGAGGACCTTATTGGACCAGACCTCTCAATAGAGGACCTTATTGGACCGGACTTCTCAATAAAGGACCTTATTGGACCCGACCTCTCTATAGAGGACCTTATTGGACACGACTTCTCAATAGAGGACCTTATTGGACCCGACCCCTCAATACAGATCACAAAGATGGGTAGCCAAAACAGTCCTGGAGAAATCGGCTTTGCGGAACGACCGCCTTGTCGTCATTTAAAATACGACCGGACAACAAAAGAAGTATAACTCTTCTTGAACAAAACCCAGAGGACATTAAGAAAATTGATCAGGTATCTAACAGGAGATCGTGGTTTTGAAACCCGACCGAGGGCCTTAGGTTTTTTTATCTGGGAGGTGAAAAAAACTTGAGCACGCCCGTCCTTCGGATGAGAAGTTAAGCCATGTTCCCGAGCCTGTGCAATGTCAAGTACTTCTTAAAGACCCCTACTCTAGGTGAACCTAGGTAGTCAAACGGACTCCCACTGTGGAGTCGGAATCAGGTCTACCAGTGTGACGAAAAAGCTTTCTGGTAGTAGGCGTTATGACAGTTGAAACTCAGGGTGAGTCACAATAACTAACTCAACAGGACACCACTGGGTAGGAAAATATCTCTTCTATATTCTTCGAAAGGATCCTGCACTTCATTAAAGAGGTAGGAGAGGGTAGGTAGTTAAATATTGCGAGGGGCTGTTATATGGGGCCTTGAGGCTTCTGATAACATGGGTAAAAAAGAAATTGAAATATAATTAAACTAATATATTGAATATTTAAAAATGTTCTTCTCTGGTTCATTTTATTTATCGAATAAACATGAGTATTATTGCGCAAGTAAGTGGTGTGATCCCATTGGGCTGCCGCAAGAATGTTGAGATAAGGAAGATGGTAACTTCTGAAAGATCCCTCAGTTCTCAGGAACAGAGAAACCACAGTGTCCCGTCTGTGGACACAAGTCTTCATTCATGGCGTCGATGAGATGACGAGCAAAGCGCCATTCTGACGACATTGCCCCCCCCCCCCCCCCCCCCCACAAGTGATTCAATACAAACTTTTCAGGTCCGGCCCGTCGGTCAATCACTGACAATGTACTTCCACAGAACAAATTTATCAATTAACTGTTTGTTCCCCCTCCAAAACCAGTCCACCGTGTGCGCTAATATTCAACAGTTGACCGGGCTCCTAAATCTTCATACTAAAATTTGTATCGATAAATTCATTACATCGGTAGTTATTAGGCTTTTTGAATTGAGCCCCCTCCCCAGAACTCCTCTTCACTTCGGCCGATATTGCTAAAATTTGACAGCCTATATCCTCATTGGGTTATGATTTCAAATATGTAATTTCATGTCAATATATACATTTCATCGGCAGTTATTGGGGTTTTTGCTTGAACATCCCTTTGATCCCCCTTCCCTTCTGTCGATTTCGCTGAAAATTAATATTTACCTATCGTCCTTATGAAGGATTGAATTTAAATATAAAATATTGTGGTGATACATTGGTTTTATTGGCATTTATTAGAGTTCTCATGTTAAAGCCTCCCCCCTAATCCCTCTCCTTTTTTGTCGATTTGGCTGAAAACCAATAGGTGTCATCGTTAGAGGATTCTGGATTCACATATAAAATTTCGTGTGGATACATTCATTCGATCGGGAGTTATCGTGTTCGTAGGCACACACACAAACAGACAAACTTATTTTTTTTAAATTTATGGAATCTAGGTGTCGGAAAACATCGATTTTTTGACCGATTACACAACAATACTTGTATTTCTGACAGAGTGTAAAAAGATAATTATTGTCAACAAGAAGTTGAACGATAACATGGAGCCTTACGTCATATATATGGCTGATTTGAACCAGGAATCTTGGGTATAATACCATACGGAAACGCAACACTCTTATCAGAGTAAAAAGGATCAGAGTATGAAAACTTAAGATTGAATTTCTGATTACATAACTTCCCCTATAGTTTTTATGGCTGGGGAAGTAACAAAGAAATAGTAAAAATAAGTTCAAAGTTCTCTTACTTCATCGTCATCACAAAGTTCAACACAAGTGCTCTGTTTAATTAATGAAAAGCGGACATGGGCCTATGAATACATTAGCGAACATTTAGCAGGGAGCGAAGTCAGCGGGAGGCCAGATCAACGTTGGATAGGATGGAAACTAAAGGCAGGATGTGACAATGTGTGTAAGTTCACGCATTAGCAACATTGTTCTTGATCAACAATTCACACGATCATTTTTGAAGCTTTACGAAACATTTATATAAATAAACTAATCCATTTCTTGTCTTCACCAGCTACACGAAGTATGGGGGAAGTTATGTAAAAACTCAACGTGAAATTTTTCACTGATTGCATTACTTCCTCCATACTGTGTATACTTGGAGTTGTAGAACAGTACTTTCCAATTCAGTCGAAGGTAGAGTTGCAAAGGGCAAATAACTGCCGTTGTAGTGAATGTATCGACACAAAATTCCATATGTGACTTTAAACCCCAATGAGGACATAGTCTGTCAAATTTCAGCGATATCAGTTGAAGGAAAGAAGGGGTTCAGGGGAGGGGCTCAATTAAAAAATTCTGATAACTATCGATGTAATGAATTTATCGACACAAAATTCCATATGTGACTTTAAACCCCAATGAGGACATAGCCTGTCAAATTTTAGCGATATCAGTTGAAGGAAAGAAGGGGCTCAGGGGAGGGGCTAAATTAAACAACTCTGATAACTATTGATGTAATGAATTTTTCGACACAAAATTCCATATGTGACTTTAAACCCCAATGAGGACATAGCCTGTCAAATTTCAGCGATATCAGTTGAAGGAAAGAAGGGGCTCAATTAAACAACTCTGATAACTATTGATGTAATGAATTTTTCGACACAAAATTCCATATGTGACTTTAAACCCCAATGAGGACATAGCCTGTCAAATTTCAGCGAAATCAGTTGAAGGAAAAAAGGGGTTCAGGGGAGGGGCTCAATTAAACAACTCTGATAACTATTGATGTAATGAATTTTTCGACACAAAATTCCATATGTGACTTTAAACCCCAATGAGGACATAGCCTGTCAAATTTCAGCGATATCAGTTGAAGGAAAGAAGGGGCTCAGGGGAGGGGCTCAATTAAACAACTCTGATAACTATTGATGTAATGAATTTTTCGACACAAAATTCCATATGTGACTTTAAACCCCAATGAGGACATAGCCTGTCAAATTTCAGCGATATCAGTTGAAGGAAAGAAGGGGTTCAGGGGAGGGGCTAAATTAAACAACTCTAATAACTATCGATGTAATGAATTTATCGACACAAAATTTCATGTGAAGATTTAGGAGCCTCCATGTAAGTCATGGTTATGGAGGGGAAGCGAAAACTTAATTGATTAATTCGTTCTGGGGAAGTACATTGCAGGTGATTCACCGACGATTTTGTTTTATGTTGATCACCAAAATATGAAATTTTTAAGGTAAATGAGTAATCTTAATTCTTTTTCAGATATTTTGAGTATGTTAGAAGTCACGGAAGTTGAGCAGTTGTTCTGAAAAAATTGATAAACGTGAAAGAGGGCTCCCGTAGGTTACTGGTATGCGTGCTTGCCTTCTGAGCTCAAGATCGCGGGTTCGAAACCCGGCAGAGCCCATTAGTTTATTTTATCTGGGAGGTAAAATAAACTTAAGCACGTCGTCGGACGTTAAGCGATGGTCCTGTACGATTTCAGGTACTCGTTAAAGACCCCTGCCCTAGCTGAATAAAAATTTAGGGTAGGCAAAATTTAGGACTCCCACAGTAGAGTCGGGCTCATGTCTACCAATTAGGCAATGGGAAATGTTGATTTCCTAGAAGAGGGCTGTGAGACCCCCTCCACCCAGACTTCCATTTCGTCTCAGCCAATAAAGTCTGCAGTGAGGTTGCACTGTTACACTACCATCGCTACTGCCCATATAACGTAGATGATTACAGATATGGCAAGCTGCATCCACCGTTGCATCCACCTCACATCCCTTCCGTCCAGTTTGAGGACGCTCCTTATAAGAGAAGTGTTAATTAACACCATCCTTTCACATATTCTATCTTGCAGTGTTGTCCGTTGTTCTCTGTTCCACTCAGTCACTGACCGCCCACCAGATAGCGTCACCATGTCCTGCTCTCTTCTGGCCAGGCACCAACCAATCTACAATAATTATTCTCCTCGCTACGGAATTGGAGAATTTTGTAGAAAAAACAGCGACCCCGGAGAAAATTAATCACTAAAAAGTCGTCGGTGAATCACCGGCAGTCTACTTCTCCAGAAATAATTAATCTATTAATTTTTCGATTTTTCGCTCCCCCTCCAAAACCAGTTGACCGTTTGCGTTAATATTCAACAGTAAGCTTACGAAGGGGCTCCTAAAGCCTCCTACTAAATTTTGTCTTGATAAATTCATTACATTGCCAGTTATTAGAGTTTTTGAAATGAGCCCCTCCCCTGAACCTGTGTTATGCCCCCCCCCCCCCCCCCCCCCCCCCCAATCTCCCCTTCCCTTTGGTAAATTTTGCTATTAAATTTTCCAATCTTCATTTGATATTCCAGTTCTGGATTCACATAAAAAAATTTCGCTTTGATACATTCATTATATTGGGTGTTGTGTAGACCCACAGACAAACATAATTTAATTTTTTTCTGGAAAAAGAAAAACATGAAATTGCGTTGAAAACTCAATTTCGAATTTTTTACCGATTACATGAAAATATGGAGTCTTGTCTGAGGATCTAGCTTTGAAGTGAGCTGCTGTCTCGTCTTCTCCACATCTGTCACAAGTGGGACTGTACTTGACTCCTATTTATATGTTTGTATCTATAATAATAATAATAATAATAATAATAATAAATTTATTAAACTAAATTTAAACCAATACATGGTAATAGGATACTTCAAAAGAATTTATATATTAGGATAGCTTATAAAATAGATTTATAACTAGTTGAGTCTAGCACATCTATGATTAGTAGTAATAACAAAACTATTAAAAAAAAGTAAAATGAAATTAATAAAAACTGAACAAATAAATACTTAAAAATATATGAGTATATAAAAAAAAAAAAAAATACAAGATACGTTTATAATAAGTAGACACATTTTTCAATTTAATAAAAATTAAGATAACTATTTTTCAAAAAAACTCTTCGGAAGTGTCTTCATCCCAACGATGTTTCGGGACGTTCTTACGTCCCATCATCAGGTCCTATTGAACGAACCGTGTCCTGTTCCTAGCCGAAGCTCCTTCCATCCTATCAGGATAGTCTTGTGTCACAGAGAACCAGAATGCAAGTCTTATGATGGGTCATCATTGGGTAATTAGTGCAACAGGGACTTTAACACATGAACCTGTCACAGTAGCGTGTTATACAAATTACCTTTGGCAGTTCAAACACCAACAAACATTTGTATATCATTCAGTCCTATCGACTGGTCTCATTATTTTTAAACTGCATTTAAATAGAACCGGTTCATTAGCATTTATCTGCACCATTAATTTTCCTATACCTTTGTATAAATAAGTATTGTATTCATGCAAACATTTGAA
This sequence comes from Aradus depressus, assembly GCA_963662175.1. NCBI lineage: Eukaryota > Metazoa > Arthropoda > Insecta > Hemiptera > Aradidae > Aradus > Aradus depressus. The sequence continues at coordinate 33,884,212 of OY759223.1, forward strand.
TTTTCAACGGAATTTCACATTTCAAGGTCACCTGAACATTTTTTGGCCATTTTTTGCGATGTCTGTGCGTCTGTATGCGATTGAAACTTTGTGAGCATCCAAAAACGCTTCTGATAATAAACTTGAAATTTCAGATGAAGTTGTCCCAAGGTCTAAACTCATATCAGATTTTCGCTGAAATCAGATGAGGCTTCGGAATCCTCATACTAAATTTTGTATCATCGGCAGTTATTAGGATTTTTATGATGCCCCACCTCTGATCCATAATTTCAAGCCCCCCCCCCCCCCCCCCCTCCCCTGCTTCTAATTCCCACCACATCCCTTTGGCCGATTTAAATGTAAATGTGTGTCGTTAGAAGGTTCTGGATTCATACATAAAAGTGTCGATACATACATTCTATCGAGAGATCGTTTTCACAACATATAACACGGACTATATATTTATTCAGTCTCGAGTTAGCGTGTGCATAAGTACGACACCTAATGATTTTCAGCCAAATCGGCCGAAAGGAAGATTTAGAGAAGGAACCTCAATAACTGCCGAAATAATGAATTTATCACCAGCTTACCAGCTGACACCTCTCCTCAAGAACTCTCAGCTCCCCCTCCGTCTCAAGTGGCTCGTCTATACTGGTTGCGCAATCTGGGGTTCTGCCTCCGATTCTCAAATCAAACGTATTTAGACATTCCAGAATCGGGCCTTAAGAATAATCACCAATGCGCCCTGGTTTGTCCGAAACAAAACTATACACAATAATCTTGAGATGCCTGAGATGAAAAAATGTTTGCCTATTTACTACGCCGGTCTGCTCCGGACCATGCAAGATCATCAAAACCCTCTGCTACGTGCCATCCCTCTCCACCTGCCTCCGCCAAGACCAGAACGTCGACTGAAGAGGAAGCACCATAGCGACCTTAATCAAGAGGACTGACGCTGGTCAGCGGCCTCATTCAAGTGCCAGATGTTTTGTTTTATTTGATTTTAGCACAATTGAATGTACATTGTACAAAAATTGCCACTAAATTAGAAAAAAAAAGCTGTCGATTATCTGTCGAGTTTCAACTAAATCGAACCGAGGGGGATGTAAAGAGTGTATCAACACAAGCCCTTTGTGGTCAAGAGGGGAGGATATCAGTGACTCACTGAGGACTTAGTTCTTAGTATATCTGATAACAGTGAAAGGTTCCTGTGACTGCAAGGTAGCAACCAGAAGCACGCTAATCTGTAATCAATGGTCAGTCCTCCGCTCTAATGTCATTTTGATGAGGCTGGCACCACGACAGATCCCGGAACTGTGATTAAATATACATTTATACCAATTACAAAATCACAGTTCAGGGACCTACATTCTTATACTGATTTCCATGCACAAAACCAATTGAAAATTCACATTTCCATAATAATTATTGAAATAAGTTAAGTAGTTCAACTTTCGGCGCCCTACCTGTAAATTAAAAAAAAAAAGTAACATGTAAAAAATTAAAGAAAAACACATAAAAATCAAAAATTCAAAATTTACAAAAAAAAAAAAAAAAAAAAACGAGTGTCATATCAATTCTATATTTATATTGAGTAGAAAGGAAAAAAATATTTAAAAAAGTTGAGTCGTTTAGCCAAAATACCTTTAATACTTTCGCTGCTACTAGTGGTGCCATCTGTAAAAATCAATTCATAATAAAATACAGGACATTTAACCTTAAGCATACAATGTTAGAAGAAACCCTCTATTGGAAACGTAATTTTATTTATTATTCCTCATTGTTCAAAAATAAAATAAACATATAGGTTAGGTTTTATGACTCATGCCCGGACTTTAACTACGAGGTCATATAGCCTATTACCAGAGCGCTCTTTCGTCACTCTGGTGTACATGAGCCCGACTCTACTCCAAGGAGTCCCAAATTTTGTCTGCCCTAAATTTTTATTCACCTAGGGTAGGGGTCTTTAACAAGTACCTGCAGTGTACAAGCTCGGTACCATCGCTTAACGTCCCATCCGAAGGACGGCGACCTATTTCATGTATAAAACGTTCGTGATTAATGTACTTTCCCAGCACGAATTAATCGAATTTTGGACATACAAAATTTTGAATCGATAAGTTCATTACTTCGGCAGTTATTGGGGTTTTGGGGATTCTGTCAATTTATTCATATTATGGGGAGTTAAGCGTGTTCATAAGTATACATACTGACATGAAATTACATAAGTTCCCCTGTACTTCGTGATGCTGGGGAAGTAAGAGGAAATATATTCTGTGGCTGAACTAATATACAGCAAGGACCAGTGACACTACGAGCGTATCGAGGCCACTTGGAGCTCATTAAAGAGGATTTTATTAAGAAGATTTATGCTCGGAACTAGCGATGCCTGCGAGTGAATCGCGATCGCTAGGAGCGAAACAAGAGCGAATATGGGTCATTTGGATTTGAATTTGAAGAGGATTTTATTTAGAAGAATATGCTCGGAACTAGCGATGTCTGCGAGTGAATCACGATCGCTAGGAGCGAAACGTGGGTTGTTTGGATTTGAATTGAAGATAATTTCATTTGCAAGAACATGCTCGGAACTAGCGATGCCTGCGAGAGAATCGCGATCGCTAGGAGCGAAAACACGAACAAAGGATATAGAGGAAAGAAAGGAAGCAAGATAATTGTTTATTTCCGGAGTTGTATGAACGACCAGGGAGGGCTGAGCTCCCCTTTTCTTAGAAGAAGCTGATGCAACCGGTGATCGGTGATTGACTGGAGGTGGATTTGGCGGGAAATAACAACAAATAAGACCCCGGAAAGAGGTCAGTCCGTCTTCAGTCAACGTTGAGTATTGGGGCCGCTAAGACCACGTCAGTTTATATTTTAAAGTTTCAAATATGTGATACAACTCTACGTTGAGAGTTGGGACGCTTAGGTCGAGTCATTTATGTTTTTCTGTTTTATGTTTGGTTGTGCAGTTTTAAGTATGTGATTTCAGTCAACGTTGAGTGCTGGGGCCGCTAAGACCACGTCAGTTTATATTTTACAGTTTCAAATATGTGAGTAAATCAACTCCTTCTTCATGCTTGGGCCGGTCAGGCCACTCGAACTACAGTGAATTATAGTGTTTTTTGGACGGTGTAAAGCCAGTGAAAAATGTAACTTCAAATGTAGCCTCGAAACCAGACAGCTCTTCGAGAACTATGTGATTGGATGATTTCTGCGGAATGTCCAGATAAAGCTGATCACACCGCCATCGCCAGGGATATCATTATCGAGGTACCTCGTAGTTAAGTTATAATTAAGTCCTTCAGACATACGGCCAAAATTATATATTAAATTGTTTTTATTTTTAGATATAATATGTTCCCATTTAAAATATATGTTCTTTTTAAAATAAATATGTTACAGTTCTAAGTTTGATTCATTCCATTCCCCCCCACTCATGCTTCTTCTAGTTGGCAACAGTAATTAATTATTATTAATTACTGGTGACAACTACTCATTAGCAACTTGTAACCGTTCTTCCCGTGAGGAGTGTACCCAGCTATCCAGGCATTTTTCATTTAAAGTCGCGATTTTAATAATTTTCGACATTAATTTTATATTTTATTAATTAAATAATGCACACTCACGTATAAGAAAGGAGAAACGTTTACACTATAGGGTGGCTATAAGTGGCTAATGAGCTTGTTGTGTTTCTTAAACTTCTCTGGGATATTGAATTATTGGTTCTTTCCGACATTTCTACCAGAGGTGTCTTCTTTTTTCTGACAATATTTCGGGACACTTACACGTCCCTTCTTCTGGTTCATAGTGACCAGAAGAAGGGACGTGTAAATGTCCCGAAATATTGTCAGAAAAAAGAAGACACCTCTGGAAGAAATGCCGGAAAAAAACAAAAATGAGCTTGTTTCCCATGAAACATTGACCTAAGCATTATTATTGCCCTTAACGCTCAAAAACTGTACATTTGCATTATGCCTCTTAAACGAGCTTGCAGCCACTGCGCGTTTTTATCATATATAAATGTACTTAATATCTATAGTTAGTTTGTTATTATGACTCATGCCCTGTCTATAAAAACGTGGTCATATCGCCTACAACCAGAGCGCTCGTCACTTTCGTGGACATGAGCTCGGCTTCACTTTGGGTTTCCTAAATTTGGCCTAAATTCGTTTATTCACCTACGATTGGAGTCTTTAACGAGTACCTGACATCTAACAGACTCGGGACCAACGCTTAACGTTTATTTTACCTCCCAGAAAAAAATAAACTAAGGGCTTGGTCGGGTTTCGAATCTACGATCTTGAGCTCAGTAAGCAAGCACGCATACCACTGAGCTACCGGCGCCCTTTTCAATATCCATATACCACATTTAGAGTATACATATAAGGTTAAATGAAAAAGAAGTTACTTTTATTCCGACGTAAGAATAAATGTATCCTACGCTAGAAATGGCAATGGATGGAGCTGTTAGTTGGGGGATGCTCCACCAGACTTCACTAGCATCCACAATCCCAATTTGTCTTCATCTCTGCCAAACAAACTCCATTAGATATCGACAATTTTTAATTATTTTATTTATTATTATTATTATTGTTTATTATTTTTTGGATATTTGAAAAACATTTTTAAGGGAGTTAATATAAAATTTGAGTTAGGTACTCAAATAAACAGTGATTAGTTTCAAATGAGAGTAAATCAGCGACTAGGGAGTGTCACCACTGGGTGATTTCTCCCCTCTTGACATTCTGACATTGTCATTATCTCTCTATTAGCACATTTGCCTTTTATGTACGTTATGATACCAAAACCAGCTACGTACTCATCACTTGCTTTTGTGCCAGCCATACTGCCGAACTGTGACTTATGGAGTAACGATATTTTGATTTTCCAATTACCATAAGTTTCCCCCAATTCTTCTTTTCACAAAATTCTTAAGATTTTCGTTTGTCAAATCCATAGTTCTTAAATCAACGTGAAATTTCAAGCCGAACGATTAACGTTTTTTTCTACCATAAATTCGAGTTGAGCTCCTAAAAAACATGAAATTTCGGTGAAAAATCAACCGCGAAATTGATCGATTACATTCTTTCCCTATACCTCGTATCACTGGGGAAGTTAAAATTAATTCCCTTACTCACTTTTTAAATCAATTTCATCAAATCATATAAAAGTCGTGTTTCATATACTTTCATTTTTATTTTCTTAGCAGAGTTCCTCCACAGTTAATCCTCTTTAAGATCGTCCGAAATTACCTTTTGTTTGATATTTACAATACTAATATTATTATTTTTATAATTTTTTATTGGTTATGTATTTTATGATTTTATTTCTATTGGTTTATCATATATACCACTTTCTTATCTATATTTCGCAGATTGTGACCTGAAGAAGTATCTACATCCGTCCCGAAATATCGTCATGAAACAGAAGACACACGTAAGACTTTTATTTATTTAGTTTATTAATTTTAATATTTAGGTATAATGAATTAAAATATAATGAAAAACTTCATCTATTGTATTAATTATACGTAATAATGCTAATCAATACAATAGATGATGTTTTTCATTCATTCTGATTTCCTATTATTTATTAATTCATTTTTATTGTTATCAATTTATTTTTACTATTATTTTTATTACTAGTCACATGTGTTTCCGATTCTATGATTTAATACATTTTTATGTATCTAATTTCTTTTTTTTTTTTTATTTTTATTTGACGTCGCATCGATTTCAAGGTCATTAGCGACGACTATTGTGTCTACATGTCCTCGTAGAGTTTTGAATCTTTAAGGAAGTGGATGAGTCCGTTGTATAGTTGCATATTTGGAGTAGTTTTTTTTTCAGGTTCGGTAGTTTGTATTTGTTTCTTAATGTGGTATAGTTTGTGCAGTCAGACAGTATATGTTGTACTGTGAGCTCTGTGTAGTCTTGGTTGCAGGAGCATGTCGGCTGTTCAAGTCCAACAAGTAGGTGGTAGGAATGAGTCAGTTTCTATGTCCAAGTCTTAGTCTTGAGATGATCACCGTGTCTCGTCTGTTTATGGTCCTTGGATAGCTATAAGCCAATTTGATGAGTACATTTTTATGATTCATTAATGTTAATAAATATTATTATAATTAAAAATATTAGTGCTCATTGAATTTATTGTGTTATATATGCAGCCCGCGTTTGAATTGTACCGTACATTGTGACTCCATTTGGACCTCTTGGTGTGAAGCTCCTCTCCTCTAATCCCCCCCCCCCCTTTTCTTCGGGCGATTTGGCTGAAAATCGTTATATGTCGTCGTTAGAGGGTTCTGGATTCACATATGAAATTTCATTTTGATACATTGATTCTATTGTGTGTTATCGTGTTGACACACACAGTCAGACAGACAGACTTTTTTTTTCCTTATTTATGGAATCTGGAGTTCAGAGGAACTGGAGGAAGAGCCCCCACCCCCCTCCCCCCCTCGAAAATATGGACATTCGAAATATATTTATACAGATAGAAATATGGTTGAACATTGCTCCATGTAGCGGCCAGACATTTGGACAAATAGACCCTGATCTGAGCCCAAGATAGTTAAGAAGAAGAGAGAGTCGGTGAGTCTCCAGTAATGTACTTCCCCAGAACGAATATCAATTAAGATGTCGCTCTCCCTCTAAAACCAAACGACCGTTTGGCAATTTTGTATCGATACATTCATTACATGGGCATTATTAGGGTTTTTGAATCGAGTTTCCTTCCTGGTCCCCCCCTTCTCTTCGACGGATTTCACAGGACTTTAATAGGTGTGATTCTTATGGTTATCGTGTTCACAGACACACACGTTACGTTTTACTGCCCAACTATACAAAGTATAGAGGAAGTTATGTAATCGGCAGATATTCGATGCTGAGTTTTCAATGGAATTTCATATTTTCCGACCTTCAGAATACAAAATTAAAATTTTGCCAGTCTTTGTTTGTGTGTTATATCGATGCGTAATTTCATATGCAAATTCAAAACCCTATAAGGACGTACCCTATTAGTTTTCAATGGGGGCTCAACTCAATAATCAACAAAACTGCAAATGTAAAGAATCTATCGACATGAAACAGTATATTTAAAATCAAAAAACGCCCAAAAAAAGACACCTATTAATTTTCAACGAAATCGGTCCAAAGGAAGAGGGGGTTCAGAGAAAGAGGACTCAAATACCCTAATAACTGCCGATGTAATGAACGTACGACACAAAATTTAGTATGAGGATTCAGAAACACTTTGTAACAACTTCTAAGTTGAGGAACGCGGACATATTGTGGAAACTTGTAATAAATGAATAAAACAAACTTATTTTTTAAATATTGTCTATTACACTAAAGAAAGTGGAATAGACAATATTTCACTCTTTAGTGGAATAGAAAATATTTCAAAAATAAGTTTGTTTTATTCATTTAACACTTTGTAAGTCAAATGTTGATTGGTTTTGGAGAGAAAGAGCGAAAACGTAATTGATTAGATTGTGCTGGAGAAGTACATAGCCGGTGATTAAACTATGACTTTTATGACATGAAATTCCGGTGAAATGTCACCATTAAATTTCAGACCGATTCTATAACTTGCCCTATACACTTCGTATAGCTGGAGAAAAAAAAAAAAAAAAAAAAAAAAAAAATGTGAATGCAAATGAGGTTGTGGAAGGGGAAGGATGTGGGGAAGACTTAATCCTGGATCCTCTTCAGTGTCCTTATTTGACTATGTCAGGACCTCTGACTCACTTCTCTCCTAACTCCTTTTCAAATTTAAATTTTGAAAGAACCTATGAAAGAGGCATAGCGAATGGGCGTTATGCTTCAGAAGAGGTGCCTCCTGAGCAGGTATATAATACCTGTTCTTAAACTTGGATCTACAGTTTATAATTATATTTATATGTTATAATTAAAATTATATTTTATAATTAAATTTATATTTTATAATTATATAGGTATATATTTTAAATATTTTTATTTGCATTCTTATTATTGTATTATTATTTTTATTTTTTATGTACTTATGTATTTATTACCTATATATATTTTTTATATTATATATATATATATTATTCCTATTCTTCTTATTATTATTTTTACTATATTATTTTATTTATTTTCAATATTTTCTATTATTATCGTTGTAATTATTTTCCCGTTGTATACATAGTTATTATTGTGTACATATTCTTCATGACTTCATGGACACATCCATTTTTTATTATTATTTTTATTTAATTATTTTTTTTCTTTATTTTATTTTATTCTTTTCTCTCTTTTGTATTTAGTTATCATTGTACATAAATTGTTCCCTTACCTATTGTCAACAAATTTACTTACGTTCTGTACCGATTGTAAATATGCATAATCAAATATTTCAATAAAAAATAATAATAAAATTGGATCTACAGTTTTGGGGGGCTCTGAGACTTTTCCCTTGAAGGAGGCCCCCCTCCAGAAATTTGTTTACGAGGAAAACATTTTGAATGAGTTTAGGTTGAATAGAACAAGACGTAAATAAAAGTTAAAAAATATATATTGATATTATTCCTTATCGTACCTACTCCATATTATTGTATTATTATTATTTGTATTATTGTATTATATTATTTTTATTATTGTTGTATTACTCCATATTATTGTATTATTATTATTTTTATTATTGTATTATATTATTTTTATTATTGTATTACTCCATATTATTGTATTATATTATTTTTATTATTGTATTACTCCATATTATTGTATTATTATTATTTTTATTGTTGTATTGTATTATTTTTATTATTGTATTACTCCATATTATTGTATTATTATTATTTATTGTATTTATATTGACTAATGCTCAATTACAAACTGTACTGTCGTGTGAAAACAAAATAAAAGATGTCAGCAACATAGTAAGCTAATAAAGATTATAAGTAAAGTAATGAAATATAGAAATAAGAAAATTTGTAAAAGATAAAAGATTCACAGATTCTGAATAAACTAAATGACTACCTACTTCAATGTCTTTAAGAAAGTCTATTATTTGCTTATATTTTTCTTTGACGGGGTTCTTCAGCCAATCTTGCAGGGTGTCCGTCCGGTTGAGGTCCGGATACTTTCGTCTTGTCTCTTCGTATTTCAGACACTTCAGTAGCATTTAAAATTTCAGATATGTAAACTCTTAGACGAAGATGTGTTTTCTAGTCGGTCATGACCACCTTCCATTCAAGGCGACAGGTTCAGGTTCAGATAGTAGACGGAAGGGAGGGGGATTAATAGGGACCATATTTAACTCCGTTGAAGTATACTTAAATCATTTCAAACAAACACATAAAAATACGAAGCGCAGAATTAAATGTACGCGGAAGAAAATGTTAAAAAAAATTAAGCTTGGTAAAAATATATTGCGAATAACATAACAGAGTACGAAAATGGATTAATTTCGATTTAAAAGAAATGAATTATGTTTCCTGTCTGGCGCATAAAAATAAAATAATTTATAGAAAACCTTAAATATGTTGTATTTATTGTAAATATTAAAAGATAGATGAAGCCAAAAGGCGAACGGAATGAAATATTTCTGTGATAAATTGACAAAGTCTCATCAGACAAAACTTTTAAACACATCAATCACCATCTAAAGTGGCTGTTTGTTTATAATATCGATAAACTACCATATGTGCTAGTCCTAAGTCTAGATAAAGTGTGAAGGAAATTTTTGTCTGATTTAATTTTTAAAAGACGTCTAGGAATTTACACATCTTATTTTTCTATATTTTCTACGTGACCCTTTCCGTCAATTCCCCCGTGGTCCGTATTCTCTGTGCTGCTGCACCGGTCGCACTGAGAACTATTAGTCACCTTGATGTAAGTTTCTGTTGACAAGCTCGTGGTTCGTCGTGATATAATACAAACAAATATAATGTATGGTTTTGTGTACAGTTTGAAAGTTCGTCAGGTGTTTTCAGTGTTTATTTGAGCCTGAATTCAAGTCTTTGGTTTTTAATTAACTTTTAAAAAAAAAACCGTATTCCTTTGCCCAGCACACTAAGCATTGTACATAAGGAAAAAATAAAAAATAAATAAGTTCATTATAAAATGTTCTGGTTCTGGGTTGGTTTGCCAAAATTGATAAAATTCGGCACCAGAGACCAAAGAGAGCAATCAGTGGTGATTTTCTGCAGGAAGTCTGCGATGTCTGATGAGTTTTCGTTAGTTTTCGGTAATATTCGAGTTCGACGTTTCAACGGATTTTCACATTTCAAGGTCCCCTGAATACGTTTAGACCATTTCTACGATAATGTGTGTATATGATTGCAACTTTGTGAGCGTATAATATTTTCCAGTTTCTTCAAATTCTGTAATTTTAGAATAATTAGAATAATTATAGAATTACTTATTCTATAAGTTTAGTAACAGGTATTATATACCTGCTCATGAGGTAACTGGTAACGTTCTCTTCTGAAGCATAACGCCCTTTCTCTCATAGGTTCTTTCAAAATTTAAATTTGAAAAGGAGTTAGGAGAGAAGTGAGTCAGAGGTTCTAACATAGTCAAATAAGGACACTGAAGAGGATCCAGGATTGTACAGTCTATTAAGCTGAAGATTGCGGGTATGATACAGTATCGTGATATTTTAAAGTGCCTTCTTATCCTGTTTTTGTCATTTCTTTAAACATTTCAAACTGGATTATACTAGGTTGGCGGGTGTTAAGGAGGGGTGGGGGTCGGTAGTCTAGAGTAGGTGGAGGGGAGGGCGTGCTCTCAGGACATTCATCTAATGCTCTCGACTATAGGAGGTTATGTGTAAGAAATTTGTTGTTGAGAAAGAAGTTGTTTTGTGGTAAAAAGAGTTTGTTTTGGTAGAAGTGGTTGAAGGTTGTTCTGAGAGATTTCTTCTCATTTCATAATGTCAACCCTGAAGAGCGCTGACGACGATGAATTGCCCAACTCATTTAAGTGTCAGTTTTCCATCCAACGCCCCGCCCCCAATGTCTTCTTCATAACAACATCGGTTTAACTGAGTGTAATTCCGGGGGAGTGACTGTAACTCCCATAGACCTGTGACACGGTGATTCAGGATTGCCCTATGAGTCGACGTTTTGTCGTCTTTCTCTCCGCCTTCTTGATGTTATTTTAATTAATAGCATCCAGTCACTGCTACTTCCTGCCCACTCAAAGTCCCATCCCATCTTCATTACCAGACAGAATAACAGGTTTTCTCAACAGAGTGCAGTAAAGAGTGACTTTCGGGAAATGAGGAAACTGTCTGATATTAACAGTCCACTTGACAGTTCAGCACTTTCCTTATCACGTCGTAACTTCATTCATTTCTAATTCTGCCATCGTAGAATGACTTCTCAACATGAACATCAAATGCCAAAAGAGAAAAATATAAATTTCGGTTTTCCTTGCGTAAATTTAAAGACAAGTGAAAAGATCTTTCAGTTAAAGGAAAGATTGATTCTCAAGATGTCCCTCTGAAGGGCGGTACTTGATTATCAAGATGTCCCTCTGAAGGGCGGTACTTGATTTTCAAGATGTCCCTCTGAAGGGCGATATTTGATTCTCAAGATGTCCCTCTGAAGGGCGGTACTTGATTCTCAAGATGTGTCTCCGAAGGGCGATACTTGATTCTCAAGATGTCCCTCTGAAGGGCGGTAGTAATCTTCGCTAATCTGTTCCTTTAGGTAGATGAAAACTCCGTTAAACGCTGGTCGCGAAAGATTCTATAAAAAATGTTATAATAAAACAGTGTATTATAACAATGGCTTAAACAATAAGGTTTCTATAGTGTCTTATACAGCATTATTAAGTCAGTGCATTATTACAATTTTGGATGTTCAAAAGGTTTATCTTTTTGTTCTTTGAGATTGTTCGCAAACTTTATACTTTGTCTCCGAAGCCCCCACATTAACATAAATGTGCCCAGATTTCTGGTAGTTTTCTTGCAAAAATTGCTTTCTTTCAGTGTTCTTTTCTCGTCTATTCATTGCTTTCTTCTTATTTTTAAGGATTTTTTTCTTTGTTTTCTTTCTCCCATGCTCCCGGGGAGTCATAAATAAATTAGTGTCAAGCCCATTGGGGCTTGTGACAATGGGCCCTCTGACCCACTTTCCATAATCTTTGCTAATTGTTCGTAGGGCTTGCCTCCCCTCATTGTCCTAGGTTGGACCAGGAAGGAGGAGGTTGCACAAGAATGCACCCACCCGGGGCTCTGCCTTGCCTAAGACACCCTGAGCCCTATAAATCAGGGCCCCTTGTTGTGACGTGTTACACTGAGGTCATATTGACCCATCAGGTCATACACACTCAGTTAATGTTTTCTTCCATCATTCCTCGTCTACTCTGCACTCTAGTCTAGTCTTCTTCAGGGTACGAACAGTGTCTTCCGCATCTCCTTCCTGGTGAGCCAAAGAGACAACTTAATTTTTACCATAAGTACTATCCGGAACTTCCAAACAACTTGGAGTCGCTGAACATAATTATGAATTTCTTGTAAACAGAAATACTATAATAGACATTATTCTTGTTTTGGCCGATTTTGAATTTTTCCAATAGGGGTACACATTGGTACAAAGAGCCAAAGGAAAGGGGAGTATTAAGAGGGTAGGTTTTTTGCCTAAATAATAAATTGTTCGGCAAGAAATTTTATATGAGGATTGAGTCAAATATCCATTTATTTTCAGCTAAATTGACCAAAAAGGGCATTTTAGAAAATAGTCGATCACAAATAATTCGAGCTGGGGATACAGTTGCCGGCGATTCACCGTCGATTTTTCTCTATCTTTGTGAGCTTCGAGTTTTTATCCCATCATGTCTTTGACTATTCCATTAGTTTAGCACTTTTCATTCCAACGACATAACGTGGAAAATTTCATATTTTTTATTTATTTTTATTTATTATTTACATTATTTATTTTTACTGTTTTAAATGTATTCCCTCTAGCTTTCGTATGTTTAATTCGAAACTGAGTTTTCAGAATTTCATATTTTTATTTCGGGGAAAAATGTTTTAAAAGAAATGTATGTCTTTTAAAGAAAATATTTGATCACTGTATGAAAAAGGCGAGGAAGGACTAAGGTTAATAAAGGAAGGATTGTGAAAAAGTTGAGAAGGTTATACATTATTTATAGAGGGAGGGGGGGCCCTTCCTCACTGATGGCGCCCCTGACAATTCTGTTTGTAAAAAAGATGAGAAGAGAGGCTTAGGAGACAGGAGAGAGGGGAGATCAAAAATCGTTTTGGTCCTGAGAAGGAGGAGGCGCTAATAAAAACAGAGAGTAGAGAAATCGGGACGGTTCTGGGACATCTATAACAGTGGAGGAGGTTCCAGCTCCCCCCACCACACTGTCTTCTTTAGATGACCTCATTCTTCTTATAGTTTGGTCCACTCTATATACAATGTAACCATGAGGGTAGATCTGGGTGAGAGGGGGGGGGGGGGGGGGGGGGGGGGGATAAAAAAACCCAAAATTTTAATTGAAATTCAAAAACAATTCATTATCATTGGTTGTATTTTCTCAACTATAGTTAGTTATTATGACTTATTTTATTTGGGAGGTAAAATAAACTTAAGCACGCCGTCCTTCGGATGGGACGTTAAGCGATGGTCCCGAGCCTGTACGATGTCAGGTACTCGTTAAAGACCCCTGCCCTAGGTGAATAAAAATTTAGGGTAGGCAAAATTTAGGACCCCCACAGTAGAGTCGGGCTCATGTCCACCAGAGTGACGAAAGAGCGCTCTGGTAGAGATATGATCTCGTAGTTAAAGCCTGGGCATGAGTCATAATAACTAACTCATTTCATCTGGGCTAAGGAACCAATCTTCACAGGATGTGTAGCGTGGTTTACTTCATCACGTTGATTTTTTCCGGCATTTCTTCCAGAGGTGTCTTCTTTCTTCTTCTTTGACAATATTTCGGGACACTTTCTTCCTCCTTATGAACGTTCATAGTGACCAGAAGAAGGGATGTGAAAGTGCCCCGAAATATTGTCAAAAAAAAAGACACCTCTGGAAGAAATGCCGGAAAAATCAACATTTCAACATCCCAAAGAAGTTAAAGAAACACATTACTTCATCACTTCATCTCTTCTGCAGAATGGATTCGTACCAAGACCCATTATAAAAAGATGTCTTCTTACGTCCTCTGGAGTTGACCAAGAAGAGCTGTTCTACTATCATCCGGTCCGCTCTTGACTGTCGACAACCCTTCTTGTTCGCGCAAGATGAGATTCCTTTCCGCATTGCCCATTCCTCCAGGACTGTTTTGCATTACGCTTTCGTGATTGCTACTTGCTTAACTTCTGTGACTATCTTCAAGGCACTGGATGGACTTGTTACTTGAAACTTTTGAATAACGTGAAGACAAGTCGTCAGTCTTCAGGAGTAAAATAGAAACATTTTCATAACAAAAGTGTTCAGAGGAGAAAAAAAATAAGAAAAAACGAAACAGATTGTGTGTGACACGAATTAGTTTATGGCTCTAACACGGAAAATACCCATTGATAGGTCACGTACTATAGTCCTATGAGGCTCCAGTATTTTTTCTAGGGAATTGCATAGCAAAAAAAGTAGTTTGTAAATCACCACTAATGTACTTCCACAGCTCGAATTATTTGTCATCAACTAAATGTTCACTCTCCCTTTCAACTATTTTTCTCTTCGATTAATTTGGCTGAAAAATCAAATTGCATTTCATTTCGATGCATTCATTCTTTACATTGGAATTTATATGAAATTTAATTTTAATTTTGTTTTACCTTAAAGTGGAGGGCGTCGGTCTCTCAGTGGTATGCAATGCACTTGTGCGTAAAATAAACTTAAGCACGCCGTCCTTCGGATGGGACGTTAAGCGATGGTCCCGAGCCTGTACGATGTCAGATACTCGTTAAAGACCCCTACCCTAGGTGAATAAAAATTTAGGATAGGCAAAATTTAGGACTACCATAGTAGAGCCGGGCTCATGTCCACCAGAGTGACGAAAGAGCGCTCTGGTAGTAGGCGATATGAACTCGTAGTTAAGGCCCGGGGATGAGTCATAAAACCTAAACCTTTAAGAGGCTATGTATTTCTCCAGCACGAATTAATCAATTACGTTTTCGCTTTCACTCCAAAGCCAATCGAGGAAGCCAAATCAAAGACTTTAGCTCATTCGACTTACAAAGTGGCTCCTGAAACCTCTAACTATATTTTATGTGTAATGTGTTATTATATATCGATAAATTCATTACATCAGAAGTTATTAGGGTATTTGAGTCGAAAACCCTTTCTCTGGTCCCTCCCTTCTACCGACACTGATAGACAGACTTTTTTTTCATTTTTGGAATCAGGAAGTCGGAAAACATGAAATTCCGTTGGAAACTCGACATTGAGTTTTTGCCCGAATACATAACTTCTCCTATACTTCGTACATACATATTATGTACCTAAGTATATGTTATGTATTTTCAAAAAGTTTATTTTCAATATTAATTCTAGAAAATGTGCAAATGAATTTCTCCAGACTGGAGGACGGCCTGAAACTAATGGAAGCTCAAACTTTGGAATTAGGATCAATTTAGTGATAAATCAGTGAGGGAGTTAGTGTTGGATAGTCGATAGGGGAGGGGGTTAGGGCAGTGGGGGGGGGGGGGGATTCCAGGCGAATTACATCGGGGGGATTCCAGAGACCGGGGGTGGGGAGGGACAATGGAATTCCAGGGAGGAGTTTGAAGCCTGGAATCTGGGATCACATTCCAGAAATGGCGTCTCCCTTTAAAAACACAATTAGTAACATGGAACCCCCCCCCCCCCCCCCCCCCCCCCCTCCGCTATCACCAGCTCAAATATTCAGCTCGACTATCATAGATGCGCCTACAAGAGGATCAAAAGGGGGTAGCCAGAGGACAAATTTTTTTGAGAGGGAGGGTGAGAGGGAGGGAGGGAGGAAGTGATCAGTAAAAACATGGTTGGTATGAGAAAGTCTAGTTATGGCCACATCAGATTTTTTTTATTTTGAGGACCATTATCCATGCTTCGAAATACACTGAAAACCTCAGGTCCAAAAAAAATTATAAAAGAAATGATCAGAATCCCACAGGAAGAATTAAACCGTTAAATAGGCAGTTATTTTTTTAAATTTATTTTTCCTTTATTTTTTAATTTATTTTTTGTCCTGTAAAGGAGGAGGAGGGCGTTAGTAAAGTATTTAATAAAAAATAAATAAAAATAAAGCTTCCTTTTGACATTTCTCACGGTCGTAATGCTTCAAGAGTTCAGGCAGCCAAACTTCTGTAAAATTATTTAAAAGCCGCCTACAACTTTGTCAATATATACCATGTATTGTCGTAAACAGATTGCTTAATAATATGGTTAATTTCTTCTGTTTACTTTAGTTAAATAAAGAAATAAACGGTATAACTATACATATGTATAAATCATTATTGTGATCTAATGCTATTCTATTTTTCTAATATTATATAATAAAAAATATATAATTATATTATAATATAACTTATTACTATTTAATCCTATTATTATTTACTATTTATTAATCTTTTAAAGTCGTATTAATTTTTATTATCATTTTATAACATTTATTATAGCTAGGCTCAAATTTTATGATTCCCAATTAATATCTGAAATTTATATTAGTATACCGAATCTTCTAATTGTGATTATTTTGATTTAAATTTTATAGGTCAAAGTATATTGATAAGATCCTATCTTGTTCGTAAATAAAATTTATTATGTACTTAAGAGAAGGTATATTTGATTTTTAAACAAGTTGTAATTGTATTTTGTTGTTCTATACTTGAACGCTGTGATAGATGTACTTAATTTCTTCTTTATTTGTAAACTATAACGACGGTCATATGGCCAGGAGACGTCTTTGCTATAAGAATTTTGATTTTCGAATTATTTGTATATGTGTATTTTATTTATAAATAAATAAAGACTTAATAATAATAATAATATATGTATAAATCATAGGCCATCGTTCGTACAGTGGTGCTGTTGACAAAGAAGTGTGTCTGGGCTGACAGAGTAATGCCCCTTCCAGAAATATCTCCAGAGAAGACTGGAAATGTTATTGATGACATGGGTATAAATACCAGACCATATTTATATTTACACTTATACAAGTTATTATTGAAGGGGAGATTTTTTGAACTGAACCAGTGGCGTAATCGCTCCCCCAGAGTTCAATTTTCAAATGCAACTTCGGTTTAATCGATATATTCATTCTTTCGGTAGTTATGTCATGTCCAACAGAACGACAAAAGATTATGGTAGTAGGCGATATGAACTTGTAATTAAAGCTCGGGCAGGAGTCACAATAACTATAAAATGATCGATATATTCACTCATTTTCAGAGTTATCATGTTCATGTACACACATTTTTTTTTTTTTTTTAATTTTTGGATCAGAGGCGGAAAACATGAAATTCCGGTGAAAACTCAATTTCTAACTGTTTACATAACTTCCCCTATATATACTGGTAAAGTAACAAAACCGGAGAGTGTTACGGATCCCTCCAATGTTGGCTCCTGTCCCTGGAGGGATGACGTCCATTAAGGCCCCTGAAGAAGGACCGATGATTGGAACGGCACCCTCTTTGTGTCCATTGTCCCCCATTGTCATAAAAAACTCCGTCCACCCTTCACTCGTCTGTATTTTAGGGAAAATTGGATTTTTTTTTTTTTTTTTTTTTTTTTCTGTATCAATGAAACTGTAAAGGCGTCTTGACGTCTCTCCTTCTGTTCTCCCCGATATCAGGGAAACCGATGAAACTATATTATTTATTAGTATTTGTGACATTCTTATTCGGGAAACCTGAGCTCTTCACTAAAAGGAAAGACGTGAGTACAGGTGATGTGTATATGTGAAAATTCTACATAATATGTAGATATTATCATAATCTAATTTTATACAATTGCATATTTTGTTTGCGTCCTTTTTTTTAATAGTTGACCAAATATCTTAGCGAATTAGAGTAGGTACTTATATGCGAATTGGTGATGAATGCACATATTTGCATATTTTGATATTCTGATTATGAAAAAAAAAAAAAAAGTGTCAGAAATAAAAATATTAAAATCCGACCTTGGAAATGAAATTCCAGTTTACAATCTTATATAGGTACATAAACATAATATTCGCAGAAAAAAAAGAACGCTAGCCCTCAATAATTGACTTCTTCGAATAACGAATAAAGCCTTTTTTTTTTTTTTGGTCTTATGTAGCCATATCAATGTGTTATTTAGTTATATTTACGACATCCATGGCCCCGGGAGGAAGTTCTATCTTGAAAATAAAACTCATTCCCGAACGGGATTCGAACCCGCACACCAAATGCGACCAAAGCCCTATGCTCTAGCCCGCACGGCCACCATGACTCCCTCGGCAGTAATGTCATTTCTCGGCTTTACATCTCTCCTTTTTTCTCCCTTAACACGACACTCAGTTTCAGTTTGATAGTTACTTTCAGACGAACGTTTTACAATTTTTTTTTCTCTTAAAAATTCCGAATCCTAGTTCACCGTTTTCCTGTAAATTGAAACATTGGACCGAGGCATTCAATAACAAAGATGTAACAGTTTTTACATTGGACCGAGGCATTCAATAACAAAGATGTAACAGTTTTTACGACTGATGGAAAAGTTGTTTTTTGCAACTAATGTTCAAAACAAGTTCTATGTGAGAAAAAATCACATATTGACTAGCAGTGAATACAGTTGAGCTCTTTTGTCATTTTCTCTTGCTTTTTAATCAGCGCAGCGCCACCGGGAAAATAGTTATTTTTTGACTATTTAAGGTTTAAGTTATGTATCTTTTTTTTTTCTTTTTAATACGATTAGGTATTAGTTTTTTTTTTTCTTTTCTTCTTTTTTTTGGTTTGTATTATATATTTTGGTTAAAAAAAAAAGTGGTTTATATATATTATATTATGTTTTAATCCTTTTTATTATGTATTTTGCTGTTTTTTGGTCGTCCGATATTTGTATTATCGTATTTTGGTGTAGAAACTATTGTAGATAATATTAACAGTGACATATATACTCGTACGACATGGAAAGGACCTTCATTGGTATGGAAGTGTTGAAGACAGAAGCTGTAGAGGATACATTACTGGGAGGCGCGGTATATCTTCAAAAGGCCCTTTTCGTCTAATTGTGCCCAAGTGTGTCGAGCCGATCACACATGCGTGACGCCTTCTTCCAATCTCTTTTTAGACTTCTCTCCCTTCTGTCTGACTCTCTGGGACAAAAGCCATAGGGAAGACTTCTGTAGCTGCCGACCAACAGAAGCGTTTCTAATCCTTAAAGAGAGAACCATGGTCTCATAGAAGTGATTACACTCAAATTTGATGCTTCTTAAGCTCTTCTTAAGCTTTTTAAACTTGTTGTTCTATTTCAAAGGTCCCTGAGACAAATGAAAATTGGTTCAGACTGAGCTGGGGAAAAGACATTGGACTTAATGGGAAAGCATCGATCTGAGTGGTTCAGTGTTGAACAGAGAATTTCATAAAATTGAAAAAACCTGAATAGATATTGAAAAAAGTCACCCGACAATGTTCTTCCCCAGCTGGTACTATTCATAATCATCTAAGTTGTAGCGAGGGCGCCGGTAGCTCAGTGGTATGCGTGCTTGCCTTCTAAGCTCAGATCGTGGGTTCGAAACCCGACTAAGGCCCTCAGTTTATTTTATCTGGGAGGTAAAATAAACTTAAGCACATCGTCCTTCGGATGGGACGGTCCCGAGCCTGTACGATGTCCGATACTCGTAATTTAGAGTAGGTCCCAAAGTAGAGTCGGGCTCATGTCCACCAGAGTGACGAAAGAGCGCTCTGGTAGTAGGCGATATGACCTCACAGTTAAAGCCCGGGCATGAGTCATAATAACTAATTATCTCTAAGTTTTCGCTATCCCTCTAAACCGTCCTCCACTTTGGCCGATTCGGAAGAGAATCAATACGTACTTTATACATGTAAAGTGTTGTTTCCATACATTCATTCTATCGGGAGTTCGTATTCACGAATACAAGAATACACAGAAAGATTTTAATTCCCCAGTTATACTAAGTGTAGGTTAGGTTTCATGACTCATGTCCGGGCTTTAACTACAAGGTCATATCGCTTACTACCAGAGCGCTCTTTCGTCACTGGTCGAACCCGATTCTACTGAGTCCCAAATTTTGCCTAGTCTAAATTTTTTATTCATCTAGGGCAGGGGTCTTTAACGAGTAGGTAGGGTAGGGGACATCGTACAGGCTCGGGACCATCGCTTAACGTCCCATCCGAAGGAGGGCGTGCTTAAGTTTGTTTTACCTCCCAGATAAAATAAACTAAGGGTCTCGGTCGGGTTCGAACCCACGTTCTTGAGCTCAGAAGGCAAGCACGCATACCACTGTACTAAGTGTAGGGGTAGTTCTAATGTGGGTCGTTACCTGTCGATTTTCAAGGAAAGGAGAGCATAAGAGGGTGAATGGGGTTCAACTCACCCTAATAATTGTTGATGTAATGAATGTATCGACACGAAATTTAGTTTCAGAATTGAGAAGTCCCTGAGTTAAACGCCTGTTGATGTTCAACGATTATTGTGAATTGATTAAGAGAATTGATTAATTCACCGACGATTTTACTTCCCCAGAGCTATAAGAAGTATCAAGTTAACTTGATAAATTTACTTTTTGCTTCCCCTCTTCGTTGTATCGATAAATTCATTACATCGATAGTTATAATGGTATTTAAATTGAGCCCTCTCCCTTGATCTCCCGCTTCCCTTTTCCGCTGAAAATTTATAAGTATGCGAATTACTACATTCATTACAATGGCAGTTATTAGCGTTACGCCTCCACCCTAACCCAACCCCTCCTCTTTAATGTATTTGGCCTAAAATCAATAAGTGTCGTTCTTACATTCTTGTCGATCCTATCATTCTATCAGGAGTTGTGCTCATAGACACACCCATTGTACACAGAACGCACAGACAGACAGATATTTTTTTCATTTTTAGAATCAAGAGGTTGGAAAAGCAGCATCAAGCGGTAGTCCCGAGCCTAAGTACTTGTAGCGCTCTGATAACCTCGTAGTTAAAGCCCGGGCATTAAAATCCCCTATAATTCCCCTTCTCAATATGAACACAATATAGGTATTGAAGTTATTTCTAAGCACATGAGAATGGTTTTAACTTTTAGAATTCTATTATGAAACAGTGCAAAACTAACGATCTCACCAGAGAGCAAATGGGCAAGTCTTGTCACCCCCACACTCAGACACATACCACCCCCTAAAGGGTAGGAAAGGGTTGTTACGTATGAAGTCTGGAAGAGGGATAAGGGAACAGGGAGAGGGGGGAAGTTTGGATGTGGTTTGTGTGTTAGACTGTTTTAATACAGGGGGTCCCTCATGGTGGTGTCCTAGCTCCATCGTTATTCATAATAAACGTTTGTCAACTTGACACAACCCTTTCACAAACTCTCCTCTCTACCTCGGTCTCCGTTTCAACATAGCATTCGTCCCGAGGTTTAATTCCGCAAATAGAACATTGTGTCCCTTTCCCCCCCTCCCTAGACTAATGGTCCTCTCCCACCCGTGTATAATAACAATAATAATAATAATATTATTTATTTCCATAATCCATAACAAGAGGCGACGGTATCATAGTTAGGCAATGTTTTTAGGACAAGTTTTTATTTTTACACCGTGGACTATTACCTACCTACTATAAATCGTATCATGTTCGTTACTTGGCTCGGCTATTGTTGAGGCAGTATTTTTAGGACAGGTTTTTAGTTTGACGCCGTGGACTATTACCTACCTACTATAAATCGTATCATGTTTGTTATTTGGCTCGGCTATTGTTGAGGCAGTGTTTTTAGGACAGGTTTTTAGTTTGATGCCGTAGACCATATGTGGGCAACAACCGGCCCGCTGTAAGATTTGGTCCGGCCCGCGAGACATTTTGAAAAACCCAATAAAAAAAAAAAATATTACACTACTTACTCACACTCACTCCAAATTAGGAAGATCGAGTAGGATGGGGTTTGTAGCTTGCTCCTGCGGAATCAAGTGAGCGAGCAAGGCGAGTGAGGAAAAATTCATGTCATCGCGTGTTTGTTTATGGTCAATAAATGAATCGCTGCAATAATATGCAATAATAAATCGCTACTTAACTTTCGTAGTTTGTAATAATTCCAAATTTTACGATTTAATTATAATATTCTACCTATTTTTTTTCATTTCATTTTGTTATTTTAATAAATTGTATTATAATAACATTGACTTATTATTTCATGTCTGATATCTATCGCTAAAAATTATGAACACTACTTTAAAGTCCGACGTTATTTTATTTTGAACCATCTACGCGGCCCGCGAACGTATTTGCACACTAAAGTTTGGCCCGCAACATGTCAAAGGTTGCCCATACATGCCGTAGACTATTACCTACCTACTATAAATCGTATCATGTTCGTTACTTGGTTCGGCTATTGTTGAGGCAATTTTTTTAGGACAAGTTTTTAGTTTGACGCCGTGGACTATTACCTACCTACTATAAATCGTATCATGTTCGTTACTTGGCTCGGCTATTGTTGAGGCAGTGTTTTTAGGACAGGTTTTTAGTTTGATGCCGTGGACTATTACCTACCTACTATAAATCGTATCATGTTCGTTACTTGGCTCGGCTATTGTTGAGGCAGTGTTTTTCCTGTGAACCACCCTCGCCATATCAGATGGAAACCTACCACTTTCTCTCTCTCTCCTGCCCCCTGAAAAAGAACTCCCCAAATAAAACGAATCTATTTTTCAAAGCAGCCCCTTTATATGAGTCAGGGCCACCCCCTGGGGGAGTGGCTCAAAATTAATATTCAAAAATGTTCATTCTCCAGAGAGGAGGGGTCTCTCAGAGAGGAGGGGTCTCTCAGAGAGGAGGGGGCTCCCAGAGAGGAGGGGGCTCTCAGAGAGGAGGGGTCTCTCAGAGAGGAGGGGGCTCTCAGAGAGGAGGGGGCTCTCAGAGAGGAGGGGGCTCTCAGAGAGGAGGGGGCTCCCAGAGAGGAGGGGGCTCCCAGAGAGGAGGGGGCTCCCAGAGAGGAGGGGGCTCTCAGAGAGGAGGGGGCTCTCAGAGAGGAGGGGGCTCTCAGAGAGGAGGGGGCTCTCAGAGAGGAGGGGGCTCTCAGAGAGGAGGGGTCTCTCAGAGAGGAGGGGGCTCTCAGAGTGGAGGGGTCTCTCAGAGAGGAGGGGTCTCTCAGAGAGGAGGGGGCTCTCAGAGAGGAGGGGTCACTCAGAGAGGAGGGGTCTCTCAGAGAGGAGGGGGCTCTCAGAGAGGAGGGGGCTCTCAGAGAGGAGGGGTCTCTCAGAGAGGAGGGGTCTCTCAGAGAGGAGGGGTCTCTCAGAGAGGAGGGGTCTCTCAGAGAGGAGGGGTCTCTCAGAGAGGAGGGGTCTCTCAGAGAGGAGGGGTCTCTCAGAGAGGAGGGGTCTCTCAGAGAGGAGGGGTCTCTCAGAGAGGAGGGGTCTCTCAGAGAGGAGGGGTCTCTCAGAGAGGAGGGGTCTCTCAGAGAGGAGGGGTCTCTCAGAGAGGAGGGGTCTCTCAGAGAGGAGGGGTCTCTCAGAGAGGAGGGGTCTCTCAGAGAGGAGGGGTCTCTCAGAGAGGAGGGGTCTCTCAGAGAGGAGGGGTCTCTCAGAGAGGAGGGGGCTCTCAGAGAGGAGGGGTCTCTCAGTGAGTGGCCTACAGCGATGTGTGACCGCCATATGTCCTTCCAGATCAACACCAATCCGATTTCATTAGCTACGCTATTCTTGAATAATAAGATACTCTCAAAGCGTACCTGAATTTAGCGTTAATCTCTCGATTTTCCGAAAACATTCGTTATATGCTTAGGGTACTTTGGAATGCTAAAGTTTCGAGATTTTTGGCATATCTCCTCGAGATGTCCACTTTTTCTCAACGATATTTCAGGTTGATTTCATGCCCTTTCTTCATGCCACAATGCATCCCCCTCCTCAGTTCTTCCCTTCACTTTGCCCCATTTGACTGAAAATCAAAAGATGTCGTCCACTTTATAAGGGTTTTTGATACACATATAAAATTTCGTGTCGATATAAACATGTTAACAGACACACATTACTTTTTACTTCCCCTAATATAGGGGATGTTATATAATTGTTGCTTTTATCCGGCTTTTTTTCGTGAAGTATCTCCTTTTTTTCTTTTTGACATCAATAAGAAAAAAAAAACCAAGATACCTCAGGAAAGAAATGCCTGATAAAAACAACATATTTCATCCCAGAGAAGCTTAAGATCGATATTGAATTTTCATCGAAATTTCTTTTTTTCTGATCCCTTGATACCAAAAACTAAAAATACAATCGCCTGCCTCCATATCTGGAAGTAAACACGATAACTCCCGATAGAATTAATGTATCGACATACATTTTTTTTTTGTGCATCCACAACGTCATAAAAACATTACATGCCCATTTTCCACTAAATCGGCCAAAGGCAAGATGTTGGCAAACTTAGTTCCTCAATTTGAACTGGGAAAGTACATTAACGGTGATTCATCGACGAATCATCATTTTTTTTTTTTTTTTTGTAATAAGGGAACGGTGAACTTTAAATTTTGCAGTAAACTTATTACATATTTATAGATTAAGTTACTTCCCTGATATTTGCGTATTGCTGTGGGAGTGAAAAAACATTAAGGCGTAGTCAAGGTCCACTCCGTAGATTTTCCGAGGAAACGGATAAAATCATTTTTCATTTCCTTTTCGATGCTGCCATACCTCTTGCATTTGCTCGGCACTAGACTTTTTAGGTTTTTTTAAATTCCTTTCCTCTGATTAGCGTTTTCTATAATTCCTCGCATATTTACGATTCATATGAGACGACATCTTTAATATTTTTTTGCAATTTTCAATTTAATACCAATTTTTACATATATTTTGGCGGATATTTTTATTGTTTCACTTTGAGTCCTAGTAGTGCTCCTCAAGCTCTTTACAATGACACCCGAATCAACGTCCTATCTAAACGCGTTATCACGTTACACTAATTTATAATTTTACACAACGCTAATTCGCAACAATCATCCGCTGGCGCCCACACTAGCCCGATAACGTCATGGGCAAAACAAACACTGCACAACAAACACGTACATATGCTCTATCCATTGTAACCTCAACCATTGTTATCGCATTATTAGTCTCGTAGTTATTATCGATTGAAATCTGACGTTATTTTGTAACACAAGAAAGTTTGACCGGCTATCACTGTGCTTAACGAGCGAATAGATGTTTTCACGTCAAAAACGCATGCGAAACGGTTCAACCGTCAAGTAGTTACGTGGGAACAAACAAATGCACAGGTAGTTGGAACGCATACCCCCCCCCCGAATGTATTCATTCTATACTTTAAATGATCTATGAAATTAATATCAGTTAAATGAGTTGGTCAGTTTAATGCGAGTAATTACAGTAAAGCCATTTTATAATAACTATTTCTTCACTTTTAGAATTGTTTTTTTTGGTTCTCGTTAGTCGAATATTAGTCACTTCCGGTGGTTCAGCGTTTAAAACTGTTGATCAAGATAGCGAGCGATAGCCATAACAAGATTTGAGTTTTTGCTTTGGTGAAAATAACCTCAATTCACCAAATTGAGTAATTTACTACATCGAAAAAAAAAAAAACGGTGGGCTATTGAAGGGGTAAATAAATGGGGATAAATAATACAGGATAAATTATTGGAGTGGGAAAGGTTGGAGACCCTTGATGTCTGTAAAGATATCACATCTGAGCTCAAGATCGTGGGTTCGAAACCCGACCGAGGCCCTTAGTTTATTTTATCTGGGAAGTAAAATAAACTTGAGCACGCCGTCCTTCGGATGTGACGGTAAGCTATGGTTTTGAGCCTGTACGATGTCCCCTACCCTAGGTGAATAGAAATTTAGAGTAGGCAAAATTTAGGACTGCCACAGTAGAGTCGGACTCATGTCCACCAGAGTGACGAAAGAGCGCTCTGGTAGTAGGCGATATGACCTCGTAGTTAAAGCCTGGGCATGAGTCATTAAACCTAAATCTAAACCTGTCTGTAAAGAGGTCCGGTAGTTAGTTCTATAGCTCGGCGATGAGGGGAACTAGAGGAAATACAATAGGCATATCATATTTGAGTTTTCACAGACCTATATCATGTTGTCCAGAATAAGGAAGATTCCTGTTGATTTTCAGTCAAATCGCCCAAGAAGAAGAGATTAGGGGAGGGGGTGACCATAAAAACCCTAATAACTGTTGGTTAATTCCGGCATTTCTTCCAGAGGTGTCTTCTTATTTTTTATTTTTTTCTCCGACATTATTTCGGGGCTCTTACAAGTCCCTTCTTCCGGTCACTATGAACCTCGTACGAACCTGGTTTATAGTGACCGGAAGAAGGGACTTGTAAGAGTCCCGAAATATTGTCGAAAAAAAAAAAAAAAAAAGAAGAAGACATCTCTTGAAGAAATGCCGGAATTAACCAACAGTGGAACATCCCAGAGAAGTTTAAGAAACACAACCATAATAACTTCCACGAAATGAATATATCGACATAAAATTTAGTATGAAAGTTCATTAGTTAACTATTGATTTTTTGCCCAAACGATCGATTCATTTTGAAGAGAGAGGAAAGTCGATTAATTCGTGATGGGGAAGTACATTAAATTTTGTCAATCATTCGCAGTACTTTTTTTT
Source organism: Aradus depressus (assembly GCA_963662175.1). Classification (NCBI taxonomy): domain Eukaryota; kingdom Metazoa; phylum Arthropoda; class Insecta; order Hemiptera; family Aradidae; genus Aradus; species Aradus depressus. The sequence goes on from OY759223.1 coordinate 33,910,889, forward strand.
TTCTTCTTAACGTAGCTATTGAAGTAATAAATATATCGACACTTTAGTATGTTTCAGTTTGAGTAAGACACCTTGATCCGGTTGAGTGGTTTCAGAGGAACTAACCCCTTAGATTATATACAAGAGAGAAAACTTACGTGGTTAGTTCTCGCTGGGGAAGTGCTTTGTCGGTGATTCAATGACGATTTTATTTTTTGTTCTAAGCAAGAAAAATCAAAATTCAAAATAAAGCATTTTTTTTTTTTACATAAAATATTGTTTGTTTTCATGTAAAATTGAGGAATAAAAAATTATTAACAGTAATTAAGTTCCTTGTTTGAAGATTTTTTCTTAATGTTCAATGAAATAAAGAAAATTTGTCGGTGGATCACCGTCCAATGTACTTCCCCAGAACGAATTAATCAATTAACTTTCGCTCCCCACCAAAACCAGTCGACCGTTTGCGCTAATATTCAACAGTTAACTTACACAGCCCCTCCTAAAGACTCTATATACTTACTAAATTACTAAATTTTGTGTCGATACATTCATTGCAACAGCAGTTATTAGGGTTTTTGAATTGAGCTCTCCTGCCCTGAAGATCCCTATCCATTGGCCGAAATCGGTGATATTTAACAGATTATGTCCTCATTGGGTTTTGAATTCACATATGAAATTTTGTGTCGATAATCCCCTTTGGCAGATTTGGCTGAAAATTAATATGTATTTTCGCTAGAGGGTTATAGATTCACACAAACAAAACGTGTTGATGCATTCATTCTATTGGGAGATATCGTGCACAGACATAAAGTCAAATTTTTATTTTTTTATCTCTCTATATTATAATCTAGAGGTCGGAAAGTATTAAGTTGAAAACTCCGCATCGAATTTTTGACCGATTACATAACTTCCCCTATACTTCGTGTAAAATATATTATGTAAATACTTCGCTGGGAAAGAAATATCAAAGACAAAAAACAGGGGCATCATTTTCAATAAAAATTCTTTAATTTAAATTAGCTTCAGATATATTTTATTTATTTTTGTAAATCTCTTTAAAACTGTGTAAAATAATGTCGTCATTGGGTTTTGAATTCACATATGAAATTTAATATTCACAAACTTCATCTCTTTTTACATGCAGTAAATGTCATATGTCATCAGTTTTTGTTAACTAACTCAAGATTTGCTAACCAGAACTTCCCATTGCTACGCCCTTACTAGGCGAAGCCAGTACACAAGGGAGGTTTTAGGGGTTGAGACCCTCCCTTCAATATTTCCTTAAAATTATAAAAGATAACTAAATATGTATTTGATTTATAAAGCGATTTCAACTATAGTTTGTATTGGTTAGGTTGCTGCTATCTATCGGGCTTTAAAAGAACTCATTAGAAGTTCAGAACTACTCCCAGGAGTTCATAAACTATCTGCACTCCTGGTAAACAATAATTATTCCAAGGATTCTCTAAAAAAAGCTTATAAGTCCAAATATCTTGATAAATTTTAAATTTTGTTGCACAAACAGGGAAGTAAACCATTTTTCGAAAATTGCGTTAGATAAATTATGGATGGTACATAGTCCCTTTTTTGAAAATACCAATATCTCAAAATGTACTAAAAAGTAATATAAAGTCCGTTTCACTTTGAAGTCTCACACAAATTATCAACTGTATGATACGTTCTGGAACAGGGGTAGTCAACCTTGTTGTTATTTAAGGACATGAAGCAGCTGATATCGCTCTTAGATGATCGCACGATAAGTTCCAGTTCCTAAGGGTTGAGGTTGTATCGCGTGACTGATAAGAGATACCATTAGCCACTCAAATATCAGTATTTAAAGAGTATGGATAACTAGAATGAAACAATAACAGGTCCAGTAACAGAATATTAATATTAGTTATATAAAAGAGTGATGAGATCACACATGGAAGGGGTATATTTGTCATGCTGCTCTGGTACTACAGGTCCATAATCAAATCAGCTATACGAAGTATTGGGGAAGTTATGTAATCGGTCAAAAATTCTATGCCAGATTTCAACGGAACTTCATTTTGTTCGACCTCTAGATTCCAAATATTAAAAAAAAAGTTTGTATTTCTGTGCGACTATGGGTCTGTGATCACGATAACTACCGATAGAATGAATGAATCGACACGAAATTTTATATATATGATCAAAACACCCGTCAGATGGGTGCTGCGTAGGTGAATACAAATTTTTTAAATGCAAGTACACATATGTCTTTTGGACTAGAGCGAATTTTATTAGTTATGATAGTAGTGTGTTTTTTCCTCACAATAAGCTCTTTACAAGTTTTCTTTTCGATTGACAGTCGAGTAACGAGTTACTCAAAGCCACAGCGCTGTAACATTGGATACGCTCTGTAACCTATCGCAAATCTGAGGGCATATTGATGGTCGAAATTTAATTGGGAACAATTTTAGTGAGAACCCATTTTACAATAGGACAAACATTTTTCGCATAAATCAAGACGTCTAAAAAAAAATGGGCTTCAATAATTTTTAGACAGTTTTCGACATTTATGTACTAGTAAACAAGGTGAAAAATGAAAAAAAAGTATTTTTTATAAAATGGACTTTTAGTTTTCTCTACAACTTTTGTTTGAAGAGATTTGAGCAGTATCTAGCAAAATGTACTTAGGCCCTGAAATAATATGATGTTAATATTGGTCTCATTTCGGCCAAAATAAATCTAAGTTAGCAAATGTGACATCTTCATCTTAAATGTCAAGTTCATAGCTACAATCGTTTCTGAGGGCGCTCACAACGTTCCAATCATATTACGTACAGACAGACATGGAAATGGTCAAAACGCATTCAGGGGACATTCCGTTCAAAACTCGATCTATGATTTTCGCCCTATTACAATACTTTCCTTATATATAAAAAAAAGTAAAAATTATCAATTTATAAAAAGCGGCAATAAATAATTGGTCTAGTTTAGAAAGACGATGGGAAGTCAGAAGGAAGCCGCGAATTGAGACATCTCGTGAAGCAAATTGGTTCAAAGAATTTTTTTTTTTTTTAATTTAATTGTAATTGAGTGGTTAGGATTTTGATAATATACGGCTGTTATAATGAGGAACTGGCTATAATAATCATATGTGAGGGCTACGCCCCACTGGACTGGGCCAAATGGGGCTCACAGAATGAGCTTTTAATTTAGGAAACGAAAATAATTTTTTTTAAATATTCTCTGGTGTTTTTATTGTGGTAGCATTATTCCAGTGAGGAAATCATCTCATTAATTTTTTGCACATAATTAGAAATTATCTTAAATTTCTTAATTTCTCAACAAAAAATTAATTATTTACATCATCACTATAAGGGAAGGAGAGTTCGAAAATTCTCATAACTGATTATGTAATAACATATCGACACGAAATTTTATATCTGAATCAAAAACTCAACAAGAACGACACCTTTCGAAGGGAAAAGGGGAGGGGCAGAGGAGGAGAGAGTCAACCCAAAATCCTAATATCTGACGATGTATCTATTGTGTCTAGTATGTATCTAGTAGGTATCTAATGTATCTAGTATGTATCTAAAGTATATAGTATTTATCGAATACATCTAGTATGTATCTAGTATGTATCTAAAGTATCTAGTATTTATCGAATACATCTAGTATGTATCTAATACCAGGATTCAGTCCCTGAGTAAGTAACATTGATTTTCAACCAAATTGGTTAATTGGTGCTTTTCAGAAGGAGTGCGAAAACGAATTTTGCTGGAGAGGTACCAACCAAATTTATAGGTTAGGTTAGGTTTTATGACTCATGCCCGGGCTTTACGAGGTCGAATCGCCTACTACCAGAGCGCTCTTTCGTCACTCACTTTTCGGTAGACATGTGCCCGACTCCACTGTGGGAGCCCTAAATTTTGCCTACCCTAAATTTTTATTCTCCTAGAGCAGGGATCTTTAACGAGTACCTGACATCGTACAGGCTCAGGACCATCAGTTAACGTCCCATCCGAAGGACGGCGTGCTTAAGTTTATTTTACCTCCTAGATAAAATGAAATAAGGGGACGGTCGGGTTTCGAACCCAAGATCCTGAGCTCAGAAGACAAGCACGCATACCACTGAACTACCGGCGCCCTCAAATTTATATGTGTGTCCTAAATCCCATAAGGATAACACCTATCGATTTTCAGCCAAATTGCATCAGGGAAAAAAGGATATTCAAAAACTCTAATAACTGTCTATGTAATGAATGTATCGATACAAAATTTAGTACCTGGATATAGGAGACTCTGTAGGTCAAAATTGAATATTAGCGCAGTCGACTAGTTTTGGAGGGGAAGGAAAAAGTTAATTGATTAATTCGTTCTGGGGAAGTATACATCCAATGATTCACCGACAACTTTTTTATTTTGCAACCTGTACCATCAATCAAGGAGAGGGGGATTGTATTCAAAGTCTCTAACAACTGTATATGTAATGTGATGTATCGATATGAAAATTCAAAGAAATCGTCCGAAAAGAAGGGTTAGAGTAAATGGGGTCCACTTGAAAAATCGTAATTACTATTTTACTCAATTTTCAATCAAATCGGTGAATTGAATTAAGGGGGAGAGCGAAACTTATTTGATTAATTCGCGCTGTTGTAGATTCGCCGACGACTTTTTAAATGGGCGACCTTTACAGTATCCTTGTTGAATGTTACTCATTATACGTTCTGTTGGACAGGTGATGAATTGGCAAGGTCGAAATTTGAAAAGGGTAATACCTGAGTTATATGTTTGCGTTCAAAGGTCTCATGGTTAAATGTACAAATGAATTGGAAAAACCATTAACCTGAGCACTGGGTTGTGTTTAGGACGATTGTGCAAAAAGGGTGTCTCTTTCAAAATAAAGGGGTTTTTGAAGGACAAAAGAATACGAAATGGAAATTTGCAAAAAGAACAACAAGAGGGGTGAGATACCTGAGTGTACCTGTGTTTAGGGAAAGTGGTGTAAATCAAGGTTAAGGGTAGATCCATCCTGAAAGGGTAAGTTTGTTTGACCAGAACAGTCAGTCAGGTGTAATGAGCAGAAGGGTACATGGTACGTGGTCAGTCTGTGTTCAAATATCGGATGGTGCGTCCCCATAAGGGTTCATCTCTAAGGTATCAGTCAATTTATTTATATACAGGTTACCCAGCGTTGCCGAAATTAGGATTATAACAATGCTACACTAATTACTAGTAATTTCATGAAAATCTATTTATTTATAAACGAGCAAAAAATAACGGGAATTTTCTGTTTTTGAAAAGAATTTAATTTGTTCGTCTACATCAATGTTATCCCCATTACATATTATACACTTATGCCAGAGCTTCTTCCAACCCGAACTCGATCTTTGGGATAGCATTTAGCTCTCTCAGCGATGCGTTTTTAATCTCATCTATGCTTGTGAAACGACGGCCCTATAAGGTTCTCTTTATTGTTGGGAACAGAAAAAAGTCACACGGAGCCACTTCTGGCGAATATGGAGGCTGGGGCCATCATTACAATGTTGTTTTTGGCTAAAAATTCACGAACAAAGAATGAAGTGTGACCAGGTTCAAAAGCCATGAATTGTTTCACACAAATTCGGGCATTTTTTTTCGGATTGCTTCACGCAAACGGCGTTGCACTTGTAGGTTGTACTCATTATTGATCGTTTGACCTTGTGGCAAGAACTCATGGTGCACTATGCCGTTAAAAACGAAAAAAAAAGTGAGCATAACTTCGCATTAGACCAAACTTGTCGAGCTTATATACCATTCATAAACCGTTTCACTCATAGCAGACTCACCAAAAGCAATATTTAACATTTCTAAAACTTTGCTATACTTTATTCCATTCTTATAGAAACATTTGATGCAAATTCTCTGATCTATTTTGTAAACAAATAAATAATTGCCGATCGTTCCAAAACACATGTACCTAACCTCCTTGACAGCTAACAGCAGACTAAACATCCGGTTTGGCTAACAATGTACAGATACTTTTTAGACATGTTTACCAACATAACAACGAAAAAATCGCACGAATCGGACTAATACAACCTGCGAAATTACAAAATTACCGTTACTTCTTGAACACACCTCGTACAAGTTACTCAGCGTTGGCGAAATTGGGATTATAAGGATGCTACACTTATAAAGATTCATGAAAATCTATTCAAACGTTAAAGAGCTAGCACACCTTTTGTTTTGGGGTCCCCAAAACCAACTTTAACATTCATGAGATATCCTGAATGTTTCGTGAATATACGTGTATATATGGAGAGTTAGAATACATTATATATACCCCCTCCCCCCCCCCCCTCTTGGATATGAAGAATATGCTTAAAACTTATTTCTGTATCAACTATGTTTTGAACCCCCAAAATAGGGGATGACAGGATTTCACAGATTTATCTCTCTCCCCTCTCAAAATCATTTCATACTGGATGGATATAAGAAAGTAATGTGTTAGCATCAGCCATTTTCTAACTCTTTTCTTTTGTTTGTACAGTGTAATTCTAAAAGTGACTTTCTTATACCTAGAAACAAACAATAATAAAAAATGTACTTTATAATTCATTGCTGTGCGTTACACGTTTACGTTTTACATTCTTAGGGGCGCTTGAAAGCGCCTTCATGCCATTGAGAAATTTGAAAATTTAATGCGGAATATTTTTAGTAGAACCAATTTTTCTATATAAGTAATCATTTTAACTTAAATCAAGCAAACTTGTGAAAAAATAGGTTTCAAAATGACATTCTTGGACAGTTTTTGGCATGTATCTCGCAAATGGAGCGACTTTGACTGTCGTGTGCCTTTCAATTTTCTCTGCAACATATCTGAAAAGAAAAGTGGTCTCAATTTTCTTCCGATTTCGGCCAGAATTAAATTAAATCTAAATTAGCACTTGTGACTTCCTCTTTCCAAATTTTTGAATTGAGCCCCCTCTGTTCCCACGTTCTCTTCTGATGATTTCACTGAAAATGTGTCATCCTTCTGGGGTTTTGAAATCACATATGAAATTTTATGTCGATACATTCATTACATCGGTAGTTATTAGATTTTTTATGTTAGGCCTCCCCCCTAATCCTCCCCTTCCCGTTGGGCTATTTGGCTGAAAGACAAAAGGTGTCATTTTTAGAGGGTTCTGAACTTACATATTAAATTTCGTGTCGATACATTCATTCCATAGGGAGTTATTGTGTTCACAGACACACAGACGGGCAGTAAATTTTTTTTTCATATTTGGAATTTAGAGGTGGGAAAACATGAAATTCCGTGGAAAATTTCGCATGGTAGTTGACCGATTACATAACTTCCCCTATACTTCGTATATCTGGGGATGTAACATGTACAATGTCCATCATGTTTTTACACATACGAAGTGACGTTGCCTTACAAAAACTCCAATCCCGCATCCTTCTTTTTGTCATTTATATAAATGGCCTCTATAATCGTGTGTCCTCTTCCTTTTTTTCGATCTCCAAACTATAATAAAACTCAATTAGACATTAATGGCCCTTTGATGCCTCTCAAGCTGACCACACTAATGAAGACGCTACACTTTCTGTCGCCCCACTCAATTATTAATTTCACTTTTTGGCCCCCCCCCCCCCCCCCCCCTCTTTTTTAAGAAGGGTCAGGTTTATAAAGACCCTGCTCCTGTCAGCTGTTATTAAAATCAGGTTTATTACAATAATAATATCCACTTTTCCTTTCTCTAATTCTCATTATTTTTAATTTTCTCTTATGATGTAAAAAATAATTTAATAAGATTTACTAAGATTAATATTTCTTTTTTAATTTTTTTTAAGCTTTGTACTGTTAAATATTTAAAAGCAACCACCAAATAAATTATACTTTACTCCAAGGCCCCCGTAGTGGGGAGGGGAGGGCAGTCCCAGCCAATGATATTTTTGAGAGGGACGGTATAAATACATGTTTCTCCAGATTTATTTTTGATTATGTATGTATAATAGAAGAAAGTAACAGATATAGAAAATTTAAGGGTGTCGATAACTCAGATGTAGCGTGCTAGCCTACTGAGCTACCGGCCGAGGCCCTTAGGTTTTTCATTTGATGAGTAAGAAAACGTTGAGAACACCGTCCTTCGGATGGGAGTTTAAGCGATGGTCCCGAGCCTGTACAATGTCAGGTACTCGTCAGAACAACGAAAGAGCGCCCCACCATTAGGCGATATAATAACCTACAGATATACACGTATATAATTAAATGGGAATACGAATTTTTCTCATACATAAAAAAAGTCGTCGATGAACCACCGGCAATGTACTTCCCCAGCGAAAATTGATCAATTAAGTTGCTGCTCTCCCTCAAAGAAATTATCGACCTTTTGGGCTAAATATCAATAGTTAGCTTACATAGAGGCTTCTAAATCCTCATGCTACGTCAGCCATTACATCGGCAGTTATTAGGGTTTTTGAATTGAGCCCCCCCCCCCCCCCCCCCCCCCCCCCCTGAACTTCCTCTTCCCTTCTGCCGATATGGCTGAAATTGGCAGGTTATGTCCTCATTGGGTTTTCAACGGAATGTTTTACTAACTCCAGGTTCCAAATATGAAAAAAAACATTTTTCTCTGTCTATTTGTCTGTGAACACGATAACTCCCGATAGAATGAATGTATCGACACGAAATTTGATATGTTTGACCAAAACCCCAATGAGGACATAACCTAGCAAATTTCAGCGATATCGGCTGAAGGGAAGGGATGGCGGAGAAATCCAAAATCATTAATAACTACCAATGTAATTTATCGATAAAAAATTTAGTATGAGAATTTAGGAGCCCCAGTCAATTATTGAATAATAGCGCAAACGGTCGACTGGTTTTAAAGAGGGAGAGAAAAGTTAATTGAATTGTATTGGGTAAGTACATTTCCTGTTTTTCAATGGCGACTTTGGATTTTCTTAATTATTAATTAATAATTAAGAGGTTTATTATTATTTTAAACTCTTCACTCCTGACATTGAGACACGATCTTAAACTTAGAAAACCGCCCCAAAGAGGTGAGATGATCTCGTTAGCAAACGATATGCAAATTGAGTTAGATGCTCTCTGAATAATACCCGGCGACATATTCACTAGAATGTAAATGCCCCCCCCCCCCCCCCCCCCCCCCACCCTTCACATTGTATACGAGCTCACTGTTTGTATGAATTTTAAGCAGGCCCCCCTTGCATTTCAATACCCCGCACCCCCCCTCACATAATAATTAATAAATGGCTACACACCCTTGTGTCAACATCTAACCCCTTCCTTGAAGAGGCTCATCCCTCGGGATTCAAGTTAATCTTATTAAACCAATTAAAGTTTTCTATTATATGAATACATAAATAACGGGTTTCTGCAGCTTTGTTAAATTGGCGTAGAGAAGGGGAAGAGTGCCCCCCCCCACAAATATCAAAAATCGTCTTTGTTTTCGGTCTTTATCCAGATTAATTCCCTATTTTAGGGAATAAACAGATTCATACATTTTACATGTGTTAAACAGAAAAAAAAAACATTTTCCAATTTTATTCCCAGTTTATTTCTTACAAGCTTTTATTTATTTAAACATAATTCTCTGATGTTTGGGCAAAAGGTCAGCAAATCTGAATTTTAAGAGGGGAATTTCTGAAGGTTTTAAATATTCTTGCAAATGAGGTAAAAAACATTTATGTTACTTGAAATATTATTTCAATAAAAGTATTAAATATAAACAAAATAAAATATTGCAACATTCAGCTGCATTTGGTAAAGATATTTAAATGCAGTTGTTCTTTGTTGACTTATTCTGACTTAAGCCCTTTTGCTCAAACACCAGAGAATTGTCAAATTCCTTGAATTCACCAGATGAAAATTTTTAGTTTCGTAAAAAATGGGTTAATTAAAAATGTTCCAAAACATCGAACTTCTGACCAATTATATAACTTCCTCTATATTTCGAATAGCTCGTGACGTAAAAAAAAATTTATATATAAATATACATATAAATATAACTCAGGGACTTGAGGGACTTGTTTTTGAGTTTAGCCCCCTGCTCTGATCTCCCTGTTCCCTTTGGCCGATTTGGCAGAAAATGTTCTAGAGGTATATGTATATAACTATATACTTATACTTTATATATACTATATATAAATATATTTATATATATACAGGGTGGTCCCGATAAGCGGGCCACAAGTGAAATAACTCCTAAACGGTTAGAGATATCAAAATTGTGTATAGAACTAAAGTTATAGCACTTGCCGAGAGCTATGGTATGGCGTCCTCGAAAAGACATAAATGACCCTTTTAATGGCTCAAACAGCCCTTCGAAGGGCGGGGTTCCTTTTTGACCCTTAAGTTTCATTACATTTTATTAAAGTACTAAAGAAACAAGGAAGAACTGTGCAAACAGATTTTCGATACGTCAAGTAGTTCTCGGAAAAAAAAGTTTTAAGTTGCACGTTTTTCTTATTCTGAAGTTAGTTGAAATTTAATAACTTCAGAATAAAGAATACGTGCAACTTTAAACGTTTTTTTTCCCAGAACCACTTGACGTATCGAAAATCTGTTTGCACAGTTCTTCCTTGTTTCTTTAGTAATTTAATAAAATGTAATGAAACTTAAGGGTCAAAAGGGAACCCCGCCCTTCGAAGGGCTGTTTGAGCCATTAAAAGGGTCATTTTTTTCTTTCAAAGGACGCTATACTATAGCTCTCGACGAGTGCTACAACTTTAGTCCTATGCACAATATTGATATCTCTAATCGTTTAGGAGTGATTTCACTTTTGGCCCGCTTATCGGGGCCACCCTGTATATATATAAACATATGTATATACAAGTATATCCCTCAAGTACATGAGTTAAACTCTAAAAAATATTTTCAGCCAAATCTGTTGATTGATTTCAGAGGGAGCATGAAAACTTAATTGACTAATTCGCCCTGGGGAAGAACATTGGCAGTGATTCGCTGACACTACTTTTTATTTTGTTCTTTTGCAGTTCCAAAAAAATTTAATTTTTGGACTAATTCAAATTTTGCTAAAGACCCCTCAATTTCCTTTATAATTATTTTTCTCATTCCAATATTATTATTGTTTTCCAAAATTAGAAGAATGTGTGCCATTCTGCCTACGCTCCTGTCCTCCATACCTAAGTGCTGCCATATGTTATCATGGCAGATCCCATAATGGCTGGAGTCTGCCATGTTCCCCTCTAGATCACTGAATGGCCCCCATCCCTTGTGGCCACTGTTTTTCGGCGCCATGTGAGGGTAGCCTCGCCATTTTCTTTTAGGTCAGAAATTCTTTTTTTTTTAAAGGAATTTCAAGTTTTCCGCCCACAGAGAATCAACGGGAATATACTTCCCCAGAAAGAATTAATAAATCGCTCTAAAAACTAAAACCAATGAACCGTTTGGGCTAAAAATCAATTGTTGACTCATACAGGGGCTTCTGAATTCTCACTAAATGTTTTGTCGATACATTCATTACATCGGATGTTATAGGGTTTTTGAGACAATTTCCTCCCTCTGTCCTTTCCCCCACCCTTCAATCTCATAGGAAATTATTATATGCTCTTCTTATTGGGTTTTCATACATTCTTTACATCGATTCTTTCTGATTCCATCCTCCAGTTTGACCGATTTGACTGAAAATTCATAGGCTTCATCCTTATGCGGTTTTGAATTTATGTGAATTCACATATTAATTCTTGCGATGATACATTACAACTGCAGTTATTCTTGAATTGACTCCCCCCCCCCCCACTCTTCCTCTTTTCCTTTACTCGATTTGGTAAAAAGTATATAGGTGTTGTCTGTAGAGGGATCTGGATACACATATAAAATCGCGTGCAATAGATTCATACATACAGATTTTTTTTTTCAACATTGAAACCAGGAGGTCGGAAAACATGAAATTCTGTTGAAAATGCCGCAATTTCTGATCTATCACATAACTTCCCCTATACTTCGTATATCTGGGAAAGTAAAAATCAATACAGTAAGAAAAAATCATGAAATGCTGTGAATAGAGGTTAGGTTAGGTTTTATGACTCATGCCCGGGCTTTAACTACGAGGTCATATCGCCTACTACCAGAGCGCCGTTTCGTCACTCTGGTGGACATGAGCCCGACTCCATTGTGGGAGTTCTAAATCAGATGTCCCTAAGGAAAGCACAAGATTTTCAACCAAATCGTTAAATACGTTTCAGTGGGAGAGCAAAATCTTCTTTCTTTAATTCACACTGGAGAAGTACATTCACGGTGATCGACTGACAACTGTATATGTATTTATATGTTCCCAATCTACCGAACGTTACTCTCGAGGCTTTTATTTTTTTTTATTTTGCAATATTTGCTAATTTCTTTAAAATTATTGCGATTCAAGCAGTCATGTGACAGTGCGATCTCTATAGACGATTGATGCTTTGTAACTTAAAGCTCCTTAAAGAATCCTCAACCCCAGTTGTCCTCTTGTCGGTCAACGCATGCAAATTGTATCGACTTTTCCACAAATCTACATTCTTCGGTTTTCCTTGCATGTTTTTCCTCTTCTTTTTTAAAACAGGCAACCTCTGTCCCCCTGAGGAACCAAGAAACATATGTTGCGGATCTTAGGTCAGGTCACTTCCTTTCTATAGAGAACATGTGGTGGTCCGAGGTCCGACAACATATGCAAAATATGGTCACTTTTTGGCAAAAAACTTTCTACTTTCTTTTATGGCCTTTCTTTTTAGGGGCTCATATCCCTCCTTTAGTGTTTCTGCTTTGTGGAAAATAGACAGAAAGTAAAAAAAAAAAAAAATTGTCGGTGAAACGGAGGGGCTTAACTCGAAAATAAAAATAACTGTTGTAATTGACAACCTCTCAGCTAGATATTATTTATATATTGTGAATATTATATTGTAGAAATACCCGTCTCGACAAAAAAAAACTTAAAAATAAAAGAATACACAATTCAAATGCCAACGTTTCGATATATTTTATATCATCATCAGGGCCTACAAACATGGGGGGAAATCAAGATTAGAGTCACAAATAAACAAATGTGTGTTGATAAACATTACTGAACGTTAAAATAGACATTATAACAAGTTAAAAATTGAAACTGACTTACTATGAATACATTACTAAACATTAAAATTAAATATAGATATATTGTTAACTTGTTATAATGTCTATTTTAACGTTCAGTAATGTTTATCAACACACTTTCGTTTATTTGTGATTCTAATCTTGATTCCCCCATGTTTGTAGGCCCTGATGATGGATACATATAAAATATATCGAAACGTTGGCGTTTGAATAGTGTTTTCTTCCATCCTTGACTGACCCTCAATATTCCTACAATTAGTCGCTAATCAACATCTACTTAAAAATAAAATTAATGAAATTTACTTTCTGACATTAAAAATATATACATTTCTTAAAATATACGTCATAAAAATAAATGTTAGATGGTCCGCAGGTTGTGTAGATCTGTTCAGATCGTCCACTGACAAGGATCATTTTGATCAATCGGAATAAAATTTTGGAATTTCCATATTTCAACTTATGATGAAGTTAGAAATTAGAAGCCAGAATCGAAGTCTAAGATAAACATATCTTTACCATTTTATTGAGTATCAGAAATTATTAAGATTTTCTTCTCGAAGTATTCACATTTTATTTTATCTAATTTTTTGTTTTTTTTTAAATGTAATTTCTACTTATCTCTATTAATGTGAAAATGGCTGATGTAGTTCACAGATTGCTAAATACATATGTAGTCTGACCTCTCACCTATGCTAGCCGGCTTTCGAGGTTGTCCTCATCATCCGGCAGTCCGGTAAAACAATTTAAAAAAGAATAAATGAAATTTTGAAAAAATTTTATTAAAATATTTTTAAAAGTTTACAACTTACTGTCCATGAAATATTATTAACTTTAAATATTAAATTAAAAAAATTAAATTATGTTTTTTAAATTGTTTTACCAGACTGCCTGATGATGAGGGCAACCTCAAAAGCCGGCTAGCATAAAATAATAAAACTGTGAGATGTCAGACTACATTTTTATTTTGCAACCTATGAAAAACTCCACTATAAACATGAAGATTAGGTGAAAAAAATGTACAAACTGAAATAATACTATTTTATTTACAACACTGTACAAAGTACAACATTCAAAAGTAACTAATGGTCATCACTTTTTCCAATTGGGCTTTGAGAAAACTTAGGTCCTTGGTCTGCAACAACACCTGAAAAAAAAGAAAACAAATGAACATATTACAGAGAAGTATGATCAAGTAACACATTGAAGGGTTCCGTAGGTGAACAATGCGTTAATACATATATAATAATAATTATTATACAAGTATTAACGCATTGTTATATTATAATTATTATAATGTGCTGAAATATTTTATGGTTTCGAAACGTTCACCTCATTAATGGCTAGATTAATGTACTAGTATTTAGTTTTAAAATCATAAAAAAATTTGTAGTATACTTTCATATCGTGGGCTTACTGCAAGAACCCATTAAGTCATATTTACTTAGTTGTATTTTGCAGCCTTATTTGCAAGATATTGCCTTAATAGGTTTTGTTTTTCCTGTTTACTACAACAGCTGTACATGCAGCGACTTTGTTTGTTCTTTCATAGGAACGAGCGCATTTTTTTTCTATAAGAAACAATCAGTATTGCAAATCATCAAAAAAATGACTTAATGGGTTCTTGCAGTAAGCCCACGATATTACCTTTTACAAAAACACAAAAAAGAATGTATGAGCGTCAAAAGCGTAATTGGTCATTTCAAGAAAAGTCTAGTAATTTCACATAACGCCGACATAATATGTATATTATACTGAAATGAATTGAAAATTTATCTTAGTTGATTGAATTTTTATGTAATTTCAAGTTTTAGCGCGTTAGATAGCGTTACTCTCAACATCTATTCACGCGCATGTATTCACAGCATTTCATGCCTTTTTGTTGCTATATTGATTTTTACTTCCTCAGCTATACGAAGTATAGGGGAAGTTATATAATTGGTGAAAAATTCTATACAAAGTTTTTATGTCAAAGAATTTCATGTTTTCCGACTTTAGATGCGAAATGTGAAAAAAAAGTGTGTCTATGAACACGATAACTCCCGGTAGAATGAATATATCGACACGAAGTTTCATATATAAATCCAAAAACTTCTAGCGAAGACGCATTTTGATTTTCAGTCAAATTGACTAAATGGAAGGGGAGATTAGGGAGAAGGCTTAACTGAAATAAGTGCCCATAGAAATAAAATACGTCTTCCCACTGTTTTATTTTTGATCTGAACCGGTTTTCAACGCAACAGTTTCATTACCAGTGGTACATCCCAAACACACAGCGTAGCGGTTAAAGGACAACGGGCATCCTGTGTACCCACCCGAGATGTACCTCTGAAACCCGGTCAAAAATAGGAGAGTGGGAAGACAACGTCTTTTATTTCTATGAGAAATCCGGCCCCAAATAACTGACGTTGTAATGAATGTATCGACACAAAATTACATATGTGAATTCAAAACCCCATAAGGACGAAACTTCTCAACTTTCAGCCATATCGACCAAAGGAAAGGGGGGATTAGTGGGTCAGGCTTAACACAATAGCTCTATAACTATGAATGTATCGACACGAAATTTTATACCTCTGATTTGAACCCTATATGAACAACATCTTATGATTTTCAGCGATATCGGACAAAAGAAAGGGGGTTCAGGTGAAGGGCGATAAATTCAAAAACCTTAATAACTGCCCATGTAATTAAATCATCGATTCAATTCAAAATTTAGTATGAGGTTATAGGAGCCCCTATATGTCATTGAATATTAGCGCAAAGGCTCGACTGGTTTTGGAGGGGAACCGAAACATTAATTTCCGTCCTGGGGAAGTACATTGCAGGTGATTCACCACCGACATTTTACATTATTTTTTCCGTTCACCCAATTATTTTTCCCACTATATATTTATGGCTGTATAAGTTAAAACTTTGTGTGAAGTTTCAGTTATGTAAGTTCAATAGATTCCGATATCATTTACCAGAAGATTATTAAGTAAACTAATAACCTTCTCGGGTGCCATGGTGTCCGTGCGGGGTAGAGCGTAGGGCTTTGGTCGCATGGTCTCACCATGGCTTGCCGGTTCTAATCATGTCCGTTCGAATTTCGTAGATAAAACTCCCTTCTGGGGCCATGGATATTATAAATAACACAGTGACATGGCTAATGTGCATGGAACATAAGGCAAAAAAAATAACCTTAATTTCAAATTTTATATCGATATGGATTATAGGTTAGGTTTTATGACTCATGCCCGGGCTTTAACTACGAGGTCATATCGCCTACTACCAGAGCACTCTTTCGTCACTCTGGTGATTTCCATTAAATATTGAATGGATTTTGGAAATAATTTTTTATTGAACAGATGATTGGAAAATTCTGTTTTTTATTCATTTTTTTTTTTTTTGGTAAACGATTATTTTTGATATACTACTGTAAAGATAAACAAACATATTTTAATATATTTAAAAAAATAAGCGTTTTAATTAAGCCCTCATCTTCAACTTACGGAACGTTAAAAAATAACAATTTCTTATGTAAAAAAGTAAAAAAAAGTTTACGTTCATTAAAATAATTTGATAACACAAGATATTGAACAAACAAGTCAAAATGCACTTCTTATCTTGACAGATAAAAAATAACAAAAAAAAACAGTGTGAAAAATAGTTCCTCCTACGTGATAATCAAAAGACGTGATAATTAATGAGACTCATTAGTAAGGCGGGAAGTCTAATGGAGGGAATGGAGTACCCGCCCGCGCGTTAAACGTTTCAACGCCTCTCCACCTCAACGCCAAAATTCACATAATTATATTCACAACAAAGCGACAGTATAGTCTGGTATAGCTTTTGTGGACAACATTAATATATTACAGCGAGCACACCGTCCTTCGGAGTGGGTATTAAATGGCTGCGAGGTTAGTTACTTGTTAAAAAAAAAACGGGCAGGCAACATTTATGGTTCATGACCACTAGAGAGACGAAAGAGCGCTCTGCAAGTAGGCGATATGAACTAATTATATGACTCCATTTACTTTATAGGAGGGCGTCGGTAGCTCAGTGGTATGCATGATTGCCTTCTGAACTCAAGATCGTGGGTTCGAAACCCGAGCGAGACCCTTAGTTTATTTCATCTGGGAGATAAAATGAACTTAAGCACGTCGTCCTTCGGATGGGACGTTAAGTGATGGTCCCGAGCCTGTACGATGTCAGGTACTCATTAAAAACCCTACCCTAGGTGAATAAAAATTTTGGGTAGGCAAAATTTAGAACTCCCAGAGTAGAGTCGGGCTCATGTCCACCATGACGAAGGAGCGCTCTGGTAGTAGGTGATATGACCTTGTAGTTAAATCCCGGGCCTGAGCCATAATATCTAACTACTTTATAGGTTATATTTAATTTGATTTTTGTGTTGTATACAACTTTGTTAAAATATTATTTATCAAACTTCGTATACTTATAACAAAAGTGAACCTAATCGTTTATACAAAGAAGGTACCTATTATCTTTTTTCCCATAGGCCGATTTAGCTGAAAATCAATAGGTGTCGTTATTATGGGGTGCTGCATAAAATATAAAGTTTAGTGTCGATATATTCATTATATTTGGAATTACCGTCTTCACAGCACACCCTTTGATAGGCAGCGTTATTTTATTTTTGATGTTTACAATCAGGGGGTTGAAAAACATGAAATTTTAAAGAAATCTCATTTAACCGGAAGTATTCGTTTCCCGACTCACTGTATACAGAAATTTAAAAAAAGAAATGTCTGTGCGTGTAAGTACCGAAAACTTACTTATTAACTTTACTGATGCAATGAATGTATCGACATGAAATTTTAAATGAGTAAGGGGATGAAATTTTATACCCCTTATCGGGTTTCAGAAGAAACTATTTTCAAAGGGAGGGGGAAGTCCAACTCAAAAAAGCTAATAATTTATATATCGAGACGAAATTAAGTCTGTCGGTAAGACATCTCAGGATTACCAGCGACATCGGACGACGAGGAGGAAAGTTTAGAGGGAGAGTGAAAACTTAGTTCGCCTGAGATTCACCGACTTTTAATTTTCGACGAAATTCTCAAAAAGTTGAAAGGGGACCTCTTCACTTTTGATGCATTTGTATTTTGTTTTTGAAAAATACAACGCTTTGCTCCCCTGTGTGGAAACAAAAGACGAGGGGGTGGTGTGGGGAGCTGGGGGGGGGGGGGGGGGAGGGGCGGAGGGATGATTTTGAACAAAGCAACCTTCCCCTCCCCCCACCACCGTCCGGAAAACCCACTGGGGGTGACGGACGGCAATTTTTATTCGCCTCCGGGAAGAGAATAGGGCGAAGAAAAATACGATCTCATAAATTAGTGTAAATTAATATTTTTTGGGGGTCGGGGCATAGGGCGTAAACAATTTACTCATATCTCATGGCTCTGTGAGGGATTAAAGTTGGTGAGCCATTTGTCCAGTGGTGGGGATGCTCTACTAAATAATAGGATAACAGGTTATTTTCGTCCTGTTAATATATATTAACAGTTTCGAAAAATAACTGCGGCGAGTAACAAGTTTTTATGTCTTTTTAACTCCACGTAACGATGTTATAAGCATTATAGTAGTTATAATAGTTGCCCTAGCTTTTTAACTTCGGTCAGATCGCCTACTACCAGGGCGCTTTTTCGTCTCTCTGGTGGACATGAGCCCCAACTCTACTTTGGGAATTCTAAATTTTGCTTACCCAATAATAATTACCTGAGGTAGGTCTTTAACGAGTACTTGACAACGCACAGTCTAGGGACCTTCGTTTAACGTCCCATCAAAGGACAGCGTGCTCAGGGTTTTTTCACCTAAGGGGTCGGGTTTCGAATCCGCGATCTTGAGTTTAGTAGGCTAGCATGCTACCTCTGTGCCACCCTCTGTAAGTATTATAATAATAAAAAATAAAGAATAAGTCGATAATTCCACAGGTCGAATTAATTTATCTCCATCTCAAACAAATCGACCACTTTTGCTAGAACTCAACAATTGACTTATGCAGAGACTTCTGAATCCTCATACTCGGATTTTGTGACGATACATTCATTACAAATCGCGGGTTCGGAACCCGGCCGAGGTCTTCATATTTTTATCTGGTAGGTAAAAAACCTTGTCCTTTGAATGGAACGTTAAGCGAGGTTCCGAGCCTGTGCGATATCAGGCAAAATTTAGAACTCCCATAGTGAGCCCCCAGGGCTCATGTCCACCAGGGCGACACACTGGTAGTAGGCGATATGACCTTGTAGTTAAAGCCCTGACGTGAGCCATAATAACTAATATTCACTAGGTGGGCAGATATTAGGATTTTGGCCGATTTCGTTGAAAATTATCAAGAGGTGTCGTCCTTATGGAGTTTCATTACAAATGAAATTTCGAATCACGATCCCATCACTCTATCGGGAGTTTTCGTGTTCACAAATTCTGACCGATCACATAAATTCACACACATTTCATATATATAGTTGGAAAAGTAAATTGACATATCTTTCGGTGTAAAAAACTTAAGAGTAAAAAATTTTGGAAGACGCAAAAAAAAAATCTTAACACGCTAACATATGCTCAAGAACAGAAATACTAAAAAAAATTACAGCTGTTTCTTTTTTCAACTTCAAAAAAAAAAAAAAATCGCTTAGGTATTTCATTAATTAACGTCTCCGGGTATAATTATAACATTTCAAATAAATCGTTCAATTTTTAAAAAACAAAAAATTATAATAACTGGACGAAGTCCAAAAAAGAGGGAGTTGCATGTTATTTCCTTCTGGCAAGGCAGTGCCTTCTGTCTGACATATAGGCCAGTTAGGATGAACGATGGATCCGCATCTCTCATTTAGACATGAGGTCCGTATTATATAGAGCGCTCTGCGCACCTAACTATCTTTTATAGGTACAATATTAATGATATATAATAAACTTTGCCTTAAATATATCAATTTAAAATATTATATTGTCTGAATTATTTTAAACATCATATTTCTATAGTAGAACCAGCGAAGTTTTTAAATATAGGCAACGCAGGTAAGTAAACAAGATGTGTCTATTAATTTTGTCCATCTTAGTATTTTGGTCTTAAAAGGGCGGGGGGTCTAAGGCAGAGAACAGTTTTATTGAATTGTTTCACTGTTTCTCCCTTTCCCCTCCCTCCAAACTTGACCTCCCCCCTCCCCTCCCAAACAAGAACCAAGAAAGATTCTATCTGTTATCTGATTGATAAACTTTGGCAACTAAAACATCACTCGCCTTATATCGCCAGTTTCATATCTATCAGAAAACTGGTAAAGAAACAGCACAAGATACGAAAAAACTGAAAAAAGGAACAGGAAACGTTTCGCGTTTTTCTCTTAGAAGATGTTTCTAGAACAAGGGATAGCCTCGAAGAATAAGTCAAATCTGTTTCTCATTTTTGTAGAGTAAAGTGAAACCAAAAGCGCGCATAAGTTTAGGAGACGAAAATTCATATGGTTAACATTGTACGGATAAATGAGGTGTTGTTAACAATTATTAATTTGGATAATTTACTGCATTTCTACCTTTCATTGTTATGAACCAATGTGCCAATGTACAGACAAAATAGCCTACTGATCTCATAATCCTTAGAGTGAATATATCCACACGGAATATGGTATTTTCATTTAAATCGTCCAAAAATATGGGGGGGGGGGGGGGGGGGGGGGTAACTATCAAAACTATAATAAAGTTGCACAAAAAAAATAGACTGCTAAAATTTCATATGACAATGTACCAATGTGCCGAAGTGGGCAAAACGTACGATAATCCACTAATCTTTTCATATAACAATGTGCCATAGTACAAGACTATATTCGCTAATCTGCTAATCCTTTCATATAACAATATGCCAATGTTCACCCCCCCCCCCCCCCCCCCACCCCTTTTCGCCTTTCTTTTGACAAATTGTTTTTATTTGGTTGTTTTCTCGATCATGATTTATTACAAGACGAGTTTAATTACACCGCAGATTATTGATGTCTGTAAAAAGCAACAACACCATGTTACAGATAGCCATTAATAAAACACAAATTTGTGGGGGTGCCGCGATCAATTAAGCCCCCCACCCCCCCTCTCCCGTCCCTATAATTTCCCCAACTTCCAACCTTCCCCGAAGAGGCCAGACAGTGGAAGAACTTTCTTCAAGGATAATGACACAGAGTAGCAGCTGACGCGGAAGTGGGGGGGGGGGGGGGGGGGGAGGGGGAGGCTAAGCCCCCTTGGTGAATCATCAAAAAAATCCCCTCTATCTAACCTCAAAATGGGGGATTTCATGAAACAGTTGGCTAGGATTTAACCTAATCACATACATACAAAGTTTCAAGATGACGTCATTACATGTGATTGTACTTCATTAAGGATAAACTTTCAAATAACTAAACATTGCTCTTCTCTTTTTGAAAAAAGTATAACTCATAAAGGAATTAATTTTTTTAATGCCCTTCCACACTTCTTGAAGTCAATAGATACAATAATAATTTAAACATCAACTAAAAATGTTTATGTTAGACGAAACCCTTTACACGGAAACGGAATTTTATTCTCACTGTTCAAAAAGAATAATATAATCACAATAAAGAATCGTGTTTCATGCCCTAAAACATTATTTGATACAAAGCTTTCATTTTTATTTTTTGGACAGAGTTTTCTATTTCTTTTCCATATCTCGCACATTGGGACCTGATGAAGGGACGTAAAAACGTCCCGGAAACATAGTTGGAATAAAGACACTTTTTTGAAAAATAGTTATCTTAATTTTTATTAAATTGAAAAATGTATCTTTGTATTAATTTTTTTTATACTCATATATTTTTAAGTCGTTATTTATTCAGTTTTTAATCATTTAATTTTACTTTTTTTTTAATAGTTTTGTTATTACTATTAATCATACGTGTTTAAATTCTTTTGACGAATCCTATTACAATGTATTGGTTTAACGGAAATAAATTTATTATTATCTCACATCACCTCAACCAGTAATCAATTATTTCCTAAAGTAATTAGTTCTTATGACTCATACTCGGGCTTGAACTACGAGGTCATATCGCATACTACCACAGCGCTTTTTTGTCGCTCTTCTGTGGGAGTCCAAATTTCTAGAGTAATGTACCCAAATGAATAGGAAACTATCATCAACGTACCTACAATAACGCTGAATATCTATAAAACGTCCTATGTGAAATTTTTTATGCAAATTGAAATATTTACAAAATTAATTTTTCGATTTCTCAACCATTTATAAAAACTTGAAAATAAAAAAATTCGTAAGTGAATTAACGGCATTGTACATCGAGATGTCTTACTCAGTGACGACTTAATCAGTATACTAAATTTTATGTTGATCCGTTCGTTACACTGAAGGTTTAAGGTTTTTGGGGGTCCGAAATTTCATAGTCGGAACATGAATTTCCAGTGAAAATTTCTGATTGATAACATAACTTCCCCTATACCATTCTATATTTTTTTCATTTACTTTCCCATCCATACGATGTATAGAAGAAGTTATGT
Source organism: Aradus depressus (assembly GCA_963662175.1). Taxonomy (NCBI): domain Eukaryota; kingdom Metazoa; phylum Arthropoda; class Insecta; order Hemiptera; family Aradidae; genus Aradus; species Aradus depressus. Next base: position 33,933,462 of record OY759223.1, read on the forward strand.
AATCGGTCAAAAAATCGATGAGGAGTTTTCAACGGAATTTCATGTTTCTGTGAAGACGATAACTCCTGATAAAATGAATGAATCGACATGAAATTTTATATGTGTGATCAAAACCCTATAAGGAAAAACATATATCGATTTTCAGCCAAAACAGTCATAGGAAAAGGGAGAATTAGGGGGGAGGCTTAACTCAAAAACATTGATAACACAAAATTTCATATATGAATTCAGAACCCCATAATGACTAGGTATACTTATTTATTTTCAGTGAAATAGGCAGAAGGGGCGGGGGATCAGAGTGGGGGCTCAACTCAAAAACGCCAATAACTGCCGATGTATTGAATGTATCGACACATAATTTAGTATGGGGATTTAGGAGACCCTATGTAAGTCAACTGTTGATTATTAGCGCAAAAAATCGTCTGGTTTTGGGAGCGATTACTTAATTGATTAATTCGTTCTGGGGAAGTACCTGTTCCATAAATTTTTCTCGGATTACGTAACTTTCCCTATACTTTGTATAGCTGATAAATTAAAAGCACGAAAACATCTTGGAAAAATTGCGGATGAAGTAACTTACCACTAGTAGAGGAAATACGTTAGTTGGGGTAGTGTTGAGTGTTGTGTAGCTCTGGTTGAGTAAGAAACATTGGTAAACAAGAAACACAACCACCCTAAGTCAGCTAATCTCCAACCGCTAGCTTACCTCGCCGTCTGGATCAATAGCGAAAATTTATTCAATTTGAAAGCGGAGAAGCAGGCTTGGGATTGGGGCGGAATTATCTCGACACTCAAGTCCGGTCACGTCGGTTCTCCTGGTCAAGCTACCGGAAATTAAAAGTGATAACTCAGGGACAGAGCTGGGACGCCATATAATCAACACACAACCGACAACCGGGAAAAGCCATGTCTACAGAACGGATATTTTCCAGTTCGCCATAAATCCCCCTTGACTTCCATAGAACCCCCCTCTCTCTCTCTCTCTCGGTTCTACAAGTCTGTTCTCCGGATTACAGACAGGAAGGACTCTCTGGGACTCCACAACTTCTTGACAAGTCCTCTGAAGAGGGAAGTCCTAGAAGATATCTCTGATAAATGGGCTTTAGGGTAGTTTGGGGGAGTGTGTCTGTTCGGGTAATATGCCACTCCGCTTCTCTTCATACGTCATAGTAAGTTGTTGTGGGACGAAATTTCTCATAAAAATAAAACGCAACTGCGTCATCAACAGTGCTACAACCCACCCAAACAGTGTAGAAGCGAAAGGAAGGCCAGTATTCTTTTAGCCTCCCTCTATACTGTATGGGTGAGATGTACCATTGAAAACCTGTTCTGGTCGCAAATAAAACAGTGGAAAGGCAACGTCTTTTACTTTTAAGAGCGCTTTTCCCCCCCTATTCTCTTGGATATTCGATGGTCACTCTGAGAGACAAAACTTGATTTATCAACATCGAACTTCTGACCAATTACATAACTTCCTCCATACCTCGTATAGCTCGTAGCTGGAAATACTGATGAGGCATGTACCGCCGACTACCAAGTACCTGACATCGGACAGATCGGTACCATCGCTTAACATCTTCTCCGAAGGACGGCGGACTTGACCGTCCTAATAACCTAAGGACCTCAGCCGGATTCAAATAGAAAATAGAAAAATAAATAATTAAACAAAAGAAAGTTACATTAGAAAACAAAATATTAACATTTCTAAGATAAATCATATTTTTCGATAAATCGACCCAATTTTCAAAGAATACAATATTTTTTCTTGCTCTCCCAACCCCACAAAAAAATTTTTTTTTAAAATCATCTCATCGAATCCTTTAAAATGATATGCCACATGTTCTCATTTTAAAAATACAATAGGACCACCGTCTTAATATACATTTTTGGGTAGCCACGTCGCTTATATTTTCCATCTTTGAAATAGGCTGCAAGAAATCTCCACAAAACTTTCATTTGAGAATTGTTTTTTGCATTTTTCGTTTAATATACAGTTTGAGCCAACTGTCTTGGAATTGAGGTCATATATCTACTACCAGAGCGCTCTTCTGTCGTTTCTGTTGGACATGAGCCCGACTCACTGCTCAAAATGTTTTAATCTTGGCCAAGTTCGAACCCGCGATCTTGAGAACAGTAGGCAAGCAAGCTACCTCCGAATGTATTTAATACCTCCTTGCTGAGATTTTGTTTGTTGTATATATAGTTTGTCGACAACTTTTTTCCCACCCCGTCACCCCTCCTCTTGACCAGGTAAATTTCTGTCAGCAACAATCATGAAGGTTTTACGTAGGCCGATAAAATATATAAATCCACGTGAAATTTGAAATTGATAGATGAAGCGGTTCTGGAGATGAAGGTTGACTCCGTGACATATGAGAACTGGTTCTAGTTGGAGACTTTTAAAAGACCTTTAAAAGAGCAATATAGCGAACTTCCTCTTACCTAGATTTTTCTTATTTATATTATTAAGGGAACGAGTCTGTAGATGTATTTCATTCTGTAGTGACATTAATGAGGTGAGCGACACATGCAACCAATCTGAGCTCCAATGTTGGGCGCCAATGCAGTGTCTATTGAGATGTTTACTTTCTAATTATGTCTTTTTCATAGAGGGTCGTCCCCGCCAAAAGAAAGAAAAAAAACCGCTATAAATTTTGTCAGTTGTCAACGTTCTGTAGCGCGACGGGGAAAAACCCGGGAGTTAGTCTAGGCTAGAGCTGGCTGAGGCGGGAGGGTTGGTGGTACAAGGAGGGTTGTGAAGGGAAAAAAAAAGGGAAAAATGATGGCGTCTGCAAGGGTGGGGGAGGGTAGCGGGGGGTGGGTGTTGTGTATGGATCGTTCCCGCCCTTCCGTCAGTGCCATGATTCATTGGGCCCAAGATGGATGTCTGGGGATGAGGAGAGAGGGGGGGAGGGGGGCACTCGGGCCTATTGGGCCCAACCCCCCTCTCCAACCCCCTGTTTTTGATGCATCTGCCCCATTTTTCAACAACCCCCCTTCTAGTCTCTGGACAATGACAAATCTGGTTTTTTCGCGCGCCCCCCTTCCCCCCCGGAGTCCTTCTCTTCTCTCTTCTATTGATCATGGAGCTACGCGAAGAACATCCCCCCAGTAGGGATCACAACCCCCTCAAAGTATACAAAACCAGTTGATGGATCGAATCTACACACCAAGATAAAACCAACAGTCCAATTGCCGGAACCCTTCCCTGTGTGGAACTGAATTACGTGACAATTGTCCTCGTATCATTCTTCAATACCGCTACTTAAATATACAAGCATACATTATGCACATATTCCCTGTTGCATAATTGACCATCCCCTCCCCTTCTTGGAAAGCAAGATAGATAAAATTGACGATACACACATGTCAAATAACAGACTGTGAATACTGAATTACCTAAATGGGTGTAGTAAACAACCAATATCTTCGTCATTGTCTGAAAAAAAAAAATTAAAAGTCGTCGGAGAATCACCTGAAATGTACGAATTAAATTTTGTGTCAACAAATGTATTAGAGTATTTGATTCGAATTCCTCTCTGATTACCCCTTCGACTGATTCCTCTGAGAATCAATAGGCGTCGTCCTTATGTGGTTTTGAGTCCACATATGAGATTTCGTGTTAATACTTTCATTAAAACTATGTCATTTTGGCTGAAAATCATGATTGATGAAATCTCTTGTCGTTACACCCATTCTATCGGGAGTTTTCCTGTTTACAGACACATATTAATAATTTTTTTTATCATTTTTAGTATCAAAGGGTCGGAAAACATGAAATTCCAGTCAAAACTCAACACCTAATTTCTGACCATAACTTCCCCTATACTTTTTTTTATTTTAGACCAGAACCGGTTTTCGACGCAACAGCGACATCATCAGTGGTACATACCCCGCTGTGCTGTGTGGGTGGGATGAACCACTTATGATGACGCTGTTGTCATTTCGTCACTATCACATATGTCTCCTATACTTTGTATAGCTGGAACATTTTTTTTTTTAAATCGTAAATTCGAAGAACAGTCATAATTATTACGAAACAAATGACAAAATCTACAGGAGATTGAACCAGCTAGATTAATAAAAAAAATGTTCCACCTTATTATTATTATAACGGAACCATTTTATTCAAATGTATGCCATAAAACCTTACTTTCTTAAAAGTGTAATAAGGTTAGATTTTATGACTCATCATTAGGCTCTATGACTCATGCCCGGGCGTTAACTACGAGGTCATATCGCCTACTACCAGAGCGCTCTTTCGTCACTCTAGTGTACATTAGCACTCTACTGTGGGAGTCCTAAATTTTCCTATCCTGAATTTTTATTCACCTAGGTTAGGGGACTTTAACGAGTACCTGACATGGTACAGGCTCGGGACCATCTCTTAACGTCCCATCAGAAGGACGGCGTGCTTAAGTTTATTTTACCTCCCAGATAAAATAAACTAAGTGCCTCGGTCGGGTTCAAAGTGTAATAATAATTATAATTACATCCCCAGCTGTACATAGTTCAGGCAAGTAATCAATCGATGAAAAGTTTGATGTTTTCATGAATGAAAAATAAAACAAATTATGCTTATGCGTCTATTTGTGTCTTAATGTGAACTTGATAGATACGAAATTGTATATTCTAACCCAAAACCTGATTGATCTATTTTCGCGCTGAGAAAATACATTACTGGTTATTCACTCTTTTTTTTTTTTTTTTTTTTTTTTTCAGAGTCCTGATTAAGGGACAATTAATTGTTCAGATTAGGTACTGAACTGCAGCCAAAAGGAACGACCTCTACACACCCTGCCGAACTGCATGTCGAGATGTTCTGAAAATGTGCGAAGCGAAGAAAGACTCGTCGATGTTCGTACGTAAAACACTTGTGTTTCCCCAACCATTACCCCAATAACAATATTATTGTTTACTAATTACCAAAGGAAATGGAAGTTTGGTCAGTGATGAGGTCAGATTCTGATGGTCCTACCCTAAAACGTAAAGAAAAGTGGTTTTCCGCTTGGAGGCTGTGTCTGTCTTTTTATGGAGTTTAACAAGGCATCTAAGTAAAATATCATTAAAAGAACATTAAATTATAATATACACACTGTACAGAAGATTGACATGGAATCCATATACACGACTCACCCTTAATATACTAAACAAACGATTTAATATACTTTATTCAATATTACCCTTAATACAGAAACGTTGCTGCTATCCATTTCTACACAAACAACTCTGGATATACAGCTCACAAATTTCCGGTTTGGCTAAAACATCTAATCTGTAACGTACGCAAATTTTCCAGTCAATGACACTCAGACTCATTACACAATGCCCACCATACGAAAGGAACAGAACACTCCACAATGACCTCATCATTAACATAGTAGACGACACAATTCATGACAAAATTAAGAATATTAATAATTAAATTATAAATTATTTATAATCATTAGAAGAACGTTAATCTACATTGTAAAAATTATTTGCACGAACGGCCCCACCGTATGATTGGCCCGGCTCCTGAATATCTCAACAAGTCCTGCTTCACTGACAACAAATCAATATATGCTTTTCTCTGTGAAAAAATGTGTAATGCTTTAAAGCTTTCGAAGGAATAAATTAGTTAACAAGAGAAGAAGGTTGAGAACCACTGACAACATAGTTTGAGGCGGGAAGAAGTGGGAGTATAATACAAAAGCTATAAAGTTAGTGATCTTTGATGATTAGATGCGGCGATAAACCTTGGTAGTGTATGTGTGTGTGTGTGTTTGTGTGTTGTAGTGTGGGGCGCTAGCGGCGTTTATTGGCCTGATTATAGCCGCCATAAATAAGGCTAATGAAGAGTTGGGCGCCCCCCCCCCCCCTCATAACGGGCCCCCATAAATTGTGAAGGCCGTGCCGTGGCGGTGGTTTTACGGTGGCAAGGCCGGGGCAGCAAGTGGCTCGTATTTTATGTTCAAGTGTTCCCCCACCACCCAGCCCCCCCCCCCTTCTACCCTCTCAGGCCCATTCAACCTCTCCTCGTCTTTCTCTATCAATGAATTTGTCATTTATGTATGTAGATGATATTGGAAATGTTTTGTCGGAATGGATGAAGATAAAAGAGAAAAATAGTCGGTGATAACTTCCCCAGGTCAATTTATTTGTACTAAAATAAGTTGAGGGCGCAATAATTCAACAGATTTTTTATCCTAGAGGTAACAAAAATTTGAGCATGCCGTCCTTCAGAAGTGACATTAAATGGTGGCTATGTGATGTCAGATAATATAAATCCTAGTTGAACCTGGATCAGCAAAATTTAGAGTTAGCAGGGAAGGTTAGTTAACTACAAGGTCATATCGCCTACTACCAAAGCCCGACTGTAGAATGGAAGCCCTAAATTGTGCATCATCTTCATCCTTCATGAGTACCTGAGTAACAACGGGGTTTAATGTTCCATCCGAAGGATGGCGGGCTCAAGCTTTTTTTCATGTTTCAGGTAGAATATCCAATGGCCTCGGCCGGGTTTCGAACCCGTGATCTTGAGTATTAGTAATGCATCTTTTACCTTTTAAAAGAACGCAACTCTATTTTAATTCAAAGAAAATTTCTAGAAATTGGTACATATATTCAGAAATCTTCCAAATATATCTTTTTGGTGTGAAATAAGTCTTCTGGCAGATTTCTTCCTAAATATTCGTTACGGTTTCTGTTAAGATTTAAGATTTGGTTCCCTGGACAAACTAGATATAACCCTAGGACACACGACCGACTTTTAGTCGGAAGGCGCCTATTCTCATCCCACCGACTAAAACACTACCGTCCGACTTTCGACCGATTTATTTTTTCCGAGAACAAGCTCTGACACATTTTCTGAGTTTCCCACCCCTCCTTTACAAAAATCTCCTAATAATAACATAGCTAGTACTTTTCTGTTTCGCAATGGAAGATCACTTTCACTTTCATAGATTGTGCTCCATCATTATCTGAGGAAGAAGAAAAATACAGCTTACCGAAGACAGTGTTGGGTTCATCCTATCACCAGTCAACAGCTGCTGAAGGGACGTTTTTATAAATTGCATGGTGATTTGAGGGAACACAATTTCCATTTTTATAGGACGTCAGTGCAATCATTCGATGAGCTTTCATCAATTTTGTTGAGTGCTTTAAAAAATACGAAAAAAAAGATAGTTGGTGAATCAGCTGCTATGTACTTCCCCAGCACGAATTAATCAATTAAATTTTCGCTCTCCTTCCAAATACAATCTACCGTTTCGTCTATAACTCAATTATTGACTTATATAGTGGCTTCTGAATCCTCGTACATCCGCGAGTTTTTGTGTTAAACCTCCACCCCGTTTCCCCTTTGGCCGATTTGAATAAAAATCGATTGTTATCGTCCTTAGACGGTTTTGGTTAGACATATAAAATTTCATGTCGATACATTCATTCTACCAGGAGTTATTGTGTTCACAAACATACACATATACAGACAGACAGACATTTTTTTTAATTGTTAGAAATTCCATTCAAAACTTCGCATCGAATTTCTCACCGATTACATAACTTCCCTTATACTTTGTACAGCTGGAGAAGTAAAAAATGTCAATGCCCACGATAACTCTCGATAGAATGAATCTATCGCCATGAAATTATGTGTACCCAGAACCCTATAAGGACGAACAGCTGTTGATTTTCAGGATATTCGGCCAAAGGGAAGAGTGGGATCTGAGGGAGGACTACACCAAGGGAAGGGGAGATCAGAAAAGGGAGGATGTATCGAAAGAATGTATCGATATAAAATTTGGTAAGAGGATTCAAAAGCCACTATGTACGCCAACAATTGAATTTTAGGCCAATCGATTAATTCGTGCGACTAATTTTTTATTAATTTTTTTCCATAAAGGCCATATTAACCACGAGGGTCATAGGTCACTGATAGCCCTTATTGGGCATGAGACCGGAGCACGACCCAGCCCCCTGGACTTCAGGGCACCCCTCAGCGGGCGTACCAATCAATGCGTGGGGAAAACTGGGCTGTGCTTGTATGTGGCACCCTCCAGGCCTGGGACGGTATCAGTCCAGAGATCCCGGCGGTGCCGCACAAGGCCCTGCCCCGCCCCTGGTCATTGCGACTACCTATAGAGTGGGATAGGCAATTTTCACTGGCATTTTATCTTTTCCTATCCCCTGATACCAAAAATTAAAAAAATTAATAAATTCCTGTTCGTGTGTGCGTCCGTGAACACGATAACTCTCAATGGGAAGAATGGTGTAACGACAGGAAATTTTATATGTAAATCCAAAACCCCATAAGGCCTCTCTCAATTTTCAGTCAAATTGGCCAAAGGGAAGTGGGGGATCAGAGGGTCATAATACCGTAATAACTGTCGATGTAACAAAAGTACAGACATGAGATTTAGTATGATGATTCCGATGTTCCTGAGTTGGGGAAGTACATCACGAGGTAACGACTTTTTTTTTTTTTCTTCGAAAACTAGAGTTCGAATTTGGTAGTAGGTGGAAGTATGCAATTATATGAGAGAGAGAGAAAGGGAGTGAGGGAGATAAAGCTGACAATAGATTACAAACATTAGTCTGCCGACACCACGGACACTTTTATTAATGACATCTCCCCCCTCTTCCATCTCTGTCTTCCCCCCTCCACATCCTTTTTTCTCCATCCCCACCCCTCCGTCCCAAGACACCCCCCACCCTCTGTTTCCCATCTCCATCCACTCCCCTCCCTTGCAAGGCTCCCTACTTCCCCCACCATTCCCTCTATTCCTTCCCCTCCGGCTCAAGATCCCCAACTTCTCCCATCACTCCTAGTTTCTTCCCCTTTCACGACACTAACGCATCCACTTTTAGAACCCCAAGTTTTATTAAATTTCGTTCAATGCCACTAATTTCCATTCATTAAGCCCCCATAGTTACTAACATCAATAATCAAGAAACTTGAAGAAATTTAAAAATAAAAGGAGTACAAGACATGCTTTAGCTACAAATCACAATTAGATCGTCAGCATACTTTTGAGACAAAGAATAATGCTCATGTATCTGAAGTCCATTTGAGAATATCCATTGTCAAAACAAGTACAATTAGAATTTAAAATAAATGAAGGGTTTTTGGTAAACTGCCTGATGATGGGGCAACCTCGAAAGTCGACTAACATATCATAAAATCTGTAAAATATTAAACTACACTTTTATTTTACAACCTGTGAAATAACTCTGTCTATCAGAACGACAAAAGAGCGCACCAATAGCATAGGCTTTCGTAATTAAATTAAGACTGGACTTATCTAGAAACATGTACATATTTTTAGCTCTTTGATTTAAATAAATAACATCAGGGAGCTTTTATTTTATCTGGGAACTGGAGAAAAAAAACCTGAGCACGCCGTCCATCGATGGGACTTTATGCAATGCTCCCGAGCCATGTGCAATGTCAGGTACTTCTGCAACTAGGTTAGGCAAAATTTACTAATCGGGCTCATGTCCACCAGAGTGAAGAAAGAGGGCTCTGGTAGTAGGCGATATGACCTCGTAGTTGAAGCCTGGACATGAATACCACAAACAAACAATATAATAAAAGCAATTTCAATCCTAATAACTGCCGTATGTAATGAAAACTTAATTTATTATAAATAATTCAAGCTGGTGAAGTACATTGCCGGTGATTCACCAATATTTTTTATTGAAATTTTGTAGGAATAATGAACCGATAGGCTTTTGGGGACCGAAGGATTGAATTTAAGTAACTTCAAGATGGCTGCCTTGTGAAAACAGTCTTGTTATTCATGGAGTGTAGCCCGGGGGTGGTTTCAGCCCCCAGAGGACCAGGCTTGTGTTAGTGTTACAACTTGAGGATGGGGACAGTGTTTAATTAGACGAGGCGAGGGGACACTGATCTCAGAAGCAATTCTACCTGGCCAGCAACCCAGTGTTAGCAACCCATCCTCCTATCGACCGATTTACATGAAAATTGGTATTTTTGAGTTACCAATTAATCTTTTTTGAAATTTTATTTCAAGGTAGTTTGAATAGATATGGTCAATTCTTCCAATAAGTTTTATTTTATTTATTTAAAATAGGACGAGCCGACTTTCAAGGTTTCCCTCATCATCAGGCCACCTGAAGATTAAATAATTTGATGTATCAAAAGTAACAAATTTTATTAATTTAATTAACAAATTAAAAACAATACAATAAATAATAGAGCTTAAAAATAAATAATACAAAATATCTGATGAGGCAATAATGTGACATTCTTATACCAACCACTTATATACACATCACTCCCCCCCACCCCAAATTCATCGGTGAATCAACGGCAATGTAATTACTTCTCTCAAAAATAATTACTTGAATTATAATTAATAATTAGCTAATTTAACTGAAAATAAATACAGAAGAGTCTAATTTTGGAATTCTCATTCCCTTTCATTTTTCCCGATATGGCTGAAAACCAATAGGTGTCTTCCTTCCTTATTGGTCCTAAGTCTCAATCCACATATAAAAATGTGTATCGATATTTTCATTATATCGAGAGTTATCGTGTTTTCAATCGCACGACTTTTTTTTTCATTCTTGAATTTAAGAGGTCGGAAAACAATAAATTTCGCTGGAAATTCAACATCGAATTTTTGTAAGATAAAATTCTACGTATAATTGGAAAAGTAAAAATATTTCCCAAAATTTAAAGAAATAATCCAGAGATCTACAACACTCCTCGCTATAATAATTCTGAGTTTAAAATCAATATTTACAATAAGGTAAAGTTGTGCCTGGGCAGAGTAACTTGCTCTGAAGGTAATAGAGTTAGTTGAGCACCCCCTACCTCCGTGGATTGCGTGCTGATCGCGTCGCGTGCCGCTAATGGTCTACCGATCGACCCTGTTATTAGAGGTAGGCCCCCCCGGGCAAGTCTTCCCAAGGGGCCCCCAGTATACACAATGTACATCACAGCTGTTAAAAGCCCCCATTTCGAGGATAGTCGCTTGTCTTATCGACAGACAACATAGACGAAAGTCCAATCCATGCCGGAGAGGATCCCTGGAGCGCCTGAAAGTATAGAACAGTTATGTAATCAGTTCGATGCGGAGTTTTCAACGGAACTTCATGTTTTCCGACCTCCTGAATTTCAAAAAAAAAAAAAATCTATCTGTGTGTGTGTGTCTGTGAACGCGATAACTCCTGATAGAATAAGGGTGACAACTACTGATTTTCAGCCAAATCCGCCAAAGAGCCTTCTCCTCCCCTTGAAGGATTAGGGGGTTGGCTTAACACATAACCTCTGAGAACTGCCTTTGTAATGAAAGTATCGATACGAAATTTCATATGTAAAATGAAAGCCCTATAAAGGACAACACAGATTAAATTTTAGAAGAATCAGCCAAAGGGGGGGGGGGGGGGGGGGTCAAAAATGGAACCTAACTCAAAAAGTCACTCACTTTTATACACAAGTAACATGTTGCAAAATTGTAGTCTCACGGATTTTATCATTTATGCTAGCAGGCTTTTGAGGCTGCTCTCGTCATCAGGCATCTGGTAAAACAATTTAAAAAACATACCTTAAATGTTTTAAAAGTAAGATAAAATTCTTTAATAAATATAAAATAAAATATATTTATAAAACTGTTTTAGCTCAGAAGGGGGACAGGAATAACATCAATGAAATGTTAAATTGTTAATCTTTGAATAGTGTTATATTTATTTTTTATTTATTGGTGAATTTTATCTCATTTATTCACAGGGCAACCTCGAAAGCTGGCTAGCATAAAATAATAAAATTTGTCAGAGTTAGAATACATTTTTATTTATTATCAGTAAATAGCAACAAATTATTTTATGATACTGATTGATAGGGAGTTCTTCCCGAAATGTCTAGATTGTAGAAATCAAAATATAAGTTGGAGAAAAATATAGCTGCCAAAAATATATTATTTATTATAATTAAAATATTCTGATACTAAAATGATAAGCTCCCATAAATGTGCATAACGTTGGAAAAGTATGTAAAATAAATACTTGGTGGAAGTTTTTAAAACTAGAGAAAAACATTAAAAAGGCTTCGTTTTTTAATGTCTAGCAGTTTTTGAGAAAAATGCCCGGTCTTATAGGGACTTAACACGCTGTACCGTTTTTCCCGGCAAGGAGAAAAAATAAAATAAAAATAATATAATAATAAATAAATATAATGCCAAGAAAAGTTCAGAGAAACGGAAGGGTGAACCTGGAGAGAAAAAGGAAGAACGAAGAAAATAAAATAAGAAATGAAAACTTTCTAATGGAGGTAAATCTAAGGAAGGAACTCCAAGAGAACTTGGAATGACATTATAGCGGCACTTAGAACTGACTTAGAGAGGAACTAAGGTACTGGAGATAGTACATATCTGTGTATGTTAGTGTCAACAGGGGAATTAAGGTAATTCGCGAAGTGACTAGTCAAAACAGGAAACTAGTAAATAGAGGAGAGAGAACCTGTCCAGATGTACACTTCGTAGATCGGGGCTCACCGACCGCCATTTTATCGAATATGTTATCGCTCTCCCTCAGGAATCAAACTACCTATTTACTTTCTGACATCCCCCTTTCCCTTCGGCCGATTTGACTAAAAAATAATAGGTGTCGTCCCATTGAAGTTCTGGATAAACATATAAAATTTCTTATGTGATAGTAATATGTAGCGGGACGAGATTTCTCATAGAAATAAAATATGTTGTCTTCCCACTGTTTTATTTTAGACCAGAACCGAGTTTCGACGCAACAGCATCATCATCAGTGGTTCATCTATGATTGAATAATAAAATATACAAATAATGAAAAGTATAAATAACTCTTAAAGCATCAGGGTATAGAGTAACTAAATAAAAATTAACTTACTTACCCCACCCACACAGCTCAGCGGTTAAAGGACAACTGGCGTAAGCTCTAAGGGGTGGGGATAGCCATTCATTCTAATACAATAAATGAAACAAGTCTCTACATAATAGTAACATAATATAAAAAATTTCACCATACAGCCAAAGAAATTTTTTGTTGTCATAAAATATAATAAATAAAATAAAATAAAAATAAATAGATACAATTTTGAAAAATATTATCACAGACTTGAAAAATAATAAAATAACATACACATAATAAATATCTTTACAAAAAACAGCCAAAACAATCTCTCACAGGACAACTACTTCCTCTAGTTTGGAACCAGTCTCTCACAGCAGGTAGGTCAGGCAGGAGAAGGGAGTTCTTAACCTCTACTTTTTGTTAAGACTGTTCGTATCCTCATATAACGAAAGTCGGATCTCCAAGCCTTCTAAGATATCCGTAAGTCTTCCCTTGGTACCCAACAACGTCACTCTATGGGTACCAAGTATGGCACTCATTTTGACAATGAATAAAGAACTCGGAATCCCTTCTTGAAACATTCGTTACATAGACATTGGGATTTTCGTGTATCATTAGACTACACACTACACGGGTAGGATGTGCCACTGATGGAGATGCATTATTGAGGATCCAGTCTAACATATAATAATACTGGCAAGAAGAATAGTGCTACATGTTTCAAATCAGAGGAGCGTTCGTATTCGTTCTCTATCCATCCCGGTTCCCATTTGACGGAACAAAGTACAGAAAGAGACGACGGATCTGTTATCTTTCATTAATTCCCTATAGAACAGTTCTGTTATTCCCGGTAGAGTTCAGCTAAGTAGTCTCCCCCCGTAGAAAAATGAAGATGTCCACTTGGATTGATTACAAGATGCTGATTGAGGAAGCCATTAGTGCCATCCCCTCCCCTCCCCTCCCCATCATCCCCTCCCCACTCCTTCCTTTTTCTACCTCCCCTCGCACCAATCCATGGCTATCTTTCACTTCCCCTTCAGCTATACAAAGCATAGAGGAAGTTATGTAATCGGTGTTGAGATTTCACCGCAATTTTTTATTTTCTGATCCACCCGATGTCAAAAATTAAAAAAACAAAATTCCTGTGTTTGTGTGTGTGTGTCCTTGAAAATAAAATTGTATATGTTTATCCTGAACCCCTTAAGGACGATATTTTCAGCCAAGTCGACAAGTGGTAAGGGAGTAATTAAAGGGGAAGGGGGTTTATTTTGCAAGAAACCAGGGCTCATATTGATCACTTAATCTAAACTGTTTTCAAACGAAATCTGTAGAGAAAACTAAAAGGGTCATTTTATATAAAATACGATTTTTGCAGGTCGCTCTGTTTGCGAGATACATTCCGAAATCCATCCAAAAATGTTGTTTTGAAACACATCTTTTTAGAAGTTTCCTTTAATTACCAGAAAACGGTTAGTCATATCGAAAAATTGGTTCTTATCAAAAATGTTTCTTATTATATTGCCAGTTATAGCGCCACAACATTTTTTCTTATTATATTGCCAGTTATAGAGCCATAAAAAATGTAAAAACAATTTCCGTGGGAAATATTTCCAAGTAATGTTTAAATTGTATCGAATAGCAACGAATTATAAAATATTTTTTTATTATTTGTTGTTTTTTATTTAAAATGATAAAAATTAATAAAATATATGTGATGTATGACTACAGACTTTCTTATACAACCACTTTCGTAGAGATCACTCTTCCACCTCCTTCCCTCTCTTAAATTCGTTTCATACTGGCACTATTGGCACCAACACATTACTTTCATAATAATGCCAATATGAAATTTATTTTTATTTGAGAGGGGAGAGGGGGGGGGGGAGAGGGGGAGGGGGTGAGACAGTGATCTGTACACAAGTGGTTGGTATAAGGAAGTCCTATAATGGCCACACTACATATATTTTTTTTAAATGAAATATTTTGACATTGGTCAGAAAAGGTCATTGAGAAAGAAGGTTTGAATATCTTAATAAGAATAAAATAAAACTAAAATGTGAAGCAGACGAAGTAAGATACGAAGAAGGACAGAACCGTCCCATTACGGTTTGTTGTGGATACGTCGGATAACTAATGCCCACTAGCCCAAAGTGGTCGGAGCTGCTTCGAAGGAGACATCAACATCAACATCAACTCGGGGCTACAACTTATTTTACTTTTTTTTTTTTTTTTTTTCTGGCTACGCTTCCTTCCAACCAACGGTTCAGGACGCTGAGCACTCCGACTGACAAATCGCCAAACAATTTTAACAGGAGAACTACATTTGTCTTAGACTCCACTCACTTATGTAGGTAGAATTTTGCAACATTTCCAAGGATATCTGTCTTCTCCTTTTTTATTTATTTCTACGCATTTAAGCCATTAACTGCAAACAGAATTTTTAATAATTTATCAATAAAAAAAAAATTAACAAAAAATTGATTTTCACTTTTTTATATCCTTATACCTTCAATATGAGGAAGTGCAAAAATCTGAGACGGTTATCAACGAAATTTCACGTTTAAAGACCTTGTGATAACATTTTGGCTGAAATCAGAGAAAAATTGAAACCATTTTCCTGAAGGCTTACCCTCCTCTCACCCCTTCCCCAAAATAAGTGACCTGCTCCACAAGGTTTTAAATATGGTAACTCTAAGCAGAAGAAAGACGCATTTAGGGGACTGTTGAAAGGAAAGTAAGTGTCTTGGAAAGCATGTCCAAACTGCAATACTTCTTTAGAAAGCGGGGAGGGGGGCTTCATCTTTAGGGGGGGGGGCCTAACTTTGTTCCAAGCAAAACACCTCCCAAGCGGCGAGGTCGGCACAAGGACAAAACCCCCATAACTCATGCGATTCAGAAGCCGCTCTTTTCACTTGAGCCTTCCTCCAGGGTGGGGGCGGAGAGAGGGGGCTTTCTAGTGAAACCTTACCGATTAATCTAACCCTTCCCCCCCACCCACCCCTTATTCTCCCCTTTCCTCTCATGGCTTGGTTATTCATAGCGAATAATCACAGGACACACAGTCGGAAACTGGAATTATTGTTGTTACATTCCACAGTAACGGTGTCTGACAGTTCGTTAATTCTGCAGTTTGTAAGCCCAGTGTGAGAGAACCACTTTCAAAGAAGGAGGTTCTTGTTATATCCAGTCTTTCTTGAAAAGTGATAAAATTTCGAAAAATTTTACCAAAAAAAATACTTTCCTTAGAAAGATGGAAATACAATTAGGAAAAAAATTACAAAACATTATACCGCAAAAACTCATGCCTTTAAACCCTAAAAACGTCCAGATTATAAACAATTCTTTCATATTCCATTTCTAAAACTAAAGACTAAAACGACGACTCTGTTTCCACACTCTTCGACGCCTTTAGACCTCCTAGTCAGAATGTAACTAGGGCATGGATGTGGGGCGATCATCGATGAAAGAAATGTTCCACACCCCATATACCCCCACAACCCCTTACATCCATACCCCTTACACCTCTACATCCATACACTCCTACAACCCTTACACACCCCTTAAACCTGTACACCCCATATCCATCCCTTATATCAATACATCCCATATACCACCTCCACACCCCTTATAACACAATACCCCTACAACCCCCCCCTAGAAGAATAGTGCTACATGTTTCAAATCAGAGGAGCGTTCGTATTCGTTCTCTATCCATCCCGGTTCCCATTTGACGGAACAAAGTACAGAAAGAGACGACGGATCTGTTATCTTTCATTAATTCCCTATAGAACAGTTCTGTTATTCCCGGTAGAGTTCAGCTAAGTAGTCTCCCCCCGTAGAAAAATGAAGATGTCCACTTGGATTGATTACAAGATGCTGATTGAGGAAGCCATTAGTGCCATCCCCTCCCCTCCCCTCCCCATCATCCCCTCCCCACTCCTTCCTTTTTCTACCTCCCCTCGCACCAATCCATGGCTATCTTTCACTTCCCCTTCAGCTATACAAAGCATAGAGGAAGTTATGTAATCGGTGTTGAGATTTCACCGCAATTTTTTATTTTCTGATCCACCCGATGTCAAAAATTAAAAAAACAAAATTCCTGTGTTTGTGTGTGTGTGTCCTTGAAAATAAAATTGTATATGTTTATCCTGAACCCCTTAAGGACGATATTTTCAGCCAAGTCGACAAGTGGTAAGGGAGTAATTAAAGGGGAAGGGGGTTTATTTTGCAAGAAACCAGGGCTCATATTGATCACTTAATCTAAACTGTTTTCAAACGAAATCTGTAGAGAAAACTAAAAGGGTCATTTTATATAAAATACGATTTTTGCAGGTCGCTCTGTTTGCGAGATACATTCCGAAATCCATCCAAAAATGTTGTTTTGAAACACATCTTTTTAGAAGTTTCCTTTAATTACCAGAAAACGGTTAGTCATATCGAAAAATTGGTTCTTATCAAAAATGTTTCTTATTATATTGCCAGTTATAGCGCCACAACATTTTTTCTTATTATATTGCCAGTTATAGAGCCATAAAAAATGTAAAAACAATTTCCGTGGGAAATATTTCCAAGTAATGTTTAAATTGTATCGAATAGCAACGAATTATAAAATATTTTTTTATTATTTGTTGTTTTTTATTTAAAATGATAAAAATTAATAAAATATATGTGATGTATGACTACAGACTTTCTTATACAACCACTTTCGTAGAGATCACTCTTCCACCTCCTTCCCTCTCTTAAATTCGTTTCATACTGGCACTATTGGCACCAACACATTACTTTCATAATAATGCCAATATGAAATTTATTTTTATTTGAGAGGGGAGAGGGGGGGGGGAGAGGGGGAGGGGGTGAGACAGTGATCTGTACACAAGTGGTTGGTATAAGGAAGTCCTATAATGGCCACACTACATATATTTTTTTAAAATGAAATATTTTGACATTGGTCAGAAAAGGTCATTGAGAAAGAAGGTTTGAATATCTTAATAAGAATAAAATAAAACTAAAATGTGAAGCAGACGAAGTAAGATACGAAGAAGGACAGAACCGTCCCATTACGGTTTGTTGTGGATACGTCGGATAACTAATGCCCACTAGCCCAAAGTGGTCGGAGCTGCTTCGAAGGAGACATCAACATCAACATCAACTCGGGGCTACAACTTATTTTACTTTTTTTTTTTTTTTTTTTCTGGCTACGCTTCCTTCCAACCAACGGTTCAGGACGCTGAGCACTCCGACTGACAAATCGCCAAACAATTTTAACAGGAGAACTACATTTGTCTTAGACTCCACTCACTTATGTAGGTAGAATTTTGCAACATTTCCAAGGATATCTGTCTTCTCCTTTTTTATTTATTTCTACGCATTTAAGCCATTAACTGCAAACAGAATTTTTAATAATTTATCAATAAAAAAAAAATTAACAAAAAATTGATTTTCACTTTTTTATATCCTTATACCTTCAATATGAGGAAGTGCAAAAATCTGAGACGGTTATCAACGAAATTTCACGTTTAAAGACCTTGTGATAACATTTTGGCTGAAATCAGAGAAAAATTGAAACCATTTTCCTGAAGGCTTACCCTCCTCTCACCCCTTCCCCAAAATAAGTGACCTGCTCCACAAGGTTTTAAATATGGTAACTCTAAGCAGAAGAAAGACGCATTTAGGGGACTGTTGAAAGGAAAGTAAGTGTCTTGGAAAGCATGTCCAAACTGCAATACTTCTTTAGAAAGCGGGGAGGGGGGCTTCATCTTTAGGGGGGGGGGCCTAACTTTGTTCCAAGCAAAACACCTCCCAAGCGGCGAGGTCGGCACAAGGACAAAACCCCCATAACTCATGCGATTCAGAAGCCGCTCTTTTCACTTGAGCCTTCCTCCAGGGTGGGGGCGGAGAGAGGGGGCTTTCTAGTGAAACCTTACCGATTAATCTAACCCTTCCCCCCCACCCACCCCTTATTCTCCCCTTTCCTCTCATGGCTTGGTTATTCATAGCGAATAATCACAGGACACACAGTCGGAAACTGGAATTATTGTTGTTACATTCCACAGTAACGGTGTCTGACAGTTCGTTAATTCTGCAGTTTGTAAGCCCAGTGTGAGAGAACCACTTTCAAAGAAGGAGGTTCTTGTTATATCCAGTCTTTCTTGAAAAGTGATAAAATTTCGAAAAATTTTACCAAAAAAAATACTTTCCTTAGAAAGATGGAAATACAATTAGGAAAAAAATTACAAAACATTATACCGCAAAAACTCATGCCTTTAAACCCTAAAAACGTCCAGATTATAAACAATTCTTTCATATTCCATTTCTAAAACTAAAGACTAAAACGACGACTCTGTTTCCACACTCTTCGACGCCTTTAGACCTCCTAGTCAGAATGTAACTAGGGCATGGATGTGGGGCGATCATCGATGAAAGAAATGTTCCACACCCCATATACCCCCACAACCCCTTACATCCATACCCCTTACACCTCTACATCCATACACTCCTACAACCCTTACACACCCCTTAAACCTGTACACCCCATATCCATCCCTTATATCAATACATCCCATATACCACCTCCACACCCCTTATAACACAATACCCCTACAACCCTTACTCACTTCTTAAACATGCACACTCTTTACGTCACGATTTACCCAATTACTTTGGCCTCATCGATTCATGGCTGCGACTATATGTCACCATTTAACTTTGCGCCAAGTTTCAGTTATATATCTTCATTTGACTCCAAGATATCAGGGCAGGAATCTAGTAAAATAAAGTAATTGCTAATTAATTTCATTGTAAGCCAGCGTTATGTGAAATTACCAGTTATACTATTTGACGCCGACCTATTTAATCAGTTACATACTGGTCAAGGAAAACATGTTACAGCCAAGTTAAATTTCTACCAGAAACCTAAAAGTATGGACATATAGACTCAAATTATGGGGTTGTGCAAAGCCATCTAACATCAAGCGTCCTTCCAATTCCAATGCAAAGTCCTTAGAACAATTGTCGATACACCCTTCGATGTTTCCAACCATACCCTTCATAATGTCTTGGAATTTCCTTTTATCCCATGTCAATCCAGTTGTTCGATTTTTGTCATTCCATTCCCATCCAGATAATTCCCCCGAAGACTGAGACGGCGATGGCCAAGAGACCTGCTATTGTACTTGTGTAAAAATATTTAGGGAGTGCCGGGGGTGACCAGCTTTTCCCCTCGTGTACTCCTCTCACCTTCAGCTCTCCTTTCCTTCTTGGTCTGCCTCCACTGCTGGACACAGAAAACCGGGGGTGTTTTGAATTATGTTTAATTTATATTATCTATATCTACCTTTGTATTGTTTTGTTGACCATTATATTTGTATTTATTGTTTCCTACATTATGTTATCGATGTTTATACTTTTTATACTTTATTTATTTTGTTTACTTTATATTTATTTATTTTTTAATTTGTATCACTCCAAATTTATTAAATCAAATAAAGAAATTAATAATAAAAAACTAAAAGAAAGAAACATTGCTTGACCTGGTTTGAACTAATGTAAGTTGGAAAACTAGGACGGAATGTCGACGGGGAAGAAAGTTTTGAAGACCCCACTCACATCTGGCACCCCCTTCCCTCCGCCATTTTCCTAAAATGGGACCCCCTCCGACCTTTTGAAGATTTGCAGAACTCTGACTTTCTACTGCAATTATCTGCTCTCTCCCTGGCCTGGCTCCCCAGCTAATGGCCCTTCTTGTCTATTGCCTAACTTCTCCGCCGCAGGTAGCCCTCATGTCAGTCCCAGGCTACCTGCCCTTGCGCAACATCCATTGTTCCAACATCGCCCGGCTACTCTAACAATTGTCTGCCTCGTCATGGGGCGGGCAGAAGGATCTTTTTGGCAAAAGTTGAGGCCTGCTAACTTTTTTTTTCTTTCTTTTTTTCATTTCTTTTACTTTCGACTTAACGCCTATTCTAGAAGAATATCACTATTCGTAACAATCCTGCCTCATTTTACAGAAACAACGAAACTGTCCTTACTTCCCCAGCTACAAAAAGTATAGGGGAAGTTATGGAATCAGGCTGGAAATCAATAGGTGTCCTTATGGTGTTTAGCATATACATGTAAGATTTCCTGTTGATCTATCGAGAGTTGTCATACTCACGCACACAGAGAGACACGCATTTTTCTTTTTCATTTTTGGAATCAGAGGGTTGTAACACTTGAAATTACGCTGAAAATTCAAAATCGAAATTCTGGCTGATCACAGAGTGAAATTATATTGAGTAGTGTCGCACAGAAATTCGCTACTTGTGGTATTGAGGATCAGATAGATTTATGTTAGTTATTGTGATTCATGCCCTGGCTTTAGCTATAGGAACGTATCGCCGACTACGAGAGTGCTGTTCCGTCGCTCTGGTGGTCATAAGCCCGACCGGGACTCAAATCGGTTCGGATACGGAGGGTTAGGGATCCTTAACGAGTATCTGACATCGTACATGCTCAGAAACTGAGTACAACAATGTTTTACGAATGAAATACTAACTCAAATACAATATATACTCCAGGAGAGGGCGCTGGTAGCTCAGAGGGCAGCGTGCTTGCCTACTGCACTCAAGATCGCGGGTTCAAAACCCAGCCGAGGCCTTTAGCTTTATTATTTGCGAAGTCAAAAAACTTTGAGCCCAACGTCTTTTGAATGGGACAATAAGCAATGGGTAGCCAAAATTTAGGACCCATAGTAGACTCGGGCTCATGCCCACGACGTAAGAGCGCTCTGGTAGTGGGCGAGATGACCTCAAGGTTAAAGCCCGGGCATGACTCACAATAACTAACTATACTAATCATACCATATTTGCAGTAGGTCCTTTTAGTGACGCAACTCTTTGGGAAATGTACACAATCTCCGGGGAATGTGCGAATTCATCGCCTATTCTCTTTTACAGATAACATAAAGTAGAGAAGAAGTTATGTAATCGGTCAGAAATTTAAATTTTAATACAGTTATTGATGCGAGATTAGACTGTTTGGGTAGGAGTATAAAAGAGGGGAGCTTTTTTGGAGAAGAAAAGATGAAGAAAGAAGCTAATTTATCAGAGAGGGCTGGCGCGTCAGGTTTTATTAAGGAGAGCCGCGAGCGACACCGCCGACGGGGAGCCCTTTGTTCGCCGTTATTAACGGGAGCAAGAAATTTCTGCCAGTGAAGGCATATAGCACACAATGGCTCCTGCTCTATAGAGCGTAGCACAAGGCGCTAGGAAGGAGGGGGGGAAGAGGGGAGAGGGGGCGTACAATAGCATAGCAGGCAAATGATGAACAAGGGCGCTGGAACGGCGTACATCAGTGTGTCGCGCCTCATTAATATCCGAGCCCTCAAGAAGCGGAATCAATTTAAGTGGCGGCGGGTAAGTGTCGTGTCAGTTTCCCACTGAGTCAGTACCCTTCACCCGCCCTGGGGATGCTAAACAGTTATTTCTTTGGTTCTTCAAGGTTCATTAAGAGAAATGATTTAATCAGCTAGATCAGCATAGATGTGCTCCCAGGATCAGCCTTCCACATAACGACAGCATGCAGTCACAGATGTGCTCCCAGGATCAGCTCTCCACCCACCGACAGCATGCAGTCATAGATGGGCTCCCAGGATCAGCTCTCCACAATCGACAGCATGCTATCATAGAGGTGCTCCCAGGATCAGCTCTTCACTTTCGACAGCATGCAGTCATAGAGGTGCTCCCAGGATCAGCTCTTCACATTCGACAGCATGCAGTCATAGATGTGCTCCCAGGATCACATCAATGCATCGGCAGTTATTAGGATATTTAAGTTGATTACCTCTTATCTCATCCCCCCTTCCCTTCTACCGATTTTGCGGGAAATTAATATGTGATATCCTTATGGGTTTCGAATTTAAATATAAAATACCATGTCGATACATTCATTACATTGGCATTTATTGGGTTTTTCTAGTTGAGCTTCATCAACTGATAGGTGTCGTCATAATAGGGCTTTGAATTTACATACGAAATTTCGTATCAATACGTTCATTCCAACGGCAGTTATTAAAGTTTTTGTGTTAAGTCTTCCCCCTAATCCTTCCCTTACATTTGACTGAAAATCAATAGGTGTCGTCCTTAGAGATTTCTGGACACATATAAAATTTTGTGTCGATACATCAATTCTATCATGAGTTTTTTTTTCATTTTTGGAATCAGGAGGTCGGAAAACATGAAATTCTGTTGAAAATTCTGCATGAATTTTCCGATTATATAACTTCCCCTATACTTTGTATAACTGGGGAAGTAAAATGAACTTCTGTATTTCCTGTATTGCTTTTGTTCATCTCCCGAAACACACAAAATGCTTATGGAGCTGTAATGTTGTTACAGTACCCCCCTCTGTAATAATAAATCCTTAACCCCTCCCCCACCCCCACCCATTTCTTCCCTCGCCCGAAAACCTCTAATAAACCTCAGGGGGGCTGCGACGGTTGCAATATCCTCACAGCGTCATGCTGTGCGCGAATTATTTGAAAATGATAATCTTGTCATCCATAATACAAACCCCTAGTCGCCTAATGCCGACCCTTCCAAGACCCTGCTCTCGCCCAGTTTCTTCATTAAGATACGATAATTAATATTAATCTAAGTTTCTTGTGGGGTGAGAGGGAGGGGGTGGTTCTGATTGATGTTGTAAGTCTAGCCGTTGTACATCCCCATGTCAACCATCTTTCTTCATCAAAGCTCCTCCCAACGTCTTTCATCAAGTGGCAAAACCTCCAACTAACTAATAAAGAGGAAAAATTAATGACTCCGCCATATCACAGCATAACATCTTCATTAAGACAACCTCCTGGCATTACACTAAGAAAATGATATCTTAATATAAATTAACATAATTTAGCTGTTATAAAAATGTACCCATGGTAATAAAACATATTTTGTGACGATTGTGAAGAAATTTTAACAAATTGATAATGACTGTTACCTCCTTAATCGTGTGGCGATTTTTATTTAACGGAATTTCATGTGGTCTCCCCTCCTTCCCCTAGACAGTATCTGTGCCCAGCAACGCTAGGCACTACAATTTTGTGACGCAAGTTGCTTAACAATTTTATGTACATGGGAGTATCAAATACGTATAAAATTTCGAGACGATATTTCAAAGATTCTGTTCATCTCTCTCCACACATCAACCCTTTTATTTTGGGCCTCTGTGGCGTTTAAACACCCCCCCCCCCCCCCCCTCCTCTAATAGTATCCGAAAAAAATGAAATGATGAAAAATTAAGCATCGAATTTTGATTACATAACTTATAGCTGACGAAATCCAGCAGCTTACTCGGCAATTTTCATTTTTTCCATACCCCTGGCGCAAAAAATGCCACTTTTACTCTGGACAAAGTAAATATATATAATCTAAGGGGTAAATAAATACATATTGACACGAAATTTTATACATGGATTGAGATGTTGTAGGCACATGATTTGCTAAGCATTACTTCATTCATTGGAAAGCAACAATTAATATGTTAGCTAATATGACTCATGCCCGGGCTTCAACTGCGAGGTCATATCGCCTACTACCAGGACGCTCTTCCGTTGCTCTGGTGGACATGAGCCCGACTCTACTATGGGAGTCCTGAATATTGTCTATCACTTATTATTCACTTAGGATAATGGGTCTTTAACAAGTACCTGACATCGTACTGACGACAGCGTAATGTCCCATCCGAAGGACGGCGTGCTCAAGGTTATTTAATCACCCAGAAAAAAATCTAAGGGCCTCGACTGTCCTTGAAAAACTCTAAAAACCACACAGAATCAATGAATCTGATCCACTTGAAATTTTACTTGCTGTCGTTCGAAACACCTTAAAATTTTGGACTAAATTGAGTGGAACCAAATTTCTAATAATTTAAGCTGGAGAAGTAAATTCCGGTGGTTGATCTGGAATCAAAATATTTATTGATAAGAAGAGTCCAAAATGTTCATGGTTCAACATTTTGGGAAAAAAAAGGTGAAAAAAAACAATATCATTGTCAATTTTTAATCTTTGTTGAAAGCCACTTTGATCCTGCAGATAACTAATTGTCAGACGAAGAGAATTTCGAATTTGACTAATGGACGAATGTTCCATTGGAATTCTTTTTTGGTTTCCGCTGTAATGGAATAACAAGTCCCTCACCAAATCCGGTTAAAATTCCAATGCTTTTGGAATGTGCCAAAGGCCGCCTCCCCTTCGGAATTTCCGATGTCCCTGTTTCCTTCTATAGGGTTAATTCAAGCCCCCTTAAGCCACCCCCGATTACATAACTGATTAGCTGGGATATTCAATTAGACGGACTGAAGGGAAGGGGGGGGGGGGGGGGGGGGGAGAGAGAGGCATACTGTCAGGGGGCCTAGCCCCCCACCCCGAGAGCTAATCTAAAGGGAAATCAAGGAAGGGTAGGTCGGCCATGTTTGGACGGGGGGATGCCAGGGCATGATGGATGAAGGTCTTCTAGCCTCCATCATGCCCTCTACCCTAGGGGTGGGGAGATAGTTGTTAATGCCAATTTTATTGTCTTCTTGTGATGCCCCTAAAACCCAGCCACTTCCACAGGCAATTTTATAGAAAAGTCGTGCCGATGACACAGTGAGAAGTATCGTGAGTTAACATCGTAAGAAAAATAAGATCTCGTCGGTGAATTCACTCAACCTCTTCTCCTTTTCGGTCGATATGGCTGAAAATCAATGGATCTTCTCAGAGGGCTAAATCCAGATAAAAAAATTCCAAGAACAACCGACAGTTCTGAATCATGTTGGTACATTTATTAGAGCTTTTGGGTTAAGCCTACCCCTTCCCTTCGACTGATTTAGCTGAAAATCAACAGGTGTTGTCCTTATGGGGCTCTGAATACACATATAGAAACTCGATACGTTCATTCTATCGGGAGTTATCATTTTCACAGAAACCAGGATATTTTTTTTTTTTTTTTTGAAAAAAAGGGGTTGGTAAAAGTGAAATTCCGGTGAAAACTAACATAGCATTTCTGACTGATTATATAACCGTATAACTGTGGAGGTAGATATTTCTTGTCGATGTCCTTCTTCCATTGGCATTTAGTAAGGTTTCGGGTCCCCCTACCTATTGGACAATTTGGCTGATAATCAATAGGGCACTGGATTCACATAATAAAAAATGTCTCGGCAACAGTGCGCATTTTCATTTTTTTTTTTTTTTAATCGGGGTTCTGAAATGAGGTGAAAACTCAACATTTATAACCACACCCAAATCCGTTCAACCATGTACATGTCGATCATAAAACACCTTTTTTCCTGACGGAGGTGAAAACAAAACTATTATTTCATAAAGTAATACGATGCTCGACCTTTCACAAGTACACAAGACTATCGAAATCCCATGATCATTAATCGATAACCAATACGTATAGTAATAAGTACCTAAATACTATTTATTGGGCATGTTCGTATAGTTCATATTGATAACGTTAAATATTAACCTTCTCTTTCGGATTAAAAAATATATAAATAAATAAAATAGTGTTACATGGATTATAAATTATAGAGGCTTGGCTTTAAATGTCACCTAATGTTTGCTTTCTAGGGAGGTATTTATTTGCGGAGTCCCGGGAAAGGTTAATGCAATTTGCAAAGGAGATTATCTAGGTATGCAACCTGGACCATGTAGCTGCAACTGCAGCGGTGAAGCGACTAAAGCAACTTGCATAAGATGCACATTTATTGATAACTAGGTATACTGTCAGTATTTTTACTGTATTCTTAAGCGAAAAAAACTGTTTTATGAAAATATTGACCGATTTTGGGGAAGTTTTCCACCATTTTCCATCATCAGGTACTGATATTGAGATTTCATATAATATGAGTGAGAGGGCGCCGGTAGCTCAGTGATATGCGTACTTGCCTTCTAAGCTCAAGATCGCGGGTTCGAAACTTTTCTTTTTTTCTTCTTTTTGGCTACGGCTCAATGGCTACGTTCCACGGTCGTCCTTGGTTTTTGGACGCATCTTCGCGCCGAGTGAGTGGTATCAATAACCTCATTTTTTTTTTTTTTCACCTTTATTTTTTAATTTCCAACTATGAACTACATTACAGCTAAGAAATATGAGGAAAGAAAAACAGAAACACCACTTGAGTTTCTTGATGAGACGGCTGGTCAACACCACCGCCTCCTCAGGGGTCCTCCTCAGGCAGGAGGTCACGCGGCCAACGACGATTCAGTCGCCGAGGAGGCCCGCCCGGCAAGGACCGACATGGCTTCCACCAGTGTGTTAGGATGTGTCGTGAACTTGTTGTGCAAATTTGTGTATAATTGTTGTTTAACTTCGTGTAAGAACGGTATGTTCAGGTCATGATGTAATGTTATGTTTGATACGTAGTATGGGCATTGTGTGATTGTTCGGAGAATTTTATTTTGGATGGCTTGAATTCTTTTGGTGTGTGAGGGCTTAGCTGAACCCAGAGCTGAACGCCATACGTCCAGATAGGTCTGATAATGGTCTTGTAGACACCCAGTTTATGGTTGAGGCGAAGTTGAGATCGCTTGTCTAGTAGTCTTTTGAATAGTCCAAATCGCCGTTTCATTGTCTGTCGAGTCTGTGAAACATGTTTACTCCATGTCAGTCGTCTGTCAAGATAGAGTACTAAGTATCGTACGTCTTTGTCATGTTTCAGAGGGACATTATTCAGCCATCACAGTTGGGCAGTCACCGCGCCTCAAGGCGAATGTAACATGAAGGGATTTGATCTCATTTATTTTTACCTTCCACAGACTCAAATTTACAAAACTAAAAATCTCAAAAATTGATTATTTTTTCAGATTCCCCCGAACGCCATTGAAAACGTCGTCGTTTATCAATTATTAGAGTTTTGTGTTAAGCCTCTCTCTAATCCCCCTCTCCTTCGGTCGATTTGGCTGAAAAGCAATAGGTGTTGTCGTTAGAAGGTTCTGAATGTCGGTCGATATATTCATTTTATCGGGAGTTAAAAAGAACAGAATTTTTCTTTCATATTTGAAATTTAGTGGTCGGAAAACATGAAATTCCGTTGAAAACTCCGCATCGAATTTTTGACCGATTACATAACTTCCCTCATACTTCGTATAGCTGAGGAAATAAAAAGATAGTGTCCTCAGGAAAAAAGGACGGATGGTGGGAGACCCAAAATCCAAAATAAGGCTCTCTTAACGCGGAACAAATTTTCATAAAATTCCACACTAATCCTTATAAGCCCTGTTTAGTTATTAACCGTTGCAGATAACATTACCAAATTGCTTAAAGTTACTAACTAATCTGACAACCTGCAAGTTTTATTCTAAATTAAAACCGTTTATTATAACATCTGTTACTTTCTTACACATTTTCAGAGAAACTCTGCATATAAGTGGACTATTTTGAAACATAACTATGCATAAATTACACCGTCAAGCATGCATGAAATGTCACTACTCTCTAGGATAAGAGATCAGAAATTATTATGAATGAGAACAATTTTCTTCCATCACGCCTTGTTTTCTATTCTTTCTTTAAAAATTACGAGATAAGGATCTGAAAATTGTAGCAGGTAATTATCGGCATCACCTGAGGCAGCAATTAAGATTTTATGTGAAATCATATGTATTCCAATATATTTTTACATAATTTATTCTGTTTATGTACCCTGTATGAAAGTTTTATATTATTTCCAGTAGTGGAGCATCGTCCTGTTAAAATTTCGGAAAACCATTTTTTTTTGGAAATTGAGGTATTTTTAATTTGTTGCTATACATTACAATTTAAATATTAGATTGTTTTTTTGTGAAAACCAATTTTTCCATAGGACCAACTTAATATAATGATTATTCTCCATGCAATTTTTTGACTTTTGAATTTTTCAAATTCAATTAAAAATTGTCATATAAAAATAAACGAGGAGAAAAAAAGCCTGATTGTATCTATAAATCTAAACTTTGTCTGATCGTTACCAAATAACTCAAAAACGGATCGTAAATTCACGAAAAGTGCAGCGTACTTCCAGGAGCGTCCAAACTAGAATATAAGCAATTTTGAACGGAGAGACGGTTGTGAAGGGGGAAAAAAAACATATAATGAGTGTTAGCTGAATAACGATTGATCAGATTTTCATGAAATTTTATATTTAGCATGCTTTTAAGTCCGGTTGAAAGATAGGCCATGAGGAGGGGAGGGGGTGTTATTCTTTTTATTCATTGTTCGGGCTATCTAATAAAAAGTTACTAAGCATGGCAGATATATGACTAATTTGCTTAAAGATTCCTCAAAATTTCCTCATCTTTTTTTCTGATATAAGATACTTCCAATTGGGTTACTTGAGGCAGGACTGTTAGAAAAGATATAGATAAAAGTGGTAGATATTCGAAAGGGGGGGGGGGGGGGTGGGGGTGATGAGTCATACGGACGGAGGGTAGCCCCTGGGCAAGACTCTCAATTATCCGGACATGGTCCCTAGAGCAATCGGCATCATCAGAGCTCCAATCATCCGGACACATCCCCCAGGGCACCCTAGCTCATCCCTTACCCAGAAACACCTTTAATTATTCTTTGAGTCAATTTCCTGTCAGAAAGGGGGCGTTCGAAACCCCCCTTTCCACCCCCTCCTATTCAGTCTATACATTATGGATCGAGCAATGAATGTGAGTGAGGTTTTCTCTTCACAAAAAAAATAATAATAATATTAGAAAATTGCACTTCCTCAACCTCAACTAGAAATATGGGGGCTATGGTGGCCGTGCGGGCTAGAGCGTAGGGCTTTGGTCGCATGGTTTCACCATGGTTTGCGGGTTCGAATCCCGTCTGGGAGTGAGTTTTATTATAGTGAGGATTTGGCTGAAATTATGTAAGTTTTACTTTCCCTGCGAAGTATAAGGGAATTATGTCGTTCAAAAATTGAGTTTTCACCGCAATTTCATGTATTCTGACCCCCTGATAACTCCCGATATAATGAATACGTCGACTCGTACCGAACCCGATTAATTTTCAGCAAAAACAGTCAAAGGAAGAGGGATGGGATTATGAAGGGCTTAACGCAAATACCTACCCCTCTATAAGAGCTGAAATTATGAACATTTTTCATTTATAACCAGAAACCACATAATGACATCATTTTCAGCAGAATTGATTTAAGGGAGGAGGTGGTGGGGGGGGGGGGGGGGGGGGGGGAGGAGGGACTAGAAGAGGAGGGATGCACTCAAAAACCCAAGTAAATGTCGAATTAAGAAATTTAAAATTTAATTTAATTGATTGCGCTGGCGAAAAGTCTCCGCGTATTTCTATATCGCTCCTCAATCGCACAGAAATTCGAATTTTAAAGTATTTTATTCCCGCGTACAAATCTAAGCTAACTAACATCCCTACCATACGAGGATGGATCAGTACTATTATTTTGTTGACCCAGAAGTGTAAGGAAGATTTTTGATATTTTGTAAGCCAGTATTTCTTGCTTTCTTTAAGAAATGAGCTAAAAATCGAACTTTAAACATGTCGTCGGTGAATCACCTGTTATGTACTTCCCAGACTCGAATTAATCAACTAAATTTTC
Organism: Aradus depressus; assembly: GCA_963662175.1. NCBI lineage: Eukaryota > Metazoa > Arthropoda > Insecta > Hemiptera > Aradidae > Aradus > Aradus depressus. The sequence goes on from OY759223.1 coordinate 33,963,850, forward strand.
GTTTTTTTTTCTAGAAACAATTCTCGGATTTGGTAGAAAATCAACAATAGGTGCCTTACTCAGGAACCTCTGAATCTTCTTACTAAATTTCGGGGGGTTTTTGAGTCCCATTCCCCTCGTGACACACTTCCCTTTCACCATTTGGCTGAAATGCAGTAGGTGTCTCACAGGTTGTCAAATAAGATGTAGTCTGACCTTTAACAGATTTTTATTTGTATTAGCTAGCCAGCTTTCGAGGTTGTCCTCATCATCAGACTGCCAGATCAGTTCATCAGCCATCTTTATATTAGCAGTAGGTGACCTTAAGTGGTTCTGGATATACATTAGGTCGCGGTTATCTTTTTCACAGTTAGGAAGATCAGTTTTCAATTTTGGAATCACGAAGTTGGAAAACATGAAATCCCGGTGAAAACTCCACACCGAATTTCCGACAAATTGCATAACTTCTTCTATACTTTGAGGAAGTAAAAAAGTTCGTAGTGTAAAAAAATGTTGTACTAATAGCGTGCAATGTTGTATCGCTAACCCATTAAGAAGAGCGAGGGGTGGCACTGATCGCCTTCCCCCTGCTCTCTCTAATCTTTCTTTTCGCCCCCCCCCCTCCCCCACTCCATGTTTGCGGGGGCAGCCCATCCATCTCCCCCCCCAGGCTTCCTTCCAGTTTCCCCCCCCCCTCCCCCTCCCCCCCTCATCCTTCCCTTTGCCATTTTATTCTCTTGAGAAAATCCCGCTATGGGAGCAATCTCGAATCTCTCTTTCTGGCCACCTCTCGCTTTGATTTACTCAACAATTTCCAACCTACAATTCACAATTTCAATATTTAGAATTGTATTGCAATGACAATTTGCTTCTCACTCAATATGGGGAGTCTTCAGTGGTCACAGTGTTTCACTGTAAACTCCTCCACGACCAAAGTTGGACTGTAATAGCGCACAAATATATTGCTCCAAAGGAGGGCGCTGGTAGCTCAGAGGGCGTGTTAGTCTCAGCTCAAAACCGCGGGTTCGAAACCCTTTCTTGAAAAACCTTCTTGACATAGGACGAGGCGAGGCATGTGGGGCTGCTTGTGAGGCAGGTTTTGAAAAGGTGACCTTAAGTGGTTCTGGATATACATTAGGTCGCGGTTATCTTTTTCACAGTTAGGAAGATCAGTTTTCAATTTTGGAATCACGAAGTTGGAAAACATGAAATCCCGGTGAAAACTCCACACCGAATTTCCGACAAATTGCATAACTTCTTCTATACTTTGAGGAAGTAAAAAAGTTCGTAGTGTAAAAAAATGTTGTACTAATAGCGTGCAATGTTGTATCGCTAACCCATTAAGAAGAGCGAGGGGTGGCACTGATCGCCTTCCCCCTGCTCTCTCTAATCTTTCTTTTCGCCCCCCCCCCCCCCCTCCCCCACTCCATGTTTGCGGGGGCAGCCCATCCATCTCCCCCCCCAGGCTTCCTTCCAGTTTCCCGACCCTCCCCCCCTCATCCTTCCCTTTGCCATTTTATTCTCTTGAGAAAATCCCGCTATGGGAGCAATCTCGAATCTCTCTTTCTGGCCACCTCTCGCTTTGATTTACTCAACAATTTCCAACCTACAATTCACAATTTCAATATTTAGAATTGTATTGCAATGACAATTTGCTTCTCACTCAATATGGGGAGTCTTCAGTGGTCACAGTGTTTCACTGTAAACTCCTCCATGACCAAAGTTGGACTGTAATAGCGCACAAATATATTGCTCCAAAGGAGGGCGCTGGTAGCTCAGAGGGCGTGTTAGTCTCAGCTCAAAACCGCGGGTTCGAAACCCTTTCTTGAAAAACCTTCTTGACATAGGACGAGGCGAGGCATGTGGGGCTGCTTGTGAGGCAGGTTTTGAAAAGTGTTACATATACGTTTTCAAATTCAGCTTAAACTGCATATTTTTGTATAAGTTGATAATTGTTATGTTTAACTGGAAGTATCAAATACAGAAATATTGCAAATATTTCAAATTCCTGCCAGGGAGAGCGCCAATTTTCGGGTCATACAACCCAAGTCCGCCTCAGCGAAAAAACACAAAATATTACGTTTTCTCATGGCCATACTTTGTAAAATAAGGCACTAGAATCACCAAATTGTTAACAGTTATTCTAATCGATATAATAACACTGGTAAAAGACCTGTTCCTAGACCTGTTATCTCCGTGACTGCACCTGAAGATAGTAGTGTGTAGACCACGAACATGTCCTCGGGCATTTCTGTCTTCCACCCAATCTAGGTTCTTCGACCCCATCTTTCCTTTTTAACTACACTTCAGCGCTTTGTCCTAATCTTTGTGTTTCTTTTTATTTAATACTCTACTATCTTCTTGGACAATTTGCTTTTCTCAGCAAATTAAAAAAAAAATATAGGAAAAAGCATACAAACAAATCGATAAATTAATTTCAGAGGGAGAGCGAAAACTAATTCGTGGTGGGGGAGAAAATTGCCAGTGATTCGCCGAGGACGTTTTACTTTCTTATAACTTAAATATAAGGAATTTTATGTTTCAAGGTCTATTTTCGCGATGATGTCTGATATTGTGTATGTGATTGGGACATAGTGACCACACTAACTCAGGAACAGTTGTAGCAATAAACTTTAAATTTGAAATGAAGGTGTCACATGTGCTAACTTGGATCTGATAAGAATTTGGCCGAAATCAGGCGAACAGCAAGACCACTTTATTTCGGTTTAGGCTATAAGAAAGTCACCCTCAGAATCAGGCAATGCAATGAAACAAAGAAAACAGCTAACTCCAAAAAATTGTTATTCCTATAAAAGTGGTTATCTGGGAAGTGAAAGAGCTGGGAGGTGCTTGAGCACGCCGTCCTTCGGATGGGACGTTCAGCGATGACCCTGAGCCTTTGCGATTTCTCTCGTTAAAGACCCCTATCCTAGGTAACTAAACCTAGGTAAGTAAAATTTAGAAACCTCTTGTCCAGAGCGCTCTGGTAGTAGGCGATATGGCCTCTTAGCTAAAGCCTGCCCATGAGTAATATAAAAAAGTACTTTTATGTTCACAATAAAAAAAATATATATATTTTCTCCCAACAAAATGATCTTCTTACCAAAGCAGTCCTTAAAAAAAAAAAGATGCCCTCTTTGTCTTGTCAACCATCCCCCACGAAGTGCTGACCGTTTATTGGGTGCTTCTGGGTGGGGGATGTCTGAAGGGCGGACGACAGGACTGACATCTGAAGAGACAAAGAGACTGGGAGCACCCTCTCAGCAAACAGGATCTCAAGAAGGGCGAAAGACCAAGGACAGGGGAAGAAGTCTTTCTATAGAAATGCAACCCCCAAAGCCCCTAAAACCAAACATGACTTCAACATTTTTCATTTTCACTGTGAATGAACATACACTTTAAACACGTCCAAGTTCGAGGTTAGAGTATTATAGCGATCACCGGATTGTGGTTAATACTTCTCCACCTACAAAAAGTAATCAGCTGTAATCAGGCAGAAGCCCTGGCATGCAGACAATGACCGATTTGGCTGAATATCATTACATTTATTCATTTACAATGGCGTGACAACCATTTAGAGAGTCAAGGCCTCCTCCAGAGGGTTTTGGATACACATATAAAATTTCGTTTCGATACATTCATTCTATCGGTAGTTATCGTCTGCATACACACAAAGACAACTCCACAACTCCTTCCTTATCCAGGCTAACTCCCTCTGGAACTCTCTCCCTCTCCAGATCCGCCATGTACCTACTCTCCTTTCATTTAAGTCCCTACTTTTCCATTATCTCCTAACTCAACAAACCTCTGATTCCTAAGGCTGGCTCCTATGAGATAGTTCTCGCCTTCCTATAAGTATCACACTCCACTGGACAGATTGTCACTCCTCTGTTTCATCTGTCCAGTTTTAGCGATTAAATTCATAAATAACTCACTATTGTTATTATGTTTTACATTATTATTCATACTTTGTTTTTTCTAATTTTTTATTTTATTTATTTATTTTATTATTATTATTATTATTTTTTTTTTTCATTAATGTTCACCAGTTTATTTATTGTTTTAATCATTGCCTCTCTTTAACATTTAATATTTATTAGTTCAAGTTTCTGAGAGGAGAAGAGTACGTTTAATAACCAAGACAACGACCCATGATCCGATATATAAATGCACATGCACACAACCTGCAGTTTCCTCGTTCTTCCTAACAATTATATTAATTATAATACCTTAGGTTTTATAATGAGGGATTGGATGAGCTGACTACATAAGACGGGATGTAGGCAAATGATAAACACTTAGAGACAACCTGTCTTAAATGATAAACACTTAGAGACAACCTGTCTTAAATTCTACAGCTGTATTAAAGTATTAAAATAAACATAAAAAAAATAATGTAAATTGGATTCATTAATATCGATTCTCTTTTATTCAATCTCATTATATCGAACAACTTTAATTTCATCTTGTGTTTACCTTCTAACATCCAAAAAATAAAATATAAATCAAATAAGTTTCGCTCTTCCCCTGCAATCAATTTCCTGCTCGCAGTTCTTTTGGCTAATATCACTGAAAATCGACAGGTGTCGTCCTTATTGGATCCTGGATCTACATATAAAATTTCATATCGATATGTCATCATATAGGCCAGTTATTAGGGTTTTTGTGTACAAACAGCCATTCCATCACCCGATTCAGCTGAAAGTGATGTCCTTATGAGGTTTGATCTCCGCTAATCCCCCCCCCCCCTTTCCTTGTGGCCCATTTGGATGAAAATCAATAGGTGTCGTCCATATGAGATTCTGGGTAATATATTCATTCTATCTGGAGTTGCCGCCATCAAAATACGAACACGATAACTCCCCCAAAAGAAGAACATCTATTGATTTTCAGTGAAAATGGCCGAAGGGAAGAGGGGTATCTGAAGAAGTACTTTCAACCCTAAAACTCAAAAAAGCCCTGATATAATGAATGTATCGACACGAAATTTGGTATGAGAAATCATAAGTCCCTGTGAAAGTCAACTATAGATTTTTAGCCAAGCGGTTTCTTGGATAAAGTGGGAATTCATGGACAATCAAGAGTACGTTAGATCTACTGGATAAGCACCGTTCATATCTCGCGCGTCAGTATACTCTAAAAATTAGGTCTACAATTTTTTCCAGATATTACAGTTATTTGTCAAAAATAACCAGGGCTTTGCTACTTGCCTGTGCTAAATATTTAGCGTGGAGGGGGCCCAGGGAGCCAGCCGAACGTGGACAGACTCCTGAAGACCACAGGCCGCCCCTTCTTCCAGACATAAGTCCTGGTATTACCTCAAAGTTGCCGATGGATCTGTTCATGGTCGGCTAATCCCGCTCCCCTGATTCCCTATTCTGTCCCGATCACAGCACTCTTGTCATATAATCCTTCGGGACTCTCCTCCGGGATATATCCTACTTTGTCATCCCTCTCTTTGGAGAAGCTTGACAAAGTTTAACCTCAGCTTTAACTCTCAACCTCCCTTCCTTGATCAATGAGATAAGCTTAAAGACTTTTTTTTTTCTTCTTCTCATTGTCTTCTACTTTTTCTTACTATCCACGAAGTTGACAGTTATGAAAAGAATATGAAATTTTTATATAACCGTAGAACTTTTACCATTCTTATGAAACTGCATGCATGATTCTGATGCAAGTCTAAAGAGCAGCCCTTTTAAAGGTTTCAAGGACATATGAAATGCTTGGTGAGCCCTTGCCTAGCCATGGGGGAAGAATTGCGCAGACAATGCGAATGTCCGGCTACGCCTCGACTCTACGTAGGTACAGCCTGACCACTGGATGTCCCAAATATTATCAGGTCATAGTGACTTTAACTCTAAACTCTTATTCTTTAAAAGGAATAACAGCCTGAACTGATTGTGCGACGGCGGTATTACGTATGCAGAACATTTAATCCTCGAATGTCCGCTGAGAAAACTAAAAGGCACATTGTATATGTAATCCAATTTTTCAAAGGCCACCCTTAACGAGATACAACCCGAAAACCGATCTAAAATGACGTTTTGAAATCAATTTTTTTTTCAAACTTGAGAAGGACCAATACCACCAAAATTATAGCGCCCCAAAATATGTACAATACATTTATATTGGAAATATTTATATACATATTTGAGGGTGCCGCTAGCTCAGTGGTATGCGTGCTTGCCTTCTGAGCTCAAGATCGTGGATTCGAAACCCGGGCGAGGCCCTTAGTTTATTTTATCTGGGAGCTAAAATAAAACTAAGCACACTGTCCTTCTGATGGGCCGTTAAGCGATGGTCCCGAGCCTGAATTGTTAGGTACTCATTAAAGACAGCTCTAGGTGAATAAAAATTTAGGGTAGGCAACATTTAGGACAGTGGAGTCGGGCTCATGTCCACCAGAGTGACGAAAGAGCGCTCTGGTAGTAGGAGATATGACCTCGTAGTTAAAAGCCCGGGCATGAGTCATAATAACTAACTATTGGAAATATTTTAATTTGTAACGCATAGCAACACAAATTTTCAAAATATTTTTATTATATGTAGTTTTTTATTTAAAAAAAAATAAAAATAAAAATAAAGAAACATATATATGTGATGTAGCCTTAGTTCTTATACCAACCACTTATGTACATATCATTCTCCCCCCACTGAAGTCCATTTCATACTGGCACTATTAGAGTTTTTGGCTAAGTTCCTCCCTAATCATCCTCTTTTTGACCGATTTGTTTCCTTATTTATGAGGTTCTGGATACACGTATACAATTTTATGTCGATACATTCATTACATCGGGAGTTATCGAATTCACAGACATACGTATATAGACAGGAATTTTTTTTTACTGACCAATTACATAACTTCCCCTATACTTCGTTTAGAAGGGGAACTAAAAATAAAAAAAAATAAAAAATTTCCAGATCATTAGACAGAATGGGATATCATCTATGTATCTAATGGCTCGTTATGACACTTGTTGGAGGATATTGATTTCCCCTATTGATGAGTGATTGTTGGTTTCTGCGCTGCCAGGTAGCCCTGCCCTCCTGTACCAGGTAGTCCCACTCTCCTGTACCTGGTAGTCCCAGGATTCTCACGGAAATGCGCCGCTTCTCCTGTGTCCCTACGTTGACAAATCCCTCCACAGGTCCCTCGCCTTCTCCCGACATTGTCTCTCTGATGGGTATAAATGTCTTCACCTGCCCCCTTCCTCCAGCTGGTCCGTTCTCACGTCCAACTCAACCAACCTATTTCTTCTTATACTCATTTCTTTTTCTTTTTATTTTATTTCCCCCCCCCCCCTCTCTCTCTCTCTCTCTCTCTCTTTACTCCCTCTATCCCCTTTTTTCATAACCAGTTCTCAGAATGGGGTCTGTCTATTTTGAGTAAACGACGTAAGATAAAATTGGTGGAAATTCATAATTTATCTTTATTCCAAAAATATTTTCACTCAAGTGTCTCCTTTGAAAAGTCCTCCCTTGATCAAAAACACCCCACCATATGTTGTATAAGGGAAGTTATGTAATTGGACATCAAATCGATATTGAGTATTCAGCAGATAACTCCAGAAAAAAATACATAAGGACGAAAAAAATTGATTATCGGGTAGGAACTCTAAAACCCTAATAACTGTCAATGTAATGAATGTATCGACACGAGATTTTATATGTGGGACCTGAACGCCATAAGGACAACACCTATCGACGAAAGGGAAAGGGAGGATAAGGGGTTATTTCACAGGTTGTCAAATAAAATATAGTCTGATCTCTCACAGATTTGTATTAATAGTTGTAGCTAGCCGGCTTTCATGGTTTCCCTCATCATCAGGCAGTCTACAAAAGAAACCACCCTTAATATAATATAAAGGCAACAAAGATAAATATATTGAATTGAAAAAAAAAAAAAAAAAAAAAATTAAAAACAATTTTTTGAATTAACCATAGGTTACCTGATAAAAAATTAAAAATTTTTTTGAATAAAACTAAATAATTTTATTCAAAAAATTTTTTAATTTTTTATAAGGTATGGTTAATTCAAACAATTGTTTTAAATTTTTTTTTTCATTTTTTTTCCATTTTTTCAATTTAATATATTTATCTTTGTTGCCTTTATATTATATTAAGGATGGTTTCTTTTTTAGACTGCCTGATGATGAGGGAAACCTCGAAAGCCGGCTAGCAACTACTACTAATAAAAATCTGTGAGTGGTCAGACTATATTTTATTTGACAACCTGTGAAATAATCATTTCTCACTACATCAGCCATCATCATACTAATAAGGGGTTAGTTTTAACTCAAAAACTCTAATTACCGCCGATGTAATGAGAGTTTATCGACACTAAATTTAATATGAAGATTTAGAAGCCGCTCTGTTAGTTAACTATTGAACATTAGGGCAGACGGTCGACTAGTTATAGAGGTGGAGCAAACAGTTAATTGATTAATTCGTTCACGAAATTCTGGCAAAAACACAACAAATTTGAACAATTATAAACCCCCTGACATTATACAGCTGAGGAAGTACTACGGTTAATCACAAGCAACGTACTATCCCTCATCTAATTATTTTTGGCGTTTCGATTGAAAATCATTAGATGTCTTGCTTATAAACTTCTGAATCCACATATGAAATTTTGTACGAAATGTTCAGTCCATGTTAACTTGGGATTTTAAAGTGGAAAGAAATATCGAAATAATCGAACGAAAAGCATAGATATTTTCAAACATCGACCATCCCTGCCCCCCCAAAACTGATTTAAATTGTTAATTTGAACAAGAGAACTTATAACCAAACAGAATGTGAGTCCAATTCAAGGAAGGCTCTAAGGAGTTAGGAGATGTTCTTAGTAGATACAAACGATAAGAAATACAAAAAATAAACCTTAGTCTGACAGAGGCGATATGTCAGAGTTGGACTGGACTGTCAGGACATAGATAAACACGCCCCCCGGCACTTCTCTGGTAGACACTGATAGCGTAGTAAGGGCGGTTTCATGGGCCCCCCTTTCCAAAAATTTGAACTAAAAAATTAGGGAATTTAATTTAATTAATAAAAATAAAATCAATTATGCAAGGACTTTATATTTCGAGGTCATATCGCCTATTACCAGAGCGATGAACGGAGATGAGTCCGACTCTCCTATGGCAGTCCTAAATTATACCTACCTTAAGGATAGAGGGCTCTTTGAAGAGTACCTGACACAGTACAGGCTCAGGACCATCGCTTAACGTCCCATCTGAAGGACAGCGTGCTCAAGGTTTTTTCACCTCCCAGATAAAAAACCTAAGGACTTCTGCCGGGTTTCAAACCCGCGGTTTTGAGTTTAGTAAGCAAGCACGCATACCACTGACCTACCGGCGCTCTTTGTAGGTACACCTATATATATATCGATAAATCTATCGATAAATATAAATGACGATTTCATTAGATCTCAACACGATATAGTCACAAAAAATCTGTGATAATATGTATTATGTCTCGTTAAGAACACGAAGACAATGATATCGTCTACATGTAACGTTGACATATTTGAGGTCGGTAGGTGTTTTTTTTCGTAAGATTATGTATGTATAATTCATATTGTTTTAAAGATTCTCCCAGATGTTTATCGGTGTTTTTTTTTTCTTAGAATTTGAAGTGAGAACTTTTGTCAGGAGCAAATGACAGTTCATGTCCAAAGTGAGACTCAGCGTCTGTATGTGTACATCAAACCCACATAGCGTCAATTGTTGGCGAGAAGCAAACCTCTCGCTGCGGTAAATCAATATTCGCCCTAGATGGCAATAACAATGACCGGCTCTAGGTAACAACAACAATGGATGTCCCTAGGTATCAACAATGGAGGAGGTTGAGTGGCATTGTTCTCTCTCTTGGAACCATATCAATCAATGCCAGCATCTAAACAGGCAAAACGCACACACCACCAACCTGTCATCCGCCTATATGATAAAGGGTAGACTGACATCAGATTAAAATTCGGTTTTGTGCAATTTTCGAAAAAGGACATCAATTAATCAAAGCGACAGTTTTTGAAAAATGTGTCCGCAAGTCCCAATTAAATTAAACCCCTGTAATTAAAATATTTAATAGTTAATTATTGAAGTTTGTTTATTTATTTTTTTATTTTACCTTTTTTAAAAAAAAATTGTCAGTGAATCACCAGGAATGTACTTCCTCAGCTCGAATTAATCAACTAAGTTTCCGCTCCTCCTTCAAAACTAATACAGGAATAAAAAACAATAATTAATAGAACTTCGAAGCCAATTAACTACTGTAGTTAATTATGGTTACTCATGCACGGGCTTCAACTATGAGGTTATATCGCCTACTATCAAAGCGCTCTTTCGTCGCTCTCAACATGAGCCCGACTCCTACAGTGGGAGACGTAAATGTTGCCTAACCGGGTCTACCTAGGTTAAGGGGTCTTTAACGAGTATCTTCCTAAAAGTTTAAGATCATCGCTTTACGTCCAATCCGAAGGACGGCGTGCTTAAGATTTTTTCACTTCTCAGATAAATATCCGAGAGCCTCGGCCGGGTTTCAAAGTTAGAAGCATGCTACTTCTGAGCTACTGGCGTCCTCAAGCAGCAGTTATGTTTCTGACATTCCGTTCGGCCGATTTCATTAAAAATTAAAAGGCGTCGTCCTTATGGGTTTTACTAGCCCAAATGTTATTACTGTTAGGCTGGATGAAATGCCCTGAGCGCGATAAGTAACTATAAAGTTAGAGTTTTCTTCGTATATTGTCGGAATGGTTTTTGTGTTTGGTCAGAAACCCCTTTCATGTTATATAAATGCCTCGAGATTATCAGTTCATTTTGTGTCTGTTGGTATATATGTTTGTTTGAGATTCATGGAAAACATATATTCATGACATTTGCAGGGCATTTCATGGATTTGTTGATTCATGGCATTACATCCAGCCTAACAATAATAACATTTGGACTGGTGCGTGTATTCAATGCTGTTATCTCTTCCGTGGAAGCGCTCTGCTTCCACTTTACCTTGTTATCTATTCATACGACCAACAGATACCAAGAAGGACTTAGTCTCCCAGTTTGTTTAGCGAATCTAAGAATGCTCCCGTGGCCCAATATTCTAAAATCTTCTTCTGTGATAAAGCATATCCCGGACATCTACCCAAGAAGTGAGCTGGTCATCTGGTCTTCTTCTCCACATCTGTCCCAAGTGGGACTCTACTTGACTGTCTAGGTGCCTACTGAACGGACCTGTCAGTTGCCGAAGGTCACTTTTGACGCCATCCTTCAGCACTTTGGTATCCTCACCCAGGTACATCTTCGACTGTATGTCCTACTTAAAGAGTATACTGGGATCCCAATTTGGTTAGACGCTTATTAGTTACCTCCTATTACTAATTTAATTGATGCAGATATATATATATTTTTTCTACCCCCCGCCATTTAGGTCAACATTTAGGATATGTTGACCTCACCACAAAAAGAGCCTAAGACCCTTGCATTAGCCAACAAATATACTGACACCCACATTTTAACATAAATAGATAATCCTTTTTCATGTTTGTGTCAAAGTAAAGCAATCTATCTAAATACTATTTTGAGATCATCTCAAAGGGATAAAAATATTTCAAAAGAGGAGGAACCCAAACACCGGATAGAAACTCTATGATAGTTTGTCTATTAATACATTATTTTAAAATAGATATTGTCCTGGAAAAGGTACGAAAATGTCCAGTGTCTTTCGAAGATCATTCATTATAGAATTACTAACCACGTTAAAGTTATTCTTCTAATTGTACGATATGTTAAATATATAGATGAACAATCAAAAAATCAAAAAATTCGTTAGTAATTCACTGGCAATCTCTCTCTCTTAAACCTTAAATGATATGGGGTTTTGAATTTACATATGAAATTTCGTGTGGATATAGCCATTACGTTGGCAGTTATTGGAGTTTTTGTGTTAAGCCCCCTCCAGTAATCCGTTCTTTCCCTTTGGCTGAATTAGCTGAAATTTAATAAGTGTCGTTCTTCTGAGGTTCTGAACACACATATGAAATTTCGTGTGAATACGTACATTCCTTGAGAAGTTACCGTATTCACAGGCATTTTCATTTTTGAATCAAGGGTTCGGAAAAAATGAAATTCCTGTCATTACTCAACATCGAATTTCTGGCCGATCACATAACCTCCAATATACTTTGTAAAGCTGAGGAAGTGAAAGGATGATTATTCACAACTCCAACAAGAAATGATACATTGTTTCTCTATTGTCCGTTTTGTTGTACATTTGTTTTGTTTGTTTGTTTGTTTGTTTGTACAAATACACTTTAGATCCCTCCCATTTGTATTGCCTCACTTCCTTTGTAAATGTTTTGATCTCGTTGTCGCTTTTGTATTTGTTTTGATTCCTCGCCAAAGTCTATCTCTTTGATGACATTATTCAAAATGTCAAATAAATTAATTGCCACACTGCACGGAAAAAAATTAAATAATTTTTTTTTTTTAATTCTTTTATTGTTTAGGTTCAAAAGAAGTTTTTTTGGCTGTTAAAGAAGGGAAGATATCAATGTATCTGCCAAGTACATTTTTCAATGTTATTAATCCATTCTGGCTACGCTTTAACCCCCCCTTGGCTAGTCCACTTTTCCAATGATTAACAGTTTCAGTCAATAAATAATGATAATATCATTAACAGTTTCAGTCAATAAATAATGATAATATCATTATTTATTGACTGAAACTGTTAATCATTGGAAAAGTGGACTAGCCAAGGGGGGGTTAAAGCGTAGGCAGAATGGATTTTTGAACCCTCAAACTAAATTCTATACTGGTACCATTCATTATATCGACAGTTATTACAATTTTTTGAGTTAACCCCCATTTTATATGCCTATTTAGGATTGTCCAACTTATATATAGGAATATATGCTATGTAGGATCTCTACAGAAACATCAACATTTCGATCATAAGTTCTTTATTCTTCATTCGGACTATCTAACTTACAGTTACTACCAGGCACGAGCTGTCAGTCAGCTATTTTATGATTTGAGTTAGTTTACAGTGGCCCAGTTAATAAGTTGAGATGTTGCTTTCAGTGTTTATTTGAGCCAATTTCTTAGTAATTGATTATAAAGTTAGTTATGATGGCTCATGCCCGGGCTTTAACTACAAGGTCATACAGGCCTACTACCAGAGCGCTCTTTCGTCACTCTGGTGGACATGAGCCCGTCGTCACTCTGGTGGACATGAGCCCGACTCTACTATAGGAGTCCTAATTTTTATTCGCCTAGGGTTGAAAACGAATTCCTGAGTGTACTGGCTCGGGACCATCCGAAGGACGGCGTGCTTAAGTTTATTTTACCTCCCAGATAAAATAAACTAAGGGCCTCGCCGGGTTTCGAACCCGCGATATTGTGCTCAGTAAGCAAGCACGCATACCACTGAGCAAAAAAAAGAATTCGTTATAAATGTGTAAGTACTCATCTTTTGTTAGTAACATAAAGACAGCATGTTTTCAACTCACAATTAGCTTTCAAATTTTATTGTGGACTGGCCGGATCATTAAGTGTGTACAATTTAAAAGTGAACAAAGCGTTATCAAGTGTGGATTATTTATTAAGTCACAAGTAGACTCAGAAGTTGAAAGTCTGACAATATATTTTGATTTTTCAAGCCTACCTACTAACGTTTAGAATAATTTTGGAATTTCCCAAACCTTCTCGATGCCGTTCAGAGAGCTGTAAGCTTGAAAAGTTTGTTTTAATCGCCATTTTTCTTAAAAGCAACAGCCCATTAATTACTGTATTTTTAAATGTCAATCTTCTTCACTAAAATATTGATCAAAAAATACTTTAATGAAGATGAAGACTTTTTTATATAAATGCAACCTAAAAAACCTAAGAAAAACTGTAAGTGAATAAAAAATTTTCACAATTTTCTTTATACTCTACTTAAATAGATAATTAAGGCTGACCATTTATTAGTAAAAGAAAATAGCTGAATGTTTCGTCTTTCCAATTTGACGAATGTCTGTAAATAATTTTTCCATATAGGTAACAAAAAAAAAATTCTATTGACAATATACGAATCCAAACAGTGTAATTAACAATGCAACTATTAACAAAATATTTCTACAATTCTAATACTCACACCGTCACAAATTCACATTAAATTTAGGACAAAATTCGCTTGTTCTTTCTTAGATCTTATATGCATACGTACATAAGCTAATTTTTTGGTAATTAAAATTGGATGTTAATATAAGATTAATGTGTTTTTAGTGAAAACTTGGTGTTTATTATTTTCTGAAAAATTTGAAAAATGAAATACTTTTCTAATTATTAATGACTGAATTATTAACTCCAAAAATTACAAAAGAAAGTACAATATTTAAGAAAAAAATTATAATTTTTTTAGGAATTTTATTTCAAAATTTAGTATACTTTTGAACAGTAAAAAGGAATAATATCTGTTTAAACGTGAAGGGAAGCTTTTGATAACGTTGGCCCAAGATGAAGGGCCATCTTCCGTCAAAATTTCAGATGAGACTCCCTGCTCCACCCCCTCAAGTATAAGTGTTAATATAAATTTATATTTTATTTGTTGTTTATTTTTCTTTATTAAATAATTATGAAATTCCCATAGTGAAGCAATATGATTATATTATTAGTGAAGACGTGAAATACTTTGAAGAATTAAGGATGATTTTCAAAATTTTTCAAAATTATTGTTATTTCTGAAAAAATTAATTAAAATAAGACTTATCCATTATATCGCACAAGAACCAAATCGAAACAAATCAAAATCTTTTTGTATGAGAATATTTAATAAACACTTTGCTAGAAATTAAAATTGTCCATGTTTCTTTTAACATATTCATCTTTCACTTATTTCTTTCAAATACTGTTTCTCTATGGAATGATGGTATTTCACTTAGCTACATTTTAAAATTACACTCAAAATAAGTTCTTGGAAGTAGAAATTTTCAAAAAATGGCTTTGAAAAAGAAATAGAAATGTACAAAATAAAAAAAATATCAGTTGAGGTCTTACAATTGCTCATTATTGTTATTATAATAATTATACTAATACATTATTGAAATTACTGACTTTTATATAACCTTTTTTTCAATTTTCAGGGATGAGCAACGACTAACGTTACTAATTTCCTACTCATTTTACTTCCCCAGGTATAATACAGCATAGAGGAAGTTACTTAATCAGCTAAAAATACGAAATTGAGTTTTTACCGAAATTTCATTTTTTTTGTCGTCTTAAATAAAAAAAAATGCGAAAAAAAATCATATATTTGTGTGGGACTGTGAACATGGTAAAATCCCCATGAAATGAATATATCGGCAAGAAAATTTTAAGTACATTCAGAAAAACAATACCTATGGATTTTCTGCCAACTCGGTCGAAAGAAAGAGGGGGCAAATAACTGCTGTCAATTTGTGTATCGATATGCGAGGGGGCCGGTACCTCAGAGGTGGCGTGCTTGTCTGCTGCGCTAAAGATCGCGGGTTCGATACGTTTTCTATTTATGAGGAGAAAAAAACCTTGAATACGACGTCCTTTGGATGGGACGTTAAGCGATGGTACCGAGTCTGTACGATGTCAGATACCTGTTAAAGACCCCAACCTAAGTGAATAAACCCAGGTGATCAACATTTAGAATTGTCAAAGTGAGCCAAGTCATGTTCACCGATAAAATGGCATTCTGATAGTAGACCTCATAAAGCCCGGGCATGTGACAATAACTAACTAGCTCGACACGAAATACGAAAAATAAAAGTTCATTGACTTTCAAACAAAATGGGCAAAGAGGAGGAGGATTTAGAAGAGTAGCAAAAACGTAGATGATTACAAATAAATGAAAATGGCGAATTACATTGTCGGTGACACACCGAGGACTAAGAGAAAAGAGAAATAAAAAAAAAATAAAATGAAAATACGGAAAAGCGGACTTCGTGAATAAAATCCGTTTGCTTAGCTCAACCTTGCTTTTGTTATTTAGTTAGTATGACTCATCCCACGGTTTGAACTAAGAGGTCACTACCAGTTTGCTCTATCATCTCTCCGGTGGACATGAGTCCAACTCTACAGTGGGAGTCCCAAATTTTGCCTTCTCTGGTTTATTAAGCTCTTTAAGAAGTATGTGACATCATACAGGCTTGAGAGCATCACTTAACATCACATCCGATGCCTTAAGCCCTCACCTCCCAGATAAAAAACCAAAGGGCCTTTGCCGTGTTTCTAACCCGCGATCTTAAGCTGAGTAATACTTCACTTCTGTCTCAAAAAACATTGACACATTATAAATTATCGTTGCTACAATCTGAACGCAGTATCGTACAAGGTAAATGTAGCTTAGATTGGTAAGAGTTTCAAGGTTGTAGGGGTCTGCAAAAATTAGCAAGAATGGCGTCATGTTGAGGACGCGTGGTGACTTTAACGACTCAACGTCTTATTTTATTTTTAAAATTGTTTATTATGTACATTTTAATTGTTTATTATGTGTTCTAATGTTTGCTGTTCATTGTGCTCTTGCAGAGCGGTGAAAGGAGCGACGAAGAGCGACTGGTATATTGGGAGACTAGATGGAGGGAGGAAAAGTTAGATCCGCCCACTCGCTCGGACGGACCAATCAGGTGCAAGCACCGCCTCTGGACACGCCCAAGGACACGCCCTAGATCAGCATGGCCGCCACAACTCCAAGTCCTGCCCATTCCCCGCCAAATTCAAACTGTTTTTAGAAGAACAACAGACAAAAATCAAGTCTCAACGATGGATGTCTGTGATGATAACCAAGAAGTAAGCTATTAAAGTCACCAGCATTCCTCCATGAAGTTACTAAGTCCAAAAAGTGCCAATTTTCAATGTTATTTTCCGGAAAAAATATTTATTCTGCTTTTAATATTGACTTAATGAATCCATTAATTATTAACAGTAATAAATAATAAATACAGCAATTGTAATACATTATTTGTTAAATGCTGGAATTTGGTGAATCATTGTTTCACATGTGACACTTCAACTGAATATGTGTATGTGAACTTCAAGTGACAGCATTATAGTTAGTTGTGACTCATGCCCGGGCTTTAACTACGAGGTCATATCGCCTACTACGGAGAGCCCTTTTGTCGCCCGACTCTACGCCCCATCCGAAAGATGAGTACTCAAGGTTTTTTCATCTACCAGATAAAAAAACTTAAGGGCCTCTGCCGGGTATCGAATTCGCGATCTTGAGCTCAGAATGCTAGCACGCTACTGGCACCCTCTGACATACATTTTTTATATAATATATTAATAGTAAATACGAGCCCCCCCCCCCCTCCCCCCCAATCCCAGGCTGGACAAGGTTTCAAAAACATTTGTGTTTTTCAATTAGCATTATATTTTTTGGCATTTTTGGTTTTTGGAGTCAATTAGATTTTGTATTAATTATATAATATTCGATTATATAATTCAAGTTTGCTTGCGTTCTTGTCATTAATTTTTATTTGAAGAGGTGTTTCCAAAACTAACTTCTACTGAGACGATTTTCTTGAGATCTTGCACATAGCTCTGTCATAACTGCGCCGATAGACAGTGTGCTTGCTTACTGTACGATATCAGGTACCTACTCGTACTAAACCTGTGTAGGCAAAATTTAGGACCCCCAAAGAAGAATCGGACTCATGTACACGACAGCAATGAAACACTGCTCTGGGAGTAGACGATATGACCTCATAATTGAAACAATTTTTAAAAGTAGAAAAATTTAAGTTGTTTTTCGGATATCAAGAAAAATATGAAGATACATGGTGGGAAAACATTAAGCTCGAAATAAAGGGGTAACACATATCGTCGGAAAGTTAAGGAATTTAAAAAAATAAAGAAATATTCAAAATACTGTTCGAAAATAAATAGGATATGTCACCCCTTTTATGGAGTCAGTGGTGTGCTCAATTTTGTTGGTGTGCCAGTTTGTTATGTTGTACATGTATCAATGTGTATAGGTACTGTTCTTAATTTCTGATTTGAAAATATGATTAAAAGCATCACGAAACACTTTTGGTTTGAGTATGTCAGTCAGACTAGATTAATTTGGTGGAGAGTAACATATGGAAAGAGAAAAGCGCAACTGTAGTATCCAGGGTGCTACATTAACTGAACTGGAACCCACGACTACCCCCCCCCCCCCCCCTCAACAACACTGTTGCTGTAAGGTAAAAAAAATAAAAAAAGGACTCTAAATTAACTCTTTTCCCTTAAATCCGCCGTCAGAAAATATAGAATAACATTTGTGGGTTCGAAACCCGACCAAGGACCTTAGTTTATTTTATCTGGAAAGTAAAATAAATTTAAGCACGCCGTCCTTCGGATGGGACGTTAAGCAATGGTCTCGAGCCTGTACTATGTCAGGTACTCGTTAAAGACCCCTACCCTAGGTGAATAAAAATTTAGGGTAGGCAAAATTTAGGATTCCCACAGTAGAGTCGGGCTCATGTCCACCAGAGTGACGAAAGAGCGCTCTGGTAGTAGGCGATATGACCTCTTAGTTAAAGCCCGGGCATGATTCATAATAACTAATTAGAATAACATTTCAAAAGATTAACAATGAATGTTTAAACTTTTCGACAAACGAAAGTGAAGATGCCTTGAAAGGTTATTATTAAACTAAGCTTTAATGCTGGCGTTGGAAAGCTATGTACTTCCCCAGCACGAATCAATCAATTGGGGTTTCAATCTCCCTCCAAAATTATTTAAACTTTTTGTGCTTAATTCATATAAACATTAGGGACGTTACGTGATACCCCTCCTCTCTGTGACGTGTCAGGTAAACGTTAAAGACAAAGTAACTAAGCCTGGCCAGGTAAAATTTGGCTCATGGTAATGGGCGGTATGACTTTGTAGTTAAAGCCCGGGCACGAGTCACAATTAACTATAAATATTAGTTTAAATTTTCGAGATTATTCTTTGACTACTCTTATTCTTTTAAAAACCCAAAATTAGAATAAAGAATAAAAATAATGAAAAAACATCGGCTGTGAATCACCGGCAATATACTTCCCCAGCGCAAATTAATCAACTAATTTTTCGCTCCCCTCTGAAACCAATTTACTCATTTCGTTGAAAATCAATGGATGTCTTACTCAAAAATTTCTGAATCATCATAAAAACGGCCTCGATATATTTTTTTATTTTTTTGAAATCTATATACAACATATACATAATAAGCAGATATGTGATCAAAAAAGAAGAAATATAACAACCTCAGTTTAGAGAAGCCAGCCAGCGCTGACACTCCCTCGAAAGTTAATAATTAACTGATGATAGTTTTTATTCTAAAAAGGTATTTCTAAATAAATGATAATTATTATCATTATTCACTATCCTCAGAGAGAAGATCGCGGGGCCACCACCTGTTCAAGCCGCGGGGAGGATTGTCAGGACGGGAATGCGAGGAAAGGTGTATATATATACATTACTTCGACAGTTATTGGGGTTATTGTGTTGAGGAGGGAGGTCCTTCACATAGGCCGTTCGGCTGAAAATCAATGTTTCATCTTTATTACGTTTTGGATACACAAATAAATTTAGTGTCAATACATTCATTCTATTAGTAGTTATCGTGTTTAAAGACATACAGTACTGAGACACACTTTTTTTTTTTTTTTTTTTTTTTTTTTTTTTTTCATTTTTGGAATCAGGGGGCCGGAAAACATGAAATATCGGTGATCAGATGGGAAGGCCCCGGAGCTGGTTCAGACCCAGAAAACAATTCTTCTACGAAACGGGCTTTAACTACAAGATCATATCGCCTGCTACCAGAGCGCTCTATTATCGCTCTGGTGGACATGAGCCCGACTCTACTATGGGAGTCCTAAATTTTGCCTACCCTAAATTTTTATTCACCTAGGGCAGGGGTATTTAACAGTACCTGACATCGTACAAGCTCAGGACCGTCGCTTAACGTCCCATCCGAAGGACGGCGTGCTAGACTTTTGTGAAAAGGCTGATTTGTCCAGTTTATGTTAAAGTAACAAAGGGTTCAGTTAGTGTTTATAAACTAGCCAAGTTTACACTCAAGCCGAAACATATACAAGAATGTCTTTGAAAGAACAAATTATATTGTAAAACATTTTCCTCATCTATTTCTTTGGTGAAACACATTTTCAATAAATTTTCGCAAAGCTGAAAATTAAGACATTACTTTTTTTGTTTTATTTTTTGAGAAATATGTTGTTTACTTTATTTTCTTCATTTTCTCTCAAACAAGAAAAGTAAGATGCAGCGACTAAAAGAACACAGATAAACATAAATTATATTGCAAGGTGCAGTTTGTCACTTTCTGCCCCAGTCAGGAATCAGAGACGTAAACAAGTTGTGCAGATAAATTATAAGAAAAAGAGGAGGGGGGGAAAAGAGAACACGTTTTGATATAAATAAATTTATTGTTAATGAGTCTAAAAAAATAGATATATAAATAAATAGAAAATAAATTAATAATACAAATAAAAATAAACATGTACGACAAGAAGAGTCTACAAGAGTACTCTAATCAAAGGTGGAAAAAAAAATGAGTAATACGCACCTGAGGCGGTCTGAAGGCTAGACAGCGAAATGTCAAGACGCGGTCGTGTATAAGTAATGGGGTCGAGAGAGCCTTTGAACAAATGCCAAATTTGAGTTTTTGATAGTTTTAGTAAGTTATATTTGGGTCGAAGTAGTTGCGTTCGAATAATAGGTAATATCCTACTAGGAGTGACGTCGGAGAAAATTTATTGTGGGGGGGGGGGGGGGGCATATCGTTATATTATTATTATTATGTTCTTTGGCTGTACCTCAATGTGTAAATAATAGAATAATTAGCTAATGAATAGGAATTAACAAAGACATTTAGAAATTTACACAATGTTGTTGTTTTTATGCCCGGGCATTTACCATGAGGTCATATCGCCTACTACCAGAGCGCTCGTTCGTCACTCTCGTGGACATGAGCCCGACTATACACTAGGAGTCCTACACTGTACCAAACCTGATTTAGTTAACTAGGGTAGGGGGGATCTTCAAAGAGTATCTAACATCACACAAACTCAGGAACATCGCTTAACGTCCCATCCGAAGGACGGCGTGCTCATTTTACACGATATGCCAAAAATATATTAGTAATAATGTGAAAATCGCTTTAAAGTATAAGGTAGTTGTTCTATTGTTAACTTGACAGGAAGAGGCTTGTGATCTATTTGAATTGTAACAGAAATATTGCATTGTAGTGGTCGATGCTCTTTGCAACTACGTACAGATTGCACATTTACCGGATAAATAATAAAACAACAAACAATAATAATAAAACGAACGTATTTCATATCCAAAAAACATTATTTAATACATAGTTTTCTTATTAATTTTTTTGGCAGAGTTCCTCCATAGATAGGTCAAATCTACGTTTTGTTTATTCATTATTTTTTATTACTTATATTACTAATTTATTTGATTTCTCTTGGTTTATTCTTTTAAGTATTTTTATTATTATTTTATTGTATTTGTTACATATTTTTATTTGTTTGTCTATTTATTCTATTCTACGTAAGAACGTCCCGAAATGACGTCGTGAAAAAAACATTGCCGAAAAAGTTATAACAAAATTATTATCATAATTTTAATTAAATTAATAATTGTATGTACTGAATTATAAATATTATTATTTTTATACTCATAATTTTCGAGTATTTTTTTTATTCATTTCACTTTATTTTTTTAAAGTATTGTTATTACTAATCACATGTGTGTCAGACTCCGAGAGTTAATATATCTGTTTATTTATCTAAATTATCTTAATATAAACATTCTTATGACATATCCTACTACCAAGTTATGGTTTATTGGAAATAAATATTATTATTATTAGGGTTTTTGAGTCAGCCTTCTCATCTGACCTCATCCTTCCTTTCGACCGATTTCGTGAAAAATTAATAGGTGCCGTTCTTATGGGCTTTTTAATTTTATTTAAAATCTTGTCTGGGCATCCTCTCTTTTCTTCTAAGTTCTCAGTTTGCCTCCTTTTCGTCTCAGTATTTTTATTGATAGATTCATTTTCTTCTTAATTACATGTCATTTATTTTAATTACAGTAGAGTCCCGCTAATCCGGACATCGATTATCCTGACATCCGGTTAATCCGGACGGGATAAAAAAAAAATAAATAAGATTTAGTAAACTAAAAATTTAATACAGCGAGCGGTAAGTACGAAAATAATTCAAAGAGAGGGTTTGACTACTGACCTCGAGGCGCCTACAAGATCGTACGGCAAAACGACGTCGGTCCTCTATATAAAGCGAAAAACATTACGGACTGTATATTTTTTTATTTATAGTCCTGTTCAGAATTTAACGTTTACATATTTCGTTTTTTAAATTCTTAATGTTTCCATTATAACATTATTGTACCATGGTTTGTTTTGTACAGTAGTACCTACTGTACAATAAATACATTTTGAGTTTTAATCACAAAGATGTTTAGTTTTGTTAACCCTATCTCAGTTCGTAGGTCGAAAACTTGGATCTACATACATATACATTATGTAGTGTTGAAAATAAAATTAAGCTGAAGGTAAAGGTGTATTTATGAGAAAAAAAAGTCGCTAAAATATTTATCAGGTGCATTTTACTGCAAATTCCGTTTAATCCGGACTTCCGGTGATCCGGACGGGGTCCGATCCCATCTAGTCCGGATTAGCGGGACTCTACTGTATTTATCTATATTTATTATTGTATAGTTTTTCTCCACAGTAGCACTCATTTTTTCTTTCTTTTTTCATACTTAGAGCATACTGATATTTTATTTTATTATTATATTTTATTTTATCTTTTTCTCTTCATTCGCTTCTTTTTAACTTTTCATGTATTTATTCTTAACGGATCTCAGTCTCGGAATAACATTTTTTTTCATTTCAGTTTCATGTTTGTTGCCTGTTCAGGCGGAAGCCGAGATGGCGGACTTAATTAGACACATCCATAAGCAACAGAAAATGGCAAAAATAAAAAAAAAAGTTATTTTATCCGTTATTTCAAACCATAAATCCAAAGTTTAGTGAATGAGTGTTGAAGAGGTTGAAGGTTCTATAAAATGGAAGACAGTGGACGTGGCAGAGGCTGGTCCAGGCAGACTACACAACGTCAGATAACCGGTTTGTGGGCTGATCAACAACCTCCAGGCGTAACCTGTTTCATCAAATAACAACATGGCCGCATTATCTCCACAACAAAATTACAGTCAAAAAGTGTGTTTTTTTTTTTTTTTTGTATTCACTTTCAATTACGTGTTATGAAGCAGTTTGGTAAGTATAGATGGAAAGCCTATTTTAAGGTGATTCTCTCTTAAAAATGTTATAAACTTAAACATTTTAAAAAAAGAAAGTCGTCCCTCACGGGCTATGTACTTCCCCAGTACAATTTAATCAATTACAGTTTTCGCTCTCCTTCAAAATACAATCGACCGTTTGAGCTAAAACTCAATATTTGACCTACATAGATGCTTCTGAATTTTCATACTAAATTTTGTGACGATACATTCATTACATTGGCAGTTATTGAAATTTTTGTGTTGAGCCCCCTCTGATCCTCCTCCTCCCCCCCAATTCAGCTGAAAATTAATAGATGTTGTCCTTATAGGAATTATTATTATAATTATAAAATACAAATTAAATTTCGTGTCAATAAATTCATTACAACGGCAGTTATTACAGTTTTTGGGTTAAGCTTTCTCCCTAATTCTCCCCTCTCCTCTGACCAATTTGGCTGAAAATCAATAGGAGTGGTTCTTAGATGGTTCTGGATACTCTTACAAAATTTCGTGTCGATACATTTATTCTATCGGGAGTTATTTGCCGAAAGTTATTACGTACCTACAGAATTTTTTTTTTTTTAATTTTTGAATTAGAGATGGAAAAACATGAAATTTCGTTGAAAACTCCGCATCGAGTTTCTGACCGATGGCATAACTTCCCCTATACATTGTTTAGATAGGGAAGTGAAATCTAATATAGGATTATTGTTCCAGAACCGTATTCAACTCGCAAAAGTACTGTTGCATTTTGAGTATCTCAACCCAAAAACTATTATAACTACTGATGTAATGAATGTATCGGACATGAAATTTAATATTTAAATTCAACTCGATATAAAGACGATATCGATTGATTTTCAGCCAAATTAGACAACGAGAAAGGAGGGAGATTAGAGCGGGAAAAAACCCTTACAACCGCCATAATGAATGCATTGTGGTTCGTATGGTATGTCAACTTTTTTTTTTTAACGGTTGATTGGTGTGAGAGCGAAAACGTAATTCGTGTTGGGGACGTAAATTGTCTGTGATTCACCGAAGATTTTTTTTTTTTTTTTTTTTGGTTTTTGTGTTGTACTAGGTAGTATTAGTTTTATCAAGAACAGAAAACATGTATGATAAAGTGTTATTCTCGTATTTGCAATGGTACGTTGTGTTACCTTAATGGTCTCATGTCATGTACTGATTGTAACTGATAATAACGAATTATCAATGTTTTCGATAATGAACATTGATAAATGTATCAAAAAGACAGACAGACAGACAGACAGAAGAAAGACAAAAACCGGATCTTGAAAGAAGAAAATGAAGACATCAGACGAAGAGACGAGTGATCAGTCAAAGGGGACTAGAGAACAATGGATGAGGGATGGGTACGGTGGTCCGTAGGATGGCTATCCGTCACGGACCTGTCCGTCCGTTCGTACGGTCCTAGGAGAGAGTCTTTAGAGAAATTATAAAGCAGCCTCCGCTTTCTTTATCTTGAAAATCTTAAAGAGCTGTCATTAATCGAGGGAAAACGGCTACTAACACTTTGCTAGTCGGGGCACCCTTCTTCTGGAATTACGATTGTATACGTTTTATTCGGTGCGTATCCAGTAGAAAAGTACCCCCCCCCCCCCCCCCCCCATAAAAAAAAGAAGATCACTTGCAATATACTTCCCCAGCACGAATTTATCAACTAAGTTATCGTTATCACTCTAATATGGTTTTGTATTTCCATATAAAATTTCATATCGATACATTCATTAAATTGGCATCTATTAGGCAATATGAGGGTAACTCCTTTCAGTTAGCTGATTTGACTGAAAATCAATATGTGTCACGTATAGGTGTTTTGTTAGACATAAACACAAATATTTAGTAAGTATTTTGTTGATTCTATCAGGAGTTATTCTGTTCACAGAGACACAGGAATTTTTCCTTCCGCAACAACGATGTGGAGTTTTCCATAGAATTTCATGTTTTACGACTCTCTGATTAAAATGAAAAAACGCCGAGTCAGAGGAAGGCTCAACTCGAAAACTCTAATAACTGACAATATAAAAAATTATCAAAACAAAATTTCCCATGAGCATTAGTATGTCCCTAAGTAAGTCAACTATTGATGTTTAGCACAAAGAGTCAATTGGTTTTGGAGGGAGAGCGAAAACTTAATTGACTAATTCGTGCTGGGGAAGTATATTGCTTACGATTCACAGATGATTTTTTTTTTTTCATTTTTTGAATCAAGGGAACGAGAAAAATAAAATTCAAACAAGGGGGATCGAAAAGTTAATTGATTAATTCGTTCTGGGGAAGGACATTGCCGGTGATTCATCGACGACTTTTCTCAGTAAATATTGATCTTAACTGGCTACTGAAACAATAAGAAATATAATTGTATTATAAACAATTTGTGTTCTATACATTTTTTCTCTAATGTTGGAAATAACGGAGATAAATAATGAAATGAAAAATAATCTTTATTCTGGGACATAAGTCCCCTAAGAATAATAACACAAAAATAAAAATAAAAGAAAAGAGATCTCTAAAAGTAAATATTAAATAATTAAAATAGGCAATGAATAAAACAATAAAATAAACTAGTGAAAAAATAATGAAGAGAAAAAAAATTAGAAAAACAAGTATGAATAGAGTGACAATCGGTCCACTGGAGTGAGAGACTTATAGGAAGACGAGAACTATCTCATAGGAGCCAACCTTAGGAATCATAGGTTTGCTGAGTTAGGAAAAGTAGGGACTTAAATGAAAGGAGAGTAGGAGCATGACGAATCTGGAGAGGGAGAGAGTTCCAGAGGGAGTTAGCCTGGATAAGGAAGGAGTAAATAACATTTTTGAGGTAGTGAGGAGAAAAAGGAGTGAGGTGACGGAGCGAAGGGGAGTCGCGCGCTCTCTCACCTGATCAGCTCTCCTTTATAATTACTGGTGATAATAAATTAAATTATAATCTGATTTCACAAATTGGGATTCTCCCCGTCAACAGCAAGTATTGAACTAATTCATGTGTATGAAATAGATGTTCACAAAATGAATGAGGATGTACACAGAATGGTGTGGGGTAGATACTGTGTTTCGTTTCATGAAAGATGTCCTCTTAATTTGGTGAGGAGTGGGGGGAAGGGGTAGTGGTGGTGGTGGTGGTGGGGGCTGGTGTATTCAATGTGAGAACAATGGCCTGGTATCGAAGGCTCACCTCCCCCACCCCACTCAGCTTTATTGATTTATGTGAGGGGGGGGCACCCCACAAACAACCAACGCTTCACTCGTCAACTCTGCCAACTAATATTACGACACTTTGCCAGTTAGATGTAAATACAGACAGACGGCCTCTCACTGTCAACACAGACCACATCTCATTTTTACTTCCCTAGCTATACGAAGTATAGGGGTAGTTATGTAATTAAAATTTCATGTTTTCTAACAAAAAAAAAAAGAAGCCCTCTGGGCAAAAATTTAATTGAATGATTCATGCTAGGGACATTGCCAGTGATTCACCGATGCTGTTTTTTATTATTTTTCCATCTTTTGAACAGGAGGTCGGAAAACTCGAAATTCCGGCGAAAATACATCCGACTACATAACTTTCTCTATACTTCATAACGCTTTTAATATTTTTTTTTTCGTTTCTTACCCTCCCCTCAACTATTAGCCCCCTCTCCCGAGACTCTTTGGAAGATACACACCGTTTAAGAGAAGTGAAAGAAAAAACATCAATTTTGAGGCCGATACGCCTCTAGCTGTTACTCTTTCACCGTCAATTATTTTACCTGTCTGGTTCTACCCTTATTTAAAAGCTTTCACAATAGGTTATAGTCAACATTAAAAAAAAAAAAAAATGGCGGTCAGCCATTAATTCCTATTGGTCAGAAAGTTTTTGGAAGTGGACAGCGCGTAAAATTCTTAATTGGATGGTAATGGAAGACAAGTGACATAGAAATGGAGGGCCAATGGGTCGCCCCCACCATCTCAAATTTTAAGATATGTTCTAATTCTAGAAAAGAGGGCGCCGGTAGCGCAGTGGTATGCGTGCTTGTCTTCTGAGCTCAAGATCGTAGGTTCGAAACCCGACCTAGGCCCTTAGTTTATTTTATCTGGGAGGTAAAATAAACTTAAGTACGCCGTCCTTCAGATGGGACGTTAGGCGATGGTCCCGAGCCTGTACGACGTCAGGTTCTCGTTAAAGACCCCTGCCCTAGGTGAATAAAAAATTTAGGGTAGGCAAAATTTAGGACTCTCAGAGTAGAGTCGGGCTCATGTCCACCAGAGTGATGAAAGAGCGCTCTGGTAGTAGGCGATATGACGATATGACCTCGTAGTTAAAGCGCGGTCATGAGTCATAAAATCTAATCTAATTCTAGAAAATGAGTCTTTTTTCGCCTCCTTTTCAAACAAAAGTCTTCAATACTTGGTTCGTCGAAAGGTTCAACTAGAATCGAACGTCACTATTAATAAGCAATTAAATCAACGTTAAGATACTTCCAGTATATAGAAACCCGCCCACTTTTATAACCGATTTGATCATTAAACGGACTCTGCTCCACGCTTGAGGTAACCTGCATTAAAATGTAAAAACAATTTAAGATGGATAATTTGAAAAATCACATGTTACGGTCAGAATTGGTTGTCTGTCCGTCCGCTTGTCGCAGCTTCATAACTTTTGAACCGTTTGACGTACACACTTGAAATTTTGATCAGAGATAAATCATGAAAACCCACAAAAGTCAATAAAAAAAAAATGGGAAAAGAAAAACAAAAACAAATTAAAAAAATAGTCGGTGGACTTCGATAAAAAAAAATATTTTTGTGAAAGAAATAAAAAAGTCGGTGGTGAATCACCGGCTATGTACTTCCTCAGAATGAATAAATCAATTAAGTTTTCGCTCTCCCTCCAAGGACCATCGGCTGTTGGGGCTAAAACTCAATATTTGACTTACATAGTGGCTAAAATTTAGAATGAGGATTCAAAGTCACTGAGAAGGAACACCAACCAAAACAGTGAATTGGTTTCAGAAAACAGTGGATAAACAGTGACTCTTTTAAAATAATTTCACATCCTGATTTTACTGTCATATTTTAACCTAATCTAAACGTAATATAATTTAAGGTTTATAAATTCTGTGAAATAATTCATTAAATACAAGGTTCTGATATGAAAATAACTTTCAAAGTTCACTCGAATGAATTTCCTATTCACTGGAAAGAACGGAAATTAAATGGGAGTGACTTTGTATTAAACGCTATCTCACTTAATAAAATGAATAATGAATTAGTAACGAGTCACTGAATTATGATATAATCTAATTTTACACACTAGAAAGGGTTGTTAGCTCTTTATCACAATTGTTGATAAGGGGGTGGGGGGGGGAGGGGGGGGGGGTAAAGGGGGGAATTTCCCTCGAAGGGTGAGGGGGGAGTCTCAATGATTTATTAGTAGGTTACCATATCGGGCGTCGAGCGAAACTCTTGGCTAGCGGCTAAGGTCCCGGTTTCATCGCTAGGGTTTCGTCCTCTCTCTCTCTCTCTCTCTCTCTCTCAGTTGATGTGGAAGTGATAAAGGGCCCCCCCTATAAATTTTCCCAACCAACGGAACCTTTTCCGCCATTTCCAGCCATCTCTCGGGTTTCATTCCATGGAATAGGTAGGTGGGTTGAAGAGAGGGGTGGAAGAGAGATTTTCACCAACGACATCCCCCTAAAGCTGCCAGGACCTTATATATTTAATATGTCTTCAATATATTCTCAAGATATTCTATACTAGCTGGTTACCCGGCGTTTTCTGGGAGTAAATTTGCCTTATATTATTTTTACCTGAATCTGATTAAGAGCTATATCCGAACAAAAAATGAGAAGCTCATTCTTCCTCCCCCACTCTTCCCACTTCCCCCTCCGCTTCTACCATCTCATTCCCCTCCCTCCCCACCTCGCCGTTGCTTCCTCATCTGGTATAGTTCCAGTTAAGGCGAGAATATTCCCCGAGAAACTATACTGAAACTGGTTAAGCGTGTTTCATGCTGCTATTTCTTGCACAAAGTGTAGTACACCAACTTAATTTCCTTAACGGATTTGTCTTTTCTCAATATTCAGTGATGGGATCGCTTTTTCAACAGAAAACCTATAGGAACTTGGAAAATGTTTGACCTTTGAAAATTCTACAATGTAAAGCAAAACTTTTATGAATAAGTAAACAAGGCAAAAAAGTTGTCGGTGGATCAACGACAATGTACTTCCCCAGACGGAATTAATCTATTAACGTTTTGTTCCTGCTCCAAAACCAGTCGACCGTTTGGGCTAATATTCAATAGTCGAGTTACATAGGGCCTACTAAATTCTCATACTAAATTTTGTGTCGATAAATTCATTACATCGGCAATTATTAAGATTTTTGAATTGAGTTCTCTGAAACCCCCCTTTCCTTTCGGCCGATATCGCTGAAAGTTAATTCGTTCTTATGGGGTTTTGAATTCACATATGAAATTTTGTATCGATAAATTCATTACAACGGCAGTTATTAGAATTTTTGAGGGTTATCGGAAGTTACCGTGTTCCTAGACACACACACATAAAATTTTCTTTTCATACTTGGAATCTGGAGTTCGGAAAAATGAAATTTCATTGAAAACTCCGCATCGAATTTTCGACCGAGTACATAACTTCGTCTATACTTTGTATAGCTGGGGCAGTAAAACGTAAAGGAAAATGAGGAAAAATTATTTTTTGGAAAACTAACTCTTTCAGTCCAACCTCTAACAATAATATGTTTTTCCTTTGTGAACGGTCGGCTGGTTTAACCGGAATAATCGGCCAAATGAATATCGATCCGTTTTGCCACCTCCCTAGCGGCCTCAAACCAAGAGGGAGCTTCCAAAACTCGACACTACCGCTCCCTGCCACCCCCGTTCCACCCCCAACTGACACCGATTTATTGCGATAGACTTGAGTACAATGGAAACCGTCTCCCTATCCTCTCCTCTCAGTGAGATCGTAATTGAAAAAAAAGAGAAAAATAAAAGAAGAGAAAAACACTTTTCAAGCTGGGTTTTTATATTCTTAACGAAATAAAAATGCTCAACTTCCCCAAAAAATAAAGTGAACATTATTCCATGTTTTACGATGCGAAGTATGGGGGAAGTTATTTAATCGGTTATTCGATATTCAGTTTTCATAGGCATTTCATATTTTCCGACCCCTTATTCTAAAAATTAAAAAAAAAAAATTGTCGCTGACTCACCGGCAATGTGCTTACGTTTTCGCTCCCCCTCCCAATCCTGTCAACCGTTCACGTTAATATTGAACATATGACTTACATAGTGAAGTTTATTTGTTGTTGTTTACGAAATAATATAAATACTATAATGTCAACCAAAAATGCAGAAGTTGACTTCTGGAGCTGTTCAAAGACATTTATAGAAGCGTACCTAAGCAATGCAAAAATGGCAAAAAATAATAATAATAAAATTATGAGCTACTTACAATTTTTGCCTCATTGTATGTCTTCCCTAATACTTCAAAGATTCGCGTTATTCGCACAAATATTAAAAGAAAAAATACTCGACTACTGACAATCCAGTAGATCACTCGCGGCACAAAACACTGGGACATAACTCGCGACAGAAATCGAACAGTCTGAAGAATAATGCAGCATTCAGCTTGATGCTGTATATATCTAGAAATAAGACAAAACATATTCATTGAATTAATTTTAAAAAATAAAATAAATAAAATACCACAAAATAGCAGATGAAAAAATACTTACACTTCTCGTAATGGTGATATTCATGTTTCAGCCTCAGATATCACAAAATGAAAAAAAAAAAAAAGTTATATAGTTAGTTATTATTAAATAAGAGGTCATATCGCCTACTACCAGAGCGTTCTTTCGTCACTCTGGTGAACATGAACCCGACTGTACCGTGGGAGTTCTAAATTTTACCCACTCTAAATTTTTTTCAACTAGAGTAGGGGTGTTTAACGAGTACCTTACATTGTACAGGCTTGGGATCATCCGAAGGACGGCGTGCTTAAGTTTATTTTACCTTCCAGATAATATAAACTAAAGGCCTCGGCCAAGTTTTGAATCCACGACCTTGTGTTCAGTAAGCAAGCACGCATACCAATGAGCTACTGGCGCCCTCAAAAAAACTTTAAAAAAATGTAACGTTACATAAAAAAAAAAAACTATATAAATAAAAGATGTTTATTAACAATTGCGTTTCTTCCAATATTCTGCCCTTGAATTGTTACTATTTTTTTTTTTACTATTAGCTATATTTTTTATATTATACTTTTACTAAAAAAATGAAGAGTTAACAATAAGTATAAATAAGCGAATGTGAAATATTCCTATCGGAATTCTTAAAGTTAGAGATATGGTTGAGCTATTATATATTCGTATTTACTTTATTATTATTTATTTTATTTTTATGTGTTATTTTATTCTCTATTTATTTGTTATTTTCTACATACTTGATTAATTTTTTTATCATTAATTTTGCATTACTATTTCTTTCCTTATCGACATGACATATTGGTCAGTTTAATGTTCATAATTGTAACTATTATTTCTTGTTAAAAATTTAAAGGTTTAATAAAGTTAATCCGTGCCCCACCATACCATAGCTTACCCCCACTTAAAAAAATAACCCCACTCTCAATTTATTCAGATCAAAGTCAGATGGTCTCCAATCTTTGTAAAGTGAGCATAAAATAAATACATTAAGAAAATAAAAAGTTGTGTATCCTCATTCATCAAATATCATCATAAACACATATATTTATGGTGATTTACCGATTGTAAATATTCAAAATAAAGAATTATTGAATAAAAATAAAAATAAGTTAACTAATTGTGTCTTTTTGTTTTAATCTGTTTATTTTTTTTTTATTTTTTTTTTTTTTAGCTAGAAGAAGAATTCTCGACTACTTTTACTCTTTTAATAAAAGATTTTCGAAAGTAAAACGAATCATTTTACAAAATAAAAATGGTAATATACGAACATACATAATTAAAACATTTTTCCAAATTTTATAGTGTAGTTGCAAACAAAGAGAGTAATTTTTAAGGATTGCTACCTGCATATCTAAGGAAATGAAGAGAGAAAAAGTGATTAAATGATACATATGATGGATTAATATATTATAATATAGATTAAATAACTCTTTATGAATTGTTTTATTTCACTTACCTTCTGAAAACGTGTCTTTCATTTTTATTATTTTATATATATATATATATATATATATATGTATACCTCTGGTGTTTGGGCAAAAGGGCTTAAGTCAGAATAAGTCTTGTGATCCAAAGGACTTAAGTGCATTTAAATATTTTTACCAAATGTAACTGAATGTTGAATGAATGTTTTACTTTATTTTTATTTAATACTTTTATGGAAATAATATTTCAAGTAACAGTAAGTTTTACTTGATTTGTAGGCATTTTTCAAAACTTCAGAAATTCCCCTCAGAAAATTCAGATTTCCTGATTTAAGCCCTTTTGCCCAAACACCCGAAATATAATCTATTATATATTTATATACTCCCAAAAGCGAATTTGTTTCTTTACGCTAATGAATGACCCTTGCAAGTCAACATACCAATGTTACATATATGAACATAATGAAATTTCAATGCTCTAATATTCGTATTTTGCAGCAGTCTTTTGAAGCTTCAGATGTCTTTAAAATGGAGCATTGAGCGAATATGAAACTTAACATTTTCTGGAGAGAAACACTTAATAAAAAATTAAGAAAAACTTATGTTTTTTTAAAAGTATTTCACATAGTATTTTATAATATTTGGGACGTCCTTCGGTGTTGCTACGAGTATATGTTCAATACTCACAGTATTGGATAAGTCGTGGCTGAAGATGGATAGCAATACTGAAGGTACTCCCGTTTATTATATAAATTTTGTGAAATGGACAATATTCTTAAAAAAATGAACGTTTTTCTTTATTTTTTATTGAAAGAATAGTATTGTGTAAAATATAATAGTGTTCTTCTGTATGATACGAAAGTATAGGTGGTCAATAGTAACAACTGTTAAAATAATTGCATTAGTTGGTGGATGAATAGTTGACCAACTAAGATGAACAAGAAGTCGAGGACGGACATTAAGAAGTGTGAAGGAAACCATTCTGTGTACTGTATCCCCCGATGGAGAGTTAATGGGTGTTCTTGTGTTGGTCGGATCGATCGTAGTTGGGTCTTGCAGTGTCAGCAACTCAGGCGAGCAAGATTGATTAATAACCCAAGCTACCCTAATCTAGCCCTCATCCACCCTTAGCAGCATACCGTACCTTAACCCTTCGGCTCTCTCTAGGGTCAATACGACCCCAATTTATCCTGTTCAGCTCCGCTATATTCCTTTCTATTCAGTGTCAACTGTACTAGAGAGGTTAAGTTAAGCACAGCAAGTGCAAAATGCTGATGCTAGACACCATTGCACACAATAAAGGACTTATCATATAAAACATTGTATGAACCACGATTTTTTGTGGATCACCGGCAATGTAGTTCCCCAGAACGAATCAGCATTTCTTCCAGAGCCGCCTCCAGCTATTTGACAATATTTTGAGTCACTTTTTCCAGCCACAATGAACATTCATCCCTGAAGAAGGGGCTTGCAAGTGTCCCGAAGAATTGTCAAATAGCTGACAGGTCTAGAAGACTTGCCAGAAAAAGTAACCAAGAATTATCAAAGAGAAGCCTAAGGAAGAGAATTGTTAAACATAAAAATTTAAAGGGTACAGTACATAAAATAAAAACATAATTAAACCACATATTATTTATTTTATAATTATTTTTTAGAACTCTCAATTTTTTTCAAACACAAAATTATACTGAATATTTCTCTGATTTTTTAAAAATTTTCTGACTAATATGGGTAAATCATGTGATTTTTTCAAAAATTATTAATTACTTTATTACTTACAAATATGACAACTTTACACTGACTATATATTTATAAATATATATATCATCAATATATATACTATATATAATTATATATACCAATAAATATATAAGAAAGAACAATAAGAGTGCTATTGTATTTATACAAAACATAAATGGTTAAAGAAACTTTTTATACAATTATGTATACCTATATTTATAAAATCACATACAATTTATAATATAAATAGAAAAAAAGAAAGAAAAAAGATAGAAAAGAAGACAGATTATAGACAATTTTTTTTTTCTTTTCTTTGAATTTTTGATTGGTTTTTTATATATTTTTTTTTAATTTTATTTTTTTTACCTAATAGTGACTACTTTTAAGAATCAAGAAATAAAATAAATAAAACTTACGAAGGAAGTATGAAAACGAAAAAAAAAAAAAAAAAATGTAAACAATAATAAAAAAATATTAATGAGGTATATAGGTCACAAATATATATGGATATTTACAAAAAATATAATTTGCACTTTTATATGGGTTAACCTAAAATTATACGTTTTTTAAGAAAAATAAAATAAAATAATAATAACCGTAAAAATATAACAAAATTATACAAAATGTTTGAATAAAATAAATTTGTTTATATATATACGACTTTTTCTTTATTTTTGTAATTAATTCACATAAATCGATTTTGCAATAAATTCTTTTTACTACACTCCACTATTTTTTATATTATTTAAAACTCATTTATACAAGTACATTTTTAATTTCTACATATACACAGTTCTACATACACACATACATATAAACTATATATAATTTAATACAGTAAAAAATATGCCTACATTTTAGTATTGAATCAAAAAATGGTATACTGTCGTAATTGTTTTATATAGTATTTATACAATGTCAATTAAAAAATAGAGTCACAACACTCACACATATAAATTTACTTAAAATAATATCAGTAAATATTATATATAAATATAATATATAATATTTATTTATCCAGGAACTGTTATTTGGCCGTATTTTTTTTTATTTATTTTTATATTTTATTCATTTATTTTAAATTGCTCATAAAAATAATAAAAACGACTACAAAAAAAATGTACATAAATATCCCCTTTCGCTCACATTATTTCATATATATAATATTATGTATGTACTTCTCAACTCTTTGATCCAAAATATTCAGTATATTCTCTCATTCGCCTAGGCCTTCTTTTCATTAATTTTGAATATTTTTAAGTACAATTGCATACGATGATTGACCTGAATTTAGAAAAAGTATTTTTTTTTGTTTTTATTATTTGTTATCCCTTGAAATCAATACATAAATTTCGATGAAAATTTCTACATTGGTAATTAAAAACTTTTTATCGGCATAATAGTGTTTATTTTAACCTGTAACAACATTATTTAAAAAATATCTAATTATGATTATTAGAGTTGATATTGTTACATTATGATTTTTCGAGTTGTTATTGTTCCTTTATGTTTTTTTCGAGTTATTGTTACATTGCATTATATATATTTATATATACATATATAATTCATATATGATTTATCATTATTATTAATATTCACCTTCGTGTAAATTGTATTTATAAGAATAATTTTATGTTTACTTACATTTCTTTTTTTTTTTTATATGTTTATATGTGAGACTCATTTTTCCTTTATAAAAATTAATATGTTTTTGACATTTTTAACGTATACATCTGTTACATTGAAGGCCAACTTTTTACGTATAATTTTATGTATAGTTTTAAAACGACAGAAATTTATTTGAAAAAATTAAATAAAAATTCATTTTGTCAAAATTAGAATACATAGTAAGATTTAATATAAATTCGTATTATATAAATACTATATAATATATATTTTTTAAAAAGAAAAGATCTATTTATGAAATAAAATTTCTTTATATATTTATATTTTTAAATAAATTGCATTTTAAATTACAAATACAAATAACTATGCAGATTTCACGCTCTAATAATGCCTAAAATATAAAGATGTATTTGCTTTGACATACATTCAAACTCATTTATCCAATGAACTTTCAGAGATCTATAATTATACATATTAAAATAATAGACCATATAAGTATATAAATTTATTTGTATATATATAATTTTTTTTTCTTTTTTAAATTTATGACACGGCACCCATTACGTATCTGTGTTACAAATAGATCAAAGATTTTATTTTTTAATGTTTTTTTTTTTTTTGTCTTTCATTCATACGCGTAAATAATTTTTTGGCCAATTCAGTTATAATTACTGTTATTTATTTATTCTTGTTTTTTTGTTTTTTTTTGGTAACTTTGAAAGTTTATAAAGAGGGACACTACACAAAATTTTTAGATTTAAGCCTTTATATATATATATTTTAACCGTTGTTCAAAGTTTTTCACTTATGTAAAAAAATGTTTTGCAATTATAATTTTCATTTGGGGGGCAATTTATGAGATAGACAAACAGCACATGGTACTAATTTCCAGTTCAAAATTAATGCCTAAAATATATGCGACAAGGTAGGAGAAGCCGTTCTCGCCATGCGCACTGATTCACATGCTCGCTTATGGCCGGCGACTGTACGTTTCGCCTATGTCGCCGCCCTACATCGAACAGTATACTTTTTTAACGATACATTTTTTTACCAAGTTTTTTAAACAATTATTGAGTATTTTATTTTGTATTGAGCTCATGCATAACTGTGCAATGAGTATTTTACAATTAAATATAGATAAATATATTTTGAAAATAAAAAATACAAATAATACAATCCTTGAAGATTTTTTATGTATGCATGGTATAAAATATTTATACAAACATTATATAAATATTTATATGTGCTCATGTTATATAAATATTTATACATGCATGGTATATAAATGTACAGTATATCCCAAAATGAGCGCACTTCGAATGTTTTTTTTATTTTTCCCATGCTGTGCTATGGGAAACTATAATGTATTAGAAACTACAGATTAATGTTTATTATTCGTATGAATGGCTGAACAACAGTCAAGAAATCAACTCTTACTCAATATGAAATCAACTCTTACTCAATATGAAGTTAACTCTTACTCAATATGAAGTCAACTCTTATTCAATATGAAGTAAACTCTTATTCAATATGAAGTCAACTCTTACTCAATATGAAGTCAACTCTTACTCAATATGTCTGTAAACTCTCCTATTTCTTGCATTTTCATTATTCCTGCCGAATAAAATGACCTACTTATAGATAGCCCGTTGCTAGTAATCTTCAACAGCTGGTGCAAATTTAAGCTTCTCAAAAGAAATAATTTCTCTTTTTTTTTTCTATTTTTTTTTTTTTTGCAGAAAACTTGTTTTGTTTTCATTATAACTGTCATTTAGTTTCCATTTATTTAACAAAACTCATCAAGACACTTTTCGTGATTTTCTCAGGAATTTTCGGGATTTTCCATAGCACTGCATGTTAGAGCATTCGAAAAACTCCAATAAAATACTATAATAAAAGTTTTTCGCTGGGTTAAAAAGATACGATCATTTTGGGATACACTTTACACACATGTATGCATGGTATATAAATATGTACATATATTTTTTGACTGACCTTATTGCAATTCTAAATGCAACTATGTGAATAAGAGTTCCTCGTTTCACTGAACACTTACACGAACAAGGACTCCAAAAAAAAAAAAAAAAAAAATCACCACACTACTTATAATTAAATATATATATAATAATAATAATATTTAAACTTTGGTAAAACTATACAAAGACAAGATGACAATAAATAAAAATAAAAAAATCGTCGATACACTGAAATAATATTAGAATTTTAGGAGAGAGAAGACGCGAGAAGAAGACGACTACACAAAAGACAAAATGGAACAGCGAGGTAGAAATTCACTGTGGCGACGTTTGCGGAGACAAATCGCTGCCTTCATTCGCACCCATGTCACCTTTCGTTTTGTTCTCTTTTTTCCACTTCATTCGTCGATTTTGAAACCAAATTTTGATTTGTCGCTCTGTCAGACAGAGAGCATGGGCTATCTCTATCCTTCGTCGCCTCGTCAGGTACCTGTTGAAGTGGAACTCCTTCTCCAGTTCCAGGGTTTGGTATCGGGTGTACGTCTGTCGCCCTCGTTTCCTTTCTGCAAATAAAACAGAGAACATATTCGACAAAAATTGCGAAAAATAAATAAATAATAAAATAAATAATTTATATATATATATATATATATATATATAATAAATAATACATTAGTCTTTGTAACTCATTGCCATTAAATAGCTCTAATAAATGTAAATAAAGTGAACGTAATAATACTAAAATTACTTCCAATTTTTTAGGAAAATTCGAAAATAAAGATGGAAGGATCGTCGGTTCATTACTGGCAGTGTACTTCGCCAAAACGAAATAATTAGGTATTCGCTCTTTCACCAAAACCAATCGACCGTTTCGACTAAAAAATAGTTGAGTTAATTGGGGTCTTCTGAACTCTCATACGAAATTTTGTGTTGATACATTCATTGGCATTTACATTGGCAGTTATTGGAAATTTTAAAATTTAGCTGAAAATCAATTAGGTGGTCTTTATGCAGTTCTGGATACACGTATAAAATTTTGTATCGATATAGTCGCACAGAGACAGAATTAATTTTTTTTCATTTTTTGGAATCAGGTTTTGGGAAAACATGATATTTCGGTGATAACTCACTGATCGATTACATAACAACCCCTATACTTTGTACATCTGGGAAAATAAAAATGCGTATAATAAAGGCCAACATTTAATAGAGTTGGGAGAACCCCCTCCCTTCCACCAACATGGGGTGGGGGTAAAAGCTACTCAGACCACTCATCAGAAATGTCTGGTTCTCCCCCACTGTTTTACTCCCTCAACTCGTACCCCTTTAGAATAGCCGAAAATTAAAAATGCCTATTCATCATTCTAATGTATCGATATGAAATGTCATTACTGTATCGATTGTATATGTATAGATTTTAGCCAAATCAACCAAAGGAAAGAGGGGGATTATGGCGGGGATCATCTCAAAAATCCTAATAACTGCTGATATAATGTATGTATCCACACAAAATTTTATATGAGGATTTATAAGTTCATATGTAACTTAACAACATTTAACTCAAACGGTCGATTGGTTTTGTGCGGAGAGCACAAACGTAATCAAGTAGTAGTTTATGCTGCAAAGGAACTTTGCCCGTGATTCGCCGACAATTTTTTTTTTCCTACAGAAGCATGATTAATTTAGGACTCCCGTCGGGCTTATGTCCACCAGAGTAGCTCTGGTAGTAGGCGATATGACCTTGTAGTCAAAGCCCGGGCATGAGTCATAATAACTAACTAAGGTATATATCTTTTTAAATAAGTTATTTTTCAACTTTTTGCTCCATTCTAGAGATACATATCATTCTTTAATTTTGTAACAAAATTTCAGATAAGTAGTAATAGATAATTATACACTCGTTATAAGGGTTTCGGCCTACGGACTCCTATAAATAAAGAACAAAGCGCCGAAAAACCTAATATAATTTGTCTTTTGTTACGAATAATTTCCTAATTTGCATTTTTAATTCAGCTTTGTCAAAACGAATGCATTACCTACTACTCCTAATGTCTTCATTTTCTTTGTACTGTATAATTATTTCAATAAAGAACACGATAATTGATTAATGAGACTGAATAACTGATGAAAACGGAATAAATAAAGAGAATAACAATGGGCTCAGGATTGAACCATGTCAGGTTCCTTGGAGTCGTGGATCGAGACATATTATTAGATCCCTTTATTCCTTTATTATTTATATTTAAAATAAATTCATTTAATAAAAAAACTTAAGAGAAGCAAATTCAAAGCAATTTCCTGCCTACGCTATCTCAGGATGCTTCCTTCGGATTTACCTGGAAAATCAGGTTAAAAGCAAAGAAGAAAAGCAATATAAGGCATCGTCTACCTTTAATTCAAATGGGAACAGTTTAATTTCAACGTGGCTTCATGTTCTGCTTTGTAATTAAAGCAAGGGAGAGAGAGAGAGATGGCATTATGACAGCTCCTTTGTGGATGCTTGCTTTGCATTCCAAGCCCTTAGTGGCAGGATCCCAGGGGAGCGGTAAAGCCGCGCCAGTCTTCCGCCCGCGAATTATGTTCTAGAGAAGACGCGATTAGATTTTATAATCAAGAGGATACCTTTAATAATAATATCCACGTCGGTTTCTCTCATTTCGCACTCCCTTTACGGTCTGGTTTACAAGGTATTAAAAATTAACCGGTAGCTCAGAGGTACTATGTTCTTTTTATTGTGCTCAAGATCTCGGGTTCGAGTTCCCTTTATATGGCAGTTGAAAAAAAAAATTGAGCACGCCGTCCTTCGGATTCAGCGCTAAGTTATGGTCCCGAGTATTCTTGCGGCAAAAAAAAAAATGTCCTTCGGCAAAAATGTTTTATTCTGTATTTTGTGTCGGTGATGGGGTGTAGTGAACACCACTAGGTGATAAGGTATAGTAGACATCACTAGGTGGTAGGGTAAAGTGGACACCACTAGGAGATAGGGAATAGTAGACACCACTAGGTGATAGGGAATAGTAGACACCACTAGGTGATATGGTATAGTAGACATCACTAGGTGATAGGGTAAAGTGGACACCACTAGGAGATAGGGAATAGTAGACACCACTAGGTGATAGGGAATAGTAGACACCCTTAGGTGATTCTCTCGATCAGTCATGTTCATTACAGTCAGTGGCATGGGAATGATATGGGTGGCATGTGCCAGAATTCGAAGCATTTTTTAGATTTCTTGGTCATATGAGAACAAAATTTTACAAATTTTTTCGTTTCAAAGGTTTTGGTGAAAAAAAAAAAAAAAAATCTTGCTATT
The DNA here is from genome assembly GCA_963662175.1 of Aradus depressus. Taxonomy (NCBI): domain Eukaryota; kingdom Metazoa; phylum Arthropoda; class Insecta; order Hemiptera; family Aradidae; genus Aradus; species Aradus depressus. The sequence goes on from OY759223.1 coordinate 34,004,948, forward strand.
CGAACATAAATGCCAAGAAAATATTAGGGATCACAATGTTTAGTAACTTTTTTTTGGAAAAATGTTACAAAAACCTTTTTTTTTTTTTTGTCTCAAAAGTTACAAATACCAAAATTATTGTTTTTTTAAATAGTTTAAATTAGTATTTGTAAAAAATTATAGCATTATAATGAGAAATTTTGCTAGTAGCCGACATTAAATTATGAAAATCAGAGAACTACATTGACCACTGTTGTCAATTCCTACCAATCAATCAGTCTACTGAACCCACTGAAGAGAACATAGAGCTGCTTGTTGGTAACAATTGTCCGACAGTGAAATCAACTCAGTAAGATAGTGGACATCGTACATAACAGATGTTAACAGGGCCAATTGTATTAAGGCTCTCATCTAGCTAACTTTACGGTATTGGTGTCGGCGCAAATTGCGTAAAATATCATTTCACGACAAAACTAATTATTTCACTATATTGAAATATCTCTTGAAATAGTTCCACAAGATGCTACTATAGTCCATAGCAGAACCATTGAAACACTACCCCACTATAGTCCATAGAAGAACCATTGAATCACTTCCCCACTATAGTCCATAGCAGAACCATTGAATCACTTCCACAATATAGTCCATAGCAGAACCATTGAAACACTACCCCACTATAGTCCATAGCAGAACCATTGAATCACTTCCCCACTGTAGTCCATAGCAGAACCATTGAATCACTTCCACAATATAGTCCATAGCAGAACCATTGAATCACTTCCACAATATAGTCCATAGCAGAACCATTGAAACACTACCCCACTATAGTCCATAGAAGAACCATTGAATCACTTCCCCACTATAGTCCATAGCAGAACCATTGAATCACTTCCACAATATAGTCCATAGCAGAACCATTGAATCACTTCCCCACTGTAGTCCATAGCAGAACCATTGAATCACTTCCACAATATAGTCCATAGCAGAACCATTGAGGACGTCTAAATCATCATACTGTTACAGTTATTAGGGTTTTTGAGTAAGGCCCCTTCCTCAGACGTTCTCTTTGACCGATTTCGCTGAAAATCGTCAAGTATCGTCCTTAATGGGTTTTGGAATCACATATGAAATTTCAAGTGGATATATTTATTCTATCGGAAGTTATTCTGTTCACAAACACACACACACAGGACTTTTTTTCATTTTTGGAATCAAAGGGTCGGAAAAGACGAAATTCCGGTGAAAATCTACAAAGAATTTCTGACCGATTACATAACTTCTTCTATATAGATGATATAGGCAGGCAGACCTCCGTATAGTTGGGGAAGTAAAAAAAAAAAAAAATCAAAAAAGTTTGGTTCTAGAAATTTAATTGGTACAGTCTGTTCCCTTTTTGGAAGGGGCCAATCTTTATAAGAAGTGAGAGTACATTTTTGACTAACCCTGAGGAGGGGCGGTATAAGAAGACGTCACGTCAGAACTCTGAAGAAGACGAATGTTGGGAGGGGGGAAGTGACAGCAGAGAATATGGTGGCAACCCCCCTCCCTGCCACCCTGCCTCCCTTCCCCAGACACTTTATCACACATACAGACAGACCTACCCCCTCCATCTTTAATAAGACTTTTTAAACAAGAACTTTTGTCAGTTTCTTTTTCTCTTTTATTTATTTTTTCCTTAGCCGCATTGTATAAAGAAGAAGGGTAATCATGGAAAAATTCGAGAGCGAAATATGAACTTCAATTTGGAAAAAGTAATCAATTGATTTTGAATATCAAAAACTTAATTGATTAATTCGAGTTGGGGAAGTGCATTGCCGGTGATTCACCAATGATTTTTTTCATCTGAAATGATTTATTACTTAAACAAGTCATTATTCCCTATCGTCTGAAATCCCATCCACGTCGGATAACTGGGTAGAGGATTTCAAAATGCAAAGTAGATAATCTGCTGTAGGCCTTGCGAAAACCTTCCAGTTGTAAAAAGTGATATACGAAATTTGCGCAAAAAAAGCCAACAATCTTTTTTCTACCCGTCAAAATAACTTGAAGTAAGGTTTTCTGGAGATATCCCAGATTATCTTACAGCGTCTCCCATTAGCCATAAATTTGAGTACATAAAGAGAAAAGTATAATAATGCAAAAATATAATAATTATTATATTATCCATTTTACTGTTTTTTGAAAGGTAATAAGTCACTACCAAGACTGACTAAAAAAGATAATAATAATAAAAAGTAGGTGAATCACAGGCAATGTACATGCCCATTATTATTTTTCCTGGAGGAGTAAGAATTGAATTTTGATATAAAATATATTTTTGTGAAATAAATAAAAATAGAGGGCGCCGGTAGCTCAGTGGTATGCGTGCTTGTCTTCTGAGCTCAAGATCGTGGGTTCGAAACCCGACCGAGGCCCTTAGTTTATTTTATCTGCGAGGTAAAATAAACTTAAGCACGCCGTCCTTCGGATAGTCCCGAGCCTGTACAGTCAGGTATTCGTTTTCAACCCTAGGTGAATAAAAATTAGGACTCCTATAGTAGAGTCGGGCTCATGTCCACCTGAGTGACGAAATAGCGCTCTGATAGTAGGCAATATGACCTCGTAGTTAAAGCCCGGGCATGAGTCATAAAACCTAACCTAACCTAAATAAAAATGTCCCCGGCTATGTACTTCCCCAGCGCGAATGAATTAATTACGTTTTTGCTTTTCCTCCAAAGCGTATTGACTGTTTGGGCAAAAACTCAGTATTTGAATAATTTCGATACAGTCATTACATTGGCATTTATTGGGATTTTTGAGTAGAGCCCTCTTCTGATTCCCCCTTCCCATTCGGCTGAAAAATAATAGATGTCGTTCTTAAGAGAATCAAAAGAATACACATACAACATTTCTTGTCGATACATTCAATCTAGTTTCTTTTTTTTTTTTTTTTTTTTTTGGAATCGAAAAAAATGTTTGTTGAAAACTTTGCAACAAATTTCTGAACGATTAAATAACTTCCAGCATTCTTCGTATAGCTGGGGAAGTAATAAGTAAAAAATAATAAAAAGTTTTGGAGATGTTGGAAGTTAAGAATGACTGAAGTTAATTAAGAAGGCATCAAACTTCGGGTCTCTGGCTCTCTCTCCCAGCCTCATGATGAATTACTGAGCTCGAAAAAACCTTTCTGGCAGTCTGAAAAAAAACTTTAAAGAGGAAGAAAAAGTTTTTAAGGAGAAAAAAAAATCTTTAGAAAGAAAACAGACTTATAATCTAGAGAAGGATTGGAATTGAAGAGGTCAAGCAATGGAAGGTATGTGACTTTGGGATCGTAGGCAAAGCCGGGGGAGCCCCCACCAAATATTTTAAGGAGAAACAATTGAATTATAAAACTCACAAACATGTGAAGATCTTCCTGGCCGATTACATAACTTCCCCTATATTTCGTAAAGCTGAGAAAGTAAAAAGTTGTCGGAGCTTCACCTTTACGAATTATTTGTAGTTATCGTATTTCTTATGAACTTCAGAATCCACGTATAAAATTTTGTAATGTTTTGTAAAGAAAAGCACATACATTTTCACAAGATTTACTACATAACTTCCCCTATACTACAATCATAATGAAACCAGATGCAAATTAGGATTAAAATATATAGTTTTATTCATTACAGCGACTATTAATTAGGATTAGTAGTATATTTTCATTCATTATAGAGACAGTTAATTAGGATTAGTAGTATATTTTTATTCATTACAGCGACAGTTAATTAGGATTAGTAGTATATTTTTATTCATTACCGCAACAGTTAATTAGGATTAGTAGTATAGTTTTATTCATTACAGCGACAGATAATTAGATTTTCTGAGCCTTCTCTTCTGAGCTCCCCTTCCTTTCGTCCCAATATGAGCCTTCATTTTCAGATAATTTACCTAATTTTCAGCAAAATCGTCCGAACGAAAGGGTTTAGGGGGATGGGTTGAACTCAAAAACTCCAATAGCGCCTGACTATAAATGAAATTTTGTGTGAGGAGTCCTTCAGTAAAACGCCTATAAATTTTCAGCTAAATTGGCCGAAAGAAAAGAGTTCAAAGGGTGAGTGTAAACTTACTGATTACTTGATTACAAACAATGCGAGCTGTGGAAGAGCATGTTTTCAACGGAATTACATGTTTTTCAACCCCTGATTCCAAAAATGAAAAAAAAAAAAAAATTAACACTAACTCTCGATAGAAAGAATTGTTTATCTGTATGCAGATTCTAAGAATGACACGTATTAATTATTATTAATCAAAATCGGACGAAGAAGACAGAGGATGGGGGAGGGGGGGGGGGGGGGCTTAACACAAAAAATCTTTTAACTGACAATGAAATGAATGTATCGACATGAAATTGTATATTTAAATTCAAAATCCCAAAAGAACAACTAATAATTATCAAATCGGCCGAATTGAAGCGGAGATCAGAGGATTGGGGCTCGACACAACAACCCTAATAACTGTATCACTAAATTTATCTGTAGGAGTGAGACTTTAGTCAAAATTCGTGTTGGGGAAGTACAATGCAGGTGAATTACCAACAACTATTTTTTTTGTTTCCTATTCTACACTCCCATAAACTTTAAGTGGTTTTAGCAGAAACCTGATAGGGTCAGACATTGAAATTATTTTTCAGGGTTTGGTTCGGGAGGGGGGGGGGGCGGGGGGGGGGAGGGCTGAATCCCCTTCTTCCTGATGAATTCCTTACTTATGAAATGTGACATTTGAAAAATACTCAGTCCGGAGTTTCCCTTAATTTCCTTCAGTTTCTTGTAGGGGTGGGGGAGAGGGTGAAAACGTTACAGGGGGGGTTCACCCCCCTATCTTTCTGTCTTGGTCTATTTTTTTTTTCTTTATTTTCTCTCCTGTCTGTCTCCCTTCCCCCCTCTTTATCACCAAGTCCGCTTTAGTCTCGTTCTCAGGCCGACCAATCAGCTTCCAGAAGCACATCTACCACGACTAGTAGTAGTTCAATGAACAACCGCAAGAGTGCAGACATGTACAGCATCAGATATTCACATTATGGAAAATATATAATTTATCCACTACTTAAAAAAAAACAAAAAAAAAAACATTGTTATACAATATAATTAAAATGATTTTTTAAAATTAATGTATACAAGCAATGAGTAGAATCCCCAGAAATTGCAACCTCGTAGTCAGAAATTTATGTAGAAAGGCAATTTGAAAGTTTTTTTTGTCAACTACATGACTACAAGAATCTTAAGATATCTCAAAATATGGATAAGTATCTTAAACTCGCACCGCAGTCTTGTACTGATTTTCAGGGTATGAAATAATACATTTTTTGATGTTGCATTAAGAAGTAATTGTCTTGCTACGAAACTACGTAGATATTATAATTCCTTTGTGGGGGAGGATTAATGAAATGCTAGGTGGGTTAGTCTCTCAAGAGTCTGAAGGCCCCAATTTTTTAACTTCCCCAGCAATACGAAGTATAGGGGAAGTTATCTAACCTGGGGAAGATATTCTGCCTGTGGGCCTGTGAACACGATAACTCCCGATAAAATGAATGTATCGACATGAAATTTCATATGTGTATCCAGAACCCCATATAGACAACGCCTATATACTGTCAGCCAAATCCCCATATAGACAACGCCTATATACTGTCAGCCAAATCCCCATATTATAGACAACGCCTATATACTGTCAGCTAAATCCCCATGTAGACAACGCCTATATACTGTCAGCCAAATCCCCATATAGACAACGCCTATATACTGTCAGCCAGATCAGCCTAAAGGAAAGAGAGGATCAGAGAAGGGGCTCGATTCAAAAACCATAATAACCGCTGATGTTTATGTGTTGACACAAAATTTAGTATGAGTATTCAGAAGCTTCTACAATACTTTTGTAGAGCCTCTACAATACTTTTGTAGATAAAATAATGTTTGTTATATTGTAAAATTGTATAATAAAATAATAATAAACAAAAAGGTTCATACATTATGATACATTTTTTTAGGATATAAAGAAATATATAAAATACCAAACACGATAAACAGAGACATCATTTTCACAATAAAAGTATCCTAACATTAGCTTCAGATTCAATAATTTTTTCAAGTCTCTTTAATACTGAACCAATATTGAAAACTCTAGTTTTAATTAAATTCAGTAAGTGTCCTATGTTATCAGTTCTTGTTAACTACAGATTTGTAAACCAGAATTATCAATTTAAAAAAAAAAAGTCTCTATCCTCCCCGTACGAATGCTCTTGTTCCTACGTCATAATAACACCTATGAACATTAGATCGAAGTTGGACGCCCCTTAAAAATCCATTAGTTCTTAAAGTTGCCGCGTACAGCGCCACCTCCCGACATGTAACTTTTCAGTCTTGAAAAAATTTAAAATTTTCATTATTACAAAATATGATAGAGAATATTTTTTAGTTGATATTTAAGTGGTTAAAAAAAAATTGATACAAATATTGTGGTGTTTTCATATACAGTATTTATCCACTTTTATAATATGTAGGATCAGGTAGAAGCAATGTTTTGTAAATGTACCTACTCGAATTATCAAATATAAATTTATAACTATTAATTACTTTCGTTATAAAGTAACATTCAGGTCTATCTCTCTTTGAGAAAGCTGTCTCCTTTGTCTGACTGGATTGAAAATCGATAGATATCACTTCAAAAATTTATTGGGGAATTTTCACATGAATTTGAGGTTTTTCGACTACATAAATACAAAAAAAAGTCGGTAAATCACCGGTTAAGTACTTTTCCAGCACAAATTAATCAATTAAGTTTTCGCTCTCCCTCCATCCCCTCAATCCGCTTCTAATCCCCCCTGCTATTCAGTTAATTCCGCTGAAAATTATTTGGTGTCATTTTAACAGGGCTTTGAATTCGCCTATAAAATTTTGTGTCAGTACAGTCGTCGTACATCGATTACAAAGACAGTTATTAGAGTTTTTGTGTTAAACCTCCCCCTAATCACCCCCTTCCTTTAGAACGATTTGGCTGAAAATTAATAGGAGTTGGGGGAATCGTCCAGGAGGTCGGAAAAAAATTAAATTATATTTAAAACTCTGCATCCCTCACTGATTAAATAACTTCCCTTATACTCCGTACAGGGAAGTAAAATGTATATATAACTGCCATATAAATACCACCATATACCATATAAATAACTGCCGTTGTATTGAATATAACATGATATATTTTATGACGATGTTGAAGTCCCTAAAGGAGACACGTATTAATTTTCAGTCAAAGCGGCCGAAGAGTAGAATTTATAAAAAGTATGAAATTTTATTTGATAACAAATAATTTGAGGTGGGGGAATACCTTGCCGGTGAATCATTGAATTGTTTTATTTCAATTAAATGTTCGGAGAAGTTCATTAACGTGTTTCACGTTCAATGTAATATAAGTGTATACAAGAAAAAGGGGTATAAACACGTGAAACTGGAGTTGTACGAGCACATAAGATCCGGGCAGAGTTAGCACATAAATTGTGTTTTACGTGCTTCATCTGGGCTCTATAGAGTTCAACAAGTAGCCCATGGCAGAGCTAGGCTCGACCCTGTACAGGTGGCAAATACATCAATTATGTACCCATCTCTCTGTATTTCTCCTAAATCTCTTTATTTATTCTTCTGGGTTGTGGGTGCCTCTTGGGTTCTATATGCCTTCAATGGTTAGGGGTTGGTAGACCGCAAAATGAATCTTTATAACGAGGGTACACAATCCACCACAAACTACAATAGCCTATTATTTATGAAATTTTGGACAAAGTTGAAGGATGAAGGGTTTCTCACCCTCGAAATTTTTCCTGTTAAAGGTTACTTATCTGGCAATAGTTCTGTCGATAGTTATTGGCGATTTTGGAGTTAAACCCCTCTAATCCCGTGTTCTCTATCCTCTTCGGCCCTAGTAACTGATTATTTCAAATAATACCCATTAATAATATTAGTTGGGGGCCATGGTGGCCGTGCGGGGTAGTGCGTAAGGCTTTGGTCGCATGGTCTCACCTTGGTTTGCGGGTTCGAATCCCGTCCGGGAGTGAGTTTTATTTCTCCCGAGGTCGTAAATTATCTAGATAACAACTTTACATGAGATATGGCTAATATGCATCGTACATAAGGCCAAAAAATAAAAAATAAAAAATAAATATAAAAATTTAAAAAAAATAATATTAGTTATCAATGCAATTCTAAAAAGGAGTACAAAAAGTAATCGGTGAATCAATAGCAAAGTACTTCCCCAGCACGAAATAAGTTTCTACTCTCCCTTTAAAACTAATCAACCATTTTGGCTGAAAATTAATAGTTGACTTACTTAGGGAGTTCTGAATAGTTATTAGGGTTTTATGGTTTGAGCCCCCATCCTCAAAACCTCCCCAACCCTTCGGCAGATTTCTCTGAAAATTAATAGATATTCTCCCTAAGAGATTTTGAGTTAACGTATAAAATTTGGTATCGATATATTACATCGGCAGTTATAGACGTTTTTGTGGGAATTTTCGTGTTCCCAAGCACATACGCACAGACACACATAGATTATATTTTTCATTTTTGGAATCAGTGGATCGGAAAACATGACATTCGGGAAAACTCAACATCGAACTTCTGACCGATTAGATTAAAAATGATGAAGAAAAATAGTTAAAATTGTTGCAGCTATATTGCTGCTGGTACTGACAGCGCATTCTAGTATTTGTGTTGTGAACTGCCAACCACTCTTGATGTGTGACTTATTTGAATTCTCTAAAATATTTGTTGTCCTCCCAACATACGATGTATAGGGGAAGTTGTGATATCGGTCGAAAATTCGATGTTGCACACTTTTCATTTTATTGGAGATATGAGGGGGGGGGGGGGGGGGGGTTCTGATAACAAATTGGCTTTCACAACGAGACCTAACTTCAACGTTAAGGCGTAGCCACACAAAGAGCTCCCCCTTCAAATAACCAATATAAAAAAATAAATAAATAACTTTATCAAATATACAAGGATGACTTTGACAATATTCTTAACGGAAATGTTATTCTAATATAAAGATTTACATAATAATATTAATGCCGGTATTATAATATACCAGCTGTAAAAAATAAATACCATAAAAAAATATCACTTCCTGGGCCTACCTGGGTTTGACGTGGACTGATGCATACAAAATTTATTCAGTTCTTCGATTGAGACGTGGCTTTGACAAATTACCAAAATTTAATTTTTTTTTTTCATCAGGGCGGCTGATTTTTTTTTAATAATTTTTTTTTCTCACTAACCTTTTTATAAGATACGGTAACGATACATCGATTACAAAAATGTATAAAATATATATTATAAATATAAATTTTTGAGAAACTTTTCTGCATATCGCCTTCGTAACGGTGAAAGGTAGAAAGTGACGCGTCAATGGATCACATATAATGTGAAGTTTTACAGTAAAGCAGTCAATCTCAAAATTCTAACAGAAGTATCGTGACTTAATACTAAATTTATTCAATATGTTCTAACATAGGCTATCTGGCGTATTAAAATGTTTATAACATTTTCGTTTGATGTTGGAGGAAGAGCGATAACTTAATTGATTAATTTGTGCTGGGGAAGTACATCGCCGGCGATTTACCGACAACATTTTGTTGTTGTCGTCCATAATGCAGTATCAACTAATTTATTGTAGGTTAGGTTTTATGACTCATGCCCGGGCTTTAACAACGAGGTCATATCGCCTACTACCAGAGCGCTCTATCGTCACTCTGGTGGACATGAGCCCAACTCTACTGTGGGAGTCCTAAATTTTGCCTACCCTAAATTTTTATTCACCTAGGGCAGGGGTCTTTAACGAGTACCTGACATCGTACAGGCTCGGGACCATCGCTTAACGTCCCATCCGAAGGACGGCGTGCTTAAGTTTATTTTACCTCCCAGATAAAATAAACTAAGGGCCTCGGTCGGGTTTCGAACCCACGATCTTGAGCTCAGAAGACAAGCACGCATACCACTGAGCCCTCAGACTAATTTATTGTATGTATGTGTTGTACAGTGGAATACTCCATATTAGATATATCGAAATATGCCTGCTTGGCTCAGCAAGAAAATTAATAGAATTTTGTAGATTTTTACAAAATTATGTTTTTTTTTTCAGACTGCCCTATGATGAGGGCAATGTCGAAAGCCGGCTAGCATTAAATAAAATAATAAAATCTGAAATTACTCCCACAGCAACACGAAGTATAGAGGGGAAGTTATATAATCTGTCAGAAATTCGAGGTTGAGTTGTCCAAATTAGTCCTCCTGATTCCAAAAATGAAAAAAACTTTTTTGTGTCTGTATATGCGAACCCGATAACTCCCGACAGAATGAATCAACACGAAATTTGACATGTATCCAGAACCCTTTAAGGACGACAGTTACTATATTTTCAGTCAAATCGGCCATAAGGAAGGGGGGGATTAGAGGGGAGACTCAACACAAAAACGCTGAAAACTGCAAAATTTCATGTGTAAATTCAAAAACCCGTAAAGATGGCACCTATTACTTCCTGTGAAATCGGCCGAAAGGAAGGGGGAAAAGTGGGACTCGACTCAAATACCCTAATAACTGCCGATGTAATGAATGTATAGACATAAAATTTTGCATGAAGATTCAGAAGCCACTATGTAAGTCAAATATTGAGTTTTAGCTCAAACGGTCGATTGGCTTAGAGAGAAAGCGAAAACGTTATTAATAAACTGTAGGAATATTGAGGGTCAGTCAAAGATGGAAGAAAACACTATTCAAACGCCAACGTTTCGATATATTTTATATCATCATCAGGGCCTACAAACATGGGGGGGGGGGGGGGGGGGGGGGGGGAATCAAGTTAGAATCACAATTAAAACAAAATTAGTGTGTTGATAAACATTATCATTTCCATGATTACCAATGTTTATGTTTAGTAATGCATTCATAGTTAATTAGAATTTGTATTAGTGCATGTTCATGTTTATGGTTAACAATGTATCTATATTTAATTTTAATGTTGATTAATGTATTCATAGTACATAAGTCAGGTTCAATTTTTAACTCGTTACAATGTCTATTTTAACGTTCAGTAATGTTTATCAACACACTAATTTTGTTTTAATTGTGATTCTAATCTTGATTCCCCCCCATGTTTGTAGGCCCTGATGATGATATAAAATATATCGAAACGTTGGCGTTAGAATAGTGTTTTCTTCCATCTTTGACTGACCCTCAATATTCCTACAAATAGAATCTACAGTCGCTAATCAACATCTACGTTATTAATAAATTCGTGTTGGGCAAGTTCATAGCCTTTTCTTTTTTTATTTTGCAACATGGGAAGGAAATGAATAGTTTCCGAAACGTTGGCCAATTTTTGAGTTTTCTTCTGAACAGAACCTCGAGTTTCCTCAACTAAAAAACATAGGTTTACCTAAATTTCAATTTTTCTTATATCCTTATATTTGTGAATCGTTCTTTAACCTAAAAATGGGTGTAACTAATTGTAGGGTCCGGAAGAACAAGAAGATGCTGTGAGGGTGAGGGGTAGTTTTATGGAGAACAGGTAAGGGGTGCACACAAGTACGCAAACTACACAAAGAGAGACCGGGGGAAGGATCGTTCTCAGTCTGAGATAGGACTGTAAATCTAACATGAGTAGAATGCCTGTCTTAGCTTGGCTATTATGCAACCTGCTTCCTTCTTCCTATAGTGCAGGTAAGGACAACTACCAGGAACATAGCTTAGCAAAAGGGAGGACCATGAAAGACATTCCTGTTGGTAGAGAAAGTATGGAAAACAGGGAAGTTGCACCGAACATCGAAGAATAGTCTGTATCGCAAAAAAAAGATGAATCACTAGAAATGTACATCCCCAGTTCGAACTAAGTTTTCACTCTCCCTCTAAAGTCGAAGATCAATAGGTGGTCTCTTACGCAGGCACTTGTCCATCCTCATATATGATTAAGAGGATGGGAAAATTAGTATTTCGGTGAAAACTCAACATCGAATTTCTGACCGATTACATAACTTCCCCTATACCTTCATATAGTTGCAGTATTTAAAAAATAAGCTGAGGATCAGATAAGGGTGGATCGACTAAAATACCCCAATAACTGTCGATGTAATGAATATATCGACACACAATTTAAAAAGGATTCAGAAGACACGATATGTAAGTCAAATATTGCGATTAGACGAACGTAATTGATTAATTCATGCTGGGGAAGTACCATGGCTGTGATTCAGCGACGACTTTTTTAATAACTACTCACAATATCACATGTTTGCACATATCGATACCACATAGAAGGTCAACTGAGTTTTATATGTATCCTAGTTTATATTTATATTTCTATATATAGTTTATGATGTTAATGGCAATTAGGTTGAGTTACAAAGACGATAAATATAACTATTAATCATAAGGTTTTCAATAATGAGCGGATTTAATTTACGACTGGAGAGAAAGGTTTCCATTGAATATACGAGAGCATGAGTAGCTGGTTCAGTTTGAGTAGGCAGATGAGGCCCTCCTCGAACCAGGAGTTAAGAAGACAGTTTCCGCCACCCCAACATTTCGGCGATATCCCAGTGATAGGAGGAGCCCTTACCCCCACTCTAAGTGGAAGGGAGGAGGGTGCTCGAGTGGCCTTTAGTGTTAGTGTCTACAGGTAAGTAAATCCGCTCCTCTTGAACATAGAAGTGATGTCCAACTTACCGAACTGGCTCCGCATCCAGGGGTAGAGGGGGCTGGGAAGGGAGGAGTTGTTGTTGTTGGGATTGTTCTGCTGCTGGACGGGGGGCTGTTGCTGAGGGGGTTGCTGCACCACTTGCTGGGGGGCCTGGTGGTGAGGGGGCGGCGGACCCCCTCCATTACTGTACATCATGGCGTGCTGCGGCTGTTGCTGCTGCTGATGCATATGGTGTCCACCCCCATGGTGATGCATTTCCATATCCGGAGGACTTTCCGGACCGCCAATCCCATTTCCAACTGCAGCTTGAAGTTTGCAACTCGCGTACACGACAGGAGTCTGATGCCCATTCTGACCCCCCAGATGAGCGCCCATCCCCGCCGTCGGCGAATCCGGCCGGTAGTCCATCCCTCCCTGGTAGTAAGCAGCGTTCCGGATGTCCATCCTATCGTAGGGGGGAAACCGGGGGTAGGGCACGCCCTGGGGGGGTTGGCCGGCCACTGGGGGGCCGCCGTAGTGATGGGGGGGTATGCCCTGGCGAGGGTCACAGGCGCTCGGGTCCTCTCCCCCGACGGCTGCATAGTGGTGTTGTTGGTGCGGATGTTCCGCCGGAACTACCCCGCCGTTCCGCAGGTCCGGCATGTACGAGTTGGCAAAGTATGAACTCATGACGTCACGAACTGACCCTGTTCAGAACAACATGACACCTTCCGAGCTTCGCCTTCTTTCACCTCAGCTCCACCCCTGAAACACAAACAGAACACGTTAGATAGCCAGGCAGATCAAATATCTATAAAAACACACGTTACAGTAAAATAAAGAAATAATCTATAGAGAAATACGTGCAGAACAATTTTGATAGCTTAGTAAACGTTTAATACGGACAGTTTTATCACTACAAGCTCTGGATTATAGTGGCTACAGTCTTAGATTGTGTTACGTCTGATTGATAGACAAGACTGACCAGCAACGTAAGGTTTCGTAGAAAACTATAATTTGACAGAAAGATGTTCAAAGATCTATGAAAAAAGCTGAGGAATAACATCATAGATATTCGGATATCTGATTCTTGGCATCGATAGTGACTATCGACTCCAATTGCCAATTAAATGACTTAACGAATCACTTCTGAAATGATCATAATATGACATCAGTATCTCTTTATGAAAAAATGTCCCAACGTGTTGAAGAGACCTGGATAAGTGATTACTTCACACGATCTAACGTAAAAACGTAGTATGGCCCCTCGCAGATTTTATTATTTCATACTTGACAGCTTTCGAGGTTGCCCTCAACTGCCTGATAAAATATTTAAAATACTCTGTAATAAATAAACAATGTTCGAATACATTTCTGCGATCTGTGTAGATATAGTTGAAAGCTATTAAAAATAAATAGAAACAAAGAACTTTGCCAGATATTTTATGCAATCCTCAGGTTACTTAAAATCACCTGGCTGTGACACCCTGTACCCTAGGAGAAGTCCCTGGAACTGTATTCAAATATTTGTAAATGTTATGTTAAAGTAGGACTTCCCTAGGGAACAGGGTGTCACAGTCTTTGGTAACCTGAGGATTGTATAAATATGACAACAAAGCAATCTTAAATAATAACAATTTAGAATTTCACATGTATGTTTTCCCTGTTCCCCAGTACAACAAAAAAACAACTGTTACCTCCACTGTAACCGGTTATTTTCATGACGGAATCGTGAAGAAGAATGAGAACTCATTGGAAATCGCGGATTTCAAATACTACATGACAACGAAAAACTTGCATATATACACGAGCAAGGACGTGAACTGGCCCGATAGACTGGTTCAGCACAAATGAGCTCTGAGTTTGGTATATTGACAACGAAAGGTGTGTATTGTTCACAGACTGTGTTTGTACAAAGCTTTCCTAGGAACCTCAGGAAAAGAACATCTGCCATAGAGGGGCAGTTGTCGGATCCATTCCCTCAATGCCATAGGCTGGGGATGAATTTGTTACATCCCACCCCCGTGTAATTCAAGCTCCATCATAATATACGATGGCATTGATTGAGACGTCATGCCAGTGTGCCATTGTACGTGCTGCTGCCGCTCTGTCACTCCCCTCAGGGGGCATACCCCGGCCATTCTTTGTACGTGAATCAAACCGCTTGTTAATAATATCACATCAGTTGTGCTAACCACACAAATTTAAATTAAACAGCTCAATATAATGCAATTTAAATGCAATATTCAGTGAGTCGCATTGAAACAAATTAGGATGCAACTAAACAATTCAATGAGACACAACAACTCATCTGGTTCAGCTCCCCTTAAGTAATATACAACAAACACATATACAACAAACACATACCGACACATAAAAATTAAATGTACTTCCCCAGCGCTAATTTATAAACCTTTTTTGCTCTCCTTATTGAGTTCTGGATCCTCAACTAACATTTCGTGTCTATACATTCCAATACATTGACAGTTATTTGGGTCGAATACATTCTTGCTGTATGTATCCGTATAGTGAAAAACTAATAACATAAAGGACTAGTTTGACTTTTATGTTGCCTTATTTCAAAGAAAATATGTACATAAAGTGTACAGTTTCGTCAGCACAAAGTTCAAAAGTGACTTATTTAAGTCGAAAACGCTAAACTTTATGTACATGTTTTTGTGGAATTAGGCAATATAAAAGTTAAGCCCCTTCTCCTAACCCCTCCCTAACCTCTGAGCGATTTGGCTGAAAATGAATAGGTAACGTCCTTAAAGGGGTTCTGGAAACTCATATGGAGTTATAGTGTACATAAAACACACACACAGACATGACTATTTTTCTCTCATTTTCCCCTCGAAAAAGTTCTGTGTAAATAAATATCTTTTGATACCTATGTATTTTAATAGTTTGCAAAAACTCACCTCCCATCCGGAAGCATATGCACCTGGATATGACGTAAAAATTAAACAATCACGAAATTCAAAGATTTATCTACAATGTTGAGACTAAGCAAGTCAAAACACATCTTGGGAAGTGGTTCTAAATCAGAACTGACGAGATGTGAGGTAGAGCAAAAGTAAGGAAATCCATTGGGCAGCCAATGGAAAATGGAGAGAAAAACACGTGTATTTAGTTGAGGACACGTGGGAGGATGTGACACGTGTTGGCTCATCAGTAACTATGTCAGAGACTTCCTTCCTAATTGGGTCAACAAAGATGGCGGGCAATTTTCAAAATTTGATGCAAAATAGCCTACTGAGCTCAAGATCGCGGGTTTGAAATCCGGCCGAGACCCTTAGGTTTTATTTCTGCGAGATGAAAAAACCTTGAGCACGCTGTCCTTCGGATGAGACATGAGCGATGGTCCCGAGTCTGTGCGATGTCAGGTACTCGATAGAGACACCTACCCTAGGTAATTAAAATTTAGGGTATGCGAAATTTAAGACTCGTACAGTAGAGTCGGGCTCATGTTCACCAAAGCGACGAAAGAGTTCTCTGGTAGTAGGCGATATGACCTCATAGTTAAAGCCCGGGCGTGAGTCGCAATGACTAACTCTAATAATTTTCAGATAAATTGTCCGAAAAACGAATGTTTATTTTTTTAATATTGTCTATTTCACAAAATATATACAATATATTTCACAATTAGCTGACATCGTACAGGCTCGGGACCATCGCTTAACGTCCCATCCGAAAGACGGCGTACCCTCTCAGATGAAAAAAAATCAAAGGGGGTTTCGAACCCGCGATCTTGTGCTCAGTAAGCAAGCACGCTTACCACAGCTACCGGCGCACTGATTTCCTGTCATTTGGTACTAATCACTGTCACTGTCACTGCTGCTACTAAGGAGGTCTCTAGCCCTCTGACGCTTAAGCCGTCGTTGGGGAAGTATGGCAGAATGGAGGGCACGGACTAGAGGATTATTGTGGGAACTAAACAGAGAAAATAATTTTTTATACTTGGATTTAGCGACTTCAGTGACAAAAGGTACATTAAGGTCAGTGTGAAGAGTTTTGTTGGAGACGTTATAAGGAGCATTGGCTATTTTACGAAGGATTTTGGATTGAAAGAATTGGATGCGCTGGAGATTGGAAGCCTTGGCAGAACCCCAGAGTTCAAATCCGAAAGTTCACATATGTTCGAGTACTGCGTTGTATATAAGTCGTTTTGTTTTCAAAGTTAATTTGAATCTTTTGTCTAGTAGTCTTAGTAAAAGTCTATAACGTCTGTTCATTTCTTGTCTTTTCAGTCTCGTGTGAGGATTCCAAGTTAGTCGTTTGTCGATTATGAGGTTTAGATAGCGGACTTCGTTTTTTAAAGGGATGAGATTTTGGTTAGGGTACACTGGAGTGCAGGTATATTTTCAACGAAGGTATGTAGACGATGTGAACTGATTTCGTGTATTTATATTTACAAGAACAATTGAAACATTTGTGATGATGGGCTCGATAAAGCGATACATTTTGATGAAAAAGGAAATTTATGAGAAAGAAATACACTTTCTCTCTCACATGTATTTTTTTTATTTTCAATTCAATAACAACTGCCAATGTAATAAATGTATCGGAACGAAATTTTTTATAAGGATTGACAAGACTCTCGACTTGTCAATGGTTTTCCCAATGGTCAAAGAGGAAAAGAGTAGCGGGAGTGTGAAAACTTAGTTCATTTGAAATAATTCGAGCTGGGGATCCACCGACCACTTTTATTGGTTGCTTTCTCCCAAAAAGGACCCTTATGTAAGAGGGGCAATAAAACATTTAGGGGTTCTTTCCTCCAGGAAGGTGAGAAGAGAAAGTAGAGCACAGGGTGGAACACACCCCCTTGGACAATGGGGCCCCCCCACTGGACCTGTCACAATATTGTGTTGCGTCACGGTATGCCCTGTTTACAGCCGAAGGAGGGGGACACCAAGTGAAAACATTACCTTGACTAGAGGCAGTTTAGTACCAAATTGTCTACAACACGGCGCAACATCCCGCTGGACTCTGGTGACATCTTCTTGGACTCGGTGACATACTGCTAGACTCAGCTCCGCTTCTTGTGCCCCCGGGTATGCAAAGTTTCAATATAAAATTTCGCTATTAAGTAAAAAAAATTAACAAAAAAAATCAGAGCTATTCCAAAACGCAAAAAATTCAGGACTTTGAACTTGCGAAGTAACCACGTTTGTTTCGGAGTCTGCATATTCGGAGTAACTAATTTCCCAACTCTTTTCTTAGCGTTAGAGCACCATTTTCGGCACGGCAAAAAAAAAAAAAATTTAAAGTGAACGTTTTTCAAATAGATTGTATGAACCCCTGTCATACAACGCGCAGAAACTGGATCATTCAGAGCTGATTTGGACAGAAGCCAAATCATGGTCTCAAATCATGGAAAAAGTATGGATGGCGTTTGTCTTTTTTATTTTCAACAAAAAATATCCGATATATATTTATTTGAAATAATTTATTAGTTTTTATCTGTAAAAAAATGGCATTAACAGTTTTATTTTTTTATCTAATTCCACATAAAAAGGATTGGGATGGGAATTCGGTTTTTTTTCAAATTTAACACAAATATTGTCCAATTCAACAAAAATATACATACAGTGCACTGGTTTCGGTTTCCGCCATCGTCAACACAAAGTTCAAAAATCACTGTAATCTATATGATAAACAGTTATAAGAAACACAAAATGTTATTAGTGTAACTAAACCACCATTAATTTACAGCCAAATTGGCCAAAGAGAAGGGGGAGATTAAGGAGGAGGTTTAACAAGAAATCTCTAACAACGGCCATTGTAATGAATGTATTGACAGCATCTATAATCGATCGAAAGGTTCAAAAGAGAGTGGCTCGTCTCAAAAACCCTAATAGAGGGCGCCGGTAGCTCAGTGGTATGCGTGCTTGACTTCTGAGCTCAAGAACTTGGGTTCGTAACCCGACCGAGGCCCTTAGTTTATTTTATCTGGGAGGTAAAAAAAACTTGAGCACGCCGTCCTACGGAAGGGACGTTAAGCGATGATTCCGAGCCTATACGATGTCAGGTACTCGTTTAAGACCCCTACCCTAGGTGAATAAAAAATTTAGGGTAGGCAAAATTTAGGACTCCCACAGTCGGGCTCATGTCCACCAGAGCGACGAAAGAGCGCTCTGGTAGTAGGCGATATGTTAAAGCCTCGTAGTTAAAGCCCGGGCATGAGTCATAAAACCTAACCTATAATCGATCGAAAGGAAGGGACGAAAGAGTTGGGTCGACTACCCTAAAAACCCTAATAACGACCGATGTAATATATGAAGAGGTAATTTACTTCTAAATATACGAAGTATAGAGGAAGTTATGTAATTGATCAGAAATTCGAAGTTGAGTTTACACCGAAAGTTCATCTCTTAAATTCATAAATAAAAAACAAAAAAACCCTATATATATGTGAGACTGTGAACACGATACCGTTAAAATAAATCTATTACATTCATATCCATATAAAATTTAATATAAAATGTGCATTCAGAACGCCACAAGGACACAAGGGGTGGGACAGAAGAGGGGAGGGTTAACAATTCAAAATCCTAATGACCACCGATGTAATGAATGTGTGTTTGAGGGAGAGCAGAGACTTAGTTGAATAATAAGTGGAGATATAGAGAATCGGGGATTCACCGACTCCATTAATATTATTGTCTTCTTTTACTATAAGCTGATAAATGATTGTATTATTTACCTTTTTATTTACGACAAGAAAAATTGAAACATTTGTGATGATGGGGGCTCACGGAAACAAGCGATAAATTTAGATGAAAAAAAAAAAAGGAAAAAATAAAGAAAGAAAAACGGAGAAGGAAATACACTTCGTCTGTCGCAGAGTTTAGAGAACTGGGCAGGGGAGGGGGCGGGAAAATACATCATAATTTGGGCGGGAGGGCTGTGAAAGGGACAGAGCACTCTCTGAATAAATACACCATAAATTCATCAGAGCCTGGAGGGGGGGACAACAGTCCAGTGGACGTTGTTTTGTTTTCAGAGAAATGCAGTACTCTTAGTCAACCCTGCAACAATGTCATCCAACCTATGTATGGCAAATGATTCTGTTTTGGCAAAAATATTCGTTAATATTAAATTTTGTATCTATTTGTTTTTTTACTTATAGTGCTTGTGACTCATGCCCGAGCTTAATCTAGGAGGTCGTATCGTCTACAACCAGAGTGTTCTTAGGTCGATCTGGTGGACTCTACTGTGGGTGTTCTAAATTTTGCATACACACGTTTATTCCGGAGGACCATTGCTTAACGTCCAATCAGAAGGACCTATGGGTCACTGCCAGGTTTTGAACCCGCGATCTTCAGCTCAGCTTTTTACATATATACATTTTTGAAAAATTTATACATATATATACGATACTTACTATATTTCACCCTTTCCGCCACCTGTTTTTCATCCCACTACATGTAATAACTTCCCCTGAAACACTTATCGATGCGTATCGATATGGAAAATCGACCGTTTGGACTAAAATTCAATATTTGATTTACATAGTCACTTCTGAATCCTCATACTAAATTTTATGTCGATATACTGATTACATCGGCAGTTATTTTTCAGTTGAGCCTCTCTCTGAGCCCCCTCCCCTTCGACTGATTCTGCTGAAAATTAATAGATATCGTTCTTATAGAGCTTTGAATTTATATATGAAATTTCGTTTCAATACATTCATAACAACGGCAATTATTATAGTTTTGTGTTGTCTTCCCCTTAATCCCCCCATACTTTATTATCAATAGATATCGCCATTAGATGGTTCTGGATACACATAAAAAATGTCTTGACGATACATTCATTCTATCGGAAGTAATCAAGTTCACAGACACACACCCATTTTTATTTTTATTTATGGAATCAGGAGGTCGGAAAACTTGAAATTCCGTTGACAATTTCGCATCGAATTTCTAAGATAAAGTTAATGTTATATTAATATTTTTCAAATGCTTAAAGATTTTACACATATCTCTGGATGGTTAATAGTGAATTTAACATATTTTTAACAGTGAAATGTAAATTAGAGAATTATTTACAAAAATATACAAAAAATGAAGTTTTTCTTGTTTCTGTTAAGGGCGGTACCTACCGGAGAAGTCCCGAACTATAACGACCCAACCTGCGCCCTCTCTCTTCTAACACGCCAAGTAAGTTTTCACATTTTTTTCATTAATTAGTATTCGTTTTATTATTAAACAATTAATTTAGCATAATGGAGAAATAACAACTTATTTGAAAATTATTTATAAAGTATTTTGAATATTTATTTCTGTTGTAATTTTTGAAAAATGTCCTCCTAAAAACAGATTATTGAAAATCATTCGTTTTTTTTTTAAATTTTTTTTTTAGAATATACCGGAGTACTCGTGTATGTTGCATTTAACAAAACTTAACCTTGAGCACGCTGTCCTTCGGATGTAAAGATCCCTAACGTACTAACGCGCACCAGAAAAAAAAACCAATATACTAACATTGATTTACTAGAAAAGATAGTTCCAATATAATTCGGTCAAAAGATAACCCTGGGTTAGCTTAAATATACAGGTACAGATCAGGGCCAAATAATCATTAATATCTGTTGAGCATGTGTTGAAATGACGATAAAATGAAGATATTGAAACGAAATTTTGTTATATAGCTCATAAAGCTCATAAAGACTCATTTTAGTCTAATCGACCAAGAGGAGGTGGGGAGTTAATTTTAAATCTTAATTTCTTGTATAGAACTATATTTCTTGTAGTGCGACCATTTCACGTTGAGAGCTGCATTTCCTGTTTGTAGCTGGAATTAAGACAAACATCAAAATGTTTGTTAAAAGGTTTTACAGTTGAACAAAATTAAGATTGAAGTGAGTAACATCTTGGTGAACCAACCTAGTCTGTATTCAAATTAAAATTAAAATTCATGTTGTGGATTTCACACCATCCAGGATGTAAAATAACATTTTTACATAGGTTGGAGGGGGGCCCTCTGAAGGCTTTGAATGATGTTTGTTTTCTACATGAATATTCAGAGGGAGCGGCGCTGATTAATTTAATTTTGAATTCAAAGATATTCCAGGAGCGAAGGAAGGGGTGTGTTCCAGTATTGTTAAAGTGTGCATGTTAATGGGAGAGCTGCTCTGCAATATCGTTGTCAGGATCCGTAATAATAAAGATATGGAGATGATGAAACGACCATGAGATCCTCCAAATTTCATATCGTTCCAACACTTTCTTTCAAAGTATGAGCTGCTAAAAAGAAAATTTACATGTATTATTTAAGGTGATGTCCCCAATCCAGTAAAATTCGAATTTTTCTATTCTTCTAATATTTTTGGGGGTTCGTTCATCAAAAAGGAGATTAAAAAGTAGTCGGCGAAGTTCAAGTGCTTGGCCTCTCTCTTTAGTTGATTTGTCTGAAAATCAATAGGTTCTAGATACAGATAAAATTTCGTGTCGATGCATTCATTCTATCGGGAGTTATCATGGTCACAGACACGCACAAATACACATACATAGGACACATATTTTGAAATGTAAGTTTTTAATACATATTATCTAAGTTAGTATTGAAGTTATGGAATTATGGGATGTATTTTTAAAAAAGCCCCTTAGAGACCTTTTCAAATAAAAAAAAAATACAGTTATCATTCTAAGATTAAAGTTTCAAAAAATTATTTTTCATTGGTACCTCTAGTCTAAATTAGTTTCTGAATTCAAAAAAATTCATCACGCCCTTTCCTCTGCTAGAAAATAAATAAAATAATAATAAACGGATATCAGTGGTAAAAAGAAAGTAAATAAAATTTATTGTATAAATAAAAGATAATTTGTTCATATGTACTATAAAAAAAAATAATAACAATATGTTGGAGAAAAATAGAAATAGTTCTCTAAAGAAAAAATGAAATATTAAAATATCAATTGTCAGCTGCTGGTTCTGTTAATTGTATAGTTATGGATAAATAAAAAAAAAAAAGTATCTTTGGGGTAAGTTAATTTGGATATTCAATATAGAAAAACCTAACGGCAGAGAAAGAAACTAAAAATAAAACTACCTTCAATCCCGCTGTATGCTAGCCAGCAACACAATACTGTTTGGCAAGTTGCCTACTTGGAGGCATTTAAAAAACAAAAGAAACAAATAAACATTTATCACGTTTAGGTCTACCAGGTTAATTTGAGGGTATAAATATTGTATATAGCTCTCATAATAATAAATAAAGCATATTAATATGTCATAAATTTTGTTCGTTTCATCCATTAAATTAGTAATTATGAAATTATGTAATTAAGAATACAAAAAATAAGAAGTTTCTCAGGCATTGCAGGGGAGTGGGAGCCCCGGGTTCGGTTTCCGAAACAACCGATAATAATTAATATAATTTTGAAAAACCTGGGGAAAATATATTTAAAAAACATTTTTTTTTAGGAAGCTTCTTTGTCATTGTATTGATTGTAATAATTATAATCGAAATTTAATCATGAATTAGTGACATTTTTTTAGATAATTGTATATTTTTTCAGAACAAACAAAATGAATAATTGATTATTGATTTGATAATGATTATTATTCTAAGCCATCAAACTTACAATTTTTAGTTTTTAGAGTATACTTTTTGCTGCATTCTAGCGGGGAACACACGAACTATTCAATACAAGATTGGGTACATAACAAATTCATGTATTAAGAAATTAATATGAGTAAAATTTCTCTATTTTTTATGTAACTAATGTATTTATTCCAAACTAAATACATTTTTCAGATCGAAATTTTTCCATTAATTAATATAAAACGAAAAAAATTTAAAATCAATGGTATTAAAAAACAAAAAACAATTGATTTAGAGCGCATTCTAGCGGATTCCGTTTCAACTACATAATATAATACATAGTTCTATCTTTAATTTTCAGCAATTTTCAGAGTGCAGTGCAGAGTAGATGTCGTTAGTTATTACGTACATGTTAGATATTAAAATTTTTTATTATTATTATTATTTTTTTATTGTTAGTCAGTCAACGTTGTAATTACAGGAGGATTCGTACCAAATCAGAGGCATCTCTGTCATCTTTACAGAAAAATGTTACATATTAAAGTGTTTTATTTCATTAATTTAAATAATGAAGACAAAGGAAAGTTATTATTATTATCTCACTGGTTAATTTGTTCAACTGAATACTGTGTCGCTAATTATTGTTGTTAATATGCGCTGTGCAACGACCTGCATTCCAGCTATTTGTGTCTGCATTATAAGCCCTTAACAGTTTAATAGCTCTTGGCTTATAATCTATCTTATTTCTCCTTTCTTTCCTCCCGCAGGGCCATCAAAGCCCTCGATATCCAGTTATAACAGAAATTTCATTTTTACTAATCACCAAAATTTAAAATGTTACAGAAAAACTAAATAATAAACGCTAATATCAATAATCATGATTTTTTTTTTAGAGTTAAATCACATCTTCAACAAAAATTGTTAAGATTCTGAGCAGCTTCACTTATTGTCATTGAGACCTAAACACAACTAAACAATAAACAAAAAAGATGTAAAAAAGTTATTTACTGAACGGTGTATGAGTAGTAATATTTTGTACATAGAGCTTTGGTCGCATAGTCCCACCACGGTTGCGAGTTCGAATTCCGTTTTTTTTTCATAAATGGAACTCCCTTTTGGGTGTTGTGCAAATAACCAATAACATTGTTAGAGAGGCATGGATAATATGCATCGTACATGAGGCCAATGAAAAAAAATATTGTTTTGAAATATATTTTTCTGCTTATGCAACTATAGCCAATCATGAAAATACAAAAATATCATGATTTTGAATCTTTTGAAATATTTTAATTTTTAGTTATAACTTGTAGTGAATGTGTTGGCGTCAGCAGAATTTTTTTTTTTTTTCACTGTCGAGCGTAATTTAGAGAGTGATTGTCATATACCTAATAACGCTGTATATAAGTGGTTGGTACAAGAAAGTCTTTTTATGACCACAACACTTATATTTTATTTTTTATAATTATAAATATAATATTATAAAATTTTATTTTAAATAATTTTAAATATAATAAATTAAATATTACTTTGATATATTTCTTACAGATATGTATTGTACATTTACCGATTTTTCGATAGAACTAACCGTTTTCGCCTAAATCAAGCACACATCTCAAAGAGTAGGGTTTAAATATGTAATTTAAGGGTGGTTTTCGGCATTTATCTTCTAAAACAGACAGCCTCCGAAAAATTGTATTTCATATAAAGTATGCCATCACGTTTTCTCTACTACTTGTTTTTATTTGGAAAGATTTCCGATTAGACCCCAAGTATAAGTGTATTATTTACCCGACGTAAAGAATTGTAGTCTAATTTTGGCCAAAATCTAATCAGATCTAAGTTAGCACAATTCAAATTTCAAGTTCTTTGCTAATACAGTTTTTGATTTAGAACGCTCACTAAGTTCATATCCCACACACACAGACAGACATTATGAGAATCAAAACGTGTTCGGGCAAAATTTGAAGGTGAATTCTCATTGAAAACTCGATCTCGGAATTTCTACATGTCCTAAATCTATAAGAAAATGATATATACTATAATATAATATTGTTCATCAGACTCTGCTTTGGGAAAATTTGTATTTTATCTGGATCCGTTCGATTTATGGTAATTGATTTTAATTGTTCATTGATTGTAACTTTATTAACTCCAATATATCTCTTTTGTTTTCCTAACTTTGAATAAGGCCCAAGTCCCCCCCCCCCCCCCCTCCCCAGTGGTGGACAAATGCCCTTGTTCAAATATTTGCCAATATCGAGAATCAAATATGAAAAGCGAGTTTTTTTCTTTAAAAAAAAAAAGGAAAATAAATGAAAAAATGGTGGAGTCTAGTGGGTTATTGTGATGGGTGGTTGGAGGGTTCAATTTATTGTCATTTAATTAAAAGAATACTTTCAGCACACAAACAGAACGAGAGAGGGAGTTGGGGGTGGTCCGGGGGTGGAGACATTATTCATAAAATCAATAGGGCCCCGTCAGAACCTCCACCCTGCCGCCTCCAGGGCATGCCATAGCGTCCCACATCTCTTATATACAGGGTCACCAGGGATATATATACTATCCTATATATTTTTCTCAGAAAAAATATATAATTTAATTTTCAAAAAAACCAAGCTACCAAACATCAGCATCATTCAGCCAAATCGTCCAAAAAGAAGGAAGGGGTAGAATAGACAAAGAGGGCTCAAAAAAAAAAAAAAACAATTTTACCGTAATGACATATTGACACGAAATTGTATACATGCATTCAGAATCCCATATGGACAACACACGTCGATTTCCAACGAAATCAATCAACGGGTCAACTCCAATGATTTTCATATTTCATGATTCGTCAGATATAGAAAATCGAGTACGATTCAATAAAATATTTCATAGTCTATAATTAATATGATAAGGCATTTTGTTATATTTGTAATAGTTTCAGAGCATATAGTAGAAAAACACAAAATAGTCGAGACTCTGAGTTGCATGTTCAAGCTGCATTTCCTCCAAAATGATTACTTTTTCCATGAAAATGAATGTAATATTTTTTGTAGACAATTTTATGCTTATAAATTACGATGGAAACATGTTTTTCCGTAAGACTAATATGTAGTGAGATATTTAAGAAAAACTTTTAAAAAAAATAATTTGACGATATCAAAAAACGCATTTATCACTTATTGGGAGCATTATGTACAACTTTTTAGGCACGTGCTCTCTACCCCCCCCCCCCCCCCCCCCTTCAATTTTGTTAATTAATAATAAATTGAGAAAATCATAAAGTCAAGAAATATAACTAATAAAACCTATGAACAAACTACATTACATGTTGTGTACTTAATTAAGTTGTCGGTGAATTAGCTTGAATTATTTCTAATAAATTAAGTTTCCGCTCTCCCTTTCCCTTTGTCCGATTCAAACTTCCTATCCGATAAAGCCAATAATAATAATATTATTTTGAAATTTCATTAATAATTTGTCGTTTTGAGCACCCCGCTGACTGGTATATCAGGACTGATGATAGTTGAATATTGCCGCCACTCCTCAGTCGAGGTAGTTCATCGTTTCCCCAATAGATATCAGCAGGAGGGTCCCCTCTTGGCAGCCAATCACTCAGCTTGTCTCCCCTCTGTAATGGTTACCTAAATCAGTATGGCCGCTCCTCACCCCGCCCCAACTCCCCACTCCATCTTTCTCCATCTCCATATTTCAAATGAATTCCTCCCGTTTTTAAACCCCTCTCTATTCCATATAAATTAACTATGTAGGTCTCTAGGTTAAACTGTCCTATCTCAATATCTCATCTTGTTTTATCTAGACAACTTTTACTTTCAAATTCCATACTGAAATAAATTTACTGAAACAAATAAATAATAACACACACACACACACGAACCTACACCATTTACAATATTTGAGTCATTATACGTTTTACTTCCCCAACTACAAAGTATAAAAAAAGTATATAATCGGCCAGAACAAGTATTCATGTTATCCGACCTCTTCAACACAAAATTTAGTATGAGAAATTTGAAGTGCTCAAGTCAACTATTGTTTTTTAGCCGAAACGTTCAATTGATTTTACGGCAGAAAGAAAAAAATTTAGTTAATTAATTCACCAACGAGCTTTTTTTCCTTAATCAAAGTTAAGGTTAGGTTTTATAACTAACTCATGCTCGGGCTTTAACGCCTACTACCAGAGCGCTCTTTCGTCACTCTGGTGGAAATGAGCCTGACTCTACTCTGGGAGTCTTAAATTTTGTCTACCCTAAATTTTTAAGTTATTCACCTAGGGCAGGGGTTATTAACGAGTACCTGACATCGTACAGGCTCGGGACCATCGCTTAATGTCCCGAAGGACGGCGTGCTTAAGTTTATTTTACCTCCCAGATAAAATGAACTAAGGGCCTCGGTCGGGTTTTGAACCCACGTTCTTGAGCTCAGAAGGCAAGCACGCATACCACTGAGTTACCGGCGCCCTCTAATCCAAGTTAATTTTGAATCTAAATTGAAAGTGTCTTGAGTTAAATAAATTGCGGGCTCTATCACCAGTTAAATATTCATAAAATATGTGTTCGTTTTAAATCTCAATACTAGATCTCATTTTTTAGGATAATTATAGTGAAAAAACGAATTTTGTACAGGTTCATGGTCGTGTACTTTCTAAGTGAATAAAGTAAAACATTTTTGTCAACAATCCATACGTTCCAAAAGTTGTCAATTAGACTCAGAGTAATTTTGTTTTTTGAATGGCACTATTTAAAAAAAATATTTTGAAGACATTTCTTTTTGTTTTATCGGCCGTTTACTAATCATTATCCCCTTTATCCTGAATATAATGTTTTGTTTTACTTCTTCTAGTAGGTATAGCAGAAGTTATGTAATCGGTCCAAAAATCGATGAGGAGTTTTTAACAGAATTTCATGTTATCCTACCTCCTGATTCCGAAAATGAAATAAAAAATATTTTGTATACATACCTACTGTCTGTATGTGTGTCTGTGAACAAGATAACTGCCAACAGAATGAATGTATCAACACGAAATTTTATGTGTCTCCAGAACCCACTAAGGACAACAAGTATTGATTTCCAACCAAATCGGCTAAAGAGGGGGAGGAGATTAGGGGGGAGACTAAACACAAAAATATAACAATTGCCGTTGTAATGACAATACATTCATTACAACGGCAATTATTAAAGTTTTTGTGTTTCACATGAAACATCATATCGCACCCCCGCTTCAGAAGTGACACAAATCAAAAATCATGAATGCCTGTAAAATTACACGGAAAAATTACTGTAATTTGAAATAACTATTTTGAAGAAATGAGGGCTCGTACGTTTTTCTTTCTAGTTTCTAATCTATTGGAACCCGAGAAGTGTCGTTTTTTCTGAATAAAGAGATCATTTTTGTTATCTAATTTGCGACATAAACCGAAAATTGACGAATTTTGAGTTATGTCACTTCTGAAGCGGGGGTATATTGAAAGCTTTATAAGAACGACACCTATTAATTTTCAGCAAAATCAGCAGAAGGGAATGGGATCAGAGGAGGGCTCAACTCAAAAATCCTGCCGAAAACTGCCGAAGTAATGCATACATCGAAGTGAAATTTTATATTTAAATTCAAAACCTTGTAAGGAGGATAGCACCTATATCAGTTACCGCGAAATCGGTCGAAAGGAAGAGATTCTGAGAAAACACACTGCTGATGATGCACCGACGGCTCTTTCATCATTGTAAACATGGAGTGCAATTCCGGTAAAATTTCTGACCGATCACATAACATCCCCTAAATACGTAATTGTAATGAATATATATATTTTAATATATATTAGATATTCTAAAAGATTGGTAACATGCGATAACATGTGCTAAGTATACAATGTACAAATACTAGATAAACAACTAGTCATTAGTGTAGAAAATTGTAAGAATAGAGAAATTAACATGGTAATAAATGAGGTGGCTAACACAATAGAAACAGAGACCAATTAGATGGCAAATTAGGGAAGAAGAAGAATAGGGAAAAGAGGAAGATGAAGACGGAGGGAGGGCGGGCCGCCGCGCCGAAGAACAGGGTATGGAGGCTCTGGAGAATTTATATCTTGCCTCTTTTATTTATCTAAATCATCCAACCATAATAGGCTTCATTACTATCTTACTGAAGACACACTAAATCTTCCACCTCTTCCGCTAATAACCTGCTTCATTTCCTGTGGTTTTTTGTATATTTTTTTAAAGAATTTTTTCTTCTAAAATTTCACATATTTTTCACAATTGTAAGAAATAATAATAATAATAATTGAAAAAAAAAAATTAAAATAATTTAAAAATATTTACACATTTTTAATTTTTTGATTAATTTTTTTGGGTCAGGCAGTGTACTTGACCATAAGGAATTAATCGATTTTGACTTACATACTTCTCAATCCTCTTACATAACGTTGTGAGCGTTTTTAGAGTAAGTATAGTCAATACATTATTACATCGGCAGTTATTACATTTTTGTGTTAAGGCCTCTCGCTCTAAGCTCCTTTTCCATTAGGCCGATTTGGCTACAAATCTATAAGTACGAATGGGAACTAGTTTGCTAGTGATTCATTACAATTTTTTTTTATTTATGTACTAAATTTTGCGTTTCACTTTTTTGCAACTCATAATCATAATGCCGGAACAAACTGACGAAATTTATTTTTTCAAGGTAATAAAAAATAATAATAAATAAAAATGTACTCTCACAAATGTTATTATTGTATACTAGCCGGCTTTTAGTAGTTGCCCTACAAAAAGAAAAAAAAATCATTTAGCAAAAAGCTACACAAACAATTCTACCAGCCAAACCAAGGGTATAGAAACATTGGTTGGCTACATGCGCTAGATTCTCAGGCACTCCGTACTGCCAATTTTGAATTGTTTATTTTTTAATCGTTTTTGAGCTTTATATTTATGTTCTTTTGAATGTTTGTCAATTTTTGAATCTTTATATATCACTAGCAGTAATACCCGGTGTTGCCCGGGGAACTTTGACTTTTCTCCCAATATCTCCTATAAGGCTATTCAGTTCTTCGACAGTACATTCATAATGTTATAATTTTCAATTATTCATACGGAATAAGGCTTATAGTCCTTCAACTGTAGTAACGCTAGCTTTGGAGCTAAAACGAATTTATTCAAAAAGATTTCTCATTAATCGTTGCAATGGTTTTCGAGTTACAAAGATTGCGTGAGTGGATGCTGGGATGGTATTAAAAAATAGACCTTAACCTTCCGGTAGATAGAACTTATCTATTCAAAAAGATTCCTCATTAATCATTGCAGTGGTTTTTGAGTTACAAAGATTGCGTGGGTGGATGCTGGGATGGACCAGATATTGAGGTACTAATACGCCTATAACCTTCCACAGACGATGACGAACAAATTAAAAAAAAAAATTAATCAAATCCATCAAGCCGTTCGTGAGTTATAGTTATACAGTATATATAGTTATACAACGCACAGACATTTTCAGCTTTATATATATGATTAATCAAAAAATAACTAACATAATATTTATTGATTGAATTATTTGTTTATTTATATTTATTAATTTTAGCGCATGTAGCCAATGTTTGTATATGTTTGTTTTGGCTTGTTTTTGTTTACAAAATGATATATTTTTTTTTTTTATACTGCCTGATGATGAGGGGAAAATGTAGCACTTCCATAGTAGATTCAGGATCATATACAGTAGAGCGATGAAAAGTATAGTATATAAAGCCCCGGCATGAGTTACAAGAACAAACAAACAAACAAGGAAGATGAAACATATACTATTATGTACATAGGAAATTGCATGATGAGCATTATATGAACAGAGCTTTTTCACAAGAATGATGAATATCACATCATTATGAAGACCTCGCTGACACAATTAGGTTAATACCGTATGGATGAGTGGTAAGCGAATTTCCAGAGTGCTAAGTCCAAAGTCGGTCCTATTTGTCAACTTTGGAAAGAGGCTTTTAAAACCCCTACTTCGAGTTCTATCTAGTTCCGGCTTTCGAGGTTGCCCATCATCAGGCAGTCTGGTAAAACAATATACAACACATAATTTAAATTTTTTGAAAATGATTAATACGTTAAAATTTTCTTGTAAATAGAATATAAAATAAATAAAATTATTGAAAAAAATTAACAATCTAAAATTTCATGGATGGGGCGGGCAGGCATTTGAGTGTTGTGACTCAGATGGGGAACAAGAATAACACATCTGTCCCGATGAAATTTTAAATTGTTAATTGTTTTGAATAATTTTATAAATTTTTTATTTGTCGAAGAATTTTATCTAATTTAGTAAGCCACTTTTTAAAATTGTTAATTATGGTTTTTACATTGCTTGATCACATTGCCTGACGGTGAAGTTAACTTCGAAAGCCAGCTACCATAAAACAATAAACTCTGAGAGAGATCAGACTACTTTTTCATTTTGCAACCTCTGAAATAATCACTACGTCAGCCATGTTCACATTTAAAAATGACTATTTTAGAGCAGACACAAAAGGTAAAAACAAAATAATTTTTTTTTTACTTGATTTTCCAAAATTATAAATTCTCAAAATGACAAATATCGTTTTTCCAAAAGGGATGCACTATTTATAACAGGATATCAGAACTTTTCCAAACATTAAACACGTAAGTCAGTTGGCGAGGTGATGTGTTACCAGAAAAACACGCGGAACAACGTGAAAAACCTCTCCTCTCCCATGTTCTCATCCATAAATCAGTGTTAATATTATTATCAGTGAAGGCGGGGGGGAGCGGGAACTACGGCCCTTCTGATAACACATTCCCGCCAAAACCGCCTCCCACCACTCCCTCCTAAATCTGCTGTCTCTTTACGTGTGGATAGATAATTTTTTGGCACTTCATATCCTCTCATGCGGACTTGTCCTGATAAAAGTGACATCAAAAGCACACACACCCGGGTATTCTATCCTTTTATCGTGCAAATAATATGAGAGGAAAAATTGTGAAAATTCGAAGTTAATGGTAAAATTCCTAAAAACTGCATTTTATAAGTATGCATTATTTCTTACAACTAAGCTCAGTCTTTTGTGAAGACGTATTTTATTTATAAATTCAAAACCTTTGACAGTGGCATTGTAAAAATGAGAATTTTTTTTTTTTTAACCTTCCGCAAAATGGATGTTAATCTAAATAAAAATAAGTCGTCGGTGAATCACCGGCAATGTACCTTCCCAGCACGAATTGATCAATTAAGTTTTCTTTCTCCCTCTAAAACCATTCTACCGTTTGGGCCAAAAAATCAATAATTGTCTAACATGCTTCTGAATCAACAAATTAAATTCCGAAAAATATGAAATTCTACTGAAAAATGAACAAGGAATTTCTGACTGATTTCATAACTTCCCCTATACTTCGTACGGTTGAAGAAGTAAAAAGGTAAATGGCGATTTCATAAAGGTAATACAAATATATGGTGAATCTATATTCTATTCGCCACGCCACGTTTTGTACATCTGGTTTTCCCATTTCCACATCATAAAATGTGAACTGTGTGTTTCTTTATCATAGGTTTATGGAGAGGGGCGACTTGGAAAATACTACGTAATATGCATTAAAATAAAATACAAATTGTAATTGTTTGTGACTCATGCGCGGCCTAGTCATATCGCCTACTACCAGAGTG
Organism: Aradus depressus; assembly: GCA_963662175.1. Taxonomy (NCBI): domain Eukaryota; kingdom Metazoa; phylum Arthropoda; class Insecta; order Hemiptera; family Aradidae; genus Aradus; species Aradus depressus. Next base: position 34,037,833 of record OY759223.1, read on the forward strand.
TTCTTTCGTCACTCTGATGGACATGAGCCTGACTCTACGGCTTTAGGGAGTCCTAAATTTTACCTAGTCAAGTTAGTAGTAATCTTTAACGAGTATCTGACCAGCATAGGCTTGGAACAAGCGCTTAATGTCCTATCTGAAGGATCTCGCAGACAAAAAAACTGTCTCCGCCCAGTTTTCGAACACGCTATCTAGAGCTCAGTACGCAAGCACCGCTACCTCTGAGCTACAGGCTATTTCTGAGCTACGGGCTACCTCTGAGCTACAGACTACCTCAGTGACACTTTGTGTCAGAGGGTTAAAAAAAAAATAAAATAAAGCCCATTAAAAAAGCCTAACCTTGTCAAATACAGTAGAACCTCGATTATCCGAACTCACAGAGCCCTCTCAATGCCTTGAGAGGCAAGAGGAAGCACAAGTGATTCAGTTATTTCAACACAAAAAAATAAGGAATTTGGCTTTGACAAAAAAAAATGTAAATGGTAAAGCAGAAGAAGATTGGTGATTTTTTCAAACCCACGTAAACAAAATGTGTTATGTACAATGTATATTATGTCATAATGTGTTCTTTTATACATTGTATCTATGTACATACTGTATGTACATAGTACATACTTGTAATTTTTATTGTAAAAATATACCTTTAAAGTAACATTGGATACTTAATTGACTTGTTTCCTATTTTTTAATATTTTTTTTCGATTTTTTTGAAATTCAACTTCGATTGCGAACTTTCGATTATCCAAACTAATTGGCACCAGAGGTGGTTCGGATAATCGAGGTTCTACTGTATTAATTAATTCACTATTATAATTAATCGGACGATCTAAGTACCAGTTCATAAAATTTACACTAAAATAAAGAAAGAAAAAAAAAATCGTACACTAAACTTCCCTTTTTCTTTTTCGAAAGTTCCAAAATGATAAAGATCACTTTAAATTAAAATAAGACAGTTTTAACACCTCATTTTTCAACGAAACGCACACTTTTAAGAGGAGATGTAGACCGCCCTGAACCAAATTTCACATATATACGAATTATAAAGTGTGAAATCAGTGATAAATTGGATAGGGAGTATAAATTTTATGTGAGTTTATAAATCTTATGAAAAGACATTATTTATGAAGAAAAAAAAAATTAGAAAAATACAAATGTACGCTAAATATAGTTTCCCCCTTTATAATTAATGTAAGCAGTGGTCCACAAATGACAGCACAAAATTATACACAACATTTTTTAATAATATAAATTACAAATTAAAGTAATAACTGTGTGTAATAATAATTTTTTCTTTCCCACAGATTAGATGACGTAGTAATGAAATAATTCAAAGTTGGGTGGTTCTCGAGCCTCTGATTCGAAAAATCTGTGAAACGTAATGGATCCATTTCTATCAAATTTGGTCTCAATTTGGCCAGCGATTTTCCTAGAAAAATTATCAAAAGGTAAGAAAGTTATGATATATACTTTGAATTTTGAAGTTACAGGGATGAAATTTAGCCATCTAGGCAAACATTTTTGAATTTCATTTGCAAACATTTCAAAATATTACGGAGCATCCTTATATGCCCAATTCAAACATAGGCAATGTGGGATCTTAAAATTTTTAACTGGAATGTGGATAGTAGGGGGGAGGGCCGAAACATTGATTGCAGGGGTGGGTTTTGTACCAATTTTATCCAATGCCTGAGGGTCAAGGTTAGGTTAGGTTTTATGACTCATGCCCGGGCTTTAACTACGAGGTCATATCGCCTACTACCAGAGTGCTCTTTCGTCACTCTGGTGGACATGAGCCCGACTCTACTGTGGGAGTCCTAAATTTTGCCTACCCTAAATTTTTATTCATCTAGGGTAGGGGTCTTTAACGAGTACCTGACATCGTACAGGCTCGGGACCATCGCTTAACGTCCCATCCGAAGGACGGCGTGCTTAAGTTTATTTTACCTCCCAGATAAAATAAACTAAGGGCCTCGGTCGGGCTACGAACCCACGACCTTGAGCTCAGAAGTCAAGCACGCATACCACTGAGCTACCGGCGCCCTCCCTGAGGGTCAATATAACAGCCCCACGCTATTATTTAACGTCCTACTCTCTCTGGATCTCATTGGTTAGGGTAGGCGTTTTTATTGAGTATCTGATATCGAACAGCCTAGGACATTAGCTTAACGTTCCCTCCGAAGGACGGTGGGCTCACTTTCTCCTAGTTCCGACTGTATATCGGATATGCAGAATTCATTGATAGCAGGGCTGGTTTTGTACCCATGTTATTCAAAGCCTGAAAGCCCATATAACGGCCCCTCGCTATTATTTAACTACCTATTCTCCTACCTCAGGATCCTTTTGAAGCTCTGTTTTCTCAACTCATCTGGGTTTGAAGAACGCTTCATCGAAGATTCTCCAGGGTCTGAATAACCTTCGCATTTGCCCAGGATGTTTCCTTATCGAGTGTTGCCCTGTTAAGTGCCCAATCACATTTCTCAATGTCTTCCAGAGTTGACCAACCGGGACGTCTAGATCGTATATTCACGAAACTTGCAGGATATTTCAAGGATGATGACCCAACTATAATTTCAAACCTCGATAGTTCACAATACTTTGATTTAATCGATATCTTGTGGATTATACAGAATGTTATCCGTCTGTGCGTTGTGCTGTTCTCTTCAGTCGTTCTGAATACATCTGATTTATGCCCCAAGTCCTCGTACTCCTTCGTCTTCCTCTTCTTCACCCCCTTCTAGTTTCTGATCCAAGAACACAAGGGATGTGGGCCACCCCCAACCCCCTTTCCCCCAGCCTACAATTCAATCTGTAGCTGGCAAAATTTCAAAAAGAAAAACCTAATTATCCGAGACAGTAAACTTAGGAAGGGGGGTGTCTTCTTTTCTTTCTCTTGTGTCTGTTTGTCGGAACCCCCCTTCCCACCCCCATATTCCCCCCATAGATCATACCCCCCCTACGTCAGACTCCTGTTTTTCTTGGCTGTCTCTACACTAAGACATTAGTTCTTGGCAATACAATAGCGTATAATCCTTTTTATTTGTCTGATAATCTCATGAACATTATTTATTTTTGACAAATTTCCCTTATATTGTTCTCCGTCTATTAGCTAATAGATGATCAGTTTACGATATAAAAATTGCCAACCAAAAAATTACAAAATATTTATGATTCTCATTCGTTAGTACGGTTTTGTCTCTGCATATGAACTTCTCAATCATTATAAAATTTCTTGACTATATGCTTTTAGAGTTAAATCTACCACTAAGCCCTTCCTCCCCTTTGTCCGATTTGGCTGAAAATCGATAGGTGACTTACTCAGGAAAATTTTAACCCATATATAAAATTTGGTATCGACATTTGTATTCTGTCGGGAGTTATCATGGCATAAAATTATTTCTCCAGCTAAACCGGGTAGAAATTCGATCTGTGTGCTTCAGTGGACTTCATAACTCGATAGAATTATCGATAGAATATAACTAAATTTTATAAATGTACCTAGGCCCCTATGAGAGCATTTTCAGCCAAATCGAATAAATAGAAGGGGGGATTAGAGGAGTGTGATTAACCCAAAAACACTTATAACTACTCATGTAATGAACGTATTGACACGAAATTTTATATGTGGATTCAGAAGCTCCTACGGAAGTAAAAATTTATTTTTTAACCCAAAAGAGGGAAAGCTTAATCGATAAATTCGTGCTGGGATGTACATTGCCGGTGATTTACGCAAGACTTTATTTTACCGGGTGATGAAAGTTGAGTCGGGAACCTCCTGGCGAGAGGCTTTGAATGTCTTATATTAAGATGTAGAATAAATAAAAAATAAAAATAAAGAACAAAGAAAAAGAAGTGGGCATTATTAGACGAATGAGGGGTGTGACGGGTATTAATGTCTCGAGTGAGGAGGATGATGAAGAGATAAATCAGGGAGTGAGACGTGTCCATTAGGGTATGGTAATGTAATGTAATGAATACATGGGGGTGAAATATATATGTATCGAAGGTGGGCAGGGAGGGTTGAATTAACCCCCATCTTGAAGGGTGAACAGGGAGTTGAAGGCGTTGGGAAAACGATTTAATTATGGCTGACTACACTGACAAGGAGATATATGGGGATTTGGACAGGCTGACGAATGTGAAGGCAGACTCACATGCCATGGCATGCTATGGTAGATCGCATACCGGTCCTGGAAGGGAGTGTGTGTGTGTAGCCAGGTCCACTTGAACCAACCACTCAGGAATAGGGGCATAAATATATCAATCCAGCAACGGAATTTAACAGGTTATCCAGGAACATCCAACGGCAATATAATTTTGGAAATACTGTTATGTTGTGGTTCTACCTAAACTCTAGATCAGGGTTGAGCATATGCCCAGCGGCTGAATGCGCCCCGCGGAAGAATTCCAAAACACCAAACGTCTTTTACGTACTTCATTACGTTATATGAAGTATTGAGGAAGTTAAGTAATCGATCAGAAATTCGATTATGTTCACCGGAATTGCATGTTCAGACCCTTTCATTACAAAATTTAAAAGAAAAAGTTCTTGGTGAATCACCAAATATGTACGTCCCCAGAACAAATTAATAAATTAAGTTATCGCTCTCCCTCCAAAACTAATCGACCGTTAGGGTTGAAAATAATATTTGACTTACGTAGTTTCTTCTGAATCCTTATACTAAATTTTGTGTCGATACATTCATTACATCAGTAGTTATTGCGACTTTCCAGTTGAGTCACCCCACTGATCCCCCTCCCCTTCGGCTGATTCCGCTGTAAATTAATAGGTGTCGTCCTTATAGGGCTTTCAATTTACATATGAAATTTCGTGTCAATCTATTCATTACAACACCAGTTTTTTTGTTAATTTTTCTCTCTAATCCCTCTCTTCCCTTTGGCCGATTTGACTGAAAATCAATTGGTATCGTCCTTATAGGGTTCTGGATACACACATGAAATTTCGTACCGATACATCCATTCTGTCGAGAGTTATTTGTCTTCACTCACACACTTACACAAACGATTTTTTTTTTTTTTTCATTTTTGAATCAGAAGGTAGGAAAACATGAAATTCCGTTGAAAACTTTGCATCGAATTTCTGATCGAATATAACTTATATAACATTTTATAGAAGCGTACCACATTTTTGAACATAATGTCCCGATTTTTGAAAAATTCCACAGTTTGACAAAAGCCCAACCTGAAAACCTGAGAGAAATCAAGAAGGGACCCAACCTAGGTAGCTCCTGAACTTTTTTTACTTTTTCTTTTTCTGACCGACCTTCTACCTCTGGGAAAAGGCAGAGAAAAGAAAGAAAAAAAGAAGGGACAGAAAAGGAAGTGAGAGTGGCAGCTGGGGGAGGGGGGGGGGGGGGTTCTGACATTTCAATACAAAGGAGGGGGGGGGGGGGGGGGGGGGGGGGTTGCTGGCCGAGCTCCCAAGGGGTAGAAGTGAAAAAATAGGGGAAAATGGCGGAGTATGAACTTTATCAAATATGGGACCTTTTACTTACCAAGTTGTAAGAAGTATGGGGGAAGTTATGTAATCGGTCATAAGTTAAGTTTTCATGGAATTTCAAATTTGAAAAAATATATATATATACCAACACAACTTCACTCAAGTCTTAGTAAACTATTTTTTTTTTTAAATATTTTCATCAAACGTTTACTCAATACAACAGCCTTTCAATGCGACAATTAAAAAAAAAAACTTAGAAAACTATTTCAGGAGTTCCACAAAGATGTCTACTAATATCTGTGTTAGGTCCTTGTTGTTTTATCTGAACTGATGAGTTCATGAGCCTACATTTTCTTCAAAAACAAGCCTATTATATTATTTTACAGTTGATAAAATATTCATGAAGCTTGGTTTCATCATTATAGGTCTAATGGCGATATAATACTGAGTGATTTGTTTCAGGAGTCCCACAAAGATGTCTACTGATGTCTGTATTAGGTCCCCTGTTGTTCTACCTGTACAGCCCTCAAGGAACACAAATCGTGTCCAGCAATGTGATCTCATGAGTCTACATTTTCTTTAAAAATAAGTCCAAAATATATTTTACAGTTGATAATGACATCATAAATGACGCTTGGTTTCATCTTTGTAGTTCTAATGACGATATAATACTGGGTTGTTTCAGGAGTCCCACAAAGATGTCTGCTGATGTCTGTGTTAGATCCCCTGTTGTTCTACCTGAACAGCCCCTGGGGTGTGTTTCTTGATTACCTCCATTCCACAACTAATGGTGTCACTCTGTGATAAATGTTCATGATATGGTCAGGGACTTCTCTTCATATCTTTGTGCCAGTCAGTAGCAAAGACATATATATTTTTTTTGGGAGGGGGGGGGGGGGCGGTGAAGGGGTGAAGATAGATAATGAAGATAATACTTGTACATATGAAATTTGTTATGTGTCAAGGAATTTAAAATGACCTATGGCTAACATGAAACTCATCTTCAATCGTCAAACAACTAGAGTCAGAATCCAAATTTATTAAAATAAAAACAGTGGCATATAAGAAGAAACGTTGCATTAATACGTAAACGAATTGTCAATGCTCCAATTATTATCTCTAACAGGAACCGTCATGAGGATCTGGAAATCAAACGTCCAAAAATGTATTCGTAATAAAATACAGTTGATATAGTTTGAACAAAGAAATACATCGGTGAATCACCGGTAATGTACACCCCCAGCGCGAATTATTCAAATAAATGTTCGCTCTCTCTCTCTGAAACAAATAGATTTAAAATCAATATGTGTCTTAGTCAGGGTCATATTAAATTTAGTGTCGATACATTCGTTTAATCGATAGTTTTAAGGAGATTGAGTTAGGCCCCATCAACGTGCAAGACCAAGACTGATTTTGCTCGTCACTAGTTCCACCGCCTGCTTGGTTAGTTACTTTAATAGTTATTGTGACTAATGCCCGGACTTTGAAGCAGTTTACTACGAGATCATACCGCCTATTACCAGAGCTTTCGTCTATCACTCTGGTGGACATGAGACCGACTCTACTGAGGGAGTTCTAAATGTTGCCTATCTTTAACGAGTTACCTGACATCCTATAGGCTCGACATCGGACATCCCATCCGAAGGACGGCGTGCTTACCAACCGAGATCTTGAGCTCAGTAGACACACACGCTACTTCTGAGCTACCCGCGATCTCTATATACAACTTTCTGACATCCAAAAAGTTAAGTTATTTCTTTGAGTAGAAAAACAACTTAGGTTAGGTTAGGTTTTATGACTCATGCCCGGGCTTTAACTACGAGGTCATATTGCCTACTACCAGAGCGCTCTTTCATCACTCTGGTGGACATGAGCCCGACTCAACTGTGGGAGTCCTAAATTTTGTCTACCCTAAATTTTTATTCACCTAGGGCAGGGGTCTTTAACGAGTACCTGATATTGTACAGGCTCGGGACCATCGCTTAACGTCCCATCCGAAGGACGGCGTGTTTAAGTTTATTTTACCTCCCAGATAAAATAAACTAAGGGCCTCGGTCGGGTTTCGAACCCACGTTCTCTTGCTCAAAAGACAAGCACGCATACCACTGAGCTACCGGCGCCCTCCGAAAACCAACTTATAAAACTATTTAACAAATAAAGTGTTTTACCGTTGACATGAATGAGATAGCTAGGATGCAGCTTGCACAAGACACAGTGACAGTGGTATGGCTATTTCCCGAGCTGTCCTTGGCATTCTTCAGATGCATTCCATGTTTCGACCACTGCTGCATTCCTTCCGTCACATCGTTCTTTATAACAAACGATTTCAAACATTCAACATATCCAGAATATGCTAAGATAAAAAAAAAATATACTTTTTAACAAATTCGTATGTTAAGTGCCTTTTCAGGGTTTTGTAGATCAACTGATCTACAGAAGTCTTTAAAGAGTATTTTTAAATACCACAAAACAAAATTATCAGCAATGGTAGAAACTCTATAAGTCGAACATCAAGGGAGACGCCAAAAAAATTCGAGTTATAGAGTTTTCGACTTATGGAAGATTTCGACAGGCGGATTTTGATTCGACTTGTAGAGGTTAAGATTCATTCTAACTAATTTTGAGTTAGAGAGGTGAAATAAATAAAAATTCAAGTTACAGAGGTAACAAACATATTTATATTTATTATAATTCACCCCTTGTCTGGAAGATATCAGTAGTCAGGATGATTCTTAAGCCAGGGAAAACCCCAGACCAGGCCTCGTCATACCGTCCTATAAGCCTGCTTCCTGTGATATCCAAACCACTAGAGAGACTTCTACTGGACAGACTAACCTACATCACTGCACAAGACAACCTTCTCCCAGACCATCAATTTGGCTTTCGACAAAGACATTCGACAATACACCAGTGCCATCGTTTGGTCGATTACATAGCCACCAGCTTTGAAAGAAAAGAGTTTTGCACAGGCGTATTTCTGGACATTGAAAAAGCGTTTGATCGTGTCTGGCACCCAGGCCTGCTCTACACACTTAAATCTCACCTTCCTCACACATATTATTTAATACTTAAGTCATTCCTAGAAAACAGAAACTTTAGGGTATCTGAGGGATCTTCCTCATCACATTTTTTGGAGGTCAAAGCTGGAGTCCCCCAAGGAAGTTCCCTCAGTCCCCTACTCTTCTCAATCTACACAGCACACATTCCACAACACGACAACACACTACTCGCTACATACGCAGACGACACAGCCATTCTCTCAACACACTCAGACCCAACACAAGCAAGCTCACACTTACAGGAACATTTACACCAGCTAACAGATTGGGCCAACAAATGGAGACTAAAAATTAATAGAGACAAATCTCTGCAAACCACATTTACTCTCAGACACAACACTTGTCCACCAGTATACATTAACAACCAGCCCATTCCTGCATCAGACACTGTCCGATATCTAGGACTTCATTTAGACAGACGTTTAACTTGGACAACTCGTATCAGACTGAAACGCACAGACCTCAAAAGACGATTTGGACGACTGAAATCAATCATCGGACGACGATCGACATTATCGCTTGAAAACAAACTTCACATTTACAACACTATACTAAAACCCATCTGGACTTACGGAATCGAGATATGGGGATCAGCCAAAAAATCAAACATACAACGCCTTCCAGTCATTACAATCCATCATACTACGCCACATTGCCAATGCCCCATTTTACGTTTCCAACCTCACATTACATAATGACCTCAACATCCCATTTATACCTTCTGTTATCAAGACACGATATCAAAATTTTCACGACAAACTCCATCATCACGCCAATCCACTTATTCTCCAATTATCCACGAACACTCTCCCCACAAACCCACCAAGACGTCTAAAGCGGGCATGGCAGAGGGACCTGCTCCAGGACTAGCCTGGACTCCTCTTCGGTCACGTACCTCAGCAGTACAGCGACACACTTGCCACAGCACATCATCACGATCACTAGTGACAAATGTTGTCGTTGTGAATATGTAAATAAATAAATAAAATTATAAATCAACATTATTTCAAAACATCCTTAAAATAAAAAATACGTAGTATATGTTGATATTAAAAAAAGTCAGTAATATTTTTTTGCTTTAGATAATTGGTAATCCTATTTATTGTATACTCCTAAATTGTTTTCTAAGAAACAATGGTGTACATTGTCGGCAAATTCTTAAAGTCGGTAACTTATTTTTCTTCGAGTTATAGAGGTAATAAATTTCAAATAATCGAGTTGTAAAGGTGGTAAAATAAAACATTGCTATGTTCGAGATACAGAGGTCCAATTTATTTTTTCGAGTTATAAAGGGAAAATATGTACCAAAATGGCTTGTAGGGACTCACTGATTATTTCGACTAATAGAGGGTTGAGATTTCGAGTAATGGAGGTTTTGGGGCTTGAAGGGAAAGGAACAAAACTTTTTTTTATAGTTTTGGAGGTTTTCGACTTAAAGAGGTTCTACTGTACTTCCCTAGCGCGAATTATTCAACTAAGGTTCCAGAGGGAGAGCGAAAACTTTTATCAGATTTCATTCACTCCGTCAACGGCACAACAAAAAAAGTTGTTGGTGATTCATCAGCAATGTACTTACATTAACAGTTACTAGGGTTTTTGAGTTAAGCCTCCCTCCTCAGATCCCCCTTATGCCGATGCCGCAGAAAATTATTAGGTGTCGTCCTTATTATGCGAATTTATATATAAAATCCTGTTTCGATACATTTATTATTTGCTCAGTTATTGGGATGTTTGTGTTAAGCTATCCCTTTCCTCAGTTGTTAACAGCAGACAACAATCAGACAGGACATGAAATTCTGGCTCACTGAAATTCACACAAAATCGAAAGCATTTTGAAATTTAAAACTTATTTGTGTCTTTCTACAATCTGATAGTTGTAGCTATTCCAAAAAAAAAAAAAAAGGTTGATTGCCCCAATATATTCAATAAATTAATTAATGACATTTGTAACTACTTTTTTTCTCTTCAGCAAGGGAGTGCCATAATTCACCCAAAGCTATGTAACTATGGTTAATAAAATATAATATATAGGATGTACCACCTTCTCATTGAACCCCAACGGACCCTATCTACTGGATAGTGACTGTACACAAATTGGTAACCCATTGTGAGTACAAACACAAAAAAGATCGCGTGCGACGAAAAAGGGGAAAAAAATATAAGGATAAAAGACTGAGGAGGGGGGGGGGGGGGGGGGAGGGAGAAATATATATATATATATAGAAAACGTCAATAAATCAAATGAAGAAAGGAGGATGCAGGAAAACAACCCTTCCATAAGCAGGGGTGCAGCCCTGCGCAGTCATGGGGGATCTTATATTGGGTCTGATCATGCGTGACCGTTTTTTTTTTTTTTCTAAATAGCATTTTAGTATGGTGTGTAGTATATGTGTGATAACAAGGTGATATTTTTAACACATCACCCGCTAAAACTACAGATGATTTTTGCGATTCCAGCTAGTAACACTGGAGTACAATTTGATGTAATTTTAATAAATAATAAAAATTATTGGTAAAAAAAATTATTTATGACTTCTATTTACGGAAGAGAAGGAATAAATTAGATTTATAAGAATATTTACAATAGCAATATATAATTTTCAAAAATATAATAGACATCTATTCACTTGTGGAAGGCTTTCGAACGATTTCCTGTATTAGAACCCACAAATTCTTACAGCAGAGAATTTGGAAATTTCAAGAATGGGGAGAGAAAACCATATATACTACAGGGGAGGGTAATAGGATCACACATTGAAGAGTTTCGTCCGCGTACATTGAATTAATATAATAATTAATACACATTTAATAATTATGATGTTTTGAAATACAGTTTCTACGCTACTGAATTTAGTAATGAAAATATGACAATTTCATTGCTTCGAATCACGTTCACCGAAGATATATTGACTGGATAGAAAAACAAAAAAATAATGTTGATGAGATTATGAAAGTATAATTTCCAATTCCGCCACCTAGTGCTATACTAGTTCTTCAGTTGTGAAATAATCATTTAGTTATTTCTTCAACATTTACATTATATATACTAACTCATTAAAAGCTATATGTGGGTTTGAAATCCCAAATTAGTTCGCATTCAAAAGTAGTTAGTTAGTGATAAAGGAATCATTGACCAACGATGCAATAGGAAGGAGAGATCAGGATTGTGGTCGTTGGAAACAAACTTGTGGTATTTCTGCCAAGCTTAGTTGCTGTGATATGCCGGACATTAACTACGAGGTCATATCGCCTACTACCGCTCTGGTGGATCTCACTCTACTTTGGGAGTCCTAAATTTTGCTTACCTAGGTTTAGTTGGCAAGGGTAGAGCTCTTTAACGAGTACCTGGCATCGTAGAGGGACCATAGCTTAACGCCCCCCACCGTAGGATAACGTGCTCAAGATTTTTTCACCTCTCAGATACAAAAAAAAAACCTAAGGGCTTTGGCCGGGTTTCGAACCGGTGATCTTGAGGCCTCAAAGCTACTGGGGCCCTCGACATTGTTTTGTATATACATATAAGGAACTTGTTTTTGCCCTGCAGACTTTATGAACGGTCTCCTTCTGACAGAACGATCAAAAACGATCAAAAGTGAAGAATAATTCTTGAAAAATTGTTCTCAATTTATTGACCATTTAAGATCAATTCAACTCTGCAATAATATTTGCATATTGCAAAATTGCAGCAGAAGACAAATGGGAGGATCATAAATAAAATAGTTATACAAATTGCTACTCTGAGAGACTGAAAGTAATAATACATTCCAGAATGGCAATGAGGATACACCGGACACTAAAATTATACCGTTAGCGTAGGGAAAAAAAGAAATGAAAACGAGAAAGAAAAAAATCCGAAAACCGGATTGTGAGGATATGTGCCAAAGACGTCCGATGCCTTCCACCAGATAGGGAAACTGGTTTTTGGAGTACTCCCAGCATCGTCCAGAAGTTCTAGGGGTGTCTTGAATGTCCAGTCCTTGGATCCATTAGGCAGTCATTTACATACCTTAAAGACCTGCTACCGGAAATAAGTTTCCGTTAATCCTCCTTTTTACTTCCCCAGAAGGTCAGAAATTCGATGTTGTTGTCACCAGAAATTCTTGTTTTAAGACACCCATTTAGAAAAATGATGAAAAAAACAAAAACATTTCGCTATGTCTGTGAACACGATAACTCTGGTTAGCATGAATCCATCGACACGACTGTAATAACTGCCGTTGTACTAAATATATTGACACAAAATTTCATATGTAAAATCAAAACTTCATAAGGACGCCACCTATTAATTTTCAGCGAAATCGGCCGAAGGGAGGGGGGATCAAAGAGGTTCAGCTATGAGGTCACAGTCTACTACCAGACGGCTTTTCGCTACTCTCGTAGAAATGAGCCCGACTCATTTTGCCCCAAATTTTGACTACCCAAATTTAATTAGGATATGGGTTTTTGTCCTTATTTCTTTTGTTATCCCTCGTTGACGCAGTATAAACGAACATTGAGAGAAGATAATGAGAGTTGATCAGGAGAGAGAGCGCGTCCACTCTTCCGCTCCTACCAGCTCATTCCCCTCTCTCCCACTTTGCAGAATCTGGGTGGTGAAAAAACCTTGAGCATGTCGTCCTTCGGATGGAACGTTGAGCAATGTTCCTGAGCCTGCACAATGACAGTAACTGACTGACTTGTTCAACGTTAAAAAAAACAAGGCAAACCAGAGATAAAATGATAAAACCCAAAAAGCCACAGTAGAGGTTCCAGTGAACGGATAACAACATTGAATGCTTAGGTCCCTAGATGTCCTCATCCCTACCCATTATTTCTATCTATTGTACATTCGAGTACAGTGCGCCCCCCCTCCCCTCCCCCCGAGCCCTACATTTAGATTCATGAAACCGACACATACAATTAAGAAACAATTAATTATTTATGTAGTGTCACGTTGTACTGTTTCCGGCAAATTCAAATTTGTTTCGGAACTAATTTATGTAAAATTTTGATTGTTTTGGCTCCGCCCTTGACTCCTCTCCCCTCTCCTTCTCTTCTTTTAACAGTCATTATCCTTATAGATACAATCATCACAAAGCTTACATAAGCGTCTATATCTAAATGGGAGTTGATAGGTCAAAATCAAAAAAAAAAAAAAAAGGTGAAATACGCAATGCATGTATTTTGATGTAATCAAATAAAGTAATTTGCGTATATACTTAAATATAAATTATTATTACTTAAGTGATGTAGATACAAAAAACGCATTCGGTCTACCAGAAATTTTATTCAAAAATATTGAAGGGGACGTTTTAAGCGAAAAGGTTCAGGCCTTTCTTAATGCGGCACTTCTGTAGTTAAAAGTTATCTTATCCTTAGGTCCAAGGAAAGTCGTCGGTAATATACTTCCCTCGCACGAATTTATCAATTAAGTTTTCGCTCTCCCTCCGAAACCAAACAATCATTTGGTCTAAAAGCCAATAGTTGACTCACATAAGGACTTCTAAAACCTCATACTAAATTTTGTGTCGATATATTTATTAAATTTCTTTTTTTAGTTTTTGAGTTAAGCCCCCTCGTGCCTTGCTAATGAGGTTTAAAATTTCATGTGGATATGTTCATTACATCGGTAGTTATTGGGGGTTTTTGAGTTGAAGACTAAAAAAAAAAAATCAATTGGTGTCATATTTTTTGGGGTCCTGAATACATATATAAAATTTCATTTCAATATGTTCATTTTACCGGAAGTTACACACAAATAAAGGAAATGTTTTTATCATTTATTGGGTAGATCGGAATACATGAAAATCCCCTGTACGTTGCATAGCTCGGGGATGCCAACATTTTATGGACATCATTAGACATTTCGATACCCTGTTGACACTAGCAATAGTGTTAATAATAAAGGTATTATGGTAAGTATTATTATTATTAATGTAGGTGAATGTATCTTATATATAAAATAGATACAAGTTGACTTACATATTAGTGACGGATGATGTAGAAAACGACAGATTGAAGGTGGCTGCCAGTGGGCTTGTCAGTACACAGTATAGTACAACTCTCGACACAGATGACAGATACACGTACAGATACATACGATACGACTGTATCAGCTGACTATGACAACACTACGAACTATACTACAGATCTGACTACCCGCCTGACTACTGGTTAACATTTCAGAAGCTGAGTTACGTCTGTCTATATGCCAGCCCCCTCCCCCCACCCCTCTCGCTCCTTCTGTCTCCCTTCATCACACCCCCAGCCTAGCTACCCTCCATTGCCATTCGAATATATCGCTGTTCAAGTGTGTTAACTAAACTTTGTGTCGATAAAATCGTTAAATTGACAGTTATTACAGTTTTTCAATCGAGCCTCCTTTCTTTGATCCCCACCCTAGACCAAAATTCACGGAAAATTGATAGATGCAGTCCTTATGGGTTTTGAACTTAAGTATAAAATTTCAAGCTTTAAATTTGAACCCCCCTCTGATCATTGGGTCTCGTCCCTTCTGGAAATACTAATAAAATCTCATGCTGATATGTGTATTCTATCGGAAGATATCGTGTCACCGACACAAACACAAACAGCCATCAACGGAGGAATCATGGAAACAAAAACGCCAGCTCTAATCAGCAAGAAACGCAGATTAACCTAAATGCTTTTTTTTTAAAAAATGAATTTAGTTAATTATTCTGAAAGATTTAAGCACACCGGACTACTCTTATTAAAAACACAGTCTCTTACGAACGAAAACAACGAGAGAAATATATTCGTATAGTGATAATTAGCCAACTGAGCTCAAGATCGCAGGTTCGAAACCCGGCCGAGACTCTTATGTTTTTTATCAAGGAGATAAAAAACCTTGAGCACGGATGGTATTTTTCGGATGGAATTTTAGGTGATGGTCCGGAGCCTGTGCGATGTCAGGGTACTCTTTAAAGACCTTAGATGAATAAAAATTAAGCAAAGTAAGCAAAATTTAGTTCCACGCTCTTTCTCTTTGGTATTAGGCGAGTTAAAGCCCGGTCATGAGTCACAATAACTAGTAATTATTACTCTGAAAATTATACTTACAATTAGTCTCATAAAATTTCTGCGTACAGTAATATAGATATGCATCAAACACTTAAAAAGTTGTAACTTACAGATAGGAAGCAGGAGAAAAGTATTCGCCTTGAGAAACGTACAAGTAAAGCCATGAACTCACATTGGCAAAAACGTCCATAGAATGTTTCCCTTTGCCAACCCTTAAAATAGGGGAGAGAGGTGTTATAGGGTGAAAAGGATATAACAAGAAAAACATGATGAGACCCCAGGAGAAGCACAAATCATCAGATGATGATCAGAAGGGGGAGGCGCAGCAGAAACAGGGAGAGAGGGGGAATGGAGGAAGGCGATGCACGCCTTGAGCCGATTAGGTGGTACGGCTCATTGCACTCCCTGATGACGGATCTGTCTTGTTAGCTAGTACCCCGAACTAGACAGTTCCTCGACTATAGCACCCTGAGTTATAGCACGTCATCGCTACAAATGAACCGGCTTTTCGGGTTGCCCTCATCATCAGGCAGTCTGGTCAAACAATGTAAAAAACATAATTTAAAATTTTTAAAAGTGAATAAATAAGATAATAAATATAAAAAACTTAATAAAACTAAAAAAAAAAAATAATACAAAATTTCATGGATGAAGACAGATATATGTGAGTTGTGACGAAATTTCAAATTTAATAGTTTTTGTGTTGAGCACCACCTCAGGTCGTGTCATCCTTACGGGGTTCTGGAAGCTTGGAATTTTGTTTTCTTTCTTTTTGGATTCAGGGGGTTGGAAAACATTAAATTTCGGTGAAATGTCAACATCGAATTTCTGACCAATTACATAACTTCCCCTATACTTCGTATAGCTGCGGAATAAAAGAGTCAACTGAAATCAACTCCATTATTCCAACTGAACAGGTGTGAAGAGTGCTTATTCTGTAAATGACACCCCATTGAGGATGTCTGGGGGACTTGCCACCCCCACCAGGACCCTGTAGGCCCCTCTACCTGCCCCCCTCTATGGACAACCCCTTCAACAGTCACACTATACATTAGCATATATTTTATATCTAGGAGGTGGCCACCATTTGATAGCTCTATCATATATCCCCTACAAAAACCAGACTATCAAGTTCATGACGGTTCCATACTGGGAAGAAAGCACTAACCAGTAAAATAGAAAAACAATTTGTGAACCACCGGCAGTGTACTTCCCCAGAAAGAATTAACCGACACCAAAACTTGGAGTTTGCGCTAATATTCAACAGTTGACTTACATAAATACTCCTAAATCCTTATACTAAATTTTGTGTCGATAAATTCATAACATCGGAAGTTATTAGGATTTTTGAATTGAGCTCCTCCCCAGAACCAACCCTCCCCCCCCCCCCCCCCCCCCCCCTTTTTCTTGAGCCGATTTCAGGGGAATTTCGGTCTTGTCAAGACTGTCTTCATGTAACTGATAAAAAAGTTTTAGTCAAAAAGATACATTACGTACATTTAAAAAAATTAATTTACCATCAAAATTTTGTATGTCGGTAGTTATAAGAGTACTTAAGTCAAGCCCCTCTTTCGACCGATTTCTCCAAAAATTAATAGATGCATTCCTTATGGGGCTTTGAACTTAAATATAAAATTTCATGTCGATACATTCATTCTATCGGGAGTTATGGAGTTGTTCACAGACATGCACACGCAAACAGAATTTTTTTAAATTTTTGAAATAACACTCAAGAATTAGATATCTAAAATTTGTTATAGCTTTTTTCGATTATAATAATAATAAATAAAATAACAATATCTAGATAACGCGCAGCGCCGGGCCTCCAGGCTAGTGCCCCCTCTCCCCTTGTGGGCGCCATTATTTAAAATTAAGGTTTTAGAAGTGATGTCATTTGTAAACTATCAGGAATGTGATAGTCAAAAAAATAAGCGAAGTACACAAAATAACGAATGTTTTACTACATAATCCCATGGTATTACTGATATGTTTTCACACTTTTCGATCTCTTTATTTGAAACTCCGTCGTTTCCTGGTCGACTGAACAAGAAACTCAGTCCCTCATTTCACACCCCGAAATAGAATCTGGCAATGGTAGAACCACACACTCTAACAATATTCTTTTTAACAAGTATCTTTCGTCACACAGAAGTAGCTCCATTTAGCACCCCATTATATTTATCGCGGTAAGAATTTCATTATTGTTATTGTGACTCATGCCCGGGCTTTAACGAGGTCATATCGCCTACTACTAGAGCGCTCTTTCGTCACTCTCGTCGACATGAGCCCGACTCTACTATGGAGGTCCTAAATTTTGCCTACACTACATTTAGATACATACATAGAACCTCAGCCTTCGAGGTTGTCTTATCCAGGCTGCCGGATAAAACATAACAATTTAAAATGGTGAAACTAAAAAATAAATTAGCTCTGAAATAAAAAAAAATTAAGCGTTAAGCCCCAAAATAAGTGTTAAGCCCCAACCGCACCAATCCCTCCCTCCGATTTGGCTGAAAGTCAGTAGGTGTCGCCCTTATAGGGTTCTGGATACACATACTATTTTGCATCCTCCCTCTTTTCTACATTTCGTCGATTAAGGGACGTAAGAACGTCCCGAAATGTCGTTAAAGGCCCTTCCAGAAAATTTCTAAAAATGATTATTTTAATTTTAAGTAAATAATAAAATATTTATTAATATTATTATTTTTGTATTAATATTCTCAAGTATTTATTTATTCATTTCATTTTATTTTTTAGTAGTATTGTTAATACTAATCCATGTGGGTCAGACTCAATGAGTTAAAATCAGTTCATGTATCCAATTTATGAGCTATCTTAATGTAAACATTCTTATGACAGATCCTATTACCATGTTATGGTTTAACGGAAATAAATATTATTATTATCATCATATCAAAATCTGTTTCGATACATTCTACCGGGAAATATAATGCTCACAGAGTTTTTATTTATTTATTTTTTAATCACGGCGTTCGAAATACAGTAGAGTCCCACTAATCCGGACACCGATAATCCAGATATCCGGTTAATCCGGACGGGATTAGAAAAAAACCAATTAAAGTTTAGTAAACTAAAAATTTAATTTAGCGAGCGGTAAGTACGAAAATAATTCAAAGAGAGGGTTTGTCTTGACTTACTTAGTTGGCTACGATGAAAAAGATGGCGCGCTAAATATATAAAAAAAATATTTTAAAATATTTATCATGTGAGTTTTACAGCAAATTCCGTTTAATCCGGACTCTCGGTGATCCGGACGGGGTTCGGTCCCAGCTAGTCCGGATTAGCGGGACTCTACCATGAAATTCCGGTGAAACCATAATTTCTTATCGATTACATAACTTCCCCTATACTTCATAAAGGTGGGAAGTAAAAGATACACTATATGCAGCAACATGCGCCGCATCTTATTTAATGCATCTGTCACTTTTTGATTAATATTCTAGAAGCTGCGCAAGACGAATGCAAGTCTCAGGGGGGCAGTACCACCCCCCGCGGGTCCGGGTGTCGAAGGAGGCTTTAGTTTTACATACAGATGCAACTCATAACTAAGTCACTGCAACACCGATCAAATTTATAATTGATTCACATCCTTATTCCTAATTGCATTTTTAGTGTTCCGTAGTCCATAGGTCAAAGACCGTGTTCCACCCTATTAACGAGTTTCTGATCGTCCGTCGGCGGCCTCCCCCCCCCACATGTCTGGAATACTATTGAAGCTATATTAATGAAACTTTGCATACTATTAAAGTAGGGTATATAGACCCAGCCAAAAAAATCAATGAGGCAAAGAATACATGAGCAGTAAAAAAAGCATGTTAGCTGAATATAATAATAGGTTTTTAAGGTTATGTGATGTAGCATGATGAAATGCTGCAAATAACGTTTATAATCAACTGTTTTGTAAAACGGGGTTCGAACCCCGGCAAGGCCTTTACATTTTTTATCTGCAGCGAAAAACATTTTGAGCATGCCTATGGATGGAACCTAAAGCGGTGGTCTCGAGCCTGTAAACGAACTACTTATATCGAGATATACAGTCCCATACAGAATCTTCGTAAGTTAAATAAATGGTTATACAAAAATACTGATGAAATTACTACATTCTTTTATGATTTCTTCAAAGAACTCGTATAGTAAGTATACTAAAACGACTGAGATTTTCCTGTCGAAATATTTTCGAAGAAGTTTTTTCTTTTTTTATCCAGTCAATATTCCTGCTGGGAATGAAATTAAAAACATAAAATCGTCGAGTTTTCACAAAAAAATTTGCAGTTGTGTTGGCAGAAACTATATTTCAAAACATCATAATTATTAAATGTGTATTAATTATTATATTAACGAAATGTACGCTGACAGAACTCTTCAATGTGTGATCATCTTTTTTTGTAATGTATACATTTTTTTATCAGACTATTCATGAAATTATCTTTTACATGGTTAACTACAAAATGTTAAAACAAAATATGTATCTATTATTCTGTTATCTTTGACATAAATGTATAAGAATGTTTTCTGGAAGCTGGCAAGTATAATTGGCAGCGTCACTAACAACTCTACCAATCTAGTCCCTTTTATATTAATAATTGAGATAGACATATCAAGCTATTATCTAACCAACGTATTGTCTATGTCTGTATGGAGGCCCGGATAGTGGGGAGAATTGTAGTGGATGCGGGCACAAGTTTTCATGTTTCATCAACAAATACAATTTGAAAAGAAGATGTCGGTGAATCACTGATTATGTACTTCCTCACAATTTGACAATTAAGTTTTCGCTCACGCTAAATAGATATACAGTAGAACCTCTTTAAGTCGAACCTCGATAAGTGGAAAACCTCCAAAACTCGAAAAAAATTTGGTTCCTTTCCCTTCAAGCCCCAAAACCTCCATTACTCGAAATCTCAACCCTCTATTAGTCGAAATAATCAGTGAGTCCCTACAAGCCATTTTGGTACATATTTTCCCTCTATAACTCGAAAAAAAAAATTGGACCTCTGTATCTCGAACATAGCAATGTTTTATTTTACAATCTTTACAACTCGATTATTTGAAACTTATTACCTCCATAGCTCGAAGAAAAATAAGTTACCGATTTTAAGAATTTGCCGACAATGTACACCATTGTTTCTTGGAAAACAATTTAGTACTATACAATAAATAGGATTACCAATTTTCTAAAGCAAAAAAAAATTACTGACTTTATTTAATACCTACATACCTATACTACGTATTTTTTATTTTAAGGATGTTTTGAAATAATGTTGATTTAAAATAAATATAAATATGTTTGTTACCTCTGTAACTTGAATTTTTAATTATTTCACCTCTCTAACTCACAATTAATTAGAATGAATCTTAACCTCTACAAGTCGAATCAAAATCCACCTGTCGAAATCCTCCATAAGTCGAAAACTCTATAACTCGAATTTTTTGGCATCTCCCTTGATGTTTGACTTATAGAGGTTCTACTGTAGTTGCTTCTGAATCAAGATACTAAATCTGCTCTGGTCCCCCTCCTATCCCACCCTCCACTTCGGCTCATTCCGCTTTAAAATAACAGGCTTCGTCCTTATAAGGACGTAAATTTGAATTTACATATGAAATTTCATGTCATTACATTCACTACAACGGCACGAGTTTTTGTGTTAGCCTCCCCCTGAAGTCTCCTTTTCCTTCGGCCGATTTGGCTGAAAACCAATAATTGTCATCCTTACTAAGTTCAGAGTATATACATGTAGATATACTAATTTTATCGGGAGTTATCGTGTTCATAGACACACAGACAGACTTAATTTTTTTTGGTTGAAGACATGGTTGCACAACAATAAGTTGTTTCAGAAGTTGTCGGAGGACAGCCGACATTGTACTTCCCCAGGACGAATTGATCATGTTTTCGGTCTGAAACCATGATGAAATTACCGATTTTCTTGAAAACCAGTCTACAAGACAAACACAAAATGTAAGGAGACTGTCTTTATACTACTAACAGAAATCACTCAATTCAAAAGAAACAACATCACTTACACTTTAAAAAATTCTTGAGTTAGACTGTCTTTAACGAATATCTGACATCGTACTGGCTCGGGACCATCGCTTAACGTCCCATCCAAAGGACGGCAGGCTCCAGGTTTTTTCACCTGCGGATAAAAACCCAATGGCTTCAGTTGGGTTTCGAACCCGCAATCTTTAGCTCAGCATGCAAACACGCTTCCTCTGAGCCACCGGCGCACAGTGTGAAATTTATGAATTTTGATTTTCAAAATTCGAGCCCCCGCTCAATTTTTGATCAATTTGGATGAAACTAGATGCAAAATATTTGTGAAAGTTGGCTTTTTATCAGGTAACTGCGGATTTCAGAATCAAGGTAACTTATGCCAATTGACCCCGCGAAAGTTTTTAAAAAAATTTAATTTCTTTTGTTTAAGTTTTTAACGGATTTTTAGAACTTAAATGAATGTTTTTTGGGTCGCTGATTACGAATTCAATATTTATTTTAGCCAAAAGTGGTCCTAATGTTGTCATTTGGGCCGAAAGTGGTCCAAATTCAATATATTGGCTATTTTTGCCACTTTTGGTGGTTTTAATGGATTCATTGATTGTGAAACCCGCAGTTACCTGATAAAAAGCCAGCTTTCACAAATATTTTGAACCTAGTTTCATCCAAATTGATCAAAAATTGAGCGGGGGCTCGAATTTTGAAAATCAAAACATAAATTTCACACTGTGCGGCGCCCTCTAAATTATTTATTGTGTTTTATTTTTAATTATTATTATTATTTTTTTTTAATTCAGTATTTCAAGGAATTTAATTATCGATACAGAATAATAATTATAATAAATGCTTATAAATAAATATTACCATAGGTTCCAAGCATCAAATGCTTATCAGCCATATCGGCAAACTCACCTGAAAAAAAAGTATGTACATTAGTATTCTGGCGCCAAAATCAGCAATAATTATTTTTATTTTTGATGGCATTTTTAAATCTCCTTTTTTCATTTTCTAATTGTACAATTATAATTTTTGTTGGTTGAACCAAAAAAACTTCCTTATACTATGCTCGTTAACAAACAGGCAATTTACATCTTATTGTTAGCAAAAAAGAAACAAACAAATGTACAAAGTATAAAGCTGTAAAGCTGTCCTGTATGATGCAGTGTATACCTATACAGAACGAGATGATTGTCTCCTCAATAAGCAGACAGTTAGTCTAATGGAAGAGGAAGAGGTTAGTTTAACTACATCAGTCCTGTCTCCATCACACTTTCTACATTATAATATATAGTAGTCCTCAACATACGCGAATCTGTTATTTGCGAGTAACGCGAATCTCGTTATTCGCGAGTATCGCAATTCAGAGTCTACTTGTGACTTAAAAAATCCACAATACAGTGAGATCCACTTCTGTGAGAAAACACACATTCAAATAACATAAAGATCACTATAGTCCAAAAGAAACAACATTACTTACATATATATAATATATTATTACAAATACATTATATTATATATTTTACAAATACATTACATTATATATTATTACAATATATTATTACAAATTCTAGCTATTATTATCATTTTTAAAAGCACTCGGTCATTAGTATCTATAAAACCGTCCCGAAACATCGTTGGGGGATAAAGACACTTCCCAAGAGTTTTCTTTGAAAAATAGTTACCTATCTTAATTTGTATTAAATTGAAAAATGTGTCTACTTATTATGAACGTATCTTGTATTATTATTAATTTTTTTTATTTATTTATTTTATTTATTTTTTTTTTATGTGTACTCATATATTTTTAAGTATTTATTTGTTCAGTTTTTATTAATATAATTTTAATTTTTTTAATGTTTTTTTTGTTAATACTAATCATAGATGTGTTAGACTCAAGTAGTTATAAATCTAATTTATAAGCTATCATAGTATATAAATTCATTTGACGTATCCTATTACCATGTATTGGTTTAACGGAAATAAATTATTATTATTATTAATACATGTGTTCTTTACGTTAACTATTCCTTCAGTCAATCAGAATCTTTCTTTTTATAGAACAATTAATTGAACATCTGTCAAAACAGTTTTGATGATACACCTCTTCCCTTTGACGAATTTCGCGGCAAATTATTGGATGGAGGCAAAAGAGTACAAGTCCATTTTTGGCCAAAACAGTATTATTACATATTTCACAATGTGAAGTCAATCTCTAGAAGTGGAGAGAAGAGGACAAGTCGGTAATGTCTCTCACGTAGTGTAGACCTAATTTTTTGGCAGTTAAAAAAAAATGTGTCCAGTGGCAAAAGACATTTTCTGTTCTCCTAAAAAATTGACTTTTTTGACTTGTACTGTTATGGCCTCTCACCAAAGAATTAATAAATGCCATCCTTATGGGATTTCGATTTTAAATATAAAATGTTGGGTCCCCTCAGATTCCCCTCAGGTTCCCCTTCGGTCGATTCCGCTGAAAATTAATAGATGTATTAATAAGAATAACGTCCCGACGATGAAGCGGCTGTGCCTAAGTGTCCTGTTCTCTGGCAGGGGAAAAAGCATCAAAACTTTAACTTTATTGGGCTTTCAATTTGCTCATGAAAGAAATGTGTTAAGCCTCCCCCTAATCCCCCCTCCCTCCAGGAGATTTGGCTGAAAATCAATAGGTTTCATCCTTGAAGGGTTCTGAACATACATATAAAAATTCGTGTCGATACATTCATTCTACCGGGAGTTATCGTGTTCACAGTCACACAAAAGACGACACACATACATTTTTTTGTTGAAAAACATGAAAACTCCGCATCGAATTTTCGGGGAAGTAAAAACAAATGTTGAATTATATAAGAGTAACGTCCCGACGCTGAAAGTGTCCTGTTCTCAGGCAGGGGAAAAAGCATCAAAGACCGAAAAATATAATGACTTTGAATATTTCTGACCCCCCTCGCTACGCCATTGCAGTTTAGTACATTATTGTTAAGACATGAATTGATATATAAAGCAATATTTCAAAGGGGACTTAAATCTGAATTCAATTTGTTGGATCGACTCCTTGGGCTGCAGTCGACTAAATCTTTCCGGTATGGTGGTTTCTAATTGAAATCGAGCCCCCAAATGGATGGAGAGGGGGGCGGTGCGGCTGGAAGTGGCGTAGTCTCACATTAAGTGCACTTTCTAATTGAGCCCCCCCTCCTACTGATTTAGGGTCCCCCTAACGATCCTTCACCCTTTCTCCTTCCCTTCTCTCTGCTTCACGCCATCTTAACATTGACCAAACTCATGAAGTTTTTTTTTTTTTTTTTTTTTTTTTTTCCTTGGCGTATAGAAGATTTATACATTTTTTTTAGTCCCGCGCTGTACTAAATTGCCTAACGACTCGGAAATTTTTTTTAAAATTCTTGTTTTTCTGATTTCTATTTATTTTTTTTCTCTCTCTTTAGATTAATAGCTGTTTTTCTCAGGAGTGGCTTAATTGAATTTTTCTGAATATGCCCCGAAATAATTACAATGAAAATTCAATACTGTTAATATTGTTTGCCGTTTGCCCCTAAAAAGGGTGTATAGAAAGGAAATGAATGGCAAATGCTTTCTTTTATTCATCTGGAACCCAAAGCTAAACGTTTTTACACCTACCAGATAAAAAACCTAAGGGCCTCGGCCGGGTTTCGAACTCGCAATTCTCCTTTCACAGACACACAGATGCAAATCGACACAACATACGACAAACAACGTACATACAGAATGAGATTTATACATCCACAGCTGTATGAAATATAGAGGAAGTTTCAACGATCCGAAATTCGATGCGGAGTTTTCAACCCCCTGATTCCATAAACAGTAAAAAAAATGTATGTCTGTGTGAACATGATAATTCCCGATAAAATAAATTTTGTGTATTGAGAACCTTCTAATGATGACACCTATTGATTTTCAGCCAAATCGGCTAAAGGGAAGGGGGGGGGGAGTACAAGTAGATATCGCCTACTACCAGTGCGCTCTTTCGTCACTCTGGTGGACATGAGCCCGACTCTACTGTGGGAGACCTAAATTTTGCCTACCCTAAATTTTTATTCATCTAGGGCAGGGGTCTTTAACGAGTACCTGACATCGTAGAGGCTCGGGACCATCGCTTAACGTCCCATCCGAAGGACGGCGTGCTTAAGTTTAATTCACCTCCCAGATAAAATAAACTAAGGTCCTCGGTCGGGTTTCGAACCCACGACATTGAGCTCAGAAGACAAGCACGCATACCACTGAGCTACCGGCGCCCTCGTATTATTACATATTTCACAATGTAATATAATTTCACAATGTGTCCATCTCTAGAAGTGGTGAGAAGAGGACAAGTCGGTAATGTCTCTCACGTAGTGTAAGGCCTGAGGGCGCCGGTAGCTCAGTGGTATGCGTGCTTGACTTCTGAGCTCAAGGTCGTGGGTTCGTAACCCGACTGAGGCCCTTAGTTTATTTTATCTGGGAGGTAAAATAAACTTAAGCACGCCGTCCTTCGGATGAGACGTTAAGCGATGGTCCCGAGCCTGTACGATGTCAGGTACTCGTTAAAGATCCCTACCCTAGATGAATAAAAATTTAGGGTAGGCAAAATTTAGGACTCCCACAGTAGAGTCGGGCTCATGTCCACCAGAGTGACGAAAGAGCGCTCTGGTAGTAGGCGATATGACCTCGTTGTTAAAGCCCGGGCATGAGTCATTAAACCTAACCTAACCTCGGGTAGACCTAATTTTTTGGCAGTTAAAAAAAATTATCCAGTGGCACAAGACATTTTCTGTTCTCCTGAAAAATTGACTTTTTTGACTGTTATGGCCCCCCACCAAAGATTTAATGAATGTATCGACACAAAATTTAGCATGAGAATTGAGAAGCTACCATGTAGGTAGATCAAATATTGAGTTTTAGCCAAAACTTGGCTTTGGAAGTAGAGTATAAACCTAATCGACTAATTCGTACTGGGGAAGTACATACACACCGATTCACCGACTTTTTCCATTTATGGACTCAAGGGGCGAAAAACATAAAATTCCGGTGAAAAATCAGCTTTGAATTTCTCACTGATGACTTCCTCGAAACTTCCGAGTTCACTTCTTTAGTATTCCAGCCAACATAATTAATTTTAATTCAGAACAAAAAAACAGCTGACTAATCCTCTATATATATATAGGTTATATACATATATCTTAAGAAGACAACTGACTTAATTCACCATTTATTCGTAATTTTTTAAGCTTCCATGGCAACAAATTCCAATTTTTTTTTTTTTTTTCAAAAATTAATAAGAACAGTAAATGAGTACCACATCATTACGAAGGTCTCGTCAAAACAGTAAGGATGATATAATTATATTTCCCCAGCTATACGATGTATAGGGGAAGTTATGTAATCGGTCAAAAAATTCGATGCTGAGTTTTCAACGGAATTTCATGTTTTCCACTCTCAAGATTCCAAATATTAAAAAAAAAAAAGTGTGTCAATGAACACGATAACTGCCGATAGAATGAATTTATCGACATGAAATTTCATATTTGAAGTTTAACTAAAGATTAATTCGTTTTGGGGAAGTACATTTCCGGTGATTCAACGACGACTTTTTTTTATATTCATCTGGATGAGTGGTTAGCATAATTTCCATGAATGAATGGAGACAAGACACTGTCAGGAAGAAACCTTATTTAATTTTTTAAGAATATAATAATATTTTGTTTTTTATATTTTGTGGGCTATGGTGGCCGTGCGGGCTAGAGCGTAGGGCTTTGGTCGCATGGTCTTACCACGGTTTGCGAGTTCAAATGCCGTCCGGGAGTGACCTCTATTTCGTAGATAGAACTCCCTCCCGGGGCCATGGGTAAATAACTTGATTCACAGTGACCTGGTAATATGCATCCTACATAAAGCTAAAAAAAAAAAATAATAAAAAATATTTTGTTTTCATATTTATCATCAGCTAAGCTCACATAGATAAATGTGATGATTCTAAGGAAGAAACAATGACATATTTTGCATATATTCCGGTGTCCAGAGAGAGAGCCAAATTTCCAGCCAAATCGGTAAAAAGAGGGTGGAAGGGGTTAGGAGAGAACAACACAAAAATATATAAATATAATAAATTGTTTACCGACACAAAATTATATATATAAATTAATAACCCCCCATTAACTTTCAAGGCAGCGTGCTAGCCTACTCAGTTCAAAATCGCGAGTTCTAATCCCGGTCGAGGCCTTTACATTTTTTATCTTGGTGGTGAAAAAACCTTGAGCTTACCGTCCTTCGGATGGGATGTCAGCTACTCGTTAAAGATCCTATCCAAGTTGAATAAACCAGGCTAGGCAAAATTTCGGACTTCCAGAGTAGAGTCGGGCGGAGTGACGAAAGAGCACTCTGGTAGTAGACGATATGACCTTGTAGTTAAAGCCCGGGCATGAGTCATAATAACTAACTATAAACTTTCAACGAAATCGGATGAAGAGGAAGGAAATTCAATCCGAAAGCCGTAAAAATGCTGACGTAATGAACGTATCGACAAGAAATTTATTATGATTCATAAGTCCCCTGTGTGTTAATTATTAAT
The DNA here is from genome assembly GCA_963662175.1 of Aradus depressus. NCBI lineage: Eukaryota > Metazoa > Arthropoda > Insecta > Hemiptera > Aradidae > Aradus > Aradus depressus. Next base: position 34,065,963 of record OY759223.1, read on the forward strand.
TTTTAATTCGTGCTGGGTCGGTGAATCATTGATGACATTTTTTAAACCTCCTATCTTATTGATAACTACAACACAATTCAAAGAGAAAAGAAGCGATGTACGATTCCAACTGTACTAAGATACATGTGTTTTGTCTGTGATAGCCCAGGTCGTGTACTGAGCAGGACCATGGTCTGCACTGCCAAAGCCGCCATAGCTTGGGCCGATTTTCAATTAAAGATCACTAAACCGTAAAGAGTTACAGCCACTGTTCTTGGCGTACCCAGCCCAACCCCCGCCCCGATCTATAACGTTGATATATTGAAGTCTTGGCAGTCGACCACCCTTCCCAAGCCACAGGAACCATGAGACTTCAAAGAAAAAGAAAAAAAACTCAGTGAATCACCGAAAATGTTCTTCCCCATAGTTTAATCAAATAAGTTTTAGCTCTCCCACTGAAATCAATTCACCCATTTGGTTAGACTGAATCATCACTATAAATAAAACTTACTATAAATTCGTTAAGCTACAGTTATTAAATTAGCCCCCTCCTCTGATAATTATCAGAGGCATTGATTATAATCAATGCTGAAAATCAATAGGTGTTGAGTTCAGGATACCCATATGAAATTCAGGAGTTATATTGTATTGACAAAGACACAAAGAAATGAAATGAAAAATAATCTTTATTCTGGGACATACGTCCCCTAAGAATAATAACATAAAGAATAAACAAGAGTATACAAGTATCAACCAGTTGAGAAGAATAAATATAAAATAAAATAAAAGAGGTCTCTAGAAGTAAATACTAAATTTTAAAAACAGGCAATCAGTAAAACAATATAATAAACTAGTGAAAAATAATAAAGAGAAATAAAAATAGAAAAATTAGAAAGGCAAGTATGAAGAATAATGTGGAACATGATAACAATAAAGACTTGTATATGAATGAATTGTAAAAAACTGGACTGATGAAACAGATGAGTAACAATCTGTACAGTGGAGAGAGAGACTTATAGGAAGACGAGAACTATCTCATAGAAGCCAGCCTTAGGAATCAGAGGTTTGCTGAGTTAGGAGGTAATGGAAAAGTAGGGACTTAAATGAAAGGAGAGTAAGAATATGGCGAATCTGGAGAGGGAGACAGGAAATTCTTTTAATTTTTTATTATCAGGGGGTCAGAAAATATGAAATTCCAACGGAAACTTGACATCGAATTTTTGACTTTTTGGGTAACAGAAATTCAATTTACTTTTTCGAGCAGCTGGGGAAGTGAACGAAGAGTTTAATTTCTAATGTGGGAAGTCTAGGGGGAAAATATTTTAGAAAAAGGGTTAAGACGTAGCGAGTGCTTTACAGGGTAATCAGGTAATCAGATACAGACAGTAAATAATTTACCTCCTGGAAGAGAATCGAACCTCCCAGAGTGCGGCAGTCTTCGGACAGGAACGTGCTCAACTTACAGTCGAAGAGCTACGCGATATCCCAACTATTTCCTTAAGACAGGGATTATCATAAAAATATTGATTTTTATTAAACCATAAAATGGTAATTGGATACGTATTTATAAAAATCGTCGCTCTGGTGGACATGAGCCCGACTCCTAGTGTGGGAGTGATAAATGTTGCATATCCAGGTTTGATTATCTAGAAAAGGGTCTTTAATGAGTACCTGATATCGTAGAGGCTCGGGACCATCGCTTAACGTCCTATATCTGGGTACTCAAGGTTCTTTTTACCTCACAAACAAAATAAAGTGAAGAGTCTCGGCCGGGAACAATAAATGACATTAGACGGATAAATTCCCCACCGACGTAATAAACAAAATTTGTTTTGAACAGAATGAATTTGATGAATGGAAGCATTTATCAACCATACCAACTGTGATCGACTGATATTAACTGTCATTATTAAAAAAACGATAAGCTGGCTGGCTACTTACCAGACAGAAGTGCCAAGAGATCTGTTATCATGAAATAGCTGTGATCCTCTGAGACACTTGATGGCTAGGAACATAAAACTCTTTCTTGGTTGGAGATGAGGACCACTGATGAAGACCGCTATAACGAGGACACTCAAGTGGCAGAACCGTGAAATCTGCCCTGTTGGCCGGTTAGGGGTCCACTGTACTGTATGTAAAATAACCAAAGGGGGGAGGTGTCTAGGGGGCTGGAAGGGGTGCAAATCTGCATATATCTGTATTGTAAGGATACACCCGGCCTCCCCCCCTCCCCCCTTACAAGAGATGCAGTTTCTGTTTGTCTTATTATACTAATGAAGCTTAACTAATCGAAGTACTCATCAGTTATTCGGGGAAATTAAAAATGTATCCAGAAAATAATCGTTGACTTTTCAGGATAAGCTCAGGATAAACACTATTAATTCAACCAGTGATCATTACAGGAGTTTCTTATACTAACCACTCTCCCTCCCCCACCCCCTTTCATACTGGGGTGGGTGTATGAAAGCAATGAGTTGACGTCAGCGGTATTTCAATGTAGTATGAGTGACTTTATCAAAAAGTCCTGTAATGGCCACATCATATATATTTTATTTGTTTGTTCATTTTTATAATTGTTCATAAAAACTACTTATAATAAATAATATTTTATAAATCGTTGCTACGCGATGCAATTTAAACATTATTTTGAAATTATCCAGGGCGCCGGTAGCTCAGTGGTATGTGTGCTTGTCTTCTGAGCTCAAGAACGTGTGTTTGAAACCCGGCCGAGGGCCTTAGTTTATTTTATCTGGGAGGTAAAATAAACTTAAGCACGACGTCCTTCGGATGGGACGTTAAGCGATGGTCTTGAGCCTGTACGATGTCAGGTACACGTTAAGGACCCCTACCCTACGTGAATAAAAATTTAGGGTAGGGAAAATTTAGGACTCCCATAGTAGAGACGGGCTCATGTCCACCAGAGTGACGAAAGAGCGCTCTGGTAATAGACGCTTTGACCTCTTAAAGCCCGAGCATGAGTCATAAAACCTAACCTAACCTTGAAATTATCCAGGGCGCCGGTAGCTCAGTGGTATGCGTGCTTGCCTTCTGAGCTCAAGAACGTGTTTTCGTAACCCGACCTATTTTATCTGGGAGGTAAAATAAACTTAAGCACGCCGTCCTTCGGATGGGACCCCTTTGTTAAAGACCCCTGCCCTAGGTGAATAAAAATTTAGGGTAGGTAAAATTTAGGACTCCCATAGTAGAGTCGGGCTCATGTCCACCAGAGTGACGAAATAGCGTTCTGGTAGTAGGCGATATGACCTCGTAGTTAAAGCCCGGGCATGAGTAATATAATAATAAAACCTAACCTTTGAACTAATTCATACGGAAATTTATTTTTCATATTTTGAGGCGTAGTAACTTTGATCGTACTGATCTTATTTGAAATTTGAGGACCTGTTAGCGATTGTAAATTTAATAAGGAACATTTGTGATAAGGAACAATTTTTCAATAGGAATAACCGTTTTTGGGTAAATCAAGGAAAAGTCTAAAAATATGTTTTTCAAAACTATATTTCAGGACGATTTTCGATATGTAACTCGAAAACTGCATGACCTACAAAAAAATCGTATTTCATACAAAATCTGCATTCCCATTTTCTCTAGATCTTTTACTTGAAAAAATGTTGAATAGGTCATAAACAAGCGGTTTAAGTATCTTGTAAAATATACTTAGGCCCCGGAGTGCAGTGGTCTCAATTTTCGCTCGATTTCAGCCAAAATCTAATCAGATCTAAGATAGAACATGCGAGCCTCAAGTTTATAGCTGCAATCATTTTTGCGGTAGAGCGCTCACATTTCCCTAACATTTCCAATACGCAGATACACGCAAAAACATCAACGCGAAAATGGTCAAAAAGTATTCAGGGAACCATGAAACGTGACATTGCGTTGAATGCTCGATCTCGGATTTTCGCAGGATTACAATACTTCCTTATGGTATAAGAAAGTAAAAAATTATTGGTGAATTACTTACTACCAATTTAATTCCCCATCTCGAGTTTATTACTAAGTTTTCGTTACCCCTGAAATCAAATTTACGGATTTGGGTATCTTATTCAGGGATTTTTGAATCCTTTTACTAACATTCGTTGCTACGACAGTTATTGAGTCCCTTTTCCTGATCTCATTCTCCCCATCGGCCAAAGTTCTTGAAAATCAACAGATGTTGGCCTTACTATACTCGTAGTCACAGTTCGGTCGGGATCTGATCACAGTCCAGCGGGGCCCAGTCCAGTCTTCTATGTCTGAATTACCAACCGACTGTCCTGTGACGGTCTAGTTACTGTTATTTCTACGGTGTGAAACCTCACGGTCCAAGTTGGGTCTAGTCAACTCACGATTTCGTATTTAAATCTGTGAATCGGCTTTAATAATTAATTAATGGAATCTCAAACATAAAGAAATAATATATTATTTAGGATTTATGCCAATGTATTAGTTAGTCGCCGAGCGAAGACAGACGTACACAGGGATGCAGCTGTAGCACCCTGAACCACTGATCACAGATATGTGTTATTTCACAACTAATTACGTGTTATTCTTTGATTGGTGTTACAGACTGGGCGTGTTATCAAAACTACACACAGGATATAGGCAAGGTGTGAGAGATACTGTGGGGCCAGCCTACCATGTGCCCAGGGGGCCCAACAACACAGCTGACACCTGGCCCTGGGAGCACACCAGGGGGGACCCAAGAGGGCGGAGTCCCACTCTACATCAGCCAGCATCTTCTACATCCCAAATGAATAAATTATGTCTCATGGTAAGTAGTGCACATAGTCACGGTACGAACAGGTGAGGTGAAGAAACAAGAAATTGTATAAATATAGTGAATTTTGGAAATAGGTATATCGAAGCCCGGCCGATACCATTTTGCCCTAGGTGAATCATAAGATTTCAGCTTAGTTACAATAAATGATAATAATAATAAAAATTAATGCGACTTAAAAAGATTAATAAATAGTAAACAATATGACTAGGTGTGCAATGCATTCTGCTGTTTGCAAAAACTGAGCTGAGTCAGGCATATCTGCATAAAAAACTCAGTTGATGTTTTAATAATTATCAGTAACTTCTCACCTTGTATGTTCTTTATGAATATATTAATACTTTAAATAGATTTCAATTTTTTTTTTTTTTTTTTTTTTTTTTTTTTTTTTTTTTTTTTTTTTTTTTTTTTTTTTTGCTTTATGTACGGTGCATATTAGCCATGTCAATGTGTTATATATAATTATTTAAGACATCCATGGCCCCGGGAGGGAGTTCTATCTACGAAATAAAACTCACTCCCGGACGGGATTCGAACCCGCAAACCATGGTGAGACCATGCGACCAAAGCCCTACGCTCTAGCCCGCACGGCCACCATGGCCCCCTAGATTTCAATTGAATTCAATGGATTTTTTCTAACCTTTTTGTAGACAACAGCTGTTTTTGCACAAAATTCTTTTTACTATGTGTTCTTTGTATGTTGAAGAATATTTTTATCGAAAAAAAAAAGTCGAAGTTTGTACGTTAGAACACTGAAAAAAACGGCTCAAAAAAGTGGTGTTCGATTGTGAACCGAAAAGGACTTCGCCCGGATTTTTACATTTGAAATCGAAAAATTCTATTTTGCGCGAGAATTTTGTCTCTCAATTGATTTCAATGGGGATTTCGTTTTTCGGTGATTATTCCTCCGTAGTATGTTCAATTTCAGATTTTTTTAGTAGTAAACCATCGTCACCGCGTCCACTACCATCGTGGCAAATTTCAATGTGGTCGGTAAAGGGGTTTAGGAGGAGTACGAGTACAACGAAATACATGAGTCGCTTAAGAAAGAACTTCGTAAACTCAGCTCAATTAGTAATAAGTAATACAATATATAATATTAAGAAAAATAGAATAGCATTTGATCACAATAATGATTTAAATTGTATTCCGGTTAGACTATGCTATTTTTGGCTCCCATGTGTCATGACGACTTCATCGAATGAACCTCACCAACGATAGAAATTGTAACTTCAATTATAACAGAAATACAATTAATTCCACCTTTCAATTCCAATTCTACCTCTAAATTGCGCCTTTTGCGCCTCTTAATTCCACCTTTTTATTCCAATTCTACCTTTCAATTCCAATTGCGCCTCTTAATTCCACCTTTTTATTCCAATTCTACCTTTCAATTCCAATTGCGCCTCTTAATTCCAACTTTTTATTCCAATTCTACCTTTCAATTCCAATTGCGCCTCTTAATTCCACCTTTCCCCCACTATTTATTTACCAGACTGAGAAAGTAGGTTGAAGCAGATACCATGTTAGGTTCGGTTGCCTTGAACTCTTCAATCAGATCTCCTTCAGTTGAGCTCAGTTAAAATACGTTCTATTTACAGTCAACATGATCTGTGTATAGAGAGAGCGGTCTATAGATTACGAATACGAAGTATAGTGGACTTTATCCGTCAGAAATTAACAACTGTCGATATAATGAATGTATCGACACGAAATCAACTGAAAGTAATAAAAATATTCAAATCAAATAAAAATTTTAAAATCAATATGGCAAAAACGATTAATTTTTGATAACATATTAGTATATGAAAATATATAATAATTTAACAACTAAGAATGTTAATTTATAAGCTATAATTAATTTAAATGATAACAATTTAAGTAACGTTAAGATAAGCATCACCCACACAGTAAAATTGACCATTAAAATGATTTTTCCATTAAGATAAAATTAAAAGAAATATTAGGTGTGATAATAATAATAAAGATAAATTCAACATCTATTTATAAATTATTTCAGTACAAAAACTTCAAAAATTATTATTATCGTAATTAAGAAAAATTAATATTAAATGATTAACGTATTTTGAAAGGAATGATGCCTATAAATTTATTCCATTTTTTACATTTACAAGAATTTACAGGTTTACATAGCGAAAAAAAATGAGAACAAAAAAAAATGAGAGGTGAACCACCGACAATTTACTCTCTAATCAATAAATCAATTAAATCAATTAGCCACCCTCCAAAACCAATCGACCGTTTGGGGCTAAAAATCAATAGTTGGCTTACATGACTTTTGAGTCCTCAAACTAAATTTTGTGTCGATAAATTCATTACATCGCCAGTTTAGCGAGCCTTCTTCCTCTAACCCTTCTCTTCCCTTCGGCCGATTTCCGAGAAAATTAATAGCTATGAAATTTCGTTTCAATACATTCACTTAGCATTATTTGTGTTAAGCCCCTCCCCACTAATCCTCCCATCCAGATTTAGCTGATAATCAATAGGTGCGGTCCTTATGTCGTTTTGGGAACGCATATTAAATTTGAAGTCGATATATTCATACTATCGAGAGTTATTGTGTTCAAAAGATACGCGGTCAGTTGGGATTTTTTTAATTTCTGATTTTAGTTGTTGGAAAACATCAAATTCCGGTGAAAATTCAAAATCGAATTTCTGATCGATTACATAACTTCTCCTATACTTCGTATAGCTGAGGAAGTAAAATGTATGTCTGTCTGTCCATGTATGTATCTGAGCGTTTTTGAAACCTTTAAAAATTATCGAGACGACATTTTTACTATTATTCAAAAACCCCTAGGGACGGTGTCTGTTGATTTTCCCAAGAGTTTAAAGGGAGAGAGAAAACTTAGTTGACTTCTTTTAATTCAAGTTGCAGAAGTGTAGCCATAACAGGATAGGTATCTTTTTCTAACGTTTCACAACTGTTATCGGATAGAGCGGATAACGGTAGAAGGTAGAAAATAACAGGTCGCAGGTAAAAGTAACAGAGATGAGTGGAGCTAGATTTACGAACTGTCCCACTCAGAGGTGCATTGATCCAATATGGCTGTGCCGGCCATGCCTCAGCTTGGGGTGAATTCACCCTCTTGCAACCCCCCTCTTTGTCATCTCACCCCTTCTTCACTAAAGGTGGACACTTTTTGTGTGTCATCAGGACATTCAGTCATATCAGTTTCCCATGAGGTGCCAGACACGTCTTCTGTTAAGCTTGCATTCAGTAAGAAATTTGCCTAGTTTTATTTATTTTTCTTGTAATTTACTTTTTCTGAAAATTGTTTAATAATTTTCCTGTCATGCCAAAATTTACTCTAATTGTTTTGGCTAGTTTAACGACGGCTGAAACAAAAACCACTAAATTAAATTTTATTCTATTTTATAAATTTTGTTTTATAAAGTTTGTATTATAAAATTTGTTGAGAGGTAGAGCGTAACAATGTTTTTTCGATAACTGAAATTACTTCTCATATGTGATAAAGATATTGTGGGACGAGATTTCTCATAGAAATAAAACACATTGCCTACCCATTATTTTATTTTCGACAGGAAACCGGTTTTCATCGTAACTGCATCATCAGTGGCACGTCCCACCCGTACAGTGTGGAGTTCAATTAAACACTGAACTCACTCATTTGACATATTTCATTTCTATAAGAAATTACCTCTCGTTTTTAACCCCCGACATAAAATGAGAAGTGTTATAGGTTTGAAGCCTTTGTCTGTGTGTGTGTGTGTGTGTGTGTGTGTGTCTGTCTGTGGCATCGTAGCTCCAAGACGGCTAAACCGATTTCAAAACGGTTTTTTTGTTTGCGAGATGGTTCTTATGTTTGGTGGAAACCGGGTATGCCGTTTCAATGAGCTTCAGTAGATCTTCAGGTTTCATCAGAGCCTATGTACGGATCTCGGCCTCTATTTCAGCTAGAGATTTTGAGTGCGTGCTCAAATGTTTACAAGACAAAGCCCCTCCCCCCGCCCACCAAGCCTCCCCCCTTTTTAAAAATTTATTTTTTGTGTCCGGGTTTTTTTAAAAATTTTAAATAATATTTTTTCAGCATTTTTTTAGTTGTTAATTGAACAACACTCTCCTTTGAAATGTGCAGCAAAGATTTTTTTCCTCTACTTATTCGGATACTTTCATCACTCTTATTCCTCAAAAAATTATTTCGGTTCGGATAAGAGGTAATTTTTTCCCATCTCATATTATTATTGAGGATAAAATAAGAAAATGGCAATTTTGTTAAATGTAGCTTTAAAAGAACTCTTCGGTGAATTAATGGCAATGTGCTATAAAAAGTTATGTAATGAGTCAGAAATTCGAAGTTGTGTTTTCAATGGAGTTTTATGTTTTCCGATACTTAATTCCAAAAATGAAAAACAATTTTCCTGTCTGCCTGTGTCGGTATCTGTGAACAAGATAACTCTCGATAAAATCAAAATATCGACATTAAGTTTTATATGCATATCTAGAAACCTCTAAAGACGACATCTATTGATTGTCAGCCAAACCAGTCTAAGGACAGAGGAGGATTATAGAAGGTTTAACACAAAAACTATAATACTCCCGATATAATAATATATGTATCGAAACGAAATTTCATAATTAAATCCAAAACTCCATGACACTCATCAATTTTCAGTAAAATCGGCAGAATAAAGATCACAACTAAGACCCTAATAACTGTAGATGTAATTATTGTAATCTATACGGAATTTAGTATGAGGATCAGATGTCCATAAAATAAGACACTCATTGTATTTAACCAAATCAGTTCCAGAGGGAGAGCGAAAACTATGTGGTTAATTCGAGCTGGGGAAGTTCATTACCGGGATTTCCCCCACAACTTTTTTTAAAATTTTTACATTGTTTTAACAGCAAATTTTCAGACATTGCACCGAAAATAACAACTTGTGCATAGACTGACGTATCTTTTTTTTTTTTTATTATTTTTTTTTTTCATTAGAAATATTAGATATAATGAATAAAATTGTCTGGGATTCGAACCAGTAATAATATAAACAGTTGAGTGAGGCTGTTGTGAGGATGGCCTATCTATGCCCCTTCAGCTATAAATCAGACAGATGTTCCATTGCTTCTCTAACTCACAGCTGTTTTCTACCCTACCTGTCCTCCCTCAAAAAAAAATTGTGATTAGATCACATATTGAACGGTCCCGGGAACATTGCCGAAATTTGAAAACCATTATCAGTCCTTTCTGATTTTTTTGGACTAATTCTATAACTAGAAGGAAAGACGAAAGAGCGCTCTGGTAGTAGTCGATATGATCTCGTAGTTCCGGGCATGAATCACAATAACTAACTATAATTATATAGTAAAGGAATAATAACAACTAATAAAGAATAAATAATAATGATAAAAGTAGTTGGTTAGTTTTTGTCATTCATGCCCGGCCTTTAACGACGAGGCCTACTCTAGAGCGCTCATTCGTAGTTCTGGTGGTCATGAGCCCGACTTTATTGTCCTTAATTTTACCTAGTGTAGGGGGTCTTTAAAGATTAGCCGGGACCATCACTTAACATACCATCCGAAGGACGGCGAGCTCTTTTTTTTTTAAACCTATAGGCCTCACCCGGTTTAATAAAAGTAGTAATAAAAAGTAGTATAAAAAGTGTTGGTTACTAGGGGGTGAGTACTATGAATGGGAATGGTAGAAGACTGCTGATTGGTAGAACAGGTGGTAGCTAGGGGTAGGTTGGGCTCCCATTGGCTGACACAGTGAATGGCACCCCCTCCCCACCCCTCCCCTCTACTACCCTTAACATCCATCCATATTTAATACTCACTCACTCACTACGTCACTCCTTACTCCCCAAATCAATATTACAACTAAATTTTTTCATTATTTTAACCATCTATTTCTTAAGGATAATTTCAGTCTAAAATTTAGAATTTTTTTCCATATTAATAAATATAAAATTTTCGAAATAAAAAAGTCTTGGGTGAATCCACAGTCAATGTACTTCCCCAGCAAGAATTAATCTATTAAATTGTTGCTCTTCTTCCAAAACCATTTACTCTAAAAATCAAAAGTTGAGTAAGTAGGGGTTTCTGAATCCGTACACTAAATGTTGTGTTGAAGTTATTGAATCAAGCCTCCTCCTCTGTTCCTCTCCACCTTTCGAATTTCGTGGAAAGATTTCGCGAAAAAATAATAGATGTGGGTTTTTTTGAATTTAAATATAAAATTTCACGTCGATACATTCATTAGGTACCTAAATAAGCAGTTATTGGTGTTTTTTATATTCCCTCTAATCCCCCTCCCCTTCCGTTTAGTTGATTTGACTGAAAATCCAAAGGTATTGTCCTCATGGGGTTCTGGATACACATATAACATTTCAGGTCGATAAATTCATTTTATCCGGAGTTATCGTGTTCACACGTTGACATTCCGTTGAAAATTGAACATCGAATTTCTGACCGATCCATGAAAGAGGATGACAATCAGAATTGTACTGTATTCGTAAAACCTAATGAAATGAATGTATCGAAACGAAATTTTATAATGTGTAGCTAACACCTATCGATTTTCTACCTAAGGAGGAAAGCAGAACCTAGTTGATTTAGCGCCGGGGAAATACACCGCCTGTCAGGCACCGAACCCTTCTTTTATTATTATATTTTATATTTATAAATTTCCACTAACCATGACTGCGTATTTTTGCTCAACCAACTAATAACCCTGGGGAAACGAACAATTTATCTCAGTCTGTCGAGGCCACATCCGATCTGAAGAAATAAATCTCTGGGAAGAAGGGGGAGCAGGCCGCTCGTCTCATTACGGTCTGACTAGTCACAGATACAGTATCGTGCTACCAGCCTGGTATCGTGTATCTAGATCAATCAGTATCTTGTATCCGCATCAGTGTATCTAAAAAGGGGGAAAATTTGAATTTAATTCTGTAAGTTGGTAAGCTGAGAACAGACAGGGAACTTGCGGAACCTTAACTTTCAGCAGAAGCCATAGAGATCTTTCGTCGCTCTGGTAGACTCCACTGTGGGAGTCCTAAATTTTGTCTACCCAGATTTATTCACCTAGTCCCGTCGAAAGTCGATTTAAGAGAATTTGTGAAGGGACTAGGAAAAACGGAAAACCCAACGACCACAGGAGTTCAGCACTTCCCTAGTCACATCGCAAATTGCCAGAGCAGCTTAGGAAATTATAGAAGAAACTAATAGAAACCTAAGGAAATTTGCGTTTGGTCAACAGAAACCTTAATTACTCGGTTCTGAAAAGTACTTTTACTCGAGTAAATATGGTGATACTCAAGTACAATCGATTGCCAAGTATTTGTATAGTTAATAACTATACAGTTATTAAATATACGGAATAGTTTAAAAGAGCACTATCGCAATCAGTTCAGGGTGGAAATTAAAAACTTGACCGGTACTTGCTAATTAGGGAACTGGAGTTGCACGATTCAGTTAATAGTTACTTACAGAGTGACCTACCATTGTCAAGTACTAGATTAATAGATAATAATATATTAACTTAGAGATGAACTGTTGCATCTAAGCTAATACACCTACCAATATACCTCCGAAGGTATGGACTTTGTATGCCCAATGTGTTACAGCCCCTGTAAAGAAGATCTATATTACTTCCTCATTACCTGCCCCAAATATGATGATTTAAAAAATAAAATATTTAAAAACAACATAGATACTTCATTTATGTTGGAATTATTAAATGGTAAAGATTGGCAACTACTGGTAAATTATTGCAAAAAGGCTTACGATTTCAGAAACTGTGAATTAAATAAATAAATAAATAGGAACAAAGATATATTTATTATTTGTATTTTAGAAAGAAAAATTTGTTGTTAATAAGTTTATAGGAAATAAGATAATATTATTTATGTAAATCTAGTCTCCACTGCTTAGGGCTTTGAGTTTGTTTTCATAAAAGGTCACATTATTGTATATATGTTTTGTATGTAATTTTCTATTATGTTAATTGAATACAGACTTTACTACTACTAGTTAATAACTATGCTCATATATCCGAAAAAAGTTATGCACAAATAACATTTTCTGGCTCAAATATCCGAGAATGAAATGCTTTCTCGTGGGCAGGTGAATCATTATAATATCTCCTGTCGTATATAATTAACCTTAATTCTATAATTTCCTGAATTAGTTTCGTTCTTTGTCCTAAGTTTGTTTTAGTTTTTTCTATAATTTCCTCTGCTGCTCTGGCAATTCGCGAAATGACTAGGGAAAATACGGAACTACTGGGGTCGTTGAGTTTTCCGTTTTCCCTAGTCCCTTCACAAATTCTCTTAAATCGGCTTTAGATGGTAACATATCACTGCTTTATTTATAATTTGATAGCTCATCAATGATAAGGTATATGTTTGGCAATAATGATGAAATGAGACATCTCGGGGTTGGTTGAAACCCGACGTTAAGCGATGGTCCCGAGTCTATGGTAGACGGCGATATGACCTCATAGTTAAATATGACAATATGACCTCGGCCATGAGTCACAATAACTAACTAATGTGTCAACACTCTAGATTACCACATTTGAAGGTTACAATTATTAAGGTTACCATTTATACTGATTAAGCAGGGCTCAGGCGCCTATTGCGTTGTGAAAGAAGACTTATCTCAGGTTTGAAACCCAGCCGTGGCCTTTAAGTTTTTTATCTGGCAGCATGCCGCCTTTTGGGACAAGCGACGATTCCGAGTCTGTATGATGTCAGATGATTCGTAGGACGGTTGTAGGAAATATGACATCATCTTTAGAGCCCAGGCATCACTACAATAACTAACTGATGGATTATTTAAATTTAATTTAAATTATTTCTCCAATTCAAAATTTCTTTGAATGTTTTAACAAAATTCGCATTAGCCTCACTATTATTATTTTCTTTAGGTATCATCTAACAAAAAAATTTAAATATATATATTTTTTTATTTTATACATATATATAGGTTAGGTTTTATGACTCATGCCCGAGCTTTAACTAAAAGGTCATATCGCCTACTACCAGAGCACTCTTTCGTCACTCTGGTGGACATGAGCCCGACTGTGGGAGTCCTAAATTTTGCCTACCCTAAATTTTTATTCACCTAGGGCAGGGGTCATTAACGAGTACCTGATATCGTACAGGCTCGAGACCATTGCTTAACGTCCCATCCGAAGAACAGTGTGCTTAAGTTTATTTTCCTCCCAGATAAAATAAACTAAGGACCTCGGCCGGGTTTCGAACCCACGATCTTGAGCTCATATATATATATAGAATTAGTCATTATAAAAGTTAAACAATTACTTTGTTTTTATTAGTAGGTATCTACTATATCGTCACATAATCAATTTAGTATTCATAGATACATTACCAATGGGACTTGATTTTTGTCTGTCATAGCGCTCAACATACCTGCAAAAGAAAAAATATATACATATATTAGTATTGCTATTTTGTATTTGTCATTTCTAAATAATATATAGTAATAATAAGCATGAATACAAATATATATTATAATTGTTTTTGATATAATTTGGCTACCTTTGGCTTATTCCACTGAAAATTAATATAATTTCTTGTCAATAAATTCATTACTTCAGCAGTTATTGGGGGTTTATGTGTTAAGCCCTCTCTGATTTGGCTGATTATCAACTGGTTTCGTCCTTATGGGGTTCTGGATACACATATAACATTTTATGTCGATATATTCTAACGGGAGTTACCGTGTTCACAGACACACAACAATTTTTTTATTTATTTTTGGAATAATTTTTTAAAAATATGATATACCGGTGAAATGTCACCATCGAATCTCTGCCTGATTGCATGACTTCCCCTATAATTCATACATAATAGTAAGATGTTGTATGACGATATTTCTCATAGAAATTAAAAAACATTCTCTGCCCGGCTTGCAACGCAACTGAGTCATCATCAGTGGTACATCACTCGTATAGTAAGGTGTCTAAAGGTTCTGATCGGGCATAAAAAAGAGGGAAGTTAACGTCTCTTATTTCTATGGCCTATACTTTGTATAACTGTGGATGTCAGCAGAAGGCCTGCATACTTCCAATGTTTTCTACGTAGTATGTACCTTAAGGTTAGAATATTACCAAAGATCTGTTGAAGACCTTTTTTAAGGCAAAGAGGGGAGAAGGAGGGGGTCCTCGGGTGGAGAAAGTTATTTTTGAAAGCTAAAAATTGCACAATTCTACCTGACCAAATAATGGAGACCCCTGAAAGAAAGAACAGAGAAGACATAAAGAACAGGAAAAGAATAAGTAAAAAAAAAGTGTGGGGTGTTCTGGGGGTGAATAGAAACAGGGTGGGAGGGGGGCGGGATGTTAAGAAGGTCGGGAGAAAGTTAGTCTAGGTAACCCTGGAGGTAAAAAGGGACGAACTGGGAACCGAAGAGAGGACGGAGACAATGGAAAGTAGAACTAAACTTGCCACTTATGTAAAGAAAGTACCCAAAATTGCATAAACTATCTTGCCTTTTTGCGCACTGTTTTTGTAAACTATACCTCAAGAAGACCAAGGTCTGTATTTTTTTTTTTTTTCTTGCCTTATTTTAAGGTTGGAACTTGATGATTTAATGTTCCCAACTAAGGAAAGAAATATTTCTTACTTTCTGACAACTTGAAAACAATTCTTTATTTCAGTTTAACATTTTTAGTTTCTTCAAACTATGAAACCCTACTAACGAGTACTTCTGTATCTGTATGTAGAGATAGAGGAGAAATTGAGGACGCCAGTAGCTCAGTGGTATGCGTGCTTGCTTACTGAACTCAAGGTTGTGGGTTCGAAACACGACGGGAGGCAATAACAACTTAAGCATGCTGTCCCGAGCCTGTACGATGTCAGGTACTAGTTAAAGACCCCTACCCTACGAGAATAAAAAGTTATGGCATGCTAAATTTAGGACTCCCATAGTAGAGTCGGGCTCATGTCCACCATAGTGACGAAGGAGTAGTAGGCGATATGACCTTGTAGTTAAAGCCCATAAGTCATAATAACTAACTAGAGAATAATAAGTACGCCACAAATTAATCTGGTGATTCAGTATTTGTCTTTCGAACACGATAACTGCCGATAAAATGAATCTATCGACACGAAATTTCTTATGATGATTCAGATGTTAAGCCCAAATAGTCGATTGGTTTTAAACAATTTTTTTTTTTTTTATTTGAACTATCGGTGGTCGTAAATATGAAATTCCGGTAGAAAGTTAGCATCAAATTACTCACAGTGCTTAACAGAAAAACCCTAATAACTGTTGATGTAATGAATGTAATCGTAACAACATTTATTATGAAGATTCAGAAGTACCGGAGTAAGGCACAAAATTTATTTAACAAAATCAATAGATTGTTTTCAGAGGGAAAGCAAAAATTTGATTAATTTATTCTGTGATTCACCAACAAAAGACTTCTTAAAAGAGTTGCAATGAAACAATACGATTTATATACTGTCGTGATTAATCAATTGATTAATCTAGACTAGTTTGAAAATATTTACGCAAGATGAAAGATCAGGTTGGGGTGGTTTTAGTGAGTAATTTTGAGGTGTAGTTGTCTATAAGTCTGTTGTTGATCTGATCCGAGTTCAATAAAATCCACGGCAGGAGGTCTTTGTTAGATAGCGACCACTCTAAACAGACATAGGCCCAGTTTAGAACACTCCACTCTAACATACCTATGTCTATTTAGAACATCTAACATCTCATCTCAGAACACCTAACTTGTCTTGTTAGTTATTATGAATCATGCCCGGGCTTTAACTACGAGGTCATGTCGCCTACTACCAGAGCGCTCTTTCGTCACTCTGGTGGACAAGAGCCCGACTCTATTGTGGGAGTTCTAAATGTTGCCTACCCTAAATTTTTATTCACCTAGGGTCTTTAACGAGTACCTGACATCGTACAGGCTCGGAACCATCGCTCAACGTCCCATCCGAAGGACGGCGTGCTTATGAGTCAAAATAAGATAAATATATTTTTGTTTACGCCCTGAGGGTAAAGAAATATACTAAATTAGATATATTTTAATTATTGATTTTTCCTATATTATTTCGAGCTAGCCGCCTTGGTCCCAGGTCTATCAGCCGTTCCTTGCCTTTGTCACAATGACCTCTGATTGTTTTCAATTGTTTTGACGCCATGCGACACAGCCCTACCATACTTTAGATTAATCTGGGAATGTATATTTTTTAAGATTTTTTTAATTTATTTTTTATTTTCTTTATATGATTATAATTTCTGTTTATATAAATTTTTATTTATTTTATTTTACTAAACTCTAGCTTGTAGTAACTAAAAGAAAATCATAGGGTTGTGTCGTGTCGATATATCGATTCTAAATGTATTTATCGTGTCCAAAGACACTCGTGCAAACATTAATTTTTTCTTTGGATTCAGGGGGTGGGAACACCTAGGGACCTAGGCATTCAAAGCTCTTATTACTTCACCTAAACCTCTACTCTTTTTTCACTTTTGTACTTATCCTAGCGGATATTGCCATTTATTACTTTACTTCATTTTATTATCCACCATTCTCATCTCATCAAATTTACTTATGTTTTATTTTGCCAGCCTTACGAAGATATGTAATATCAGAAATTCGATGCTGAGTTTTCAATAGAATTTTCCGAACTCCTAATTCCAAAAATTGAAAAATAAGTCTATCCGGATGTGATAGAATGAATGTATCGAGACTACATTTTATATGTGTAATATGAAGCCTCTAAGGACAACACCTATTAATTTTCAGAGAAATCAACCGAAGAGGAGAAGGATCAAAGGGGAATGGAACTCAAAAATCCCAATAATTCCCGATGTAATGGATGTATCGACATGAAATTTAGTATAAGGATTTAGAAGTCACAATATAAGACAAATAATGGATTTTAGCCCCAACAGTCGATTGTCGTAGAAGGCGAAGTACAAAGCCAGTGATTCACCGACGAGTTTTTATTTTGACCGCATGTAAATATGCCATATGAAAAAGAATTCTTCAGGAAGTAAAAGAAATTCTGAATTCTCAGGAATGTCTTAATTTCAGAAAAGAGCTGACCGCGGGGGGGTCTGTTGGGGCTCAGAAAATTTATGAGATCAGTTTATTTTTTTGTTCTCTTTTTCTGATTTTTTTTTTTTTTTAATGATAGCCTCAAGAGAATTTTCGCCTAGTTCAAAAGAGGATGGAAGGCTGAGAACTTTATTTTCCAGAATTTTTTACAATTTTTTTTTTGGGGTTGTGTGGGGGAACATTTAAAGCTGCCTAATGGATACGTTCCTGGCCGCCCACCAACTACCCTGGTGATTTACTGGTTAGCATTGTTGGATACATTAGAAGCGGCATGAGTCTTATCAGGAGACAACCATCTCATAAATATATCAAAATGCAGCCCAACTGTCATCACGTGTATATTATGTATGTATCATTTAAGATTGCATTCAGATGCACTTCTGCACACCAGAATGAAATATACGAAGTTTAGGGGAAGTTATGTAATCGATCAAAAATTCGATGCAGAGTTATCGATATAATTTCTTGTTTTCCAACCTCCAGATACCAAATATGAAAAACAAATATCGACATAAAATTTTATATGTGATTTTTTCAATCTGGTAGGTAATTTGAGGCAATTGAGGTATATTTATTTTAAAACAATAATTCTTCATTTCATTAGAAGTTTCGACTTCTTGTCATTTTCAATTCTAAAAATACAAATTCCTTTAAATAATAACAACATTATAATTATAATTCTCATAACTATTTCTTATATAATATTACCAAGACCGATAAGGACTCACGTAAATACAGGTTGATCCATAATTTACTCTTCCAATCACATATTCTACAACTTGATTGTCGACAATTTTTTATACTATTTCACATTTGTCCAAATTTCACCCTTACATTTTTTGAAAACCAATATTATAAATAAAACCTATAACCCTGATATAACCTACTCTAATAACTTATTTTTTTATATCGATATTCAAAATGTTTTGAATAATTATTTTAATTTTTTTTTTTAAATTTAATTTATAAACTATAATTTTAATACTTTTTGACATTTAAAAAAAAAAAAAAAAAATATTTTATAACAAGTATATATATTCTTTATTTCATATTATTTAAGATGTATGAGTAATGTGTTTCTATTTTTTCCGCATCAGTTCTATAATTTACTAGACTATCCTGTTCCATCGAAATAATAATGGATTCTTATATATTTCTTTTTAGTTTATTATCTTCTTTATGTATAATTTTATTATTTTCAAAATATACATATATAAATATATATGTGAATCCAGAACTCCCTAAAAACCTATTGATTTTCATCCAAATTGATGAAATGAATTTACACTTCGTATAGTTGGAGATGTAAAAAAAGCATTATTTGAAACATAACATTCAATTTTCATTTTCTAGACAGAGTTCTTCCACAGATCCACCTTTAAGGTCTGTCGAATCTACGTTTGTTTATTCATTACTTTTTATTACTTTTTCAATTATTAATAAAATTATATAAATAATTAAACAATTAATTTTTCAATTTTTGTTTTATGTTAAAATTTATTTTTATATTAAATATGTTATTATTATTATTTTTTTAATTTATTAATTTATTTTTTATATTTGTTATTTTTCATTATTTTTTCTATAGTTCGCACTTCGGGACCTGATGAAGGGACGTAAGAACGTCCCGAAATATCGTCGTGAAGAAGACACTTCCCGAAGAGTTATAAAAAACAGTTATGTTAATTTTTATTAAATTTAATACAAATGTATCTATCCACACATATAAAATTTTGTGTGGATAGATACATATAAATATATATATTCATTCTTACGGGAGTTAGCATGTTCACATGCTTTTGGAAACGGGGGTCAAAAAACCTGAAATTCCGGTGAAACCTCAATATCGAAATTGTGACTGATTACATAACTTCCCCTATAGTTCGTAAAGCTGAGGAAGTAAAACAGGTAGTACTTTTCCTGTTTGAACTATTTGTAATCAATCCCAAGTTATCTTTGGTCAGTTTGGCTGATAATCTATAGGTATCATCCTCAATGATCTTTGGTTCGATATATCGATATAATCATTCCAAGTGGAGTTATCCGAGTTGACTTGGGATTTATGATCTCTGATTTCCCATTCATCCAATCTCAGATTCCGCTGATAATCGATGTATTTTCCTTAGAGGACTTTGAATTGACATATGAAATTTCATGTCAATACATTCATTACAACGGCAGTTATTACAGTTTTTATATATTTTAGTCTTTATTATTGGCCGATTTGGTTGAAAATAACAAAAAGGATTCATCCTACGAGTGTTCTGGATACACATATAAAATTTCGTGTCGATACATTCATTCCATCGGGAGTTATAGTGTTCACAAAGACATTTTTTTTTTCATTTATGGTAAACACGGAATTTCGTTGAAAATTCCGCATGGAATTTTTGGCCGATTACATAATTTCCCCTATACTTCGTACAGACAGAGAAGTAAAATAGAGAAAAGTCATGTTATAAACTGCACCCATCAGGGTGAAAATATCTATATATATTTTTTTTTTTTCTACCTACACAAAATGCAAGTGCACTTTTGTGCAATACAAAACATTCCTGTAAAAATTAGTGATATCTTTGACTGAAAAACGTGAATACAGTCTAGATTATATGTTACGGCCGAACCTTAAAGTAATGCTTTTTACGTTGGCCTTGTCATTATAACACCCCAACTTCATCATAAAAAATACTTTTATCATTAAAAATGCAATTATTTTTATTAATTAGCTCCAATATGATAGCGTTGGCTACCCTGTAATTACACCTATAACACATAGTTTCATAGTTAATAACAGTAATCATCAGCGTTTATGCATCAATAATAACAGACTGTTATAATATCCCTTCAAATTATTATTCGATAGAAAAAATTAAAAACTATACGTGTTTATTTTCAACAGTTCATTATCAATTAATTAAATTATTTTACTAAATCATTGCCCTATGACCCAGTAGAACGAAAAAAAGGTCTTTGGCAATAGAACCTCGCAGTAAAATATCTAAAAGACTTTGGTAGATATTTGTTTTACTTTAGTAGCTCAGAAATTGGGAGCCATGGTGGCCGTGCGGGCTAGAGCGTAGGGCTTCAGTCGCATGGTCTCTCCGTGGTTTGCGGGTTCGAATCCCGTCCGGGAGTGAGTTTTATTTTTTAGATAGAACTCCCTCCCGGGGCCATGGATGTAGTAAATAATTAAATAACACAGTGACATGGCTAATATGAATAGTAGGAAAAAAAAGTCTGTGTGTGTTTGTGAACATAATAACTGCCAATATGAATGTATCCATGAGAAATTTTATATGTGAATGTATTCAGAACCCTCTAAAGACGAAATTTACTTATTTTCGGCCAAATCGCCCAAAGGGAAGAGGGGATTAGGAGGTAATCCAAAACTCTAATATCTGTCGTTGTAATGAACATGAACATGAACATGAAATTTTATATTTAAATTCAAATCTTCATGGGGATGGCACCTACTAATTTTCCGAGATAAAGCTAATAACTGCCGATGTAAAGTGAACTTATCAATATCAAATTTAGTATAAGGATTCAGAACCCACTATGTAAGTCAAATATTGAGTTTTTGAACCAATGGTCGATTGATTTTGGAGGGAGAGCGAAAACGTAATCGACTAATTCATGCTGGGTAAGTACATAGCAGGTGTATTCACCGAGGACTTTTTAAATTTCATATCATATTTTTCAGATTTGTAAGCCTCCCTGGTAGATTGCTAGCCTAAAGAGGTGAAGCTCCTGGGTTCGAATCCCGCCCTAACCACCCCCACCACCCTGCTACAGGAATGAGGAACCTCCCTTTGTGGGTGGTAATGTATCCAATATAAAAACTCGAACTCTGAATTTTATAAAAAGAAAATGCTTACAATTTCAATTTGTTAGTTATTATGACTCATGGCCGGTCTTAAACTACGAGGTCATATCGCCTACTACCAGAGCGCTCTTCCATCCATGGTGGACATGAGCCCGACTCTACTATGGGAGTCATAAATTTTGCCTAACTTAATTTTTATTCACCTAGGGTAAGGAGTCTTTAATGTGTACCTGGCATCGTACAGACTCGGGACCATCGCTTAACGTCCCATCCGAAGGACGGCCTTTACCACCCAGATAAAATAAACTAAGGGTCTCGGCCGGGTTTCGTATCCACGAACTTTAGCTCAGTAAGCAAGCACGCATACCACTGAGCTACGGGTGCCCTCCCAATTTCATTTATTAACATATTTATATATTTTTTTATTATTTTTCAGATCTTTCAAGACTCCAGTTTGAATCACTGCTGGAGCGCCTCTCTTCCCTACACTCCTGTTAGTTCCAGGGTCACTTTCAGAGCCAAAACTCAGTTGATTAATTCGTGCTGAGAGAAGTATGTGTCGTTGATTAACACACAATCACGATATTGCATATTTTTTTAGATTTGGAATACTATATATATATAATATATGTGGGCTAGTGCGTAGAGCTTTCGTTGCATGGACACATCACAATCATGGGTTCGAATCCTTCCGGGCTCTATTTCATAAATTAAATTTCAAGTCATGGAGGTTATAGGTATTAAAAAAGAATCCCAATAACGTAGCCCGCCCATATAGTGCAAAAAAATGGCCCTCTAACAGAGGGGGGGGGGGGGGGATTTAAAACACTAAAAAGAATAAAAAAACTATTAATAGAACTTTCAAAATTAGATAATAATAACAAATACATTATTTGGACATGATTAATAATAATAATAATAATAATAGATTTATTTCCGTTAAACCAATACATGGTAATAGGATACCTACGTCAAAACAATTTATATATTAAGATAGCTTGTAAATTAGATTTATAACTAATTGAGTCTAACACACATATGATTAGTAGAAATAACAAAACTATTAAAAAAAGTATAATGAAATTAATAAAAACGAAATGAACTTCTAAGGATATGACACAAATATAAATATGTGACCTTAAGTTACAGTCTTGTTCAACCCTTAAATTGAATTAGAAAATGAGAGAAGTAAAAATGAAAATATTAACAATAAAATGGCTGATCTGATTGTTCCACAACATAAAGACGTGAGGGCGCCGGTATGCGTGCTTGCTAACTGAGCTCAAGGGTTTGAATCCCGGCTGAGGCTCTTAGGTTTTTTATCTGGGAGGTGAAAAAACCTTGACCAAAGCCGTCATTCGGATGGGACGTTAAGCAATGGTCCCGAGCCTGTACTGTCAGGTACTCGTTACAGACCCCTTAGAATAGATGAATAAACCTAGGTAGGCAAAATTTAAGACTCCTACTGTAGAGTCGGGCTCATGTCTACCAGAGAGGCGAAAAGCCTTTCTGGTAGTAGGCGATATGACCTTGTAATTAAAGCCAGGACATGAGTCATAAAAACAAACCACAAACAAATAAATACTGTCTAAGATAATAAAACTTCTCGACACTGAAAATTATTACTTGTGAACCTGGCAGTACCCGTGGCATTAGTCGTAGCTTTGCCAGCGTTCTGAGGAGTTGCCCAAAAATTGTTTGCCAACTTATTTAAGAAAAAAACTATAAAATAAACTTAAAGAATTGGCCTAAATATTTACAGGGACATTTATTTTCTTTCATGATAAAGGATTTTCATTGATAAAGTAAAACTCGGGTAAGATTTTTCCCTATTTTCCCTCAGGAAAGGGAGAAGGAGCTTCCATATGTCTTAGTTAGGTGGCCGTTGGGAGTTTGTGTAGAAGTGCGGGATAAGGGAGGCATTTAGATAGTAAATGCTAGGATCAGCCGCGCGAAGGGGGAATTCTGGGGGGAATCCAGTCCCACATTATCTATACACATATTAGAGATCCAACGAAAACTCGAATTCGCATCAGCGAATATTCTTACCCATTAAAATATTCACATTTCTATTCGGATGCACAGAAAAATTGACAAAACTTTTTTAAATAACGTAATGGTATCCTAAATACAAAGAAATCAACACATTTTCTAAACAATTTGTTTAGATTTTTTTCCCGAAATTCATTTCCATAATAACATAAAAGTTATTCTAGATTATAAACAATACAAAATATTATTTATAAACGTCTTTGTAAATAGTAATTATAAAGAACATAGGAACTAAAAATATAAATATTTATTATGTGTGACAAATTGTCATTTATCAACAAATCAACATGGTTTGGGAACCATGGTGGCCGTGCGGGCTAGACCATAGGGCTTTGGTCGCATGGTCTCACCATGGTTTGCGGGTTCGAATCCCGCCCGGGAGTGAGTTTTATTTCGTAGATAGAACTCCCTCCCCGGGCCATAGAGAGTCGTAAATAATTAGATAACACAGAGTGACATGACTAATATGCATCGATCATAACCCCCCCCCCCCCCCCCCCCCCAAAAAAAAAACAAAAAAAAACAAAAAAAAAACAAGGTGTTTCTGATAACTAATCACAATCATTTTATTTTTTAATGAAAATATTTTTGTTTTTAAGAGGGCGCCGGTAGCTCAGTGGTAAGCGTGCTTGACTTCTGAGCTCAAGGTCGTGGGTTCGTAGCCCGACCGAGGCCCTTAGTTTATTTTATCTGGGAGGTAAAATAAACTTAAGCACGCCGTCCTTCGGATGGGACGTTAAGCGATGGTCCCGAGCCTGTACGATGTCAGGTACTCGTTAAAGACCCCTACCCTAGATGAATAAAAAAATTTAGGGTAGGCAAAATTTAGGACTCCCACAGTAGAGTCGGGCTCATGTCCACCAGAGTGACGAAAGAGCGCTCTGGTAGTAGGCGATATGACCTCGTAGTTAAAGCCCGGGCATGAGTCATAAAACCTAACCTTTTTGTTTTTAAAATTTGAAAAAAATATCATTGAAAAGTAACAGTTACAGGTATGTAGCAGTAGCAACATGTGTCTAATATTAAATACAAATGTTTGTCACAACCAAAAACTAATAACTGCCGTTTTAATGAATATATTGACGCAAAATTTCATACGTAAATTCTAAGTGTAATAATTGCAAACGTAATGAATGTATCGATATAAAAATTTTATATTTACAAAACCCCACAACGATGGCACCTATTAATCTTTCGCGAAACCAATCAAAAATAGGATTGAGAAGCCAGAATGTGGAAGAACGATATCTTAATTGATTAATTCATACTGAAGAAGTACAATAGTTCTTGATCCACCATTTTTTTTTTTTTTTTTTTTTTCATTCTTGGAATCAGGTGACGGTAAAACATGAAATTCCGGTGAAAATGCAATATCGAATTTGTAACTCGTATAACTGGGTAAAGTAACATAGTAGTTATCATAACCGGTTAGCGTGTCGACGCAGCTCATTTCCATAATGCAATTTGTTATGCGACCCAAACCTCTTCCGTCGTAAATACCGGATTAAAATTGTTAGTTCCGTTTTTTTTTGGGGGGCTGAAATATGTAAACACAACTAATAGTCCATTAGACCTTTAGATTGAAAAAAATATATAGGTTTATTATAATTTTTTATAGGTTCTATATGATAATTTTCTATTAAAGGTAACAAGATGTTATTACAGAACCAGAGAAGAAACAATGTTTGGTAAACACGAAAAAGAAATATATTATATTTTTGTAAATAGTTTTCAGACGCTTCGCCTTGAACTCATAGTTAAAGAACTAAAGCTAAAGACGCGTCTATATATATTATACTAGCAGTAATACCCGGCGTTGCCCGGGGAACTTTGACTTTTCTCCCAATATCTCCTATAAGGCTATTCAGTTCCTCGACAGTACATTCATGATGTTATAATTTTCAATTATTCATACGGAATAAGGCTTATAGTCCTTCAACTGTAGTAACGTTAGCTTTGGAGCTAAAACTAATTTATTCAAAAAGATTTCTCATTAATCGTTGCAATGGTTTTCGAGTTACAAAGATTGCGTGAGTGGATGCAGGGATGGACCAGGGGTTGATTAAAAAATAGACCTTAAACTTCCGGTAGATAAAACTTATCTATTCAAAAAGTTTCCTCATTAATCATTGCAGTGGTTTTTGAGTTACAAAGATTGCGTGGGTGGATGCTGGGATGGACCAGATATTGAGGTACTAATACGCCTATAACCTTCCACAGACGATGACGAACAAATTTAAAAAAAAATTAATCAAATCCATCAAGCCGTTCTTGAGTTATAGCGGTACAACGCACAGACATTTTCAGCTTTATATATATGGTATATTGGGCCGTTTACACGCTCAAGCCAGTTTGCACAAGTAAATCGTTGCATGTGAACGCAAGCATGACGTTTTGCTTGAGTAAAATCTGTCCCGACAGAATATCGGCTTGAGGTTGGTGTATTGGCATGAGTGTCTAAACGATGCTCAAGCCTCAGCTCCAACCTTGGGCATGCGCATGAGTGATGGTGAAGTATATTACCTATATATTATTATATTTTATTAATTTAATGTGTTCATTGTTTGGAAAATATCTTTGTATTATTATTTTATTTTTATCTAGACTTTTTATTAACATTCAATAAATTTATCTTTAGAAATGTATGTTTTAATGCCATGTAACTTGGCGTCGCATGTTTCTGGAATTTCAGTACTTTGAGCTGGTTTGGAAATACAAATGGAAAATTTTAAATTTTCATATACTCTACCTGTTGCCAAAAATCTCAGCGTAGCTCATAGCCGTTCATGGGGGATAATTGCACGTCTCATAACAGTCTGCTCTTGAAATTATTGGTGTAATTAAATTTAGCAAATGCTGGTATGTGGCTTCGTCGATAGGCAAATAGTTGCGAAAATTGTCAGGCTCACTTCTTAATTCAGCTATTAAATTGGTAAGAGAAAACAAATCCCTTTTTAGCAACCATGGTTTACACTATTTCCTTTTATTCGCCTTCAATTTGATCTTTCTTTATATAATGCAAACCGCAGCCGTTGCAAGAGTTAGTTCTTAAATAAATAAAACAAACTTATTTTTAAAATATTTTCTATTCCACTAAAGATATAAATATATATATAACTACCGGTTTCGGCCTTACACATCGTCGACCTGACGATGGTCCGAAACCGGTAGTTATATATATTTATATCTTTGGTGGATTAGACAATATTTTAAAAATAAGTTTGTTTTATTTATTTATTACAAGTTTCCACAATATGTCCGCATTCCTCAACTTAGAAGTTGTTAATTAGTTCTTAGTCAAAATTTTCCATTTTAAACACAGCAAACTACAATTTTCAGGGTTCCTCACTTCACAATTGCGCAAGCCAGTTTCTGCAAATGGCTTGAGTGTGTAAACGGGCCTTCACATTTGCAGTTATTGGGATTCTTGAGTTCAGCTCCCGTCCAACCCTTCACTACCCATCTTCTGATTCCGCTCAAAATCGACAAGTGATATCCTTAGCGGGGCTTTGAATTTACATTGGGGGTATTTAAGTCGAACCCCTATATATATCTTCTATAAATTTTCAAAGATAGCGTGAGCCTACTATGCACAAGATCGCGGATTCGAAACCCGGCCGAGAACCTGAAGTTTCTAACCTTGTAGGTGAAAAAACTATTAGCACGCCGTGCGATGACAGGTAAGTACCTGTGATAAACCTCACCCTAGGGTGAATCTGAGTAGAGAAAATTTAGGACTCCCAATATAGTCAGGCTCATGTCCACCAGAGTGAGGAAAGATCGCTAGAGTAGTAGGCTATATAATATCGTATTTAAAGCCCTGGCATGAGTTACAATAACTAAATATGTATACAAAACAACAAGGAAGTACTTTTATAGAAATATCACATTTTCACGAAGGCGGTGAGAGAGATGTCGAAAACCACCCTAAAATGAATGACGTCTTGAAACTATTTTTTTTTTTAAAAGCGAATTAGTAATAAATTAAACGTAATTAAGTTTCTTATTAAGTTTCCAATTACTTATGAGTCCCCAGATTTGATATAGAATTAATACGAACAATATTATAACCCCCAAAGAATACATAATACATTTGAGTACAAGTTTTATGACTCATGCCCGGGCTTTAACTACGAGGTCATATCGCCTACTACCAGAGTGCTCTTTCGTCACTCTGATGGACATGAGCCCGACTCTACTGTGGGAGTCCTAAATTTTGCCTACACTAAATTTGTATTCATCTAGGGTAGGGTTTCTTTAACGAGTACCTGACATCGTACAGGCTCGGGACCATCACTTAACGTCCCATCCGAAGGACGGCGTGCTTGAGTTTATTTCACCTCCCAAATAAAATAAACTAAGGGCAAAATATTTCTGTGATGGATAAATTATAACTCATAGCAACGGAAAAACAAAAAAAAAAACTTCGTATTATTGGTAGTATTGTATTAAAAAATATGAAAAAAAAATATATATGTGATCATAACTGAACTTTCTTATACCAACCACCTTTTTCAAAACACTCTCCCTCTACTTCCCTTCTCTCAAATTAATTTAATACCGATATTATTGGTATAAAGAAAGTCAGAATTGCGCTGTTTAGTGAAAAAAATAAAACTGCTGATGCCAACACATTACTTTCTTATACACAGGAATTCCGGTGTGAAATTATTGTAAGAGGGTGGGGGAGGGAGAGTGATCGGTCAAAAGTGGTTGGTATAAGAATGTTCTGTTATGGCCACATTTTTTCTGAAAAATTGTATTTAAAAAACTGACAGAACATCCGCAAAATGTTAAGCGATCCGAGCGCTTGAGGACACCTACCTTAATTAATCCTGATTATTATTCGTAGGTTTTTATTTTATATATATATATATTTCTCTTCATTTTTTATCCTTTTTATTTTAAAAAACACCATTAATAAACATCTATTTTAAGATTCTTGCCATGCTTCAAAATATTTAAATTATTTCCTACAGAAATGTATTGTACATTCTTTGGTCGTATTGGTCCTATCTCAAAACTCATGAGGTCAACCTAGAAAGCTGGCTTGCACAAAATAATAAAATAAGTGAGGGGTCAGACTATTTTTGTTTTATCTTGCAACCTGTGAAGTATTCCAATGGTAACGTGAATAGTGAACATTATCTGGAGAAGTAGTTTTTGGAACAGGAAATAGCGGAATTGATAAGCAAATGAAATAAATTATCATTGTATACTATTAGTGATATTAACACAGCAATATTTTTGAACCTTCATTCGCTTTGAAAGTCGCTGGCAAATAGGAGAAATTTTGAGTTGTGCCCTTTGGTCTTTTGACATCAAGTCACCGGCGTTCGCCAGTCTCTTAGGGAAGATTATATCAAAAGTCAGTAGAACATTAGGAGATAGTTTCTTTCATTGGGAGCAACTGCTGGCCTCCGGAGCTTATATTTTATGTATGAACGGGAGAATTTACATAAAGAGCCTTTAACATCATTAGATCCCCCCCCCTGTTGTCAATGTGAAGTAGACTCTCTATAAATTGACATTCTGTCTTTCTTCTTGGGGTCTGTCCGTCTGTCTGCCCTGTCTAGCCTGGAGTCTTGGCTTCCTCTCCCATGTCTTCGATACAAACGAGCCTTTGCAAAACGACAAAACAAAAGATACACCCCTCTTTCTCCGATCAGACTCATCTATCTTGTTTTGGCGAAAAACACACACTGTCTTCTCTTCTTCAGAACGTATGCTAATTTTAATACAATTTTTTTTTTTTTTTTTTTGCTTAAATTTTCATACGAATTGATGTTAAGTAGAACAAAGTATTACTATTCAACGACTGATATGTCTTAGATAGACGAGGAAAACAAACAATTTTATGTATACAGGAGCCAAAGAACATTTGAAGGAAGAAGCTTAACACTACATACACGTCCGCAATTCTCAAATTTTTTTAAAAAGTTCGACTAGAGACCTCTGTAACTCTGTAAAAATGTAATCAGTCCCAAATTTGAAATAACTAAAAATATATATTATATAGTTTTTACAGCTTTATAATTTTTTCATGTTTTGGTATATACAACCTAGCAATGATCTGGGGAAGTACATCCATCATCAGTATCTAAGAATATTTTCTCATACAATTAATAAAAAAAACATCGTAAGATGTTCGTCAATAATTACTTACAAAATTATATTTCAATTATTAATTTACAATAATGTCAAGTAACCCACAATTTATTTGCTGATATTTATTGTAAACAATGTTTCTCTCATTTTAATCTAATTTAATTTAAATAAAATATAAATTAATTAAAATTATAATAATAGGCAATTTCCCCCATTAATAATAATAATAATATCAATAATTTTTCATACCTAAAATGATGATAATAATCATATTCAAATTTGATAATTTTAACAATTTTCAGAGATCATCTTTCACTATACCAATTAATTAGACAAAAAGTATCAAAAATCTATGCAATATTGCTGGTAATTGGGGTTGCCAAGATAAATAATTTATGACATGTTTATTTATTTTGTGACTATCCAAAATTTTATTAATAAATCGTAAAATTTCAAGATAACAAAATTTACAAAAAAACGAAGTTTTGAGGATATATTTTATACTAATATATTTTTATGTATACAACAATTATTTAATGAAATATTATATACTGTATCAAATATTATATTTAATAATATAAAATAGATAATACAATTTAAAAAAAATGTAAATAATAACTTCAAAACACAACAACTTACCTAGAAATTTTCAGTCGAATGGGGTTTTCTGCACACAACTTTTGGAATTTTCTATTCTACAATTTACAAAGTCAATTTGATTTATAGGGGATGGAAAACAATTTCTTTTTATATTCTACAAAAAATTATCACACTTTTATTACAGCTCCTTGAGTTAATAAATTTCACTATAAAACTACTATAATACACTGTCGTCAGGTACTCCGAACTTATGTTTATATTACTAAATTTATTTATACAAAATTATATATTTATGTTTTTGATTTTTTTTTTTTTTTTTCTTGGCCCCACAGGGATAATACGCGGCGGTGGGGGCGAGAACCAAAGCGCTAAATGTCCTATTTCTTTTTTCGTCTTAGGTAGAAACCCATGACACAATGTTTAACCGAACGTCATTTAACCGAAGAAGGTGGTCGCATGATGACGACAGCCTCAAATCGCCCAGTCCACTGTACTATAGAGAGCGAACTTTTCCGGAGATGGGCCTTAGCGACGAGGGGGGAGGCGGCGGCGCCTGCGCTATCCGCCCCCCCGCCGCTGGAGTGGGGGGACCTCAACCCTCCTCCCCCCCCTCAATGTCTGTCTGTATGTCTATGTGAGAGTGTGTCATGTAATTGGGAGGACCGATAAAATGAAACTCAACTTGTCCCCCTCCCCCCCCCCCCCCCCCCCCCCCCCCAATATACAGTCCCCTACTACTTAACCCAAAACACCCCAAAGTTACAGACCTACCCCAGATAATCTAAGGACCCACCTGTAAACATCATAAGTCCTCACTGTAAACAAATAAAAATGGTCCTCTATTTTCATTGAAATGTCTTTATTTCCTCATATTTTTTTCAATTATTTTCTTATAAATTCAGGAAAAATAAAGGTTTCGAATCTTTTGAAGGTTTCTCTAACCTAATAAAGAAGTTTCATATTTATATATTATTTCAAAGTTATTAATTTATTCTTTGGTAGCTTGCTTTCCTACTGTACTCAAAATCGTGGGAACGAAGCCAAGGTTGAGCATGCCGTCCTTCGGAGAGGATGTTAGTGGGGGAATCAAGTCTGAGCAATGCTATTATCACTCGATAAAAACCACTTGGATAGTCAAATTTAAGAAGTTCAACAGTTGAGTCGAGCACTTGTTCACGAGAGCATCGAAAGAGCACTCAGGTAGTAGGCGATATGACGTCGTTGTTTTAGTTAGTTGAGCGCAAAACAAAAGAAAGTGAATCACCGGTAATGTAGGTACTTCCCCAGCTCGAATTAACTAAGTTTTCGCTCTCTCTCAAAACCAATCGACCAAGTTGACTTACATAGGGACTTTTGAAACATGCTAAATTACCTCCTCCAACCCTCAATTCTCTGAACTACCCTACTTCGTATATATGGAGAAGTAAGAACAGATATTTCAAGACAACTAAGGTATAGGGTGGAGATGATAAGCGAGACAGGATCGTACTTGGGACTGGACCTACGGCAACTGGTGACGGAGACCGGCTACACAGTGTTCGTGCGGGTGAGTCGAGACTGGAGAGCATGTGGACCTCGATTGTGCGCTGTGACGGATATAGGGTGGAGATAATAAGCGAGACAGGATCGTACTTGGGAATGGACCTACGGCAGCTGGTGACGGAGACCGGCTACACAGTGTTCGTGCGGGTGAGTCGAGACTGGAGAGCATGTGGACCTCGATTGTGCGCTGTGACAGGTAGAGGGTGGAGATAATAAGCGAGACAGGATCGTACTTGGGAATGGACCTACGGCAGCTGGTGACGGAGACCGGCTACCCCAGTGTTCGTGCGGTTGTGTCGAAACCGGAGAGCAGTGCTCAGCCGATTTGTCGCCCACTAGCGGAGAAAGAAGAAAGCAATCTAATCAGGCAACACCTTATCTTGAACCCGAGCTCTCTCGGCGCGTCAAGGAGTGCCGCAAAACAGCTAGTAGCACCTTTGAGGGCGACCAGAGTGACGAAAGAGCGCTCTGGTAGTAGGAGATATGACCTCGATGTTAAAGCCAGGGCATAAGTCATAATAACTAGCTGGTAGGATCGCCTTCCGGGGCAATGCATAAGAAAAAAAGGACCCAATAAGATTTATTTTTAGAGAAATGAATGAGTCAACACGAAATTTAGTATGAAGAGTAGGGACTCTTAGGAACATAGGGGCGTAAGGCACCAAGTCAACAAAATTCGTAGTTTGGTTTCTGAGAGAGAGTGAAAACTTACTTGATTATTTCGCACTGGGGAAGTACATTGCCGTTGATATACCGACAACTTCTTTTTTTTTTTCATAATTCTGGTGGGGTTGACTGAAGAAAAGTTTATATGATTAATGCCTGTATTATACAAGGCCGCAGCATATAAACCCTTAATTATAGTCACTTTACCAGGTACTCAGTGATTATATACCTGTTAGTCGGAGAGGGTCGCTCCATATCTGTGATCACATCTAGTTACTTCACTGGGATAAAAAAGTGAAACCCTCAAATCGGCTAATTTATATTCAGTAAACCAACTTGCAACTATTAATAATAAAGCTTATCTTAAAAAGAATAAATAATGATAAATAAAACAAATAATAAAAACAATGAGGTTGCTAATAACAGTGTCGGGTCACTTAGTAATAACAGGTCTGATCACAGTATTACCTCATTTGTTATATATAAATATTATTATTTTTTTTTTTTTTGGCGAATTACAAGTTATACCATTAAGTATGGCAAGGATAAATCTAGGGGCTAACATGCAAAAAAATTCATTTGTTAGGTTTTTTTGTTGACATATGATTTTGACAGATATCGGCAAAAAGAACGGAACCGGTACTTTCAAGAAATGTTGTATTTTGTTAAGAAATTAACATAAAGAAAACAATAAATATGTGATGTGGCTATAACAAAACTTTCTTATACCAACCACTATTGTACAGATCACTCTCCTATCCCCTCCCCTCACAAAATCATTTCATACTACTCATAATTCAAATTAACCTATGAATAAGTTCATTTAATACGTACTGGCATTACGCGGTATATGAAATAAGCTCTCAAAACTACGGGATACAATGAAACAAAGAGAATCGCTGACGTCAACACATTACTTTCAAATACCCAATTATGTAACTATGAAATGATTATATATATATTATATATGATGATTATATATATATATAATATATATAAAGTTTTCTAAGTACATGGTCGGAATAATTATTATTACTAGGTGTGCAATGCATTCTGCTGTTTGCAAAAACTGAGCTGAGTCAGGCATATCTGTATAAAAAACTCAGTTAATGTTTTAATAATTATCAGTAACTTCTCACCTTGTATGTTCTTTATGAATATATTAATACTTTAAATAGATTTCAATTGAATTCAATGGATTTTTTCTAGCCTTTTTGTATAAAACAACAGCTGTGAATAATTTTATCGAAAAAAAGTCGAAGTTTGTACGTTAGAACACTGAAAAAAGGCTCAAAAAAAGTGGTGTCCGATGGTAAACCGAAAAGGGCTTCACCCGGATTTTTACATTTGAAGTCGAAAAATTCTATTTTGCGCGAGAATTTTGTCTCTCAATTGATTTCAATGGGGATTTCGTTTTCCGGTGATTATTCCTCCGTGGCATGTTCAATTTCAGATTTTTTTAGTAGTAAACCATCGTCACCGTGTCCACTACCGTGGCCAATTTCAATGTGGTCGGTAAAGGGGTTTAGGAGGAGTACGAGTACAACGAAATACATGAGTCGCCTAAGAAAGAGCTTCGTAAACTCAGCTCAATTAATATTATTTTTATTTTTATTCTTTTTTTACATAAGAGCTAGTTAGAAAAAAGAAGCTCGAGAATATATATGCATATAAAAGATAGCTCGAGGTAGCGTGTTAGTCTACTGAGCTCAAGATCGCGGGTTCGAAACGGCCGGTACTCGTTAAAGACCTTTACTTTGGTAAGAGTTTTTGGACTCACAGTAGAAACGGACTGATGTCCTCCAGAGCGACGAAATAGAGCGCTCTGGTAGTAGGCGAGATGACTTCGCAGTTAAGACCAGGGCATGAACCGCAATAATTAACTATATATAAAATTGAAATGTCATCTGAAATTGAAATGATTATTAAAATCATAAGTTATCAGTGTTATCAAGAGTCTAAGGGTGATAAGTCGGTAGCAGTAACAGGATTGTACTAGTCTGGGAGGGGTTGTGATCCATAGTGGGGTGGGATGGATCCCAATGACGTAGTAGGACAGCCATAACTCAGTGTCAGAAAGCGGACCAATCAGAAGCTACCTTTCAACTGGGGTGCAGGCTACCACCCTCTCTACTATGAGGGGCTAAACATCAACATCACTCTTCTACCAGCGCCCTCTTTCAGGACCTTGGCTGATTATTTATTTTGGGTGAAAATGTTTTAAAAAAATTGTCGGTGAATCACCGATAATGTATTTCCCAGCGCGTTTAAGAAGTTTTTGCTCTCCCTGTGGGGGCTAGAAAATAGTTGACTTATATACCTACGGACTTCTAACATCTTTCACTAAATTTCGTATCCATAAATTCATTATATCAGCAGTTATTAGGTTATTATTACCCCTTCCCTCAGGCCAATTTCGCTGAAAGATAATAGGTGTCGTCCCTATAAGGATTTGTATTTAAATATGACTTTTCATATCGAAACTTTCGACCAAAGATCGCTCAGGTAGTTGGATGACATCACCACGAAGATATCTATACATGCATTTGGATTAGTTATCTTAAGTGAATAAAAACTGGATCATTTTTTAGAAATTATTCATAAATAATAATTTTATAATTGGCAAGAATTTAAATATTTATAGTTAGTTATTATGACTCATGCCCGGGCTTTAACTATGAGGTCATATCGCCTACTACCAGAGTGCTCTTTCGTCACTCTAGTGGACATGAGCCCGACTCTACTTTGGGTTGCCTACCCTAAATTTTTATTCACCTAGAACAGGGGTCTTTAACGAGTACCTGACATCGTACAGGCTCAGGACCATCGCTTAACGTCCCTCGGTCGGGTTTCGAACCCACGACCTTGAGCTCAGAAGGCAAGCACGCATACCACTGAGCTACCGTCACCCTCTAAATAAATATTTATATATATTTATATTAATAGTTTATAAAAGATATTGGAAACCAAGGAACCGTTGAATACTCATGATTGGCGTAGGCAGAACATAAATAAATTAGAGAACTATCTATTTATTTACTATATGTATACTGATTTCTACCCCTGAAGTAGCTTAGAGCGTGCAGCGTGCAACCCTACTGCGCTCAAGATCAATTTCATCACTTTTTTCTGTAACAGTTTGGTAGCGCAATTGCCAACTGGGATAATGATCGCGGGTTTGAAACCCGGCTAAGGCCCTTGAGGATGTCGTCCAGTTAAGGCAAAATTTAAGACTCCCAGAGTAGAGTCGGGCTCATGTCCACCGTAGCGATGAAAGAGCGTAGTTGAAGTCTGGTTATGAGACACAAAAAAACAAAAACAATGACAATATGTTTTCATCATAACAAATATTAAAAAAATAAAATATGTTTACAAATCAATGATAGGAACAGTGCAAAGGTTATACATGTGTAATAAAAACTATAGATAATTGTGATAATGTTTAATTGATTAATTAATTATTATAGCGCATGTTTTGTTCATAATTGAATGTATTTGTTATTTGTTTTGTTTACACAGATTAATAGGTCAAAGACAAAAAAAAAAGTCGGCGTCAATAATGAAACATTCTACAAATTCAAGTGAAGCGGGCCTCTGGGAGGCACATATGGCGTCTCAAATGCAGCTATGTGAGATGCAGTTACATCCCCATAGAAAAGTTGCAACAGGAGATTGGGAGGGGTTGGGGGTGGGGGGGGGGGGTACCTGGAAGTTATTAGTTTTGGTAAGGTGGATGTGCCTTATCCCATCTGACTTAGCTAGACCGTGTAATTGGAACAGAGAGCGGATACCAGGCAACCAACTCCTCTTCTCTGCAGCATCCCATCTTCCTGTCTTTTTTTTTTTACAGGAGTCAAGTATCAAGAAGTAAACAGGAATGGGATGTTCTCTTGGAGAGCAGTGGTAAGGGGAGAAATTCGTTTCAAACGGAAACAGCAAAAAAAAAATACGTATTACTTTTCTTTTATGACATGTAGAAGGAAAAATGTTGACTTATCCGGCCCAGAAGAAAAGGCATGAAAAGGTTTGGAAAAAGAAATGCTAAAAAAATATTAGTAATAGAATCCAGATAGCGGAAGGGAAAATTTGGTTCAGGAATCAGAAATAAAAGGCGTCTTTCCCACTATTTTATTACCGGTTTTCAACCGGAGTGTGTTCAATTAAATGCCACACTAACTGGTGATGTACCACTGATGATGACGCAGTTGCATTTAATGGTGGTTATCAGAAATAAAAAATCAATGGGGGGACAACTTTTTTTATTGCTATCATAAAACTTACCACACAACATCCTACTATCACGTATCTCCAGAAATCGTAGGACTTCCATTAATTGAGTCCTCGGGAATTTTCTGGTTGGTACGTCGAAAAGTCAAAAGACATGCAGACATTATGCCATTCGTAACTAACCTTCCTAGCGCCCTCTACACATTCACCCGAATGTCACACTAAGTGTTCGGCCGAGTTTCAAAGAGAACTCGCTCGATCCATTCCTTGTACCAGACGTGACTGTCTGAACGATGTGAATGAGTAGAGGTCTGCCGTTCGGGAGGTTCACGCTCGTGTTCTCGGGCCAAAAACCGATCACACTCTTTCAGATTACGCTCACCGAATGTGTAGAGGGGGCCTGAATTATGCATCCTTAACGTTTATTAACTGGAAGAGGTTGGATAACTCCAGGAGTCCTCCAGACGAGGGTGGGATGTGTGGCAGGCAGTTAAGTCTCAACTATGCGGATCCTTACCACATTTCTTGGAAAATTAGAAATCTCATTAATCTGAATCAATTAGAGAAGGCAAGTCGGAGGGGGCAGCTCTCGTTAAGTCCCTTCTCATACCTTCCAGGGTAACTAGCTCAGCGTTTATTTCTGTAGAGCACTATATCTTGCTTTGAAGGAACTCATCTGAGAGAGGCGTATTTCACGTCTCGTTAGCTGAAGTAAGGTGTACCGAAATACATGGGATCTTTCTTCGATAACATCATCACCACGAGAGCGTTGAATCGTAAGAGCGTAGAAATCGTAAGTTCAGCTTTTAAGTAAACTGTATACTAACATTAATCCCTGAACTGAATGAAGGGATTTTCTCGGTCTAAGCCACTTTTTCCGTTTCCTTATGAAGAAGGGATCTGTAGTCCAGATCAAGAATGAAGTTTCGCCTCGCGAACTTAACACGGTCATATCCGAAGCTCTCAGTCCAATTTACGTTTCTTTTTCTTTCTTAGAAACAGGTGCAGGATAAGATCGTCGCTTCAATTGCGTTGTCCTATCAACAACAATTTCAGGATTGGATTGTGAAAGATTAACTCTATAATCGTGCATTGATGCATGCTGGTATAATTTCTTTTTGAAATGTGACAACTTATAGAGTAGGAATATAAAGATTGATCTTTGGCATCAATTATATGACGACACGTACAAGGAATCCATGACGTACTTGGACATGACAAGGCCAGCTGATCAAGAGAGTGGTGCTACGTAGAAGCAAGTTAAGTCCCTGTTTATTTTTGAACTGGAGGAAGGGGGGAGGGAGGGAGGGGGTTCACAAAGTTCTCTCCAGTGATTTATCTCCAGCCACTCCAGCCTCCAGCCCTGTCCTGGAACCTTCCCGCCTTCTCTTTCCCGCCAAAACAGTATTTTTGGATCTCTCGGCCCTCTTAACAAGGCAGTGTTCTAACACCATTCTCCTGGCTCCACTTTTAAACATATTCTTGTTTATCAATCCTCATGGCGTAGTGGCTTAGTCAACTGCTTCACAATAACAAAATTGCCCGGTTAATAAGTTTACGTTGTTGTAAAGTAGAATATTTTTAACGCGTCACTTACTCATACCCCTCTACAAATTTCAATTTATGTTTTTGGTCCAACCTACAACTTTACCTCTTCTTCAGAATTCTGCGACCAAAGCCCTACCTACGCTCTTGTCCACCCCAGCCACGACAGCTCCAAGCCAAGTTTTACTTGAGCTAGCAATCATTGTATGAATCATATTACAAATTAATGCGAATTTCGGTGTTCAAAGGATGGACGAGCGGAGTACAGACAGACCATTGTTTTATATATATTAGAATAATTATACTTATTTCTTGGCTATTTATTTGGAAAAGGGTTGCCTATTCCGGATAATCGACGCTCTGTTGTATAATTCTAAACTATGCTCACGGTCATCTCCTCTTCAATTTGAACTATAACTGTATATATATATGAGTAGAGAACCATGAGCATATTTTAGAATTATTACTATACGATAATACGATACGATAAATCGATTATATATATGATTGAGTCGAATTCTAGAAACTCAATAAATATTAATGTATAGATTAACATATCTCACTCAGAAGGCTGACTATAGTCGGATCACCGTACTGAGAGCGCCGGTAGCTTTAAAGGTAGCGGTAACTAAACCTGCGTAGGCAAAATGTGCATCGGAGTGATTTGTTATTCAGTTAGAGTGCTGTGGTAGTAGGCGATATGACCTCGTAAGCCCAGTCATGACTTCAACAACTCATTGAAGTAATCTTTGCTCCTTTTATAGTAAGTCTGTAAGAGGCTGACTGAACTCAGTAAGGGTGGTAATCCTTGATTCATCCCCTCCCCCCCAAACCAACTAATACACAATTTATGACTTTTCTTCATCTCTATATATTTTTTTTTCATCTGTCCTAGGTGGGGGTTGTGGATTTTCGGATGACCTCATACGCCCCCCCCCCCCCCTTTTCATTGTGTGGGAAAGCCCCCCCCCCGGTTCAGAGAGGGGAGAGGAACATCCCCCACCTCCCCCTCCCCCCCAACCCCCCCGCCGTGCAACATCCTTCCTCCCCCCACTTCCGGTAGCTCTCCCCCCTACCTCCGTCATCCATCAACTGTGCACTTATCAAGGGGTTTAGGGGAAAAGTATATATACACACCAACCCTATATGTACGAATATATATCAAAACGAAAAGTCAAACCATCCTAAGGAAATATGAAAAAGGAGTCTTTTGAAAATTAAAAAAATTCTACACTTCAGTAAAAACTCATGAATTTACATAATATTGGAATACAATGAAGAGTTATTGCTCATTTAAATTCAATCAATTAAGTATGTTCTGCATCCAAAACCAATCGACCTGTCTAAAAATCAATAGTTCTCTTACACAGAGACATCTGAATCCTCATACTAAATTTTTTTTTTCGATACATTCATTACAAGGGCAGTTATTAAGGTTTTTCAGTTAAGCCCTCTTCCCTTTGTCCGATTTGGCCGAAAAAAAATAGGTGTCATCCTAATAGGGTTTTATGGTTACACATATTTTCCGATGAGAACAGATTTTCCGATAGAACTAACCGTTTTCGCGTTAATTAGGCAACATCTAAAAATAGTGGTTTCAAGACGTAATTTAAGGATAGCATGTGTCTCGCAAACCGGGCGACCTTCGAATAAATGAATTTCATAGATAATATGACTTTTCGATTGTCATACGTATAAGCGGTATTTGGTAAAGTGCACTTAGGCCCTGAAGTGGTCTTCATTTTCGCCTGATTTCGGTCTAATCAGATCTTATTTAGCACATTGCAAATGTCATGTTCATTGCTACGTTTGGGCGCAAACAGACACCATCGCAAAAACTATATAGAATACCAAAAGTATAAGAAATTAAAAGAAAATGTTTTCGATTAGTCAGAAGAGATAGTGGATCGCAGAAGAGTAGAGGAGAGACCCACAAGGGATGCCAGTTCCACCCAAGAGAGGGAATATGATTTAATTACACTTATTTAGGAAGGTTGGAGCTGGTCATGTGACGTTGGCTAACTGAGATCTATTTGGCTGGAGCTCCCACGAGAGACACTCAGTATATCTCCTGCGGTGTCTGGCTTATAGCATCTCCAGGTCAGTCTGGCATGATATGTGGCCATGAGCTGGTGAGAGCACACCACACCAAGGGAAAAACAACACTAAATGCCTAGGGGAGGAGGGGGATGCCATATGGTTAGTGCAGAGAAGACCACCCCCTAAATTTCCAAGATCGACATATGTTCCTCTACTTATTCGGATGAATGAAAATGTATCCCCTACCCTCATCCAGAAGAAGAGGTTGACAAAAACGTCTTTTCATGGAGGAAAAACATTCTTTTAATTCCAATTAGTACTAACATAAACATCTTGTGTTTGTTTTTCGTGTGTTTTTCAAGTGAACTTCCTTTCGTTGGAAATTTCAGTATATACCTATATAAATACACTACGATGTACTTCCTTCCTTTCGTTCACTGGAGAAACACACACATAAAATGTTTATTATTATAATAATTGGAATCACAAGTTTTTTTTTCTCCATCAGAAATTTTTGGGTGTACATGATATGTTAAACAACGATACCTATGTGAATATGCAGGGTGTACATGAAATGTTACTTAAATTAATTAATTTATTTATAGGTTAGGTTAGGTTTTATGACTCATGCCCGGGCTTTAACAACGAGGTCATATCGCCTACTACCAGAGCGCTCATTCGTCACTCTGGTGGACATGTGCCCGACTCTACTGTGGGAGTCCTAAATTTTGCCTACCCTACATTTTTATTCACCTAGGGCTGGGGTCTTTAACGAGTACCTGACGTCGTACAGACTCGAGACCATCGTTTAACGTCCCATCCAAAGGAAGGCGTGCTTAAGTTTATTTTACCTCCCAGATAAAATAAACTAAGAGCCTCGGACGGGTTTCGGACTCACGATCTTGAGCTCAGAAGGCAAGCACGCATACCACTGAGCTACCGGTGCCCTCTAATTAATTTATATATATTTTATTAATATTATTTTATTTACTAAGGGAGCTGGGGTTCCCGACGTTCGAGACTTCATATTGGAGTTAGCGACAAGGTTCAGGGCTGGGCTGCAGAGTGTTTCTGGAGCCGCTACCTTTGGCATTGGGAACTTCTGCCACACCGTCCCGGCTTGTTCAAGACATTATCCCCTGACTTTCGTCTTTATTATTATTATTATTATTATTTATTTTTTATTGTGAATAGCGCTTTTTGCGCTGAACCAAGTAATTTTTTTTTTTTCAATTTTTTTTCATTCTTCCTCAGATTTATATGTAGGCCTATATATAGGTAAGTCGTTTAATCAGAATATAATCACAATCAGAAAATCCGAAATCATTTTGGAAATACTAAATTATCTTACGGCTCACTTATTATTTGAAAATTTTGACAATAATTGAGTACGAATTTTCACAAAAAAAAGTGTTAGAATAATGTAACTTATAAACTCGTGTGAATTCAGTAATGTAACACGTCAACGGAAAGAAGAATGTAATTATTTCGAACGTAGAGGATTCCTTCAGGAACTAGCAATTGCCGTTGTAGTAAATATATCGAAATTTTATGAGAATTTAAAAATCGCTATGTAAAACATCTATCGGTTGGTCGGTTTTAGAGGGAGAGCGAATTATTATAGCATATGATTCACCGACGACTTTTTACTTCCCCAGTTATACAAAGTATAGGGGAAGTTATGTCATCGGCCAGAAATTCGATGTTGAGTTTTCAACGAAATTTCATATTTTCTGACAACCCGTTACAGCTGGGGAAGTTAATAAAGAAGTATTTTTTAAGATACTTTTTCTACAACACATACTGCGTATTGAAATAATAAATATATCCTTTTCCATATAAGTATTTCAGAATTTTCCAGTAGCCAAGTAGGCGTTCTGGTGTCGAGATGCGTCGAGAGGCAGATGATAAACTGGCGCCAAGATGAGCTACGAAATGATGAACGCAACCCTTTTTGGCGGGGGGGCGGTAAAAGGTTTTTAATCAAAAACCGCCCTCCGCCAGCCATACATTCCCTCCCTGTCACTGTTCGTTCGCCAATGTTTAGGGCCCTCTTTCGATAATGAAATTGTTTGTTTCCTGAAATTTTCACCCAAAATTTACTGTTTTCAATTCAACTGGTGAAACTTTTTTTTAATTGCTTTAATTTTTTTTTTTTTATTACAACGGCAGTTACTAGAGTTTTAAGCCTCCCCTAATCGCCCCATCCCTTTGGCCGATTTGGCTGAAAATCAACAGGTGTCGTCCTTACGGGGATCTGGATACACATATAAAATGGGAAGTTATCACATTTTTACTTACCCAGCTATCGAAGTATAGAGCAAGTTATGTAATCGGACAACAATTTGAACGGAATTTCATGTTTTCCGACCTCCAAATTCCAAATATTAAAAAAAAAGTCTGTCCCGGATAACTCCACAATAGAATGAACATATCAAAACGAAATTCTACGTATGTGAACAGAAACCTTTTAGGACAACATCTATCGATTTTCAGCCAAATCGGTAAAAGGGAATGGGGGAAGAGGGGAGAGGCTTAACTCAAAAACTCCCTAAATGTCGTTATAATGAACGTATCGACATGAAATTTTAATATTTTAAGTCAAAACCTAATGAGGACGTAACTTGTCAAATTTCAGTGATATCGGCCGATGGGTTAAGGGGAGGGACTCAATTCAAAAACCCTAATAAATGACGATGGAATGAATTTATCAACACTAAATTTAGTATGAGGATTTAGGAGCCCTTATACAAATATTGAATATTAGCGCAAACGGTCGACTGGTTTTGGAGGGGGAACAAAAAGTAAATTGATTAATTCGTTATGGGGAAGTACATTGCCGGCGATTCACCGACGACCTTTTTATTCAATTTTTGTAATCGCGAGTACATAACCTACCCTATGTATATCCGTGGAGAAATAACAGTTTTCCTTGATCTGGAAAGGTATTTCTTAAGGTTAATCTAGAAAGGTTTTTCCTCGACAGTTAACTATTTCCAATTCTACTTCAATATCTATCCTTGATATTTCCCAGTTGCTGATGACCTCCTCGTACAGTTTTCTCTAGTAGATCTGGAAGTAATGATTAATAGAGTCGACAGTATCTTTTCACTGTAGAAGGAATTCGAGGTTCTGTCGTGTAAAATAAAATTAAAGAAGAAAAGTCAAAATTTGGTCAACGTTTCGAAAACTAATAATAATAATTAAAAATAATAATTAAATAATAAAAATAAATTTAATAAAATATTATTTAATTATTACTTTTCTCTCTTTCAATTATGTTAAAAATTGTTTTCATTTCTTTTTCAAATTATTATAAAGTATCTGTTTATATCATTGTCCATAATGTCTTTTTTTTTGTTTATATTCTGTAGGTCCTGAAGAAGAAAATAAATAGTTTTCGAAACGTTGACCAAATTTTGAATTTTCTTTTACACGACAGAATCTCGAATTGCTTCTACATAGATGTGGAAGGTTTTCCGTCGTTTTCCTCCGTTTTCCCTCAGTCTCCCTCCTGGACC
Organism: Aradus depressus; assembly: GCA_963662175.1. Classification (NCBI taxonomy): domain Eukaryota; kingdom Metazoa; phylum Arthropoda; class Insecta; order Hemiptera; family Aradidae; genus Aradus; species Aradus depressus. The sequence goes on from OY759223.1 coordinate 34,109,937, forward strand.
CTGTGTTCCCCCACAGAGATATATTGAAGATGGCTCCCGTCCAAGACAAGAGACAGCTCCAACTTGGCTTTCGGCGCTACATTCTCTCTCTCTCCTGTACTATAATTTCTATCCTCGCTTTAATACACTTTATTATACCTCCATGCACATATTGCACCAGGTTTCCCTTATTTACTTCCCTGCACTAATGCACTATCTCACTCAACCCTGGTCATTAATTAAACAAACAATTTGTCTTATTAGACTTTACATATGTTGTTCGTGTTGAATAACATGTAACTCTTATGTCAAATAATGCGGATAGAGTTCATGTAGTTATAGAAGATGTAGTTCAACTCATGTAGTTTATGTAGTTCTAGAAGATGTAGTTCAACTCATGTAGTTTATGTAGTTCTAGAAGATGTAGTTCATCATATATTCTAGTTGGGATAAAGACACTTCCGAAGAGTTTTTATGAAAAATAGTTATCTTAATTTTTATTAAATTGGAAAAAGTGTCTACTTATTATAAACGTATCTTGTATTAATTTTTTTATATACTCATATATTTTTAAGTATTTATTTATTAACTTTTTATTAATATCATTTTACTTTTTTTAATAGTTTTGTTATTTCTACTAATCGTACGTGTGTTAGACTCAAGTAGTTATAAATCTAATTTATAAGCTATCTTAATGTATAAATGTATTGGTTTAACGGAAATAAATTTATTATTATTATTCGTCCAGAGGTCGGAGAAGATAGGTGTAACAATTCAGTTTTGTTTTGGGTTTTAAATGTATAAAATATTTGTCAGGCGTATGATATTTATCATATTTTTCTCTCAAAAACAAAACATACTAACAACAATTTATGTATTTTTTTTTTGTTACTCGTAAACATAAAGTATGTTAATTGTTATTTATATCCCTGTATATATATCCGTGTCGCCACTCTCTTCAACGATTTTCCAGGGTCCTATAATTCAGTCAATTAACTATAAAGATATAAATCAATAGCAATTATTGTCAACCAGCCCCCCCCCCCCTCCCCCCAGATCATGGGTTGACGTTCAGATTAATGTGAGTCCAGACGAAAGCGGACGTCTTACTAAGGGTTTAAGTTGATCCTCAGTCAATTTGTGGGACTTAAGGGCACTTCTGGTTGGTCAATACATCCGGTAAGTGGTAGAAAAGATTGTTCGTCACGGATATAGACACGAAAATGCAAAATGCAAAAATATTGAGTCACTTATCAATAAGGCAGAAATGCAAATTCAAAAGTTCATAAGTAGAAAAGTTATAAAATTTCAGCGGAATCAGCCAAATGAAAGGGGGGATGAGGGGGGACTCCACTCAAAAACTTCATAACTGCCGACGTAATGAATCTAGGAGGGGAAGCAGAAAGTTACTTCCTTCTGGGGAAGTACATTGCCGGTGAATCACCGACGACTTTTTATACATCAAGTCGTAAATTTCCTTGAAAGTTTGTTTAAATTAAGAAAAAGAAAAGCTTAAATCTAATCCTGTTCTGTCTTTCTATAAATCCTCCTGTGTCGATCCTGGGGAAGTTTTTAGGAGATCTCAGGTGGTTGTAGGAAGCTTCAAGTATGACATGTAATTATCCCACTTCCAAAGTAAAGTAAAGCTCTGGGAGTTTGGGAATAATTGGATTAAAGGGGCTTCACCCCCCCGAAGTCCTCCCCCCTCCACCACCCCCAGGAGCCGTGCCAGCCCGGGTCTCATCTCCCGTCTCTGTGATGCCTCTCCCCCCTACGTTATTTTATCCGACATGCAACCCCTAAATCAATACCCCAACCAAGCCTCCCCCCCTCTCCTACCCAACGCTCCTTCACCCCATAACTCAGTCATATAGCAGTACCGTCTCAACTATATCACACACAGACACAAGTGACTTCACACCAACTCATTTATACATGCACAAACAAGAGCTCTCTAAAACAGTACAAATTAAGCCCACCCTGGGGACTTAGGCGTATTTTAGGCTTTGGCGTATGGTATTAATATTTCATATAGTCAAGTTTTGATGTCGAATTCGGGCCAAATACCAGGAACAATAAAAATAAATAAATAAATATAAAAAACCACAAAAAAAAAGTTTATAGAATTGTTCATATATATTCTTAAAAGAGTGACGAAAGAGCGCTCTGGTAGTAGGCGATATGACCTCGTTGTTAAAGCCCGGGCATGAGTCATAAAACCTAACCTAACCTATATTCTTAAAAAAGTTGCGTAACTTTTCAACTCATGTTAATCAACTTTGATAGGAAACAGATTGTTTTCCTAGAAATATTTGAACATTTTGAATGAACGCTTGCCACTTGTGAACACAAAACCAATGCAATTCCTAGTATAGAGGGCTGAACAGATCCAATTTAAGGGATCACCTCTTGAGACGCCACCAAGAAACTTATAAACCGACACCCAAGACCAAACAACCCACTGCAGAAGCTGGATCACTGCCTACTGTTACATAAAGTTTTACAAAAGTATTTTTCATTAATTGTTTTATAAAAGTTGTTGATTGAAATAAACATTGTTGAATCTAATGCCATTGTACCTACTTCATTGTTTTTTGATTATCTACAATAAGTGTTTTTGAACTTTAATTAATGTGTTAATATTCTTGCCAAGTGTTACACTTAATGCGATTATTTTCGACAGAGAATGTTCTTTCGATAAAATAAAAGTTCGATTTGAAAAAACAATTATTTATTCGATTGATATTTTTATTCCCTTTTCATCCTCCACAACATAGAATAATTTAAATTAAGTACATGTACACGAAAAAATACAAATAAAATAATCATATTATAATAAAATATTGGAATTGGAAAGTATTTTGCATTGGAAAAGAGGGATTAGGGGGCTCTATTCAGACACCCTAATAACTGCATACGTAATGAATATAATAATGGTCACAGGGATTAAGTTGTTAAGTCGTAAAATGGCCAAAATGAGTTAAGTGTACTGTGATGATCTCCCAAGCCATCTGCGCACTGTGAAGAAGTTGGGAGCTCAGGACTTAAGGAATTATAAAGATGTGGGTTTCTTGTAAAATTGTGTGTGTTCTCGGTTAAATCAACTTAATCTACTTCTTTGAGGAATCATTCACGAGATAACGGCATTTAACCATTTATTCACTACGGCAGACTATTCCAAGTGAAGAGGGTGTTTTCGGTTAAATCAACTTTAGAGAGGGATCAATTAAGAGTATTTCAAAAAGTATGGTCAATAATTAGGTTAGTGATTGGGAATGATTAGGTAACTAAGGGAAAATCTAAGAAAGGATTAACAATATTCATTTTCATTCACTCCTGTAGATTTAGAAGATATATGATTAATAATGATGCGAACATAATTTATTTATTCCAAAAACTGGATTTAAGCGATAAATGCAGAAGTAAAAAGGTGCTGCCCTGAAAAGTTACGAATTCAGACTTGTGATCACAGATATTAACACAGAAGTTTTTATGAGTATTCAGACGTCTCTTCTGAGTAAGATATCTTAAACCAAAGAGGTTTAACCGTTTACGGGGGATAATGGCGAGTGATTCGTCTTTTTATTTAGGTTGTTCTTTGATTAGGTCACGTGACCGGGTGAGATGGACGATTGGCCTGGTCTTGTCTTGGGTTTGGTCGCTTGCCGCTCCCTCCAGAAGGACCTTGAGAGAGTAGGGCACTCAGACGGCCGTCTATGGAACTAGAGCCGGCATGAGAGCATCGGTAGCGTGTTTGTCTACTGAACTCAAGATCGGGTGTTCGAAACCCAGCCAAGGCCCTCAAGTTTTTTTTATCTGAGAAATGAAAGCACTTGAGCACGCTGTCCTTCGGTTAGGACGTTAAGCGATGGTCCCGAGCCTGTATATGAGTATCTCCAATTTGTGGTATATATAAGATTTCCAAAGCTTAAAAGATTCCATGAATTTCTACAATTGAGGTTAGGTTAGGTTAGGTTTTATGACTCATGCCCGGGCTTTAACTACGAGGTCATATCGCCTACTACCAGAGCGCTCTTTCGTCACTCTGGTGGACATGAGCCCGACTCTACTCTAGGAGTCCTAAATTTTGCCTACTCTAAATTTTTATTCACCTAGGGTAGGGGTCTTTAACGAGTACCTGACATCGTACACGCTCGGGACCATCGCTTAACGTCCCATCCGAAGGACGGCGTGCCTAAGTTTATTTTACCTCCCAGATAAAATAAACTAAGGGCCTCGGTCGGGTTTTGAACCCACGATCTTGAGCTCAGAAGACAAGCACGCATACTTCTGAGCTACCGGCGCCCTCTTTCTACAATTGAAAACTTGATATAAAACAATTAAAAACTTACAAGAAAACTACATTTAAAAACAAAGATGATCGAAAGAGGCTACTTGAAAGTAAATAAACCGATTCGAATCAAATCGATTATGAAAGGAAATATGGTGTTCAAATATTAAGAAATTTTTTTTTTTGTACTAACCCCCTCCCCATTTTCGGGAATTATCGTGTACACAAAAACACACTGACAGAAATTTCTGTGAATTAGGGATCAGAAAACATGAATGTTCCATAAAAAGTCCACCGATTACGTAACTTCTCTTATACGTATTTATTTTATTTCTCTTGTTTTTTTTTAAATGTATTTTTATTACCATTTTATTTTATTTTATTTTAGTTTTTTTATTTATTCATATATATATATTTTATAATTGTTATTGTAATTTTGTTTTCTTTCTCTGTTCCATATTTCGCACATTGTGACCTGAAGAACATCCCGAAATGTCGTCTTGAGAAAGACATTTCCGGAAAAGTTATAGAACATTTTAATTTTAATTTTAAATAAATTAAAAAATATATCTACTATATTTATTTATTTTATTATTTTTTTTTTTTTTTCTTCTTTAAGGCATTTCGACCACGAGGTTCATGGATGCCTGATGGATGCAGGTCTGTGGGGATCCTTGCGGGTTAATTTGGATAGGCGTAGATTAATAATAATAAAGAAGATGTGTACGGAATAGAAAGGCTACCTGATGAAGATAATTTTGTTTTATAATTTAGATAAGAGATTTGTGAATTGTAAGAAATTAAATAGTTGGGTAATTTGGAAGCTATTATTGGATAGAATTTCGGAAATATCCACGGCAAGGTTGCAATTATCACGCTGGGGACTATATGCCATGCATTCAGTCAGAATGTGTCTGACAGACAGTCCCACCCCGCAGCACTCTAACAGAGGATATTTATTTACATTATTACTTTTCTATTAATATTTTCAAGTATTTATTTATTAATTTCATTTTTTTTTTAAAATAGTATTGTTAATGTTAATCAATGTGTGTCAGACTCAGTTAATATTTGTTTATGTATCCAATATATAAGCTATCCTAATGTAAACATTCTTATGACTTATCCTATTACCATGTTATGGTTTAACGAAAATAAATATTATTATTATTATTATTATTTCTCATAGATCAGAAAGTAAAATATCAATTACTGTGACGCAGGCTTTGTGTATCAGTGGACCATCGTCTGGTAGGTGAGGTAAGTGGAAGGTTTCGTGGCCATCCCCCATAACTCCAACGAGGCAATGAGGACCGATTAGCTCCATTTGTCTGTTATCAGTATGAGCTGATAACAGCAGGCTGATGTTGATAACAAGAGAGGTTAATGTTGATAACAGACAGGCCATGTCATGTCCTTACTCCACCTGACCATATCGCATGCTCTCTCAGTGTCTGCCCTACCCATCAAGGGCGTGTTGTACAGCCTAAATCAGTACTTATCGGATGTCTCTGTGATGTCTGCCTGTGTGTGTGAGATCAAAACTTTGAGAGTGCTCTATCGGATGTTCTATGTGATGTCTGCCTGTGTGTGTGAGATCAAAACTTTGAGAGTGCTCTATCGGATGTTATATGTGATGTCTGCCTGTGTGTGTAAGATCGGAACTTTGAGAGTGCTCGAACTCAGAAACGATTGTAGCAATGAACTTGAAATTTGAGATATCACACGTGCTAACTTAGTTCTTAAGTTCTGGATTATAAGATACATGCAAAAACCGTCTTAAATTTTGTTTATAAAGCCATTTTTTTATGAACTTCGCTTGATTTACGTGAAAACTGTTAATCTTATAGAAAAATTGGTTCTAACCAGAAATGTTCCTTATTAAATTTTCAACTGTCAGTAAGCTCTAAAATTTGAGATAAAACAATTACTATTAACGTTATAATCCCCAAATTATGTACCTACAATAAAATTTCATAGAAAACAGTTCGTATAATAATTATTATTTAAATTACAAAATATGTTTTTATTATTGGTGTAGTTTTTTTAAATAAAAAGGCTTCTATTTGGCCGATTTGGCTGAAAATCAATATGTATCGTCCTTATAGGGTTCTGAATACACATATAGTGTCAATAAATTTATTCTATCGTGATCACACACACATTTTTTTTTTTTTTAATTTCTGTAAAAACGTAACATCGAATTTTTGTCCAATTACGTAACTTCCCCTATACTTCTTATAGTTGAACCTTAAGTAAAACCTTATTCTACCTGCCCCTCGATCACCTACAACCTTATTTCAGTTTCTCCCCAACTTGATACCATTCGCCCCCTCCGCACCTCTGTCACTACTATAATGTTATTTTTCTCTATTATTTTTAAAGTTAGAGAATTATTATGGAAGAAATTGTTAGGTATTTTAAAAATTTTTGATCTATACATTTTTATACATAAAAATAAAAAATTACGGAGATAAATAGAATTTTTGAGAAGCGAAAGAGGCGAGAGGTAGTGAGGGAGGTATGAATTGAGGTGGTAGGCGTGGAGGGGAAAAGTGGAAGGAAAGGATATCGCACGTAATCAGCTTCAGGAGAAAGTAAAGAAATATAACGCTCCCGGGAAATGCGAGAGAACCTGCAAGTTGTAAATAAACTCATGTCATATATTCTCAAAAGTATTTGTTAATTTGAAATTTAGAAATCTTACGAAGTATATAAATCAGAAAGCTAATAAGACGGCTATTGGTGGCGTTTCTTGTCAGGAAAACGAAAGATGGACGTCAAGAGGTTAGAAAAAGAAAAAAAAAAATAGAAAAAAGAAAAACAGGGTTTGAAATAGACGGTAGGCCTCTAGCAGCGGTCGGTGCTATTTCAGTCGGTGGAATACTGTATTTTTAATTCCAACACCTCGTCCAGCTTCAGCTCAAGAATTATGGCTTCAGTCGGGTCGAATTTCAAAAAAATCCATTCAACTATATATAAAATTTGATAAATTGATAATGTCAAACAGATCATTCATCACAATATTACTTCATTACTGATGGTTACCCGGGCAGGTTGCCTGGTAGTAACTTATCCCGAGGCTGATTACTGTGCATACCAGTATATTCTACCCCTAACTTCGTTTCTCTTTTGCAACTAGAAAATGTTATTTCTTCCGTTATTTCTAACTTAAGCGAAAAAATTGAATTGTTACTTTAAATAACTGTTTCTAACACCGCCAGGTTAAACCTCCCTTCAGCAGTTATTGTGACGCATGCCCGGGCTTTAACTATGAGGTCATAATCGGCTCCTAGAGTGGCAGTCCTAAAATTTTCCTACCCATGTTTACTTATCTAAGGAGTCTTTAATGAGTCCTGACATTGTACCGTCTCGGGAACTATCGCTTAATGTCCCATCCGAAAGACAGCGTGCTTAATGTTCGGCCGAGATTCGAACCCACGATTTTGAGCTCAGTAGAAAAGCACGGCACCTCTGAGCTGCCGGCACTGTCCCTTCAGTTTAGTGAATTTGAAAACATATATATCCTCTAAACCTAATCTGAATTCTTATTGTAAATTTTGTCTCGATAAATTCATTACATCGGCAGTTATAAGGATATTTGAGTCCCTTCGACCGATTTTGCAGAAAATTATTAGCTGCCATCCTCATGAGGTTTTGAATTGACATAAAAAGTTGTTGTTGTCGAAATATTGTTTATATCAGCAGTTCTGGGATTGTTGAGTTCAGCCCCATCTGAACCACCCCATCCCCTTCCCTTCGGCTGACTCAGTTTAAAATTAATAGATGCCATCCATTTTGAATTTATATACAAAATTTCTTGTCGATACATTCATAATAACAGCAGTTAATAGTCCATATGTGATAGTAAGATGTTGTGGGACGAGAATTCTTCGTTTCATTCATTGTGTCGGCAGTTATCGTGTTGTTTCGTAACAGACCCACAGAGAAATAGAAAGTTTTGTTTTTTTATTTTTCGAATCAGGAGGTTGGAAAACAAGAAATTCCGTTCAAAACTCAGAATCGAATTTTTGAAGTATTACATAACTTCCCCTATATCTCGTTAAGCTGAGGAAGTAAGCACTTTATGGTCTTTGATTGACCTGAAACTGATCTAACCCAAATTGTTTTCAAAAATTCGCAATGTGCAACAAGCCACACCTTTTCAATTTTATATATATAAAGATTACGTTTCCTTATCCGATTCAATAGTTTGCTAACTGATGACGCAATACAAATCATCTGATAAACATTTTGTTTTTGCAATATATGCGGCTCTTGCCTTATTCAAGCTGTTATTTTTACAGCTATACCCGCCATATATTTGGGACCGCAGATATCATTCGCCCACTGGCTTCATGAAATCCAAAACTTCTGTTGATAGCAATTCGAAAAAAAATTATATATTATCTGGGTCAACAAAATACGAAGTTGATTATTCATAAATCGATTTGAAATTAATATTTGATTGGACATATGAAGGTTATGGCGGTGTTTTTCACAAAAGTATTAGTCAATAATAGATTATTCAAAATATAAGTTATTGATTCCTGGGGCTTTCCTTTAATCAAAGCGGTAATAACTGATGAATAATAATTTGATTTTGGGACTGGGTTAAGGTTGAATTTCGTGTCAAAACATTCATTATATTCGCAGTTATTAGGATTTTTTATTTTTATCTCCCATCGTTACTGATGTATGTTAGTTATTATGATTTATGTCCGGGCTGTAGTACATATCGTCTACTACCAGAACGCTCTGGAGGACAAGAGCCCGATTCTACTATTGGAGCCCTAAATGTTGCCTGACCAGGTTTATTCGCCTAGATTAGGGGTCTTTAACGAGTCGCTTAACGTCCCATCCATAGGACGGCGTTCTCTTGGTCCTTTCGCAGATAAAAAAGGTAAGGGCCTTGGCCGGGTTTCGAATCCGCGAACTCAGTAGGCTAGCACCGTTACATCTGAGCTACCGGCGCCCTTACGAATGTACGTGCCAACGGCTGACACCTCAGCTAGTATAGACGTTGCTTAGCAAATAGTTCGTGAGGACGCCGGTACCTCAGAGATAGCGCGCTAGTAAGCTTAAGATCGTGGGTTCAAAACCCTGCCGAGGCCCTTTAGGTTTCTATCTAGGAGGTGAAAAACCTTGAACACGCCGTCCTTCGGAGGGGACATTAAACGATGGACTAGGTAACTAAACCTAGGTAGACAAAATTTAGGACTCCCATGACGGGCTCGTGTCCACCAGAGCAACGAAAGAGCGCTCTGGTAGTAGGCGATAGGACCTGTAAGACCTGGAAATCTCGGGCATGAGTCACAATACCTAACTTCGCAGAGAGTATAACCTATATCAAAACAAAAACATAACCTATCATACTATCTTCGGTACATACATAATATATACAGTACACTACTTGATATTGGAGTAGTTTATGTGCTAATATATTTTATATGAATCAAGAATTACACAACCAAAAAAAAAAAAAAATTTAATTCTGTATAACAAACAATCTTCTTCCATAAGGAATTTTGCAAGGCGGGAGCGAGAGGGCCCCCCTACGGTGAATACACCTAGGTAAGCTAAATTTTCAAGAGTCGGATTCTCGTCAAGCAGAGCGACGAAAGAGTGCTCTGGTAGTAGACGCTATGACCTCGTAGTTGAACCCTCGGGCATGGGTGACAATAACTAATAAAATGACTGACCAACTCGGCAACGCGTTCTCCCGAGTTTTTTGGAACGTAATTTTTCCAATAACAAATATAGATTGGGGAGATTCGTTTTGGCCGATATAGGTGTCGTCCTTATGGGGCTCTGGATACACATAAAAATGCATTCTATCGGGAGTTATTGTGTTCACACACACAAGATTTTTTTTTTCATTTTTGGAAACAGGAAATCGGAAAACGTGAAATTACATATATATAGAAGTATCACATATATATAGAAATATTACATATATATAGAAGGGTATTTGTTTATTATTCGTTAAATCTCGTTAATCGGGGCGCAATCATGGTCGTACCTCACAAATGATGTAATTTTAATTTAAAAATAATTTTTTTTAATTATATTTGCCAGTCCCTGGGCTAAAAGTACCTTCGGTAACCACTCAGAAATACCTGACGTCAAAGTTATCGGAATCGTGCCTAAAATTTTGTCTACGCCTCTATCCATCAGAAATCCTCCCTTGCAATCCTAATGCAATATTTCTCATTTATGAATTTTTGAACAGGACAATTCCAAACACAGAAGACGTTTGAAGAGTGTTACACATAAATCGGATGGAGGGGAGAGGTGTCATGGCAACCAGAAGTGAAGGAGTGACGCATCTTACCCCAACCGGGAGGGAACTCCGGAATCCGAACCCCACTAAAAAAAAATATATAAATAAAACACTTCATGTATGAGGGGGTTTAGTGCGAGGGGAGGATTTTCGAATGAATTGAATTCACTATAATTGTCAGAGGAGGAAGAATGAGCTTCGTTTTGTCTGAGATGCTAGGGAAGGGGAAGAGGGGGGGGGGGGGGGGGGGGGGGGGGTGGAGCTGCCAAATTAAAAAATCCCAATTCCGCCCCCTCCGTCTTCCTGATCAATACGTTTACAGAGCAATCTATTATTTTGTCTGTCAACGGAGGAGAGGGGAGCGAAGGGGAGTTTAGCATTTGAAAGGACGGAATAAAGGAATAGAGGCGGAAGAAGGGAGAACCGGAGAGAAAAATTAGTACAAAAAAAAAGAGAAATTGGAAAAAATTTAAAAACTAGCCGGTGAATCACCGACAATGTGTACTTGTTGTACTAGTTTTGACTTTTGAGAGCGCTCTAACTCAGAAGCGATGGCACATGTAGTTAACTTAGATCTCATTAGATTTTTTAGATACATTCGCCTAATTTTCAGAAAAAGTTGTACGAAAATCGGAAAACCTGAAATTCCAGTGAAAACTCAACATCGAATGCCTCACAATTTTCATTTCCTTATTCTCAAAAATACAGAAAGGAAACGTGAAAAAATAAATAAATAAATAAAAACAAGTTAAGAAAAAAGTAAAAATGTAGAAGTTGTTTTACAAAAACTTTAGGGACTTAACTTGATTTAGGAAAGAGAGAAAAACAAACACCAAGTCACCCCACTTTGGAAAATCTGGGTAATGACCTTGGAGGGAGTTTTATTACTACCCTAGTAGGTATACGGGAAGTTATGTAATTCGACAGAAATTCGAAGTTGAGTTTTTACTGGAATTCTTATAAATTTCCAATTTATTGTAGACTAGCAGTAATACCCGGCGTTGCCCGGGGAACTTTGATTTTTGTCCCAATATCTTCTATAACGCTATTCAGTTCCTCGACAGTACATTCATGATGTTATAATTTTCAATTATTCATACGGAATAAGGCTTATAGTCTTTCAGCTGTTGTAACGCTAGTAAGTTTTTAGGACTCCTGGGCACCACAGCTAGTATGCGCCTTTCAACGGCGGAAGCCACACCTAGTGAATACTTAGCATCGCTGGACGTCCTAGTCAGTGCGTGCATAAGAACGTTTGTGACCACAGCTAGTATGTGGCTTGCAACGCTGAGCACCACAGCTAGTACGTAGTTGGGAATGCTGGGCATCATAGCTAGTATGTGCCTTGCGACGGCGGACCCAACAGCTAGTACGTAGTTAGGAACGCTGGGCATCACAGCTATTAAGTGCCTTGCAACAGCGGACCCCACAGCTAGTATGTAGTTAAATACGCTGGGCATTACAGTTAGTAAGTGCTTTGCAACAGCGAACTTCACAGCTAGTACATAGTTAGGAACGCTGGGCACTACAGCTAGTAAATGCCTTGCAACAACGGACCCCACAGCTAGTACGTAGTTAGGAACGCTGGTCACCACAGCTAGTATGTGCCTCGCAACAGCGGACCCCACAGCTAGTACGAAGTTAGGAACGCTGGGCATCACAGCTATTAAGTGCCTTGCAACAGCGGACCCCACAGCTAGTACGTAGTTAAATACGCTGGGCATTACAGTTAGTAAGTGCTTTGCAACAGCGAACTTCACAGCTAGTACATAGTTAGGAACGCTGGGCACTACAGCTAGTAAATACCTTGCAACAACGGACCCCACAGCTAGTACGATATTAGGAACCCTGGGCATCACAGCTAGTATGCTTTTGCAACGACGGACCCCACAGCTAGTACGTTTTTAGGAACGCTGGGCCCTACAGGTAGTAGGTGCCTTGCAACTGCGGACCCCACAGATAGTATGTAGTTAGAACCACAGGGCATCACAGCTAGTATGAGTTTTGCAACGGTGGACCCCACAGCTAGTACCTACGTAGTTAAATACGCTGGGCCAAACTGCTAGCGCCTTGCAACAGCAGACTCCACAGCTAGTACGTAATTAGGAACGCTGGGCATCACAGCTAGTAAATGTCTTGTAGGTACCTTGCAACAGCGAACCCCAGAGCCAGTACATAGTTAGGAACGCTGGGGCTGAGCACTACAGCTAGTAAGTGCCTTGCAAAAGCGGACCCCACAGCTAGTACGATATTAGGAACGCTGGACATCACAGCTAGTAAATGTCTTGCAACAGTGAACCCCACAGCGAATACATAGTTACTACTACTACTACATGTGAAATTCATGACAATCCGATTCATGACAATACGATCAACCGTTAATGAGCTAGCTCTATATTTATACTTAGTCCCCCCCCCCCCCCCCCCCCTCAACCCCGCCACCCGTTCAAAACTTCGGGACGCCACACACCTTATTTTTCTATTTGGCCTTCAGGAATAATATATGCGAAATTTCGTGACAATACGACCAACCGTTAATGGGCTAACTCTATATGTATATTTAGCCCCCCCCCCCACAACCCTCCTTCCTGTTCAAAATTTTGGGCCGTCACACACCTAATATTTCTATTTGACCTTTAGATGGTATAAAGCCGAAACCGGTAGTTATATATGTATATATATCTTTAGTGGAATAGACAATATTTCAAAAATAAGTTTGTTTTATTTAAATATTACATGTGAAATTTCATGAAGATTCGCCCATTAGTTAATGAGTTAGCTCTATATTTATACTTAGGCCCCCCACTACCCCCCCTCCCGTAAAAACTTTTGATCCGTCACACCGCCTATTTTTTTATTTGGTCTTCAGGAATACTACATGTGAAACTTCGTGACAATCCGACCAACTGTTAAAGAGTTAGCTCTATATTTATACATAGGCCCCCCCACAACCCCCCCTCCCGTTCAAAACTTTGGGACGCCACACACCTTATATTTCTAATTGGCTTTTAAAAATACTACATGTGAAATTTCGTGACAATCCGACCAACCGTTAAAGAGTTAGCTCTATATTTATACTTAGGCCCCCCCACATCCCCCCCTCCCGTTCAAAACATTGGGACGCCACACACCTTATTTTTCTATTTGGCCTTCAGGAATACTCCATGTGAAATTTCGTGACAATCCGAGCAACCGTTAAAGAATTAGCTCTATATTTATACTTAGGCCCCCCCACAACCCCCCCTCCCGTTCAAAACTTCCGGACGCCACACACCTTATTTTTCTATTTGGTCTTCAGGAATACTACATGTGAAACTTCGTGACAATCCGACCAACTGTTAAAGAGTTAGCTCTATATTTATACTTAGGCCGCCCCACAATCCCCCTCCCGTTCAAAACTTTGGGACGCCACACACCTTTTTTTCCTATTTGGCTTTTAAAAATACTACATGTGAAATTTCATGACGATTCGCCCATTAGTTAATGAGTTAGCTCTATATTTATACTTAGGCCCCCCCACAACCCCCCCTCCCGTTCAAAACTTTGGGACGCCACACATCTTTTTTTCTAATTTGGCTTTTAAAAAGACTACGTGTGAAATTTCATGACGATTCGCCCATTAGTTAATGAGTTAGCTCTATATTCATACTTAGGCCCCCCCACTACCCCCCCTCCCGTAAAAACTTTTGATCCGTCACACCGCCTATTTTTTTATTTGGTCTTCAGGAATACTACATGTGAAACTTCGTGACAATCCGACCAACTGTTAAAGAGTTAGCTCTATATTTATACTTAGGCCCCCCCACAACCCCCCCTCCCGTTCAAAACTTTGGGACGCCACACACCTTATATTTTTAATTGGCTTTTAAAAATACTACATGTGAAATTTCGTGACAATCCGACCAACCGTTAAAGAGTTAGCTCTATATTTATACTTAGGCCCCCCCACATCCCCCCCTCCCGTTCAAAACATTGGGACGCCACACACCTTATTTTTCTATTTGGCTTTTAAAAATACTACGTGAAATTTCATGACGATTCGCCCATTAGTTAATGAGCTAGCTCTATATTTATACTTAGGCCACCCCACAACCCCCCCTCCCGTTCAAAACTTTGGGACGCCAAACACCTTATTTTTCTATTTGGCCTTCAGGAATACTCCATGTGAAATTTCGTGACAATCCAACCAACCGTTAAAGAATAAGCTCTATATTTATACTTAGGCCCCCCCACTACCCCCCCTCCCGTTCCAAAACTTTGGGACGCCACACACCTTTTTTTCCTATTTGGCTTTTAAAAATACTACGTGAAATTTCATGACGATTCGCCCATTAGTTAATGAGTTAGCTCTATATTTATACCTAGGCCCCCCCACAACCCCCCCTCCCGTTCAAAACTTTGGGACGCCACACACCTTATTTTTCTATTTGGCCTTCAGGAATACTCCATGTGAAATTTCGTGACAATCCGACCAACCGTTAAAGAATCAGCTCTATATTTATACTTAGGCCCCCCCACAACCCCCCCCCTCCCGTTCAAAACTTTGGGACGCCACACACCTTTTTTTCTTGTTTGGCTTTTAAAAAGACTACGTGAGAAATTTCATGACAATTCGCCCATTAGTTAATGAGTTAGCACTATATTTATACTTAGGCCCCTTTACAACCCCCCCTCCCGATCAAAATTTTGGGACGCCACATAGCCTATTATTCAATCGGGCTCAAAAGGATGCTACATGGGAAGTTTCATAAAAATCCGTCCAGCGGTTTGGGCGTGATGCTGGAACAAACATACATACATACATACATACATACAAACAAACATACAAACAAACAAACAAACCCCGTTTCAGCTTTATTAATATAGATTATATCACAATGTACACAAGTTTTAATTTGTGTTCATATCTATACATACATCTTTTTTTTTTTGGCATTTTTCTTCCATAGTGGATCGGTGTCACCATATTTAAAGTCAGTCTGAACGTTGTGCTGACGTTGGCATAATCCGAAACCAGCACACTCTATGGCTCTGTCAGTTAACAAATATTAAATCTATAAACCGTTAAAAAGCAAGAAATTTGAAGAATGGAGTCTACCGAGCTCAGGATCGCCACTTAGAAATCTAGCTGAGGCACTTAGGTCAGATGTTTTAATCGGGAAGTTAAAAATAACTTTGAGCACTTCGTCCTTCGGATGGGACATTAAGCGATGATCCAAGGCTTTTTCGAATGTGAGGTACTCGATAATGAGACGTATGTTATGTAAATAAACCTGGGTAGGTCAATTTCCACTTAGGTTGAAAGCCTTGAGCACGTCGTCCTTCGGATGGGACTTTCCGGATATATCTGAATCTGTAGTATCAGTTTTAACAATTATTAAGCCTATAAACCGTTAAATAGCGCGAATTTTTTGAAAAACGTTTTCATTTTGATTTTTGTGTGGGGTTCAGATAATCCGGTCGTTCTCTATCAGTTTTAACAAATATTTAATCTATAAACCGTTAAAAAGCGAGAAATTTGAAGAATGGAGTCTACCGAGCTCAGGATCGCCACTTAGAAATCTAGCTGAGGCACTTAGGTCAGATGTTTCAATCGGGAAGTTAAAAAACATTTTGAGCACGTCGTCCTTCGGATGGGACTTTAAGCGATGATCCAGGGCTTTTTCGAATGTGAGGTACTCGATAATGAGACGTATGTTATGTAAATAAACCTGGTTAGGTGAAATTTCACTTAGGTTGAAAATAGCCTTGAGCACGTCGTCCTTCGGATGGGACTTTCCGGATATATCTGAATCTGTAGTATCAGTTTTAACAATTATTAAGCCTATAAACCGTTAAATAGCGCGAATTTTTTGAAAAAGTTTTCATTTTGATTTTTGTGTGGGGTTCAGATAATCCGGTCGTTCTCTATCAGTTTTAACAAATATTTAATCTATAAACCGTTAAAAAGCGAGAAATTTGAAGAATGGAGTCTACCGAGCTCAGGATCGCCACTTACAAATCTAGCTGAGGCACTTAGGTCAGATGTTTTAATCGGGAAGTGAAAAATAACTATGAGCACGTCGTCCTTCGGATGGGACTTTAAGCGATGTTCCAGGACTTTTTCGAATGTGAGGTACTCGATAATGAGACGTATGTTATGTAAATAAACCTGGGTAGGTGAAATATCACTTAGGTTGAAAATAGCCTTGAGCACGTCGTCCTTCGGATGGGACTTTCCGGATAAATCTTAATCTCATGTATCAGTTTTAACAATTATTAAGCCTATAAACCGTTAAATAGCGCAAATTTTTTGAAAAACATTTTTATTTTGATTTTTGTGTAGGATTCAGATAATCCGGTCGTTCTCTATCAGTTTTAACAAATATTAAATCTATAAACCGTTAAAAAGCGAGAAATTTCAAGAATGGAGTCTACCGAGCTCAGGATCGCCACTTAGAAATCTAGCTGAGGCACTTAGGTCAGATGTTTCAATCGGGAAGTTAAAAAACACTTTGAGCACGTCGTCCTTCGGATGGGACTTTAAGCGATGATCCAGGGCTTTTTCGAATGTGAGGTACTCGATAATGAGACGTATGTTATGTAAATAAACCTGGGTAGGTGAAATTTCACTTAGGTTGAAAATAGCCTTGAGCACGTCGTCCGTCGGATGGGACTTTTCGGATATATCTGATTCTGTCGTATCAGTTTTAACAATAATTAAGCATATAAACCGTTAAATAGCGTGAATTTTTTGAAAAACATTTTTATTTTGATTTTTGTGTAGGATTCAGATAATCCGGTCGTTCTCTATCAGTTTTAACAAATATTAAATCTATAGCAGTTATACCCGGTGTTGCCCGGGGAACTTTGATTTTTCTCCCAATATCTTCTATAACGCTATTCAGTTCCTCGACAGTACATTCATGATGTTATAATTTTCAATTATTCATACGGAATAAGGCTTATAGTCCTTCAGCTGTTGTAACGCTAGTAAGTTTTTAGGACCCCTGGGCACCACAGCTAGTATGCGCCTTTCAACGGCGGAAGCCACACCTAGTGAATACTTAGCATCGCTGGACGTCCTAGTCAGTGCGTACTTAAGAACGTTTGTGACCACAGCTAGTATGTGGCTTGCAACGCTGAGCACCACAGCTAGTACGTAGTTGGGAATGCTGGGCATCATAGCTAGTATGTGCCTTGCGACGGCGGACCCAACAGCTAGTACGTAGTTAGGAACGCTGGTCACCACAGCTAGTATGTGCCTCGCAACAGCGGACTTCACAGCTAGTACATAGTTAGGAACGCTGG
The DNA here is from genome assembly GCA_963662175.1 of Aradus depressus. Taxonomy (NCBI): domain Eukaryota; kingdom Metazoa; phylum Arthropoda; class Insecta; order Hemiptera; family Aradidae; genus Aradus; species Aradus depressus. The sequence continues at coordinate 34,127,780 of OY759223.1, forward strand.
GCACTACAGCTAGTAAATGCCTTGCAACAACGGACCCCACAGCTAGTACGAAGTTAGGAACGCTGGGCACTACAGCTAGTAAATGCCTTGCAACAACGGACCCCACAGCTAGTACGATATTAGGAACCCTGGGCATCACAGCTAGTATGCTTTTGCAACGACGGACCCCACAGCTAGTACGTTTTTAGGAACGCTGGGCCCTACAGGTAGTAGGTGCCTTGCAACTGCGAACCCCACAGATAGTATGTAGTTAGAACCACAGGGCATCACAGCTAGTATGAGTTTTGCAACGGCGGACCCCACAGCTAGTACCTACGAGTGAAATACGCTGGGCCACACTGCTAGCGCCTTGCAACAGCAGACCCCACAGCTAGTACGTAATTAGAAACGCTGGGCATTACAGCTAGTAAATGTCTTATAGGTGCCTTGCAACAGCGAACCCCACAGCCAGTACATAGTTAGGAACGCTGGGGCTGAGCACTACAGCTAGTAAGTACCTTGCAACAGCGGACCCCACAGCTAGTACGATATTAGGAACGCTGGACATCACAGCTAGTAAATGTCTTGCAACAGTGAACCCCACAGCGAATACATAGTTACTACTACTACTACATGTGAAATTCATGACAATCCGATTCATGACAATACGATCAACCGTTAATGAGCTAGCTTTATATTTATACTTAGTCCCCCCCCCCTCAACCCCGCCACCCGTTCAAAACTTCGGGACGCCACACACCTTATTTTTCTGTTTGGCCTTCAGGAATAATATATGCGAAATTTCGTGACAATACGACCAACCGTTAATGAGCTAACTCTATATGTATATTTAGCCCCCCCCCCCCCCCCCCCCCCCACAACCCTCCTTCCTGTTCAAAATTTTGGGCCGTCACACACCTAATATTTCTATTTGACCTTTAGGAATATTACATGTGAAATTTCATGACGATTCGCCCATTAGTTAATGAGTTAGCTCTATATTTATACCTAGGCCCCCCCACTACCCCCCCTCCCGTAAAAACGTTTGAGCCGTCACACCGCCTATTTTTCTATTTGGCCTTCAGGAATACTCCATGTGAAATTTCGTGACAATCCGACCAACCGTTAAAGAATTAGCTCTATATTTATACTTAGGCCCCCCTTACAACCCCCCCTCCCGTTCAAAACTTTGGGACGCCACACACCTTTTTTTCCTATTTGGCTTTTAAAAATACTACGTGAAATTTCATGACGATTCGCCCATTAGTTAATGAGTTAGCACTATTTATATACTTAGGCCCCCTTACAACTCCCCCTACCGTTCAAAATTTTGGGACGCCACATAGCATATTATTCAATCGGGCTCAAAAGAATGCTACATGTGAAGTTTCATGAAGATCCGTCCAGCCGTTTGGGCGTGATGCTGGAACAAACAAACAAACAAACCCCGTTTCAGCTTTATTAATATAGATTATTTGCAGCGCTACTATTTTATCCGTATTACTTCCCTTCTCAATTAATAAGAATATTCGTATCCCCTAAACCATAATTGGCTACGTCATACAATTTTTCACATCAAAGTAGCTTATGAATTATATATATCAACCGATATTAGGTATACAACACTTTAAAATAAATAACAATATTATTTTTTTTAAATAAATAATACAAGATAAATGAATATCAAATTCCTAATACAATAGGTACTATTTCTTCATAATGAAGCTGTTAATATAATTATTTGTACTATTATTTTATTTATTTATTTGTTATTATTTATTTATTATTATTAGGAGGGGACCTCGGTCCCAGAACAAAATTTATTTTCATTTACTACTTATATTTTATAAATGTTTTTTCAGGACACTTTTATGGTTGGAAATGGTTAGGTTAGGTTTTATGACTCATGCCCGGGCTTTAACTACGAGGTCATATCGCCTACTACCAGAGCGCTCTATCGTCACTCTGGTGGACATGAGCCCGACTCTACTGTGGGAGTCCTAAATTTTGCCTACCCTAAATTTTTATTCACCTAGGGCAGGGGTCTTTAACGAGTACCTGACATCGTACAGGCTCGGGACCATCGCTTAACGTCCCATCCGAAGGACGGCGTGCTTAAGTTTATTTTACCTCCCAGATAAAATAAACTAAGGGCCTCGGTCGGGCTACGAACGCACAACCTCGAGCTCAGAAGTCAAGCACGCATACCACTGAGCTACCGGCGCCCCCTATGGTTGGAAATTAATAAGAAACATTTTTGGTGGGAACCAGTTTTTTGATAGAACTAACCGTTCTGGCGCAAATCAAGCAAACTCCTAAAAAAATGGGATTTGAAAACTATATTTTAAGACAGTTTTTGGCATATATTTCGCAAACCTTCGAAAAAATGTATTGCTTATAAAATGTGCCTTACAGTTTTCTCTTCAACTTTTATTTGAACACATTTTTGATCACATCATAAGTATAAGTACTTAGGTCCTAAGTGAAATTTTCTAATCAGATTTAAGTTACCTAGTATGACAACTTCATCTCAAATTTCAAGCTTTATGCTTTAGAGTACTCACAATGCTCCGATCATACAGACACATGATGGAGAAAATGCTTAAATCATGCACAGGGGTTCTGGAAACATGTAATTCTGTTGAAAACGATATCGATATTTTGTTCACGATTATAATTATAAAGCCTTCATCGATAAATCATTGGCAATGCGTTCAAATAATATACAATAAATTTCAATAGGAAATAATTCAAAGTAGTGTTTAAACTGAATAAAAATTAAGGTTAGGCAATATTTAGGACTCCCTTAGTAGAGTCGGGTTCATGACAACCAAAGTGTGCTCTGGTAGTAGGCGATATGACCTTGTAGTTAAAGCCCGGGCATAAGTTATAACTAAGTTGTGTAATAAGCAATTACGTTTACAGCTGTCAGATGAAATAGTAAAGTATACATCAATATCAAAATTAAGATCTTATGTTGTTAATTACCTGAATGAAGACTTGTCCACATGAACACACTTGGAGGTTGATGACGTTCATGACAACCAAAGTGTGCTCTGGTAGTAGGCGATATGACCTTGTAGTTAAATAACTAACTACATATACATACCACACACTTATACAATAAAATTAACTAACTACTTATACAGTAAAATCAAATAAAATATAATGTTAACGAGCTACCGTTAATGGAATAAATGAGACTCCTTGAGGATGGCGAGTAGCCGATCTACGGCAGTGATCGTCACCCAGTGCCATCGTCACCCAGTGCTTCAAACAAACGTCTTTGGATCCTGTGTTGTTCCACGAAGTCCGTATAAGAACGGCACTCTTCCATGATGTGACAATACTTGGAAGAATATGTTCTAAACAAGTCTAAATAAGTGATAAAGTTGGTCTACGTCCTCAGAATCACTGAAAATTTAAACTAATTTCGAGAATTATCTATTGTTAAATTATTGCTGGGTAATTCAGCTACAAATAAATTGAATACATTTCTCATGTATCACATTTTGAGAATCTCCAGTCCAAAGGCTAGCATTCGGATAATTCATTTAAACAGCTGCTCTATAGTCATCCCCATTTAACGCAAAAAAAAAAAAAAAAAGAAAAAAAAAAGTGAAAACCATTTATACTCCCTCCCCCTGAGAGTATTGTCCAGTATGGGTTGCTAAACTTTCTCCATTCTTTTCTCTCCTGAGTTAGGTAAGAGGGTCAATAAATCTGTCATAGCGGACATTGGGGAGGGGGAAGTGAGCTCTCAAATAGAGACATCAGTGTCTGTGACAACTGCAGTTTGTAGAAACTGCACTGCAGCACAACTGCTGCACATCGCAGCGTCGCTACACCAACACGCCAAGGTAAGTCAAACTATAACCTAATGAAGTTAAAATAGATAGTAAAGGAGAAGTTATGTAATCATCAGGTAATCATTAATCAACAGGTTAGAAATTATATGGACACACAATTTAGTTTGTGTATCCATAAACTTATAAGGACATCATCCACAAATTTTCAATGAAAACGGTCTAGGAGAAAGGGGGGGCTCAACATAAAAACTTTAATAACTGCTGACGTAATGAAAAGTTTGGAGGAAGAGTGAAAACTTAGTTCATATCAAATCAATATCGAGATGGGAAAGTACATTGCCGATGATTCTCCGACCAATTTTTCTTTCATTATATACTTTCAAAATTTGTACCTTTGCTATAGATATGAATAATACCCAAAATTTCTAATTATATCCATATATATCAAGATCGCGGGTTCAAAACTCAGCCAAGGGTCTTAGTTTTTTTATCTAGGAGGTGAAAAAGCCTTGAGCACGCCGTCCCGAGCCTGTACGATTTCAGGTACTCGTTAAATACCCCTATTATAGGTAAGAGGAAAGAGCGCTCTGATAGTAGGCGATATGACCTTATAGTCAATGCCCGGGCATGGGTCATAATAACTAAATACACTAAGAACCTAATAAAAATTAAATGTAATACCTGCTATAATAACTGCATGTCATTAGTAGATGGTAGGAGTTTCACTGTGACTCACCTGAAAAATAAAATAAATAAAAATTATTTATAATTAATAATAATTATTTTTTTTTAATTTTATTTGGAATCGATATAGATACAATATATATAATGAGCAAATATGTTCATTGTGTGCTACAGGTGAAGTAGAATCAGTTTTTCATTTTATGTGCAGTTGTCCGGCCTTGCGGAAATATAAGATTATATATTTTAGACATGATTATTTGTCAAAATGTGAATTGTTGCGGTATTTGATTGGTGAAACCTGGTCTGTTGTTCTGAAGTATTGTAAGGTCATTTAGACTTAAATTTACTAATTAATCTAAAGTAGAAAATTATGAGTAGAGTATTTCAATAATATTATTTTTTCTATTTAAAATGTAAAGGCAGGCATTATTTTTATTTTTATTTATTTACTTTCTTATTTTTGAAAATTATGTTATTTGAATTTTTTGTTATATATAGAAAATAAAGTAAAAATTATAGCCTTTGAACTTCCCCCGATGGTATGTATGTACCAGGGGTATCTGTCAAAATATTATCTATAATTTTGAATTGTATTTGTATTTTTGGCAAAGTAATAAAGACAGTTTATTATTATTATTATTAATGAGCAAATATGTATCCTATGTCATATGATGAGAAAGTCAACCAGCGCTGACACTCCATAGAAAATAGTAACATGATTAAACTTCACTCAGAAAATATCGAGGCCACCATCTTTTCAACCGGCGAGGAGGATTGTCAAGATGTGATTGAGAGGATGGGATTTAGAGTTATGAGGTTATGAAAGTTTATTGGGGGAGGTTTAGAATGGTAACTATAGAAGGGAGTATTAACAACTCGACTTAGGACTGGAGATTGTGGTCGCTCTATTGAGTTAGGCCCCTTCCCTCTGGATATAAGCCTCTCCTTTTAATTAAGCCTTCCCTATGGCCGATATGGCTGATAGGTGTAGTCCATATTGGCTTGTGGACACACATCTAACATTTCGTGTCGATAAATTCATTACAATGGCAGTTATTAGAGTATTTGTGTTAAACTTTCCCCCTCATCTCCCTTTTCTCTGGTCGATTGGGCTGAAAAACAATATGTGTCGTCCTTGGAGGGTTCTGTATATGTGTTTCTTAAACTTCTCTGGGATGTTCCACTTTTTGTTGTTTCCGGCATTTTTTCCTCCAGAGGTGTCTTCTTTTTTTCTTCGTTGGACAATATTTCGGGACAATTGCAGGTCCCTTCTTCTGGTCACTATGAACGACGTTCATAGTGACCAGAAGAAGGGACCTGCAATTGTCCCGAAATATTGTCCAACGAAGAAAAAAAGAAGACACCTCTGGAGGAAAAAATGCCGGAAACAACAAAAAGGGGTTCTGTATACACATCTAATATTTCGTGTCGGTATATTCATTACATCTGCAGTTATCGGGTTTACAGGTCGAAAAACATGAAATTCCGTTGAAAATTCCGCATCGAATTTCTAACTGATTACACTACTTCCTCTGTACTTCATTTAGCTGACGAAGTAAAAAAAAAAAAGGGAGACGATTATAGCTGTGAAAAGTATATATGTATATAAATTGAGAATTTCGTTTAGAAAAATATTGATAATATACCAATTCAAATGTGAATTTCATGACCAACCCTATATAAAGTCACATTGCGCAATTCAAAGTTCCTTCTGGGTTTTAACTTTAATAATAAAATGTTTATTCATTTTCAACTTTCATATTGAGGACTTAGAATCAAAATTTCAAAATTGTGTTTAGGTCTTAAAGTTGAACAAGAAGTTGAGCTTAAAAAGCACAGCCCTTGGTAAATCAGATACAATAGGAGGTTTGGGTGTGGTCTTATTGGGTGTATACCAAATTTGAATATTCATTCTGTTTAAAATGCATGGTTACCAGGGGGGGGGAGGGGGGGGGGGGGGGGGGGGGGAGAGAGAGAATTTGAACAGAGAACCTTGAACAAAACAGCAAACTGTTCCACGTTTGTATATGTACGAGAAAGCAGCAAGGGGCTTATACAAGATAATACTGAACGGTGATCATAGAATGAATGAGAGAATCACCGAGTATGTACTTCCCGAGTAAGAATTAATCATTTCAGTTTTTCATATTAATCAACCGTTTGGGATAAAAAACAATATTTAATTTACAAGCCACTATCTGAAGTCACATACTAAATTTTGTGTCGATACATTACATTCTTGGGATTTTTGTGGTAAGGCACCTTCCGATCCCCCATCCCTTCGGCTGATTCAGCTGAAAATTAATAAGCGTCGTCCTTAGAGGGCTTTAAACCTTTATATGAAATTTTGTGTCAATACATTCTTTACATCGGCAGTTATTAAAGTTTTTGTGTTAAGCCTCCCCCTAATTCCCGCCTACCCTTTGCCTGAAATCAATGAGTGTATTCCTTAGATGGTTCTGTATATACATATAAAATTTCCTTTCGATACGTTCATTCTGTAGTGTATTATCGGGCTCACAAGCATGCACATATAGCCATTTTTTCCTCTTTTTGAAATTGAGGTCGAAAACATTAAATTCCGTTGAAAATCAGCATCAAATTTCTGATCGATTACGTAACTTCCAGGTAAAGACTTGGACTGCGGTGGAGAGACGAGATAGTGGAGAGAATAGGGGATGAATGGTGCACAGTGGTAAGCAATAGAGAAAGATGGAACAAATGTGTTACAGTATTATTTAAGAAATAACTTTCATTTTTACTTTTTACTTTTGTTTTTGTTTCATCTTGTTTTATTTTTATTTTTATTTTTATCTTTATTCAAGAAGTAGGTAACAGTTTTACTTAAGAAATAATTTAATTTAGGAACAATCGTTAAATTCTTTTCTGATTTCTTCTGTTGAAAGAGCACTAGACTCAAAACCTCCAAAAGGAGAGGCTTTTGTTTTAAAAGAATGTCAATAAAGCTATTTTATTTACGTAACTTCTCCTATACTCTCCCCGATAGATTTAATATACATAAATACAGGAGCTTGTAGGAACAAAACCTGTTTTTTTCGTTGTTGTTTTTTTCAGTCAAACCACCCCTAAGGTGGGGGTTTAGTAGCTTCCTATCTTTTCTCACTGGAATTTCTTATTTTTTACCCCCTAATCGAAAAATGAGACAAAAATGTCGTCAGTGAATCATCGGAAATGTATTTTTCCCCAGCGCGAATTAATCAACTGTTTTCGTTCTCCTCTGGAACCAAATTATGTATTTTACATAATTATAGATGTCTTATTTAGAGAAGTCTGGTTCACCAAACTAGAAGTCTGGTTCACCAAACTAGAAGTCTGGTTCACCAAACTAGAAGTCTGGTTCACCAAACTAGAAGTCTGGTTCACCAAACTAGAAGTCTGGTTCACCAAACTAGAAGTCTGGTTCACCAAACTCAACTTGATGTTGATACATTTGTTACATCGGTCGTTATTATGGTTAATGAGTACAACCAAGTATGACCGATTTGACTGAAAATCAATAGCATTATTATTTACGAGCGAATAATCAATTATTTGTAGGTTTACATCACTACTAACGTTGGGATTCGAACCTTGGACCTTTGAATTTGAAAGGCGAGGTGGCTATCGAAATACACTCGTGGAGGTGTCTGTGTAAAGAAGCTGTTAGTGGGTGATATCCCCCCTCCTTCCTACGTAACGATACTTTAATTCTACTGAAATATAGAGTGGCTACCTGTAGGAGTCGAGTTTCTGGAAGAGGAGACACAACCTTCACTAAACTATGTATGTTTTAGTAATGGGAAGACAGCATATACTGTATATATGGGGCATTTTGTGGCATATCGGCATATATTTTATATATTCTATGTAAGGAGAATAAATGAAGAGATGACAGGTCGTAGTATAAGAAATGTTATGTGATAGGTAAAAAAAAAATCCCTATTGAGTTTTGTATTTACATATATGAGGTGTGTTCAAAAGATAACGGGAATTTTCGGTTATTGAAAAGAATTTTATTTATTCGTCAAGATCAATATTCTCACTTATGCCAGCGCTTCTTCCAATCCCCGAAACACTTCTGGAACCAATTGTTATGCCAACATCTTCAGCGACTTCTCTGATTGTGATTCGGCGATCGTTCATAATCATTTCGTTCACTTGTTCCACGTTTTCATCGGTTGTTGATAAACTGGGGCGTTCCGGGCGCTCGTATTCTTCAACGTCTTCACGGCCTTCTAGGAAACGCTTGTACCATTCGTAAACCCTAGTTTTACTCATAGCACTCATCAAAAGTAATATTTAACATTTCAAAAACTCTGCTGCACTTTATTCCATTCTTATAGCAAAATTTAGTGCAAATTCTCTGATCCATTTTTTTAAACAAATAAATAATTGCCGATCATACCAAAACACATGTAACCTCTTTGACAGCTGACAGCAGACTAAACATCCGGTTTGGACAACAATGTAGAGATACTTTTCAGACATGTTTACCAATACAACAACGAACAAATCGCGCGAATCGGACTAATACAACCCGCGAAATTACATAATTCTCGTTACTTTTTTAACACACCTTGTACGTGTCGATACATTCATTACATCGACAGTTATTAGGTCTTTCTACAATGTTCCTTTTCTCTTTCGTCGATTGAGCTGAAAATCAGTGACGTCACTTCATAAAATTCTCGATACACGTATCATTTTATCGGGAATTATCGTGTCCAACAACACATACAAAAATATTCATATAAATATAAATTTTTATTTTTTAATTGAGAGGATTGAAAAACATGAAATTCTGATGAAATCTTTCGAATTGATATTAGGTATTATGTCGATTCTAATCTATATTCATTATTTTGCGAATTCTTAAGATTGTGGAGATTGCCCTTTAAGCCCCTCTTTGGCCGATTAAGCTGAAATAGTAGACAAGTAAAAGGGTTCAATAAAAAAAAAATCTTCGGTGAATCACCGGCAAATGTACTTCCCCGGAACGAATTAATCAATTATCTTTTCATTCACCCTCAACATCAGTCGACCGTTTGGGCTAATAATCAATAGTTGACTTATTTAGGGGCTTCTAAATTCTAATACTATATTCTCTATTAGTAAATTCATTACATCGGCAAACATTATGGTTTTTGAGTTAACCTTCCCCCCTAATTCCACCCTTCCCATTGGCCGATTTGGCTGAAAATTAATAGGTGTTGTACTAATGAAGTACTGGATAGAAATATAGAATTTCGTGTCGATATGTTCATTCTATTGCGAGGTATCCTGAGACCCACATGCACACACGTAGAGACATAATTTTATTTTTCTTCTATTTTTGGATTCAGTAGGTTGGAAAACATAAAATTCCTGAGAAAAGAGAATCAATTTTCTGACCGATTGTATAATTACGCCTGTACTACAATATATAGCGGGGGATGTAAATTACGCCTGTACTACAATATATAGCGGGGGATGTAAAAAAGTAGTAAAGCATTTCAGAGTGTGGAACTAGGCTACTGGGGGAAGTGATAAAAACGGGGTCTTTAAAGAGGACGATAAAAATCAAATATAACACGGAGACAAGACATAAAATAGACTGAGAGTTGTAAAGTGTAGTAAGTGTGATAAAGAAACCGGTAGTAAGGAGGGGGGGGGACAAAAAATAGGAGGGGGCGCCATTGGAACAGAGGGTAGCTGTGGTGACATCTAGTGGGCAACGGTGGAACTAGGGCAACGAGACAACTGTGAGGCTATCTCTGGGCAGATTGAGGAACAAGGGCAAAAAGGTCTTCGATGTACTTCCCCAACACGAATTAATCAATTACATTTTCGCTCTCCCTCCAAAGCCAATGAAATTTTATTTGGGCTAAAATTTAATATTTGACTTACTTAGTGGCTTCTGAATCCTCTTATGAATTGTGTTAATACAATAATTATATCGGCAATTATTAGTGTACAAGGTTTTTCATGTTAAATGTTATAATTAGTTATTATGACTCATGCCCGGGCTTTAACTACGAGGTCATATCATCTACTATCAAAGCGCTCTTTCGTCACTCTGATGGACATGAACCCCGGACTCTACTGTGGGAATCCTAAATTTTGTCTACCCTACATTTTTATTCACCTTTAGGGCAGGGGTCTATAACGAGCACCTGACATGAGTCCCATCCGAAGGACAAAGTAGTTAAATTTATTTTCTACCAGATAAAATAAACTAAGAGCCTCGGCCGGGTTTCGAACCCGCGATCTTGAGCTCAGAAGACAAGCACGCATACCACTGAGCTACCGGCGCTCTCAGATGTTATAATTAACCAAAATACAAAAGTATAAAACAATTTCAGCAATTTTAAACATCAAATTTTAATAAAAATTATAATTATTCGTATTACATTAAACTCAAGAGGAAAAAAGATTGAAGAAATGCACAGGTACTGCAAACCACGTCACTTCCTTGTTTTGACCTCGGCTAATAATTGTAATAATATTAATATTTATTTCTGTTACACCATAACATGGACTGAGGATATATCATAAAAATGTATATTAAGATAGTCAATAAATAAAATACATACACAGTTATTAGATTAGTTCTTTAGGATTTTTATCTGATAGATAAAATGACTGACTATGTCCTTCGGGTGGGAAGATAAGCCCTGGTCCCGAGCCTGTACGACGTCAAGTACTCGTTGAAGACCCTCTCAGGTAAAATCTAGATAGGCAAAATTTAGGTCTCTGACAGTAGTGTCGGGCTAATGTCCACCAGAGCGCTATAGGAGTAGCCGATATGTAGGTAAAGCCCGGGCATGTATCTCAAAAACAACAACAAACCATAGTTACTAGATCTTAAGAGTCAGACCCACTTGAGATTATTAATAACTACAATATTATATATATAAACAATATTATACATATAATAATAATAGAGGCTTAAGAGGAGGGCACGAGCTTTACGACCCCCTTCAAAGTTCTGAGATGCCACTTAGCTTACTAAGTTAGGCCACCTTTGGAATATCCTACGTTTAGAAAATAGATATATACGAATATAAGGTCGTGGGTTCGAAACCCGGCCGAGGCCCTTAGTTTATTATATCTAGGAGGTAATATAAACTTAAGCACGCCGTCCTTCGGATCGGACGTTAAGCGATGGTCCCGAGCTTCTACGATGTAAGGAACTCGTTGAAGACCCCTGCCCTAGGTGAATAAAAATTTAGTACTCCCACAGTAAAGTCGGGCTCATGTCCACCAGAGTGAAGAAAGAGCGCCCTGGTAGTAGGCGATATGACCTCGTAGTTAAAGCCCGGGCATGAGTCATAACTAACTAACTATACGAATATATTATAAAGCGCCGTTCGTTTTTTCGTCACAGTTTCCTGAGATTACTATATATTCTGCTTCCTCAGCTATACGAAGTTGGTCAGAATAGTCTTCAGTTTTATTCAGATTTCACCAAAATTTCATGTTTTCTGACCCCCCCCCCCCCCCCCCCCCCTTATTATTATGAGTCATTCCTGGGCTTTAACTACAAGGTCATATTGCCTACTACCAGAGCGCTCTCTCCGGTGGACATGAACCCGACTCTACTCTGTGAGTCTTAAACTTAACTAGGTTTATTCACCTAGGGTAAGAGTCTTTAAAGAGTAGCTGACATCATACAGACTCGGGACCATCGTTTAACGTCCCATAGGCTAGTATGGTGTCTGCCGAGGCCAAAAAAAAAAAAAAAAAAAAAAAAACGTTTTAAGGACGGCATGCTTAAGTAAAAATAAGTCTCCAATAAAATAACTTATATTATAATAAACCTCCCAGATAATATATACTAAGGGCCTCGGCCAGGTTTCGAACCAGTGATCTCGAGCTCAGTAAGCAAGCACGCATACCACTGAGCTACCGGCGCCTTCGAATAATATATATATAATATATATGTATATTATACATGTGTGTGTCTGTGAACACGAAAGCTCACGATATAATGAATGTATCGACACGAAATTTCATTTGTGCATCTAGAACTTTCTAATTTAGAGTCCTAATCATTTTCAGCGGAATAGACCGATGGGAAGGGAGGTTCGGAGGGGCTTAACTTGAAATCCCAATAACTGCCGATGAAATATATTTAGATTTAAAACCCACAAGGACAGCACCTATTAATTTCGTGCGAAATCGGCCGAAGGGAAAGGGCCATCAGAGAAGGAAGGCTTGACTCAAATACCTTAATACCTGCCGATGTAATAAATGTATCGACACAAAATTTAGTACGAGGATTCAGACAGAAGCCATTATGAAATTTTGCTAACCAATATCGATATAAATAATAATAGTGTATCGATACGCATCTCCAATGGGTAGTTAATATCCTAACTTAAAAAAAAAAGATTCAAATACAGCTCAGTGACTGTCTGGGTTTTTATCAGGGTCGCGTAGAAGCCGCTCCCAGCCTTGGAGATACCTTCTTTAAAAAAGAAACGATAATAAATTTTCTGAAATCTCGAGCCAGGAGCGCCATGTTAGAACAAGGTCAGTAGGTTATCTATTGTATCCATGTATATGTTAACTTTCACAGACCGCCACCAGTCTAAGGAAGTCAAAAGGTGGACGTTCTCAGTAGCAGGAAATAACACGTTATAGTTAGTTATTGTCCCATACCCGGGCATTAACTACGTCATACGGCATCGCCTACTACCACAGCGCTTTTCCGTTTCTCTGGTGAACATGCACCGGACTCCCCATAATGTACTTGACATTGTACAGGTTCGGAAACATTGCCTATCGTCTTATACGAAGTACGGTGTGATTAAGGTTTTTTCACCTCTCATACAAAAAAAACCTAAAGGCTTAGGCCGGGTTTCGAACCCACAATCTTGAGCTCAAAAAAAAAAAAAACTATGTAATAGTATATTCCAATATGAAACTATCTTTTCCAATAGAAGAAACCTTCAAAAAAATTTTGCGGAAAACTAGACTTGGTTAAATGTTACAAAAATCAAAAAAACCATAAATTTTCTTTACTTCACTCGTCTTTTATTTACAAAAAATACACTTACATTATATTCCATTACGAGGGGGAGGAGGTCTAGAATTGAAATAACGAATGTTATGTATTTTATCGAGTTAATATCTGTTTATGTATCTAATCTATAAGCTATCTTAATGTATATATCCGTATGACGTATCCTATTACCATGTTATGGTTTAACAAAAATAAATATTAATAATATTATGGATAGCCTCAAGGACGTTCTTTTTATCAAACGTTAATTTTATGCAGTTTTAATGGACAGGAAAAATTTATGTTATTAGTTAAAATGTTGTTTACCATAAATATTTATCATGAAATTGTTGAAGAAAACTTTATGGTCACATTTTAATGCAATAAGTTATGTTATGATGTATCTTTGTTATACTTCCCCAGTTGTACGAAGTATAGAGGAAGTTGTGTAATCGGACCAAAATTCGATGCGGAGTTTTCAACCAAATTTCATTTTTTCTTGATTCGAAAACAACAGAAGGGAAGGGGGGATTAGAGGGAGGCTTAACTGAAAAACCTCAACAACAACTGATGAAATTACACAATTTAAAGTCAAAACCCAATAAAGACATAAACTGTATTTTTTTCTTATTTTTAGTTTTTTTTTAGACTGATATTATTATATAATTATTTTTTAGTTAATAAAATTGTGGTTTGCCCCCCTCCCGACCAAGATCCTGGTTACACCCATGTCTAGTTCTATAATATATTCGGTTGGGGGGCTCCCAAGGACCACCCATCTACTCTACGTCTGCCTACGCTATACCGAGATCTACATCTGGAGCAGGCTTCATTAACTTGAGCCTCAGGCGCAAACCAATATTGAAAGAAGAACCTTGGTTGAGGCGGAGTGCTCACCCCTTGATATTTTCACTGATCCCAATAACAATTTTAGCCTACCCTTAAAAATAATATATTTTATATAATTTAAATAATAATCCAAATGTTTTACCCGGACAGAAGACTAACATGGAATCTCCAGGTACTACTGGAACTAGAAGAACCCACCGACCATTGAATGAGAACAATCTGTTGGAACCTCGATGGGATATTCAATGGTGACAAACATTTTCCTTTGAGCTCGCCGTCCTTTTGGATGGGACGTTGAGCGATGGTACCGAGCCTGTACGTCAGATGGTTAGAGAGCCCTATACTAGGTAACTAACTAAACTTGGGCGGGCTCAAGTTCACCAGAGCGAGGAAAGAGCGCTCTGGTAGTAGGTGATATGACCCGACGATAAAAGCTTTTTGACGTGAAAACGTCTATTGGCTCGTTAAGCACAGTGATAGCCGATCAAACTTTCTTGTTTTACAAAATACCGTCAGATTTCAATCGATAATAACTACGAGACTAATAATGCGATAACAACGGTTGAGGTCACAATGGATAGAGCATGTCTGTACGTGTTTGTTGTGTTGTGTTTGTTTTGCCTGTGACGTTATCGGGCTAGTGTGGGCGCCGGCGGATGATTGTTGCGAATTAGCGTTGTGTAAAATTAGACATTAGTGTAGCGTGATAACGCGTTTAGATAGGACGTTGATTCGGGTGTCATTGTAAATAGCTTGAGGAGCACTACTAAGACTCAAAGTGAAACAATAAAAATATTCGCCGAAATATATGTAAAAATCGGTATTAAATTGAAAATTGCAAAAAAAATAAAGATGTCGTCTGATATGAATAGTAAATATGTGGGGAATTATAGAAAACGCAAATCAGATGAAAGCTCGCATCAAAAGGAATTTTAAAAACCTGAAAAGTCTAGTGCCGAGCAAATGCAAGAGCTACGGCAGTATCGAAAAGAAAATTAAATGTTATGATTTTATACCGACGTTTTTACGGAAAATCTACTTCCTTGACTATGCCTTAATGGTTTTTTTTTCTTCCATGTCCCTTCTGTAATCTGGACGAAATGGCCAAAACAAATATTTTTATTTTTAAAAAACAATTTTTTTTTTTTTTCAAAATCTGACATCTTGTAAAATTTTGGCTTTAAAAAACCAGTGCCCTACTTGAGTATAACTCCTAAATTTCCAAAGTGGGGACTTTAACAAACTTCAACATTTATCTTAATCTCGTTCAAAATTCTTTATCATTACGCAAAATTTAGTTTTAAAAAAATCGAGAAATATACGTGATCCTAATCGAAAAAAGAAAGTTTAGTTTGGGATCACAAATGCCTGATGTTTGAACAAAAAAAATTGATTGTAAAATTTAGATTTTTTGGCTTAAGGGGTGAATCATTAGAAATATTTGCGTAAGTGGCATTAAGAAATAACAACGCTGATCTAGGAAAGTTGCGACACCTTGTATATGAATGTATTATACTTCCAATATAGAAAAAGGGCAGGGACGTTTTGGCTTTTGGCGGGATGTGGTATGAATGAGGGCGGGGGCGGGAGATGTGCTGACGATGGTCGTGACATCTGCTGTGATGATGGTGAGTTAGTGGCAGCCTCTCCCCCCTTAGCTTGGCTGAGTGCTGAGTGCTGGCTCGGCAATATGGCCGCCATGCTCTGCTTCTGACAGGCAAAGGGGGTGGCGTACAGAACCATCCCCCCCCGCCCCCAACATTCTCCCCCCTTCACCAAACCCTCCACATTATAGATATATGGACGATATTTTGTATTAATATACACATGGATGTAAGATATATATAACATACACATGATAAAAAAAATAACAAAACATTTACGTCTCGGCGCCGAGATGTTATTCCTACATATTCTGATGGGATGTTAGACGGTGGTCCCGAGCATAGCGCATGTGACACCTTCATTTCAAATTTCATCTTCATTGCTACAAACGTTTTTGAGTGACTGCAAAGACAGACATACAGAGATACAAAAGGTCAAAACGTACAATGTACGTTGCTAGCTCGACCAAAAGAAGGCCTTGGGACAGACCACATTTATAATTTCTGGAGTTTTTAGATGCACCATGTTATAAAATTAAATTTATGGATTTGGGTGGGGGGAATAAAAGGCTTAAGCATTCCAAAATTTAGGATCCTATATATTAGAAACAATGTTTCGTTCCGAAAAGTTAAGATGATGATAATTATCAATATGTCACTTTAATTTCCATTAGGAACTATTCCACATGTTCGCATTTACCTGCTAAAAGCTTTTTGGAAAAGATATTGCAAATGGGAAAAACTTAAATATAAATATATTGAAAAGTGATTGGTGTCTTTTGTTCAAGGAAAAAATCAACTTGTCATTTATCCGTATATAATATCATTGGAAACGAACATAATATTTTAGGTATGTTTATCAGACATACGAAATCTATGGCCTACAATGTTTTTGCCATTTCAGAATATTTTTCTTTTCTTAGATGCCCTAATTAGTTTCTCACAAGTGAGACTGTCCTTGACTCCTACAATGTTGTAGGTGTCTATTGAACGGGCAGTGTCCTGTTAGGGTTCCTGTTAGTTGCCGAAGATCGCTTCTTTTGGGGTTCAGGATTCAGCCCTTAAACTTTGAAACCTCACCCAGGATTTCTTGGAATGTCTCTGATTTTTAACTTTCTCCAGAAGGTCTCTACTAGATTTCTCTGAATTCACAAATGAGTTTCCTCAGCTTTCGTGTAGTTTCCTAAGATATTTAACGGATTCACTCCCTTACTAGCTTTGATCTGATTTCAGCGCCACCAAGTGCTTGGAGTGCAGCTCGGCTGTCGAAGGAGATCTTCCTCTTCTCCATGTCATTCGTTACTTCTCTCCCATCATCTCTACATGAAATATAGAATCGTGGCGTCCAAGCGGAACTTCAACTTGCTGTGACGTCACTCTATCTCTCTCTCGACTACCAACCGGACAGACAACGCTACTAACCCACTTAGTGCTACTAACCGCACAACGCCGGGTCTTCCGACAAGTGGAGGTATATTTTGGATTTGGGGCGGCGGCCCCCGAACCTGGCAGACATGATAGCTACCGATGGCGTGCAGCATGCAACCACCCTTCATATTTATAATACACAACTCAGTGACAACGCCAAGCCCCAACAGTCGAGTCTGAATTTTCTTCTCTTTTTTTTCTGTTCTTATTTTTCTTTTCTTGTTTTATTATCATGAACAATTATCTTGAAACAAACGCCGCGGCACGAACCAACTAAACGTACATTGTGTAGTTTTTATTTATTTTTAGGCAGTAAAATTAGGACAAAACATGTTTTCCTTTTATTTAAGAAAGAAAGAGTTTTATATATGAGATAAAAGTTTCACAATAAAAGATCCACCATAAAAGATAAAGCTCTGTGATTATAAGAGAAAATAAAAAGACATAATCAGACACGTTTTGTCTAATGGAACTATTATTGAGAAAGTGTCTGCGAACACTTCCCCTTCTACGGTCCATCAAATGCATCACTCTCTCTCTATATATATGCAATCCACTTGCTCCATTCGCAATCATATAAGTCGAGGATGAATCTCCTGCAATGTATTTGACTAGAAAAGCTCTCTCTCCAGAACCGATCAAGCGTTTGGGTTAAATATTTATAGTTATATAAATCTTATAGTCGAGCCCCCCCCGTTTCTTTTGCCAATTCAGTTGAAAATTAAGAGGTTCGTCCTTGTTGAGTTTTAAATTTAAATATGAAATTTAGTGTCAATAGAGGTTAGGTTAGGTTTTATGACTCATTCCCGGGATTTAACTATCGCCTACTACCAGAGCGCTCTTTCGTCACTCTGATGATCATGAGCCCGACTCTAACGTGGGAGACCTAAATTTATATTCACCTAGGGCAGGGGCTTTAACGAATACCTGACATCGTACAGGCTCGGGACCATCGCTTAACATCCCATTCGAAGGAGGGCGTGCTTAAGTTTATTTTATCTCCCCGGTAAAATAAACTAAGGTCCTCGGTCGGGTTTCGAACCCACGATCTTGAGCTCAGAAGACAAGCAAGCTTACCACTGAGCTACCGGCGCCCTCTCGTGTCAATAGATTCGTTACAACGGGAGTATTGGTGTATTTGTGTCAGCTGTGATCTCCCTCTTCTCTTTGGCCAATTTGAGTGAAAATCAACATGTGCTGTTGTCATGAGGTTCTAGATACACTTATATAAATTATAATGTTCACAGACTTTTTTTCCATCAGGGGTTCGGAAAAACATGAAATTTCGTTGAAAACTTAGCATCGAATTTGACCGATTACATAACTTCCCCAATACTTCTTAGAGCTGAGTAAGTAGACTAAAGAATGATTGTCGTCATCTGACTAACGAACAAGCGGCTAATGCAAATATCACGAGTTTCACACCGGTAGATTGGTTTACGAGGAAGAACGAAAAATTAGTTGATGACTTTGCGCCGGGGGAGTACAGTGATTTACCTAATCCAACCATCCACTAATCCAACCATAAAACTCCCAATGTTCACCTTAGAAACTTATGACTGCCATCTTCCCCGTCTCAAGACTAACATAAGTTCTCAACGATACGGCATTCCTACCTTCTTTAGACACATTCGTGGCTATATTTTAGTACCTCGAGAAGTTCTTTAGTAGAATGTCAGATGAAAAATAATTCTTTGTGATGATGTAAAAAAAAATATGGATCCAATTAGTAATCTCATAGTTATATATGTATATATGGTGGGCTGGAGTTTTACACCTAGGGACCTAAGCATCCAGTGCTCTTCTCTCATAGTTGTTTGTGTTCACTGGAAAAGAAGGAAGGAATCAAATTTCAGTAGCAAAATGTTAAACGCAACAATATTTTTAACCCCCGCGCAAAAGGAGGGGTGTTATAAGTTTGAAGCCTTTGTCTGTGTGTGTGTATGGCAGTGTAGCTCTAAAACGGCTGAACTACGAGGATTATCCGCGCCGAAGATGTAGCCCTTTACACTTATCCTAATATGAATTTATTACAAATGTGTCCAGATCACTCCAGTATATACTAACTTATAATTGTTTTCCTTTTTTTTTCTCATTTTTTTCTTATTTTTTTTCTTCTTTTTTATTAGTTACATAAAGACTGTTGAGTGTTATGATGGTCTCCTCTCATTTTTAGTTTGTGAAGATCCATATATAAATTTATTACAAATGTATACAAATCACCACAGTATATACTAACTTATAATTTATAATTTTTTTCCTCATTTTTTAATTTTATTTTTTTTATATTTTCTCATTTTCTTCTTATATTTTTATTCTTATTTTTTTATTATTATCTTTTTTCTTATTTTTTTATTAGTTACATAAAGACTGTTGAGTGTTGTGATGAACTCCTCACATTTTTAGTTTGCGAAGATTTCTTTTGGACTGGCCGGATCATTAAGTTTGTACGATTGGCAAACAGTGAATAAAGAGTTACTCACTATAGTGTGAACTGTAGTGTGGACTGTAGTGTGAATTATGTATAAAGTCACAAATAGACTGTGACACTATTTTCAGATAATTTCCAATATGACTACAACTTTGTCGCATGACTGACAGACGAAGCCCAACACAGTTCTGATTTGTTTTCCACTGTTGATACTCGTGTGATTCGTGGAAAGACTGAAAACTACCCCAAAACACGCAACCATACCTCCATTCCATCAATGTCTTGTGTTGACTCCCTTCTGCGTGCAACATCTTCACGATAAATCTCACGTGTTCACATTGATAACCCAAATATAGACATAAAATGATATTAAACAGTTATATTTTATCGTAGACTTTCAGGTTTTCTCCATAGTAAAATATTTCGTTTTTAAGAGTTACGAAGGCTGATGTATGTCTAAAATACCTAGCGCGTAGGTCATATCGCCTACTACCAGAGTGCTCTTTCGTTGCTGTGGAGGACATGAGCACGACTCTACTGTGAGAGTCCAAAATTTGACCTATGTTGTTTAGTTACCTAAGGTAGGTGTCTTTAACGAGTATCTAACAATTCACAGGCTCGAGACCATCGCTTCACATCCCATCCGATGGACAGCGTACTCAAGTTTCTTTTTACCTCCCAGATATAATAAACGAAGGGCCTGGGCTGGGTTTCGAACCCGCATTTTGAGCTCATTTAGCACACTAACACACCGGCGCTCTCCAGAAGCTTAAGCTCTTTTAGAACTTTAAATTATGGAGTAACGTAAGCTAGTCTACAAAACCGTCTCCGAACCCATTATTCTGTATGCGCTGAAGGCTGAACTACTGAACAAGCATGCAAGCAAGATTACGAAAAAGAAAGAGGAATCGGGAACATAATGTCCGAGAAAATCTCGAAGACTAAAAGAAGCACTAGAAAACCGCCACTGTAGAGAGAGGAAAATCAGACGAGAACTAGGGGCAAAACCAGAAGAAGGACAAGAGACCCTTCCAAGAGACGGCCGGTATGTAGGAGGAGTATATAGAAAGTCTGGCAGGGAAGGAGAAGAAAGAGGAGACGTGAGATGAGAAGATAGAGGTCGGGGTGGAGGCGATTGATCCAAGAACACAGGACCAGGCACAGAACAGAAAGAAGAAGAATACTTCATAAATCCTGCGATTCCTGAAAAAGCAGGAGACTAAGAGCAATGTTGAGAGTGAAGCCACCAGATTATATGTTGAAGGGAAGGATAAAGTTCATGCTTAGATCATGGAAGATCATGAAGAGACGGTCAAGATAACACAGTCTAGCCTAACTAACATCAGCGTGTTCATCACATTATTGCTTCTCCATTGATTCCAACAATGGAACCAGATAAATGGTCATTGTTTCTTTGTTGATAAGACAGAGGAACAGAATAGGCGCGTTTCAAAAAACTGAAAGAAAAATGCAAATACAATGGCATTTTTTTTTTTATAACCTTTTTTTCGCTATGAGTCTTAAGGGAGAGAAGTTATTCTCCGGGTCCAAAATACGAAGATTAGAAGTTATCTAATGATAAGGGGCAAAGGTAGCTCAGAGATAGCGTGCTTGCCTATTATGCGCAAACCAGGTCAAGTCCCTTAAGGCCTTTTTATCTGGGCGGGAAAGAAACATTGAGTATGCCGTCCTTTGGAGGGCACATTAAATGGCAGTTCTGTGCCTGTGCGATGTCAGATACTCCTTAAAGAGTAGGTAAAATTGAATGTAGTGGGCAAAATTTAAGACTCCAAGAGCAGAAGCGGGCACATGACCACTAGAGAAACAAAAAAATGATACATAATACTGCGCGAAATAGAGAATAACTTGGAATCGTCAAAAAAGAAAGAAATCTGAAATTTATAAACCCCATTCTTTATCTTCTTTCATTATCCTGATAAAAATCCTCAAAGCGCCCGGAATAGTTCCCTCTACTTCTTGATCAAAGCCACGTCGAGTTCGTAACCATTGCCCGGTCCATAGATCCATGTTACGAGTCCGTTTTCACCACAAGAACGAGTTCGTTTCCTTGACATTGTACATTCGTTCACTTGGAGCATTTACATTTCGTTCACAACAAGCATTCACGATGATCCGTCCAGCCGCGAAGAAAATCATGTCGGATTCATGATTGAGCTATTGGAGCAAAAGAAAATAGTGAAAAGGTGTTCAAATGTGGGATAGGGGCTCTACTATCCGTTTTATCAAATGATGATTCTGCTCGTTCACAAGCAGACTTCGAATTTTCATTTCAAAGTATGACACAACATGGAGGAAACCATTGCGCCCAAAAGAAAGATTGCTGTAAGAGTTTTCCAAAATATAAATAATAATGTCATCAATATTTAAATATATTTAATACAGTAGAGTCCCACTAATCCGGACACCGATTATCCGGACATCCGGTAGTTGGCTACGATGAAAAAGTGCCGACAAAGAAGACGCTAAATATTTACGCTAATATTTAAAAATATTTATCATGTGCATTTTACAGCAAATTCCGTTTAATCCGGACTTATGTGATCCGGACGGGGTCCGGTCCCATCTAGTCCGGATTAGCGGAACTCTACTGTATATCAAATTTTGAAGTTTATTCATCTTGTTTTCGTTTGTTGGTTCACTTGGGTTGGCAAGCATAGTGAATTGGTTTATTCGGTTGTATTCGCTATAGTAATAACACCCTTAAGCGTCAAGCACGAACTTAATCCTACCTTGAACAACGCTGATAAGGAATTCCACATACCTAGCCACTGTCAAGCCCAGAATAGGCATTGCAGTTTCGGAAATAAATTTGATATTCCTTGCAACAAAAAAAAATAGTATATCAGTGACAACCTGAAATATATTCAAAAGAGGGGGGGGGGGCTTGTTTTATTGTGTAGACAAGATAATTACAAGCAATACTGTCTCAATTATTAATCCTAGAATGAAAACCCGTGTTTGTTATCAATACATGAAATAGATATGGCGAAAACAATGTATATAACGATATAATGGCTAGCACTCTCTAAAATAGAGCATAAATCATTTCTGATCCCAGATATGCTAAGTATATATAAAAATATGAATATGTAACCCAGTTAGTTTATTTGACGTAGCCATGATTATGTTATAGTTTATGTTGGACAAGTGTCACAAACAACACGAAATCATATCAACTTACATTAGTTTGAGGTGCGCTCAGATCGACACTTGACTTGACTGGAGAAAGAAAGTTCAATGGTCTTCTCTGTATACCCAGCAGCATATCTTTGTAAATATCAGACGCCTTATCCATTTGTCATCTGCTAAGTAATGTTCATCCCCAGGACGAATTCATCAATTAATTTTTCGCTCTCCCTCCAAAACGGGTAAACTGTTTTCGCTAATATGTAATAATCCTCCTTAATCCTCATACTAAATTTTGTGTCGGTACATTTATTCTATCGGCAGTTATTAGAGTTTTTCTGTTAAGACTCCCCTCTTCTTTTTGGTCGATTTAGATGAAAATCAATCGATGTCGACACACAGACAGACAGAATTTGTTTTTCCATATTGTCGGAAAACATGAAATTCAATTGAAAACTCCGAATCAAATTTTTGACCGATCTCCTATACTTCGTACATAGCTGGTCTGGTCTGATTACTAAAGAGAGAAAGATAGAAGTGTCTCTAAAATAGAAGGTTTCTTAAAGAGAAAGAAGAAGAGGGAAGTGTCTTAAAGAGAGAAAGACAGGTGTATTTTATTGTCTGAAAAAAATAACTTTTTTTTTTAAAGAGAAAGAGGAAAAGAGAAGTATCTTAAAAATGAGAAAGTGTATCCATGAGAGAAAGAAAAAGAAAAAGAGAGAAATTCAGTGTTTAACGTGGCTGTTATGACAGACAGTATGAGAATGAATCTGCAGTTTAAACAAACAAGGAAATTAATGGAATAAATGCAACTGCTAGGCAACACTGCATCTTGACTGGACTTGACTGAAGTGTCAAGTGAGAGACCTGATCGATTGGGTCGGCTTCAGAAACCTTCCTCAATATTCTCCGTTCTGTTTCATAACGTTAGTCGGCCATTAAGCATTGGCTGACGCCCCCCCCCCCCCCCCTCACCAAATGATACTTCAAACATTTTAGACTATTTAAACTCAATCGCTGAGTATTTCAAGGAACTTTTTGTAAGAACGAGGAATGAGTTCATTAAAGAAAATCAAAGATTTTTGACGTGCTGCAATGACTGGAGAAACACTCGATGATTGCAGTATTCTCCACATAGAACGGAATGTTGCCAACCAAATTGACTTGAATACCACAATTGAATTATTTGCTGAGCGAAAAGCAAGAAGAGGATTAAAAATTGGAAGGAAAAAACGTCTTAATTCAGCAATGAGAAATGATTTTTTTCAACATTTTTCTCACAGAAATGCAGAATCTAAAGGAACACTTATATTACTCGTTATTTAAAAAAAAAAAAAAATGAAACAAAGTTTCAAGCGCATTTCTATTGGATATGTTATCTTGATAACCCGTTGCATCCATGTTAGCTGTCTAACCAGCGACAGAGTAATTAAAAAATTATAAGGCTGGTTGCTCACCACTTTGGAACGAATCGTAAACAAATAGCAACCGAGGACAGGATGGGAAAGGTCCGGACGGGTAATTATGCAGGAGATGAGAACCTTCTCTACTATATTGCAGAAGCAGAAGAAGAAGAATTAGGGAATGAGGACGCTCAACTGCTATGGTCACTATATTGCAGAGATAACGCAAAGTTGCCAAAACTAATAGAAAAAAAGTAGTGGGTGAATCAACGGTAATGTACATCCACATAACGAATTAATTAACTTTTCTCGCTCCCTCACCAAAACCAGTCGACAGTTTGCGCTAATCAATAGTAGACACATAGAGGCTTCTAAATCATACTAAATTTTGTGCCGATAGACTCAAGGACACATATTTTTTTCTTCCATTTTTGGAATCAGTCGAAAAACATGAAATTCCGTTAAAAATGCTGCATCGAATTTCTGTCCGATAAATACCTTCCCCTATACTTCTTATAACTGGGTAAGTAAAAAAAAAATATATCGGTGAATCACTGGGAATGAACTTCCCCAGCATGAATTTAATTGAATTAATAAAATAATAATAATTAAAACAAAAAGAATAAATAATAAATAATAGAATAGAATAGTTTTATTTGTCGGCGTTCAATGGCCTAGATTTCTGACGCCGTACAAGTGATTAGTTCGATGGGGTGAGAGATCCATCAGGGTACAGGTAGGAGACAAAGACGGACAGACGGTCGGTGAAAAAGGGGATGCCACAAGGCACTGTAGGTACTGAGCTGCACGCAATAAATAATAAATATAATTAAATAATAAAATTACCACAATTCCTGTAAAAATTTATATTTCTGGTATTATACTAAATTTTGATTTCTACAGTAATTTCCGAAAAGAGCACTAAGAAATATCCAAAGTTCAAGACGTGCATTTTGAAGAAAGTGCACGTATTAAAAAAAAATTCAATTAACAAATTTTTCATTTGAATTTTCATTTCTTCTAAAGATACTAAAGAGATACCATTTTGTTTTCCTAAATTTGTAAAAATGTTATATCTAATCCAAAGGTATAAATATATCTTATTGGGTTCGTGGGGAAAATGAATAGCATAGAATAAGAGAACAAATATTTGGGTTTATTTTACTTAACCTACATTTTAAATTAAATCAGAATTTACTTACAATAAAAAAAAATCTTACAAAATAATTTCGACATCTACTTTGTCTCTTATTTCTGTTTTATAGTGGCAACATAAACACAACAATTTGTGGCAACAACAATTTTCACTCCTACATCTCCTCTACATTTTCTCTCACTCAGACTGGTTCACTACACCTTAACCCTAAAAACACTTCTCTATCTAGACTGTCCACTTCCATAACACAATCTTAGACTGTTTCACACTATTTAAAACAGATGTTCGTCGTCGTTTGTCTCCATTCATTGTTGTTAACATTTCGTTTTAAAACAAAATGCGACTAGTCCATTGCCGTATATTTATTCACTATTTAAGTTACATCACTCCTAACAGTTGTTTTTTATACAAATAATTATAATTGATTTTATAATTTATTAATAATCTTAATGTGTGTAAATTTTTTTTGGGACATGTTGGCTAGCCACGTTCAGTTACCTAAGTTAGGGATAACAAGACGTTGGATAGAACTTATGCTTACCATTCGAGTCCCATCGTTATCAATATAAGGTTGAATTAGACCTGTATAGTCTATAGTTATTGTTACGACGAACATTTGACGCAAGAAATTGGCCTACTCAGAGCATAGACGACTGCAATATTTAGAGAAATATACCACGTTCCAGGAATGATTTGATAGCTCTTTCAACAACTAGAAGTCAAGTGACATTTAACCTTGCCCGCTCCCTCGGGACCCCGGCAGATACCACCCTCTGAAGAAAGACGGCAATCAGAAGTTTGGGGACGACTACCCCCCCTCAGCGAGCTACCCCACAATTACGGGATTGGTGCCCTCACTGTCGCTACTCGCTACCTCCCATCGCGCTGCATTGACTCACAGCTACCCCTGCCCCTGTTAATGGCAACCTACCCCCGCTAGTTCCGGTGATTTATCCCGGCTTCCTCCTTCTTTCTCTTCCTCTTCCTTCACCCTCCCAACAACACTCTTATATATTCTTATTGACTGCAACAATTACCCACCCCCTGGATCTAACCCCTGGCCCCGGGATATTGATTCTTGCTGTAATTGCTCTGCACTCCCCTTCCGATTTCTTCACTTCCCAAACCACTATATATTTCTTACAATACAACTTGGGTATTAAGAAACCATTTCATTTCCTCTGTATTTACATTATTAACGTTAATAGCAAAACAATCTTACTTTCACTGCTACCCACCTACCGGCTAGAGCTCAAACACATCCTGTACTTGGACAGGAAAGTCGTCGGCAAGGTACTTCCCCAATGCGAATTAATGAACAGTTTTTGCTCTCCCAAACTTCAAGACCCCAATTTCTTCATTAGACTAATGCATAACGAAAATATGTCACTGTGAATGCTTAGAGTTGGTTGACACATGTCTGAGCTTTAACTACGAGGTTATATCGCCTACTACCAGAGCGCTCTTTCGTCACTCTGGTGGACATGAGCCCGATTCTACTATGGGAGTCCTAAATATTGCCTACCTAGATTTATTCACCTAGGGTAGGCGTCTTCAACAAGTACCTGACATCGTACAGGCTCGGGATCATCGCTTAACGTTCCATTCGAACGACGGCGTGATCAAAGTTTTTTTTACCTTCAAGATGAAAATGAGCTCAGTCGGCTACCTCTGAAGCTACCGGCGGACTCAATTGAATACTACTAATAATCGTAAAGCTAGAAATAATAAATATATTAATATGTGTCGATATAATCATTCCTTCAGCAGTTATTGTTTTTTTGTAAAGCCCCCCCCCCCCCTACCTCCCTCTTCCCTTTGCCCGGTTTGGCCGAAAAGCAAGAAGCAATTACTGTCGTCCTATGGGGTTCTGCTCTACAAATAAAATTTCGTATCGATACATTCATTTTATCGGGAGTTATCGTGTTCACTGATAGATACATAGGAAGCAGCAATTTCCGCTGAAAACTCAACATTGAATTTCTGACTGGTTATATAACTTCCGCTATACTTCGAATTATGCAACTACTAATTACAACTCGGTGAATTAGTTTCAGAGGGAGAGAGAAAACTTAGTTGATTAATTTCCTATAATTAACAAATAAATATTTAACAATTGTTAGTTAGTTATTAAGACTCATCGCCTACTAGAGCGCTCTTTCGTAACTCAGTTGGACATGAGCCCGACTCTACTATAGGAGTCATAAATTTTGCCTACCCTAAATTTTTATTTACCAAGAGTTGGGGTCTTTAACGAGTACCAGATAAAATAAACTAAACTATCAAAAGTTCCTCACACTGCGCTCTCATGCTACAAAATATTGACAGGTTGAACGCCCAACAAAATATTGAATACCCCTTTTTTTGCACAATATTTGTCCTCACACTCAATATTTTTGCAAAATTTTTTTGAAATTTTTTCAAAAATTTTTGCCAGTGTGAGGGCCTCTTAAGGGCATCGGCCGGGTTTCGAACCCGCAATCTTGAGCTCAGTAAGCTACCGGCGGCCCAGGACAATTCATTCTTAACATACAATTAAATTAATAGGCAAAATGTACAATTAATTTTATCAATTATTCGTATAATTGCATTTTTTATTTACTTAAAAAAAATTACTAAATTAGTAATAGTAAAATAGTGGCTCGGTGTGGTCATGAGTAACGCAAATAAAGTTACACATAACGGCTCAATTGTTACATCTGATTTAAAAATCACATTAATTTCGGTTGATGACCGATTTGACTGAAACAAATTCTCACGATTGTCTTGTATGAACTGTTTCGTAATTCTGAAGGAAATGCATCTCATAAGTCCTAGTATATTCATATTGAATAACTAAATACATTTCGCAAGTTGCGTTCATAAGTTTATAAAAAGCATACAGAAGCTCTCTTTGGTTTTTAAAAATCTGGGGGCTCCTTCCTACGCCACTGTCTCGGTACGGGAATCATGACGCCCATCAGCTCGGAACAAAACGGAAATGAACACTTTTGACCGGGAGTTCTCTGAATTATAAAACCCATTCAGATATTAAATGACAGGAACTCACCGGTGAAGAAGAGAACGGACGGAACTGCATCGAAGCGGCTAATGTCAGGAACTCACCGGTGAAGAAGAGAACGGACGGAACTGCATCGAAGCGGCTAATGTCAGGAACTCACCGGTGAAGAAGAGAACGGACGGAACTGCATCGAAGCGGCTAATGTCACTTATTACTTGGATCCACGACGAGTCGATCACCGGCAATGTACTTCCCCACTATGTATCGATCAACTAAGGTTTCAGTCTCTCTCTCTGCAATGTCCCTTCCTCCAGGACCAGATCTAATAAGGTCCTCTTTCCGCAGACGAGTCGAATTTCCTTTTTTCGCCGTTCCTCGACTTACATAGAAAGGACATTTACTTCCTCAACTGTAGGAAGTCTTCAACAGGGAAGACAGCTGTAGTGTCTGCAACGAAGACCGACCGGATTACATCCACCACTTCTTCATGAAGTGTCCAGCCTTAAGCCAATTAAGAAAAGTACCAGGTAGAAGCACTAAGAGCCCAACACCTCACAAGACCCTTTTCAACATTGCAAACAACCAAAACCTCAATGATTTCATACTATACATAGTAAGGGCGCTAAAATTTTTTTTTTTTTTTTTTTTTTTTTTTTTGCATTGGAGGGGGAAATGCTGTGACGCACATCCAGGGAAGGTAGCCCTGGATAGTGTGGGACTCGAGACGGTTCACCATCACCATACCCACTAAAACCCCCTCCTTGCCGATCCTGATTCCCTTCCGCGGAACTGACGGTCTGTCATTACTTCGCGGGAGGGAGGAAGGGTGGCTGGTAATGCCCCTTTTTCTGTTTTATTACCGCTACTGTTCCTTGTCAGCCCTCTCCTGAAGGGCCGACCCGCCCATTATGAGCGCTGCAAAATCGCAACCTTCATCCCACGACTCCTGGGAGCGCAGCATAGCGTCCACGTAACTGGTAGCAGTCAGCGGGGCGCCCATGCTGCACTCCAGATTTTTCCTTCCCTCCTCAAATCTGGGGCATTTGAGGAGGACATGCTCCGCCGACTCCGTCTCACCAAGGCACGCGGGGCAGTCTGGTGTTGTTGCTGCCCCGATTTTGTGGAGGTACCCCCGGAACCCACCGTGTCCCGTGAGTAACCTGAGTGAGGTGGTAATTCACCTCCCCATGCTTTCTGGTGAGCCAAGGCTCGACTCGAGGGATGAGCCGATGGGTCCACCGTCCCTTTGTGGACTTGTCCCATTCTTCCTGCCACTCCCTAATTGTCCTGGCCCTCTCTGGCTCTGCTGGACCAGGGCTGGCCCCCGCGTCCTCATAGAAGACCCGGTTTCCCCTTTGGTCGAAGCGCTGCACCACCTCTTCCACCTGAACCGGGTCTTGTTTCCTTTTGAAGTGTCGCGTACGTTCCCGTGCCAAGAGGTCAATGGGGGGCAGCCCAGCAATTACATAGGCAGCGTCGCCAGAAACTGTTCGGTAGGCGCATGCGACTCTCAGTGCGCTTCGCCTGTGAGCGGGGGCGATCAGCCTCAGGTATGAGGGAATCCTCGTTGCATCTGCCCATGTCGGGGCCCCGTGCAGAAGGATGGATGTGCTGACTCCTGCCAGCAGTCTTCTCCTGCTCTGCCTAGGGCCACCGACGTTGGGCAGAATTCTCGAAATCGCCACCGATGTCCTGGCGGCCTTCGCTCCCACGTATTTGAGGTGCTCCCTAAAAGCGCTAAAAATTAGAGGACATGGAAGTATTTAAATAAAATACCATTTCAATAGAAGTTTTTTCACTATTTTTTTTTTTTTTTTTCATTTGTTAATTAAGATTCTATTACTTTGTATTTTATTATTATTATTTTCATTTATTTGTACTTTTTTTAACTGAATAATGTATATATCAGGCCGAATCCTGAGCCTAAAAGATGTATTTCTTAAAGGCTAATAAAGAATTGAATTGAATTGAACTATAGGAAGTGTAGAGGAGTTATGTAATCGATAAAAGATTTCAACGGAATTTCGACTTCCATATTCCGAAAAAATTAATGTATGTCTGCCTGTTTGTGAACACGATAACTTCCAATAGAATGAATGTATTGACAGGAAATTTTATTTGTGAATCCAGAACTCTAACAATGATACCTATTGATTTTTAGTCAAATCTACAGAGGGAGAGAAAATTAGGGGGAGGGGGGGTGGGGGGGGTTAACACAAAAAATCTCCAATAACCTAATAACTGCCAATAGAATGAATGTATCTTACACGAAATTTTATATGTATAACCAAAATCCAAAAAATATCGCTTTACAGCCAAATCACCCAAAGGGAAAGGGGGGATGTTGGGGGGGGGAGTTCAACTCAAAAAAAAACCCTATGAATGTATCGACATTTTATATTTGTAGTCAAAACCCTATGAGGACATAATCTATTAAATTTCAGCGATATCGGCCGAAGAGAAGAGGGGGTTCAGGGGAGATGGCTCAATTCAAAAAGCCTAATAACTGCAGATGTAATGAATTTATCGACACAGTTTGAGGATTTAGGAGTCCCTATGTAAGTCAACTATTGAATATTAGCACAAACTTTCGAATGGTTTTGAAGAAATTCACTGACGACTTTTTTTTGTTTTCCTTTTTGGAACAAGAATATTTCGAAAAGAAATTTCGGTGAATGAACATATTCAATTTCTGACCGATTACATACCTTTCCCTATACCACGTATTCCTAAGAAAATAATAAATAAGTTTTGTATTTTTTAATGGTAGATGTCGAAGTTTTTCTTCTGCATAATTACGATTAGTTTTGGTTGATCTGTAATAAGTAGGAGGCATATTTTAGAAAAATTGGTATAGTAGAGCTTTGCCGAAACATGCCATGAAGCTTAGAGGCATTAGGATCACGAGAGGCAGCACGCTATCCAACAGACACCCAGTTCCACCGTATAGCAGAGAAAAATGTGTTTAGAACTGGAGAGCAGTCACACCAGATATAGATATGGCATAGTGTTTGGAACAGGATATCAGTCATACTAGATATAGATATGGCTTGTGTTTGGAACTGGAGAGCAGTCATACTAGATATAGATATGGCTTGTGTTTGGAACTGGATAGCAGTCACACTAGATATAGATATGGCTTGTGTTTGGAACTGGAGAGCAGGCACACTAGATATAGATATGACTTGTGCTTGGAACTGGAGAGCCGGCACACTAGATATAGATATGACTTGTGCTTGGAACTGGAGAGCCGGCACACTAGATATAGATATGACTTGTGTTTGGAACTGGAGAGCAGGCACACTAGATATAGATATGACTTGTGCTTGGAACTGGAGAGCCGGCACACTAGATATAGATATGGCTTGTGTTTGGAACTGGAGAGCAGGCACACTAGATATAGATATGACTTGTGCTTGGAACTGGAGAGCCGGCACACTAGATATAGATATGACTTGTGCTTGGAACTGGAGAGCCGGCACACTAGATATAGATATGACTTGTGCTTGGAACTGGAGAGCCGGCACACTAGATATAGATATGGCTTGTGTTTGGAACTGGAGAGCCGGCACACTAGATATAGATATGACTTGTGCTTGGAACTGGAGAGCCGGCACACTAGATATAGATATGACTTGTGTTTGGAACTGGAGAGCAGGCACACTAGATATAGATATGACTTGTGCTTGGAACTGGAGAGCCGGCACACTAGATATAGATATGACTTGTGTTTGGAACTGGAGAGCAGGCACACTAGATATAGATATGACTTGTGCTTGGAACTGGAGAGCCGGCACACTAGATATAGATATGGCTTGTGTTTGGAACTGGAGAGCAGTCACACTAGACATAGATATGACTTGTGTACCGATGAATTCATTACATTGGCAATTATGTGTTAGGGTTTCTGAATTGAACCCCCTCCCCTGAACGCCCTTCAGCTGATATCGCTAGTGTCGATACATTAATTCTATCTTAATGATACTTAACACTTTTTTGTAGAGTTTTGTGAAACAATAGAAAATTAATAAAAACGTGTGTTTTTTTAAAATTATTGTCTATTTCACAAAATATACGGGAGTACTTTCAGTATTACTACCGTATATTTTATACATTTTGTGATATAGACAATATTTTCTTTTTAAACATACTACCTATTTCTTTATTATTCCTTCTATTGGCAGTTCCTCCTCCCGAATCCTCCCATTCCCTTTGGTCAATTTGGCTGAAAATCAATAGGTCTCTTCGTTAGAGAGTTCTGAATTCCTATATAAAATTTCGTGCCTATACATTCATTCTCTGACATACTTCGTTTAGCTTGGGAAATAAAAATATGTTATCGTTTCCATCGAGATTGGAGGTTTTGAGGTTATACCTCTAAGTTTGCTATTCTTTTGGTCCAATTTTACTGAAAATTAATAAGTGTCTTACAGAGAGAAGATTCAATCCACAAATATAATGTGATGTCGATATATCGACTGAGGCGGTCTGCTGAACCCAATGAAGGGAATGCAGAGATGCAAGTAGGTAGGAATGGTTCGTCAGAGATATACCATTCAGTAAGGACGCGCATCACAGACAACTTCTAAAATAAATCTCCTCCCGAAAAAAGGTTTCTTCTTACGCCACTAGATTGAAATAACATTGAATTAAAATATGCAGTTTAATTAATCCCATCGACTGCCACCAGATCGCTCTGCAGACAAGGGTACAGTTGAATGGGATCAACATGATGAATTGCCCTCAATGTGAATTAATGGCGTCTCATTGATTCACAACTGACAATATATAATTACGAAAATAAAAATTCAAAAATCTAGCCCACAGACAGACAGACCTACTTTCATTCTTAAGATTGATTTGTGTATCCACCTACCAGAATACAAAATACATAATTCAAAATGTTAATTCACAACACAATCAGTTTCATTGTAGAAAGTATGGCAGAACGTAGCTTAGTAATCACTAAGAAGATTATTATTTCTATTTTTTTGATTTTTGGAAAATATCCAAATGATTATAGTTAGTTATTATGACTCATGCCCGGGCTTTAACGACGAGGTCATATCACCTACTACCAGAGCGCTCTTTCGTCACTCGAGACCATTGCTTAACGTCCCATTTGAAGGACGCCATGCTTAACTTTTTATTACCTCCCAGATAAAAAAAAATAAGGGCCTCGGTCGGGTTTCAAACCCACGATCATGAGCTCAGAAGGCAAGCACGCATACCACTGAGCTACCGGCGCCCTGTCCAAATGATTATAAATTAATTTAAAAAAATTGTTTATAATATTCCGAAATCCAATTTCCTGAGAAAAAACTAAGCTAGCAAAAAAAAAAAATTAATGTACGTATCTTCATCCAAATCGTTCAAAAGAAAAATGAGGGTTGAGGGGGAGAGGGAGGGGGGCTCAAC
Organism: Aradus depressus; assembly: GCA_963662175.1. Classification (NCBI taxonomy): domain Eukaryota; kingdom Metazoa; phylum Arthropoda; class Insecta; order Hemiptera; family Aradidae; genus Aradus; species Aradus depressus. Next base: position 34,161,675 of record OY759223.1, read on the forward strand.
ACCCCCATAAATTGAATGTCGAGTTTTCACCGGAATTTATCGACACGAAATTTTCTATGTCTATCAATAGATCATCTATCACCTATTTATCTCCACCCAAATCCAGCCAAAATGAAGACGGGGATTGAGGAGGAACGGGAGGGGGATGAAAAATTTGATATGTTAATCCACAACCCCATAAGAACGACACCTATTAATTTTCAGTCGAATCTGTTTAAGGGAAGAGGGGTTTGTACTCAATAATCTAATAACCTACAATGTAGGTTAGGTTAGGTTTTATGACTCATGCCCGGGCTTTAACTACGAGGTCATATCGCCTACTACCAGAGCGCTCTTTCGTCACTCTGGTGGACATGAGCCCGACTCTACTGTGGGAGTCCTAAATTTTGCCTACCCTAAATTTTTTATTCATCTAGGGTAGGGGTCTTTAACGAGTACCTGACATCGTACAGGCTCGGGACCATCGCTTAACGTCCCATCCGAAGGACGGCGTGCTTTAAGTTTATTTTACCTCCCAGATAAAATAAACTAAGGGCCTACAATGTAAAAATTGTATTGACACGAAATTTTGTTTGAGGGTTCAGAAATCCTTGAATAAGACACCTATTGATGTTCAAGATGGTCTCAGAGGGAAAACGAAAAATTATACATTTTTTCTATCTATTTTCTGAATGAACCCCCCCCCCCCCCCCCCCCCCCCCCCCCCTCCTATCTATAGGCCTCTAGGCGCCCCCTTATAATTGCTAGTCGTTCGAACTGCATTGTATGCATAGCAGACTTCAGACGTCACTCAGTGCAGTCCATGACAATGACACTCCCATCTCTCTTCACTTCCACACTCAATGAAAATTCAAAAATACCAACCATTAATTCTCATCAATTACCGAGACATTTTCTTAGTTTTTCATTTCCCTTTACTCCATTTTATTAATAATTAAATAAACCAATTATCAACAACTATGGTCCAGTAATTAACATTTTGGCAAAAGGGTGTGTGTGGGATGCAACAAATATAGTACATGACACAACGAAACAAACTCAAAGCCTCCTGAGTCAAAATCAAAGAACTATTAGAAGAAGAAGAAGAGTCACAGTCAATAACAGTCGCACTTACAGAGGTACAATTATACAATAAGGTTCCGTAACCATTCATTCCCTTATACACTAAATACAAATCAAAAATAATCAGTTAATTAAAAACAATGCCACTGCTTGAGAGTAAATTTTATAAAACTCTTAAAGAAAAAATAAAAAATAAATACAAAGTAACTGAAATGAATAGAAAATAAATTAATAAACATTCAAAAACAGAGATTATAATTTAAAATCTTGAACGGATATTTTTGTTTCCCTCCCAGAATTTTCCCAATTTTCTTTACCAAAAAGTTTTGATTTGGGTCACACGTGAGTAACAATTGTTTACTAAAATGTATTATGTAGTCCAGTAGGAGCTCAACATTTAGGTCTGGAGATTAAGTAATTTGGGGATGAAGGCTATTATTATACTATATTATAGGTTAGGTTAGGTTTTATGACTCAACTACAAGGTCATATCGCCAACTACCAGAGCGCTCTTTCGTCACTCTGGTGGACCTGAGCCCGACTCTATTGTGGGAGCACTAAATTTTGCCTATCCTAAATTTTTTTATTCACCTAGGGCAGGGGTCTTTAAGGAGTAACTGACATCGTACAGGCTCGGGACCATCGCTTAACGTCCCATCCGAAGGACGGCGTGCTTAAGTTTATTTTACCACCCAGATAAACTCAGGGTTTCGAACCCACGATCTTGAGCTTAGAAGGCAAACACGCATACCACTGAGCTACCGGCGCCCTCTGCTACTATATTATATATAGAATACTATATATATTTTATTGAAGTTTAGGTTAGGTTAGGTTAGGTTTTGTGACTCATGCCCGGGCTTTAACTACGAGGTCATATCGCCTACTACCAGAGCGCTCTTTCGTCACCCTGGTGGACATGAGCCCGACTCTACTGTGGGAGTCCTAAATTTTGCCTACCCTAAATTTTTATTCACCTAGGGTAGGGGTCTTTAACGAGTACCTGACATCGTACAGGCTCGGGACCATCGCTTAACGTCCCATCCGAAGGACGGCGTGCTTAAGTTTATTTTACCTCCCAGATAAAAGTTTATATTTTATATTTATAATTCTTTAAGAGAAGTCTTCTTCAAGACGTACATTGCGTATGGACTCACCAACGTCTTATGACTTATTATTCTTTAGAAGTATAGTAATTATTATGGCTTTACAGTTATTGTAAAATTTAGTTAAGGTTTCTGTTAAAGGATTGTTTATCTTCTTAGAAGATTTTCAGGGTGGAGAGAGCCCCTACGTTCCCCCCACAAGACAACAGAGGGAAAACAAGAAGTAGGTGTACACTTCTGGAAAGACTGCCAACAAAGTTTCAGGTCTGGAGGGGGGCACCTAAGTACCAAAGGAGGGAGAGCTCTCCAGCAACTTGCCTCTTTGTCGGATTATTGGAGGATCCTTGGTCCCAGGGGAATCACTGTAGACTGGGGTGGGGGATATAACGGAAAATGAACCAAAAATCGGCAAAAAAATAAGTGTTTGGTGATCCACAAGTAATGTACTTCCCCAGAGCTAATTAATCAACTAAGTTTTTGCTCTCCCTCTAAAATTTACCGATTTGGTTGAAAATCAATACAGAATCCTCGCACTAAATTTCGTGTTGATACATTCATTAGTTCGGCAGTTATTAGGGTTTTCAGGAAAATGTTGTATGTTGAATCAAGACCCCAAAAGGAAGACTCTTATTGATTTTCAGCCAAATCGGTCGAGGCGAAGGGAAGGATTAGGAAGACATTATATCTTAAAAACACAGTATTTTTTATTATGATATGATGCTTCGTCCCTGAGGTGACGTGGATTCGTAGATAGACCAGACTTGAGAATATCCATCTCTGGATTTCCCTTCTATCAGGAGCTGACTCGGACAAAGCATGGAGCCATTTTATTTTTAAAAAGTCGTCGGTGATTCACCGACAATGTATTTCCTCATAACGAATTAATCAATTAAGTTTTCGCTCTCCCATCAAAACCAGTCGATCGTCTTCTGAATCGTCATTCATTACATGGATAATTATTAGGGTCTCTTCTGAGATGAGCCCCCTATATATCTGAAAATTAATAGGTGTCGTCCTTACGGAGTTCTGGAAATACATAAAAAAAATTCCGTATCTATACATTGATTCTAACGGGATTTCTTGTGTTCACGGTACAGTCCACGGATATAAGGAATTTTTTTTTTGTAAATATCCTTGCTAAATCCCTCCCTGATAATGAGGGTTCATTAACATAATAGATAGATTAATCAATAAACGGTAGATTTTTCAATAACAACAATTGACAATCATTCCCCGGTATTTTTGAAATACCAACTTAGATAATAAAGACATCTATTTTCCTGTTTATAAAAAAAACAAAAAAAAAAACGAAGTAAATAGGACGTGGTTTGAAAAATGCAAATCATTAGAGAAAATAAAGGAATATATTTAAGACTTGGGCAATGAGAGTCGGACCTGTTTTGAATAGGATACAATCGGCGAGAGTCCTTGAAGTAGCGTTGGTTGAAGCCAGCGAGCTGTTTTAAGTAGAAGGCCGGCTTCTAGACTCCACTCTACTGGGAAATTGGGTAACCATTTTGTATAGGATGCCTTGACTTTATTTTGTCAGGTATTTATTTTCAGACTGTTTTAGTCAACAACGTTCATAATGTAAACACACGGCTAATCCCTCTCTGAGTCTGATACTCAGTCCCAGTCAGTCAGTCCCATGCTATACCTGCCCGTGAGTGGACGTAAGTTTTTATTTATTGCCGTATTTTATTACGGCCCTCCTTCCTTTTTTGGTTTTCTTGAAGTTCTATTTGGACCTGCTACCTGCCAGTGTCCCCGTTCAGCTTCGTTCTTCTCATCTCACCGTTCTTCGGGTTCCATCATCCTTCGAAGATCATCATTTTTGTTTGTATTTCAATTTCACTATTTTCACCACACTGTTGTTGTCAACATCAAGATATTCATCATTTTATTTTTATTTTCATCGTGAGCTCACGTTAATATTTTCACTTTTAATTACATATGGGATATTCAAACATTGTTTCTTACGGAACTACTTTCGTTGTCGTAGTCCATTAGTAGATTATATTTTTTATTATATTACTTTCAGTGATTATTTTTTAACAATATAAATTTATATATAGATACTTTTCTTTTGTTTTAAGAATTGAATTGTTTTTATTATAGATCCGATATGTCCGATAATATATAATAATTATTTACCCAATCTTTTTTTGATAAGAATTTCTTTTTATACTCAAGTTAATTTTTAATTTTATTTTGATTAACAACATTTTTTTTTTTTTTTTTGCGTCATTGAATATACATATACATATGTATATATTTTTTTTACATTGTTCTCAGTATTATTATTATTTTGGTTCCCTATATTTTTGTTCTCCGTTTCCCTATCATGTCCTTCTCCAATAGTTAGGAAGCTCCAGCAAAATTAAATTTATTTGAGGATGTCCCTATTCAAAAGGAATAGGGGGAGCCTTGAACTAACCACAGACTATAGTTTTATCTAATACATATTTTAAACCAGTCTTTGGTGAATCACCGTCTATGTACTTCCCCAGCAAGATTTAATTATTAACCGTTGTTGATCTCCCTCCAAAGCTAATCGACCGTTTGACCGTAAAACTCAATATACGACTTACATCGTTTACACTTAGTTTTGTGTCGATACATTCAGTTATAAGGATATTTGAGTCGAGCTCCCCTTCTCTGCCCCCCCCCCCCTCCCTTTGACCGATTGAGGAGAAAATTGATAGATGACATTCTTATAGGGTTTTGAATTTAAATATAAAATTTCATGCCGATACATTCATTATATCGGCAGTTATTGGGGTTTTTGAGTTGAGCCCTTCTCTGATCCCCCCTCTCCTTTGGCTGATTCCGCTGAAAATCAATAGGTGTCGTCCTTAGAGGACTCTGGATACATTCATTCTATGTTGTTCACAGAAACACACAGATGTATAGACAGACATTTCTTTTTTTCATTTTTAGAATCAGAAGGTTGAGGAAAATGAAATACTGTTGAAAACTCGGCATCGAATTGCTGACCGATTGCTCAAGTTTTATTATAGTTAAAAAAAATTTGGTTGAATCACAGCCAATGTACTTCCCCAACGCTAATTTAACAATTTGGTTGAAAATCAATAGGTGTCTTAAGAACTTCTGAATCCTCTCACTAGATTTCGTATTGGTACATTTGTTAAATTGAGATTTATTAGGGTTTTTGGACCCCCTCCTCTACCTCCCGCCTCTCCCCCTCCCGGGTCCCGTATTACGTCATCCTTGATGTAAACATGAAGCTATCTTAATGTGAAGTGATAACAGCTATCCACGTATCGACTGGAGAGCTCCTAGTTGCCATTAGACCTGGATCCTAGGCCAAAAAACATCTCTCATTTAATGCTAATTTAAATAAATATATCTTGAAAATAACCATTTTGATTATTTACAAAATATGCATCCTCCACTCCAGAGCTGGTAGAATACACTTTTTGGAGAGGCAACCGTTTTGGGGGCAAATGATGCTCAGAGTTGCCCGATGTTTGCCTATTTTGTGTTTTTTGTAATTTTCTCTGAAATACTACATACATATACGACAAAATGTCATACACCCTTATTTGTAGAGAATGACATTTCATAGTTGTTTGATTTTTTACGACTCACAAATTGTGAAATATGACCGGCATAGAAATTTTTTTTAAGCCCCCCCCCAAAGAGAAAAATGCCAATGAACATAGATAGCTACACTGAGCAATTAATTAAAGACCGATATTTTTGTAACTTTATGCCCCATATTTCTTCCTGCTTACAAAATAGTACAGACGAACAGACAGACTACTGAGAGCACCTGGCCACCATCTGCCAGGGCACCACAGCTGACTGACCCTAGAAGCCATCTTCATATACCGACACCATACTCGTAACATCTCTTCAATCAGGACAATAAGTATGTACAAGTTATGTAATCGGTCAGAAAATCGATGTTGAGTTTCGCTGGAATTTCATATTTTCCAACCCCGTGAATAAAAAAAAAAAACATTTATGTCTTTACGACACTTTTGAAAAAATGCGGGGGAGGGGGGGGGGGGGGGGGGGGGGGAGGCACATGATTTTTTTTTTTTGGAATCAGTTGGTCGTAAAACTATTTTGCAGGACATAGGGCCCCAAGAAAAGAAGTAGATATTACATACTCAACAAAGTTAATTAGATGGTTTTTGAATAAATTATATAGAATAAATATAAAATATATAACAAGCATTTACACCTGAACAGACTGACTGCTAAACGAAAACTGTTTACTGAGGAGCTCTGAAGAGAAATTTAAAGTAGTGGGGGATGCCCCCCCCCCCCCCCCCCCCTCTTAATCATATATAATGAGAATCAAATTTATGCATCTAAATTTAAAACCAGACTGAAATAACTTGAAACAACGTAATCCAGAATTAATAATTTAATTCATGTATGTAAGATATAAACAATTTTTTTTATGAGTATTTATTATCGCCGTTGCGTACTGTGAGCGAAATGAAGATTTATGGGCACACTTCAGATATCAAAAATATATTTCCGCCTCTTGGGCGGACACTGCCCTTAGAGAAACCTCCCTTCACCCCCTGCGATTTTCCTCCATTTAAGTTACCACTATTATATACTTGTGAGAAGTTCTTCATATCGCCGTAGAAGTCTTGGAGTCTTGTCTGGTGTAAGGTCGTGACTGGGCGGCCAGCTCCGCGCGACCTTCCCATGAAGTCCACTATACATATATCTTATCATAGAGAAGAAAAAAGAGAAGAACTCAAAACAAAATGAATCTCTCTCGCCAGTCTTAACAACGTTGTACCCATCTGGCTGAATCAATATGGAGTTGAACATGCACCGAGTCGGTCGGTGATTTTCTGCTGCACTACCCTCTATTTATTTGTACACTAGGAATAAATAAAAATTAATGATTGGTATGGAAAATAGAAAAAATAAAGTTATCATTACAAAAAAAAAATTTAATAGGTTTTGGAAATATATATTTTTTAAATATAATAATTAAATTATTTATAAAAAATGAAATAATCGGCCGTTTTCATGAGTCACCAGCTCTAATGTATTTCGTCAACTCTAATAATTTGTAATCAACGGAGTTTTCGCTTTCCCTACTTAACTATACTCCTTCTAGGTCAATTTGGCTGAAAACCGATAGTGAATCTTACTTGTGTTCAGGACTTATATATAAAATTTCGTATCGATATAGTCTCTCTATTGGAAGTTGTAGCCTCAGATGTGAGCGTGCAAGCCAAATGAGCTCAAGATTGAGGGTTCGAAACCCAGCCTAGGACCTTAGGTTTTTTATCTGAGAGGTGACAAAACCTTGAGCACGACGTCCTTCGGTGGTCCCGAGCCTAAGTGAAGTCGTTAAAGACAACTAGATAGGTAACATTTAGGACTCCCAAAGTAGAGTTAGGCACTCTGGTAGTAGTAGGCGACGAGACCTTCTAGTAAAAGCCGGGGCATGAGTCACAATAACTGACACAATAACAGGCAGACAGGCTGACATTTTATTTTCGTTTTTTTTTTTAACCATGGAATCGTAAAATATGAAATTCCTAGGAAATATCAACATCGAATTTTTGACTGATTACATAACTTTCCTTATACTAAATATAGTATATATTTTCTCATAAAAAATTATATAATTATATAGAAATAATGCTAATATCGAATAATAATTTAATATAATACGTAGTCAGGTATGTCATATATTACCTAATTGTTTAAATTACTAATAATTTAATATATAATAAATTTTCATTTTGTTCTCAGGGCCTTGAACATCTCCGAGAACAACAACTCGAAAACACAACTGTTCATAAACATTAAGGATGAATAACGTCTTGGAAACAAGGCCGGCCCGTGCAACAGCATACCTGGCCGCTCCAGCCCATCTCCATATTAACAGAACGAGACAGTTTGGGTCCACTGGAGAAGACACAGTAAACCTACTGACTCTATAGTAGCGCCGGTATATATTGGCCGTTCGGGGGGGTGTGGCCAGTTCAACGAGTGGGTGGCGACGTTGCCGAACTGCAAGGCAACTCCACAATCCTCTCCTTTCCCGCTCGGAAACAAATAGCAACAGGGAGACGTTCCCATGGAGACCGTGTCGTTTTCATGGGTTCCTATTGGCTATCCCCTCCCGTTTCCCTCCTCCAAGCGAACTGGCCACACCCCCTCGAACGGCCAATATATGCCGGCGCCACTATAGGTACAGTAACTATTTTTCTCACGTCAAGGCTTTAGCTACAAGGTCATATCGCCCTACTACCAGAGCGCTTTTTCGTCGCTCTAGTAGTCTAGTATAGCTCTGGAAGTCTAGTAGACATGAACCCGACTCTACTCCAGGAGTCCTAAATTTTGCAAACCCGAGTTTATTCGTCTAGGGAAGGGGTCATAAACGAGTGCCTGACATCGTACAGGCTCGAGACAATCTCTTAACGTCCCATCCGAAGGTCGGCATGCTCAAAGTTTTTCTGCTAGCACGCTACTTCTAAGATACCATAAAAGTATAGTGGAAGTTATGTAATTGGTCGGAAATTCGTTGTAGTGTTTTCACTGGAATTTAATGCTTAGGATTAGTCTGGGCTCAACATGAAAACCCCAATAACTGCCAACGTAAGGGATAAATCGTTACGAAATTTGATATCTAAATCCAAATTCCATAGGACGATACTTATGAATTTTCAGTCGAATCGGTAAATTAGTTCTATAAGAAGAGCAAAAACTTCGAATAATTCGCGCTGTGGAAGTACTAGACCGGTGATTAACCAACTTTTTTTTATTGTACTTTTATGGATTTTATGTTAGTAAATAATTAAAATATACCCTTTTTACCCCATGTTATATTTTACAAGGCCCCAGAATCTCCAGGTCTGTTTATAGAGTAATAATGTACAAAAAACGTTTATACCAAATGTCCTGGATGACCTCGCTGTCTTAGCCAGCCTGTATTTCTTCCATATCCTTAACCAACTCAGACAATTATAAAGTGTAAAACGAAAATTATAAATATTTTTTTTTAGTGCGGCGAGAAAACGTAGCCGACAAAATGGTCACGGATCGTTTCTTCAATTCTCCCAGAGAGTTCTCTGTCAGTTCCCGTTAGAGAGATAAATCAAACAGATCCCAGCCAGTACCGGCACCACGGCTAATTTCAAAAACTCCTTCCCCACAAAAGTGGGCTCTTTTTAAGTGTAAAATTCTTAGTCTTTGTAAAGAAACATAGAAGAAGAAGAAGAAGAAAAAAAACAATGCCACAATGGTAGAGCACCCTTAATGGCGGAGGGAGGGGGGAATCCCTTCGGCCATGTTGTCCCCCCTTGAAGAGGGGTCGCTACAACCGACCCCTTAACAGCCGATAATATATAAGGGGCACTGGGTTTGAAAGGCCAAAGCAAAATATGAGCCGATTGAGCTGCATGAAACATTCTCATAGAGAGCTTTGGAAAGATGAAAATCTGCTCATAATTTGATAAAAATCTCGAATTAATTGTAATAAATTAAGATTCCGCTCTCCTTCTAAACTCTTACTCTCCTTGGTGTGATGAGGGAAATATACGCAACTACAATAGTTCACTATTAGATAATAGTTTAAAAAATATATATATTGTTGTTTATTACTTCCTCGAGAAAAAAGAAAATGTTTTTGTATTTCAGTGTGTTTGTAAGGAACTCGCATGGACGACACCTAAGATTTTCAGACTCTGGATGGGTCGAATGTATAAACAAATTGAAGAATTTAGTGTGAGGTTCGGTACTCAGGTCAGAGACCTGTCAGGCTCCTGAGTAAGACACCTATTGATTTCTAACCAAATCGATGAATTGTTTTCAGAGGGAGAGCGAAAACTTAAAAAAAAAAAATAAAAATATAGATCCATAATCCCATGGGGACGACACCTAACGATTTTCAGCCAAATCGGTTAAAGGGAAGGGGGGGGGGGATTAGGGGTGTGGCTTAACACAAAAACTCTAATAACTGTCCAAACGGTCAATTTAGCTTTGGAGAGAGAGCGCGTAGGTTAATTCGTTCTAGAAAAGTACTCGTACATAGCCGGTAATTCACCGACGATTTTTTTGTTTCATTTTTGGAATGAGGGTTCCAAAGTTCCGGAAGTTCCCGATGAGAAATCAAAATGGATTACATAATTTCCTCTTTATACTTCGTAGAGCTAAGATAATGTAAAGGAATAATAAACAAAATTAAGAACATTTCACAAGACGAACCGCTCCAAGATGGTCTTAAAGAGCATTTCACAAGACGAACTGCTCCAAGATGCTCTTTAGAGCATTTCACAAGCCGAACCGCTCCAAGATGCTTATTAAGAGTATTTCACAAGACGAACTGCTCCAAGATGCTCGTTAAGAGCATTTCACAAGACGAACCGCTCCAAGATGCTCTTTGAGAACATTTTACACGAGATCGTGAGGGCGCCGGTTGCTCAGTGGTATGCGTGCTTGACTTCTGAGCTCAAGGTCGTGGGTTCGTAGCCCGACCGAGGCCCTTAGTTTATTTTATCTGGGAGGTAAAATAAACTTAAGCACGCCGTCCTTCGGATGGGACGTTAAGCGATGGTCCCGAGCCTGTACAATGTCAGGTACTCGTTAAAGACCCCTACCCTAGATGAATAAAAATTTAGGGTAGGCAAAATTTAGGTAGCTCCCACAGTAGAGTCGGGCTCATGTCCACCAGAGTGACGAAAGAGCGCTCTGGTAGTAGGCGATATGACCTCGTAGTTAAAGCCCGGGCATGAGTCATAAAACCTAACCTAACACGAGATCGTGAACGCAAGATTTAACTTTGTAGACTATCCAAAAGAGACTCTTCTACTTCGAGCACTGGAACAGACTGCAGTTGCGTCTTAGCGAAAGATTTGTAACCCAATCGAATATCAGAAATATATAAATACATATATCTTTTTTTGGGGCATATACTTTTCAAAATAAAAAAAGTATACTTGTATGCATGTTGATAGTCCCATTGTAATGCAAGTAACAGAAGGTTGCATGGGCTGCGTTCTGAGAAAATTATAGACTGGAGGATGGCCACGCCCAGACAATTATAGACATACACGGACCGGAAATTAAAAAAAATCTCTCCTTCCTCCCTTGGAAGGCTTCAACAGGGGGTGCATTTCCCGGTATTTTTCATTTTACTTCCCCACCTCAACGAAGTATTGGGAGAGTTATGTAAACCGTCTGAAATTCGATGGTGAAATTCAGATACCCTGATTGCAAAAATTAAAAAAAAAAGTAATGAATGTATCGGCACAAAATGTGATGAAAAATCAACATAGAATTTTTCGCCGATTACATAACTTCCCCTATACTTCGTATAATTAGGGAGGTAAAAAAATAATAATACGTAATTGGAAGGCTGATGACAAAAAAAACCTTCAAATTCGCGCAAAGTCAGACAGCTGTCATAAAATTTTAAAATTTCTGAATCCTCTCTCATCCTCCCTGCCTCAATGTGGAATATTTGCGCCCACCCTCTGGATAATTTCTGAAAGCGCCAAAGACTTCAGTAACTGCATGTTAAGTTATCCTTAGCGTTATCTCAGTCTTGAGCCAGTCCTACATATTCATGGGTAAACCCATTTATAAAAAAAACTAAAAATGCTAACCAGAAAATTTCCTAGGAATTCCCAACGTTCCTTTAATAACAGAATTTCATTACATGATTTGTCTTTATATTCATTTTTCTTTATACTTCTTTACTATAAATTTATTTATTTATATTATTTATTCTACAACCTGTACGAAAACAATAACAATAAGTAGAATTGATGACTATAAGAATATTTGATAAAATAATAAATAATACAAAATATTTAAAACAGAATGAGAAGCAAAACAGAAATGAATAATCATAAAATAATAGCAAACTATAAATAGATAGAATACGTACTATAAGCAACGGTAGATGAATAAACAGAAAGCATAAAATAAAAGAGATACAACAAAAAATAAAATAACAAATTAATAATAAATAATAATAATAAAAAATAAATAAATAGAATAACTAAATAAAATAATTAAAAATATATAAGAAACTGGACGAGGACAGCACCAGTAGGACTCCCGCACACTGCCATATACCACTCTCCAACTAGTGGAGAGGGGAGGAGGCCATGGGAGACCAGCGCTGACCCTCTCACCACACTGCCCAACCATCCACTGTCCAGCAGCGGAGGAAGACCAGGAGGCGGGCGTGTGAAGAAAACAAAAATAAATAAAAAATAAAATAAAATAAAAAATTAATGATAGATACACAAAAAAAAATATACATAAAAAATCAAAAATACAAAATACAATCTAAAGTAGATCGCGAGGTCAATTATAAAATAAGAATTGTAACCCTGCCAAAATCAGAGATCGAGTTTTCAACAGAATTTCACTTTTCAAGATCCCCAGCCTCAACAGACATGAGATTTTTTATTTATTTATTTTTGGATTCAGTGTTTCGGAAAACATTAAAATCCGGTGAAAACTCAGGATTGGACGAATTAGATCACTTCCCCTATACCCGTGTATAGCTGTAGAAGTCAAAATGATAAGGAAAATAAAAAACGAACATTTCCAGTCTGTTATTAGTTGGCTAGAGATCCAACCAGGATCATATCACAGGTTATAATAACACTGGCGTGTCAAGTTAATGGATAATATTGACAACCAGCCCGTGGGTATTGTTCTTAACAACTAACAACAAAATAAATAAACTTTAACAAAAAAAAGTCAATATCTTTCTTATCCAGGATCAAATCGAAACCATAATACTGCAATTAGGAAGCGGCGGCCAAATAGGGCAACCTGCGTTCGCCTTTAAAAAATTATTACTTTTTAAATAGGATATTAATTTTGGTTACAATAACAAAATATGTGATTTGGCCATAACAGGACTTTCTTATACCAACCACATTTGTACAGATCACACCCCCTCTCAAAATCATTTCAAACTGACATAACTGGGTACCTATATAAAAATAATGTATTGTGTCAGCGGTTTTCTTTGTTTCATTGTACAATGTAATTCTGAGTGTGACATAACAAACATATTTTTTTCTTTATTTTTTATCATTTATATTTAAAAATATCATAACAAAACCATGCCGTCCTTCGGAGGGGACGTTAAGCAATAGTCCCGAGCCTGTACGATGTCAGATGTCACGAAAGAGTCTAGCCCTACGGTAATTGATTCTATATTTCATGATGCGTTATAACTTCAGGCTTTTTTGATCCTATCTCTAACAACGGTTGGAAATTAAATATGGAACATTTTTGGTAAGAACCAATTTTTCGATAGGACTAACCGTCATCGCGTAAATCGAAATTTTTTTTTTTTAAATGGGTTACAAAAGAATATTTCAGGATCGTTTTCGGCATTTATCTCACAAATCGGGTGACTTACAAAAATTGAATTTAATTAAAGATGCGCCTTTCAGTTTCTCTACAACTCATACGTGAAGAATCTTGATTAAGGCTAAATAAGACGTCTGGTGTGAGAGAGACAGAAGATGGAGCAATTTATTAGCCCCTTCTCAAAGTCACAGAAATGACCCTATTTCAATTTTGAAAATTGATTTGGTTTACATTTATAAACAGAATTAAAGGGTCGATCATTTTTTATTTTAATGATGCCCTCTTATTTACAATTTTTAATAAAAAATGTTATATATTATATTCACCGAAAAAACGAAGTACAGCGCAGATAATATAAAATATTCTATATTCAACCCATTTTACAAATAAAAAATCGGATGAATAATTTAGTCTGAAACAGAAAACTACAATATCAAAGAAACGTGCCGCTCCCCGCAATAGAATAAGAACGACCGACATGGTCAAGGTAAAGTACAAATACTAGTGTGTTTTAGATGCGAGTCTAGAATTAGGTAATGTTTCTAGTCTACGGCACGGATGCGAATCTAGAATTGAGAAAAACCTATTATTTCTATTTGGCTGACACGTATCGGAATTCGATTTCTTTTTGTTTTTGGTCCGGTTTCAAGTTTGACAACACATGACCTGGTTTCGATAAGGTACTTTTCACTGCTCGCATTGGAATAACATTCTATCTACATTAGTTTAAATGTATAAATATACGAACTTTCACAACTAGTTTAAAAGTGTATACGTATCAATACAGAATCACTGGGAATGTACATCCCCAACTCAAATTAAATGTTCGCTCTCCCTCCAAAACCGTTCGGGCTAAAAATCGATAGACTCATACTAAATTTTGTGTCGATACATTGATTACATCGGCAGGTATGTGTATCGATACATTCATTACACCATCAGTTATTTGTGTCGAGCTGAAAATTAATTGGTGTGTTCCTTATGGGGTGTTGAATTTAAATAAAAAATTTCATGTTGATTGACAGTTATTGAAGTTTATGACTGGAGCCCCGTCTGATGCCACCATTCCGTTCGGTCGATTTTATTGAAATATTGCATTCTAAATATGATAACTAGCAGGTTACCTAGGTTAGTACCAAGCAGGTTAGTAATGTTATCTGCACAGTTAGTAATTATATCAGGGCTTATAAGGATATCTGGAAATCTGGTCAAGACTTAGAGAGCTACCAGTAATTTTATGTTTTGAATTCAAAACCCTATACGGATCACACCTACTAATTTTCCGCGAAATCGACCAAAGGGTAGAGGGGAATCAGGGGAAGAGGTTTATCAACTATTAATTTTTAGCGCTAACGGTCAATTGGTTAAGAGGGAGAGCGACAACTTAATTGATTAGTTTGTTCTGAAGAAGTACATTGCTACGAAGTACATAGCTACGACTTTTTTCTTTTTCAATATACTTATGTTGTTGCATTTAAAACTTACATAAAAAAAAAAAAAATTACCATTTAAGATTATAGAGTGAAGCCTACGCTAATTAATTTTAAACTTCGTGAAGGAGAAAAAAAGTAAATTAAAATAAAAAAATTTCAGTACGTGACAGAATTAGATACGCCAAGGAGTGCCGACGCTGAATTCAACAGAATTTCAAATGGTATCTTCCATCTTTTCTGAGTTACCCCCCAAAAAAAAAAAAAATTAAATAAAATCATATTTTTCCCTAACTTTTCATTTTTATTTTATTTTTTCATATATCAATTATAAAAAACCTGTTTTTAAGAGGTGTTGAATTTAATTGTTTTTTGTTTTTTTTAATTTCAGTTATAGGTATGGACCAACCAGAGAGAGACGAAAGACTGAAGTAGACAAATTATATTGACGATATGCAAATGAAGTACCGACGGAAAGAGAATGTTTGATGCACCCAAGAGAATGGGGTGCACAAGAAGAAATTCGAAGGTCGAAGAGGATCGTCTACGAAACACTATCTACCAATGTATATTATATGTATGAAATTATATTACTGAAAATGTTTATACAATTAATTAGTGTGATATTTAGACCAAGCAAAAAAAGAGTATTTGGGCAAAAAATATATAGTCTTGGTTATTTTTACTTATATTTTACTCGTTACACGAAGTTTTGGGGAAGTTATTTAATCGGCCAGAAATTCGATGTGGAGTTACCAACGGAATTTTTTTTCCCATTTTTCCGACTTCCTGTTCCTAAAATGGAAAAAATGATATATCTGTCTGTCTGTGAAAATGATAACTCCTGATAGAATGCTGTATCAACACGAAATTTTATATGTTAGTTCAGAAACCTCTAAGGACGACACATATTGACTTTCAGCCAAATCGGCCAAAAGGAAGAGAGGATTATTAGACTTAACACAAAAACTCTAAAAACTGCAGTTAACGAGGATTCAGAAGCCACTATGTAAACAAATATTGAGTTTTAAGCCCAAAAGATTGATATGTCTTCGGAGAGAGAGCGAAAACGTAATTGATTAATTCGTACTGGGGAAGTACATAGCCGATTTTTTCCGGCATTTTTTTTCAAGAGACGACGTTCATTGTGACACGAAGAAAAGACGTGGGAATGTCTCGAAATATTGTCAAATCTGAAGACTTAAATGAAATAAAACATAAGTTTATTAGTGGTATTGTCTAATTTCACCAACTATATTTACATGGGAGTACTTTCTGTATTTCTACCATCCTCAGCCAAAAGTATAAGAGAGATAAGACTGAACAGACATAAGACAGTCTTATCTCTTATGCTTTTGGCTGAGGATGGTAGAAATACCGAAAGTACTCCTATGTATATACATATATATTATGTGAAATTAGACAATACCACTGATAAACTTATGTTTTACTTCATTTAAGTTGAGTTATTTCACAATATCTCTGCAATAATGTTAGTTTTCAAATCTGAAAACGCCTGAAGAAATGCCGGACAAAAAGAACAATCATCCCCTGCTTTGATGGGGTAGCCATAATCTTGTTTAGTAAGTACTAGAGGTTACTTAAAATACATACTTCAAATATATAAATATATTATATATTCAATTTCTGTATATCTCGGATGTTTGGGCAAAAGAGCTTAAGTCTGAAAAACTGAATTTTAAGAGGTGAATTTCTGAAGGTTTGAAAAATTCCTGCAAATCAGGTAAAACACATTTATGTTACTTGAAATATTATTTTAATAAAAGTATTAAATATAAACAAAGTAAAATATTGCAACCACGTGTTAGACCACTCGGCTATCACCGGGGGCTTATTGTTAGGGGCATGCAGGCTAGAGCGTAGGGCTCTGCGGGTTCGAATCCTGTCCGGGAGTGTTTTATTTCGTATATAGAACTCCCTCCCGGGGCCATGGATGTTATAAATAACTAGATAACACAGTGTCATGGCTAATATGCATCGTACATAAGCCCCCCCCCCCAAAAAAAAAAAAATATATATATATATATTCAAACAATCAGTTACATATGGTAAAAATATTTAAATGCACTTGTCCTTTGTATCACAAGACTTATTCTGACTTTGCCTACAAAGACATATCACCTACTAACAGAGCGGTCTTCCGTCGCTCTGGTGCACAAGGTCGAGATCAACTCTTAATGGTCCATCCGAAGGACTCTGTGCTCAAGGTAGTACATATAATGTAATAAATTGTAAATACCTGATTTTTGTATTTTAGGATAAGGTGTTTCTAACAAATGAACTCACCTGAAAAATAAAAAAAATTACAATTAGAATAAGCAAAATGTCTTATTTCTTACTATTGTAAATTACGGTGTTGTTCTGAAGATTGCGGATTCAAATTCGGCTTGGGCCCTCAAGTATTATATCTGGCAATTGAGCACATCATCCTTCAGAGGAGCAGTAAAAGGTACTCATTAAATATAGGTAGATCCTAGGTCTAAACCCGGGTGGGCAATATATAGGATTCCCCCAGTAGTCTCCCGGGAAGCATTGTGCATTAGGCTCTTAGGTGTCCAATGCGTCCCACACATCTATCGATAGGGACACGAGAATAGGAGGCGAAATCTAAATGTTTCATGCACTCCAGACACCTGCAATTTGCGTAAGGAATTTCATTCCAACTGTACGCATAGATAGTCTTTCTCTAGCAGAACGATCAGCCGTTCTACTTCACCTCTCTTGAATATTAATGACGGCACCTCATCGATACGCTTAATTCTCAACTAACAACAATGTACACATGTAAAATTATATTTAAGACATCATCATCATCATCAATGTAGCTCTACAACCCGCTGATGAGTCTTGACTTCGTCCACCATCAATCGCCATGTGTTCCCGTTTTGTGCTGCTGTCATCCAGTCTGACCATCGCAGCCTCGGTCTTCTCACTCTCCGACGTCCGTATAAGAGCTCAGATAGAAGTTTCTTCGGTATCATATCCTCATGCATTCTGGCGACATGCCCGGCCCATCTAAGTCTGCCCAGTTTTATCACCGTAGCTCGTTGTACAGCTCGTACACCTCCTTATTGCTTCTGTGCCTCCATTCTCCTCCGTCGCAAACGGGGCCAAAAAATCGACGGAGGACTTTTCTTTCAAATATCTGGAGGTCCCGGTCCTCGGCTTTAGTTGTGGTCCATGTTTCCGAGCCATAGGTGAGTACAGGGCGGATTAGCGTTGTGGATATTTAAGATGTCTAAGAATTATATCCGACAGAGAGAGATCTAGAAATCATTTATATCCTTTCCATTTTTTCGGCTGATCAGCACACTCTTCACGAGTGGTACACTGCTTTAATTTTATTATGTTCTTTACACCTTCATGCATTAAGGTTTGTAACGTATTATTGTATCAGTGGTATGCGTGTTTGTCTTCTGAGCTCAAGAACGTGGGCTCGAAACCCGACTGGGGCCCTTCGTTAATTTTATCTGGGAGGTGAAATAAACTTAAGCACGCCGTCCTTCGAAAGCGATGGTCCCGAGCCTGTACGATGTCAGGTACTCTTTAAAGACCCCTGCCCAACGTGAATAAATATTTAGGGTAGGCAAAATTTAGGACTCCCACAGTAGATTCGGGCTCATGTCCACCAGAGTGGCGAAAGAGCGCTCTGGTAGTAGGCGATATGACCTTTAGTTAAAGCCCGGGCATGAGTCATAATAACTAACTAAAGTATTATTACTTTGATTATTTAGCAGTTTGAAGTATATATTTTAAACATCATAAAACTCTTGAAACTTAAGAATATAACCGTTTAGTTTAAAATTTTACAAAATGAGCTTTATGCCTCTCCAAAAACAATTTTTCCCAAATTTTCCGGTTTTTTCGGAGTTACAAAATGTCTAGGATGAGCATCGATGTTAGAAAAAGATGGTCTTCGAAAAATCGAAAAATTCGATGTTTTGTATTGAACGTAAAGTAAATTTTGAACACTTTATATCAAGAAAAAAAAAACTTTTGCGCAAATCGATGTTGAAAATATCGAATATCTTTTACAAAATATAGTTTTTTGTTTTTTAATATCAACCATTGGAATGCTCATACATCGATATCTCTAAAATCTACAAAAGTGAACTCGTCAGTTCTCACCCTCACTCACTGAATATTCATATATGTTTTTATTGCGCATGCGTAGTTAAAAAAAAAAAAAAAAAAAACTAAATACCATGCAATCAGTGATGGTATCTGTTATATCTATCTGTTCCTCTGTGAATCACCGTCTATAATCACAGCCACCCCACACAACATTTATATTCCAGTAGCTTGGTAACGATAAATACTCACTATAATTGCTCTATAATTTCTATGAATTATGATCATCTAGAAGAACTTTTTATTTTTTTTATAAATATTTTTTTAAATTCAAATCTTATTATCAGATAATAACCCATTGATATAGAATCGATTTCTCCCTTTCTAGTTATAATATTTACAGAAGAAAATAGAAAAGGTGGTTGGTGAATCACCGACAAGGTACTTCCTCAGCTCGAATTAAGTTGTTGCTCTCCCTCCAAAACCAATCCTCCGTTTGGGCTAAAAATCAATAGCTCATTTATATAGGGTATTATTAACATTCTTGAGTGACTCCACCTCCTGTCATCCCGCCTCTTATTTTTGGTCAGTCTCACAGAAAATTAGTAAGTGTAATCCTTATGGAATTTTGATTTTAAATATAAAGTTTTATGTCGATATGTTTGAGACTTATTATAGTTTTGTGATAAGCCTTCTTTCTAATCTCGGTGGCCGATTTGGCTGAAA
Source organism: Aradus depressus (assembly GCA_963662175.1). NCBI lineage: Eukaryota > Metazoa > Arthropoda > Insecta > Hemiptera > Aradidae > Aradus > Aradus depressus. The sequence continues at coordinate 34,181,440 of OY759223.1, forward strand.
ACCTATAAAAGTTGTCGTCGCTACGGGGTTCTGGATGATCATATAAAATTTCCTGAAGAATCATTCATTCAATTGGGAGTCAGAAACACACACACTTGTAAAAGAAGAATAAATTGGTAATTTATAAATGGTATAGAGGGCGCACAGTGTGAAATTTATGAGTTTTGATTTTCAAAATTCGAGCCCCTGCTCAATTTTTGATCAATTTGGATGAAACTAGATGAAAAATATTTGTGAAAGCTGGCTTTTTATCAGGTAACTGCGGGTTTCACAATCAAGGTATTATATGCCAATTGACAGCTGCCAAAACCCCGCGAAAATTTTTAAAAAATTTAATTTTTTTGTCCAAGTTTTTGTTAACGGATTTTTACAAGAATGTTTTTTGGGACACTGATAACGAATTCAATATTTTTTTTAGCCAAAAGTGGTCCTAATGTTGTCATTTTGGTCTAAAGTGGTCCAAATTCAATATATTGGCTATTTTTGCCACTGGCATATAATACCTTGATTGTGAAACCCACGGTTATCTGATAAAAAGTCAGCTTGCACCTAGTTTCATCCAAATTGATCAAAAATTGAGCAGGGGCTCGAATTTTGAAAATCAAAAGTCATAAATTTTATACTGTGGGGCGCCTATAGCTCAGTGGTATGCGTGCTTGCTTACTTAACTCAGGTTCGCGGATTCAAAACTACCAATTCGGGTTCGAAACTACGAAATTTCCTTCCAGATAATATAAACTTAAGCACGCCGTCCTTCAGATGGGACGTTAAGCGATGGTCCCGAGCCTGTACAATGTCAGGCACTCGAGTACCTCTATCCTAGGTTAAAAAAAATTTAGGGTAGGCAAAATTTAGGAGTCCCATAGTAGAGTCGAGCTCATGTCCACCAGAGTGACAAAAGAGCGCTCCGGTATTAGGTGATATGACCTCGTAGTTGAAGCCCGGGCATGTGTCATAATAACTAACTATAAATGTTATTGTAGGAGTATTGAGGGTCAGTCAAAGATGGAAAAAAAAAAAAACACTATTCAGATGCCAACGTTTCGATATATTTTATATCATCATCAGGGCCTACAGGCCTACAAACATGGGGGAGAAATCAAGATTAGAATCAAAAATAAACAAACAAAAAAAAAAAAAAATTTTTTTTTTTTTTTTTTTTTTTTTTATAAACATTACTGAACGTTAAAAATACACTATAAGAAGTTGAAAATTGAAACTGACTTACTATGAATAATTATTAAACATTAAAATTAAATATGATTACATTACTAAACATAAACATTAATAATGGAAATAGACAAATAGGTGGAACATAATGAAGAGTAAACATTAAAATGACTTACTATGAATAAGCAGGGTTGGGGAGAAGGCATGTACACTGGATGGAGTCTTACATTGCAATGAAATGGTACAAAATAATACTAGGGTGCTAAAGGAAACAGGTACAGGGAGCTCGGGAAACCCCGTCATAACTGTCACATTACAGCAGAAATGTTGAAAGTAATATAAATATGTATTATTATGGTTGATTGTGTCTGCATACTCTAACACATATCTATAGATAATTAATAAATAATTTTAAAAAATATATATATAAACTAAAATAAAAAATATAGATAATTTAGATATTGGAGACAGAACTATGGTGTCAGCTCTTGCTAAGTAAATTGGCATAACAATTACTTAGGTTATTAGTGTCAGTGCGGAAGTTGACTGTATCAAGTGATTTTCTCCCCCATGTTTGTAGGCCCTGATGATGATATAAAATATATCGAAACGTTGGCATCTGAATAGTGTTTTTTTTTTTTCCATCTTTGACTGACCCTCAATACTCCTACAATTAGAATCCACAGTCGCTAATCAACATCTATAAATGTTATATTGTTTAACTCTGATGATAGGATTATATACATATAAATATAACGTATAGGAAGGTGGTAAATTGTATAGGAGGTATAAATTGCTAATAGCCAGGCTTACATATTACCGTTATTAAAAAATGTAAATTGTACATATTAAAATTCATTATACAATCAAAATATGTAAATTTCTCTAAATTGAAACATTTTCAATAAAATTGGTTTTGTTTTCAGTTCTTGTTTGTCGTCAAGTAAATTCAGCGTCCTGAAAACTTAACCAGAATCAGTTTTTGCAATTAACTATTTAATTGATCGAGCGAAGTGAAGTCCCTCCTCTTCACTCACCGGCCTTTAAGTTTGTTTGTGTGCTTCACAATATCCTGCTTTCAGTTTACACAAAACTTTGCATAACTGAGTATGATACTCTGAGTAATTTCAAGAACTGACCGAGACTAAACTTCGGCATAATATAAGAAAGGAAGAGGGCGCTAGTAGCTCAGAGGTAGCACGCTTGCTTATTGATCTTAAGATCACGGGTTCGAAACCCGGCAGAGGCCCTTAGATTTTTTTATCTGGGAGGTAAAAAAACTTTAGGCACGTCTTGCTTCGGATGGGACGTTAAGCGATGGTCCCGAGCCAGTAAGATGTCAGGTAATGGTTACCCCCCCCCCCTCACCTAGGTGAATAAACCTGGTTAGACAAAATTTAGAACTCCCAGAGCGCTCTGGTAGTAGGTATGCGATCTGAGGTCGTAGTTTAAATCCGGGCATGACACAATAACTATTTTATTTGCAATTTATCAGGTCATCCTATAAGTAATGTCGGTTTTTAAATACGTTGGATGGGGTTGTGTAAAAATATGGGAAAAATGTTATCAATCAACTACGTATTTTCCCTTATTTTGTACAACGTTTTTCCAACCTAATTTTCAAGTCTTCTATTCCTTTTTTTTTTTTTAATCCTTCTTTATTGAATTAAAAAATTGACTCACTATCATTTAAACTTCTTCTGATGACTTCATTGTTTTTCCCTTCAAATAATTTTGTAGACTCCGGAAAAGTTGGTAATCTGAGGGGGCTTAATCAGGCGAATAAGGTGGGTGAGCCATAATTTCCCTAACAAAGCCATGGATTTTTGTAATCATGTCTTTGGCAGTGTGTATTTACAATACGTACATAATAAGCAAAGATGGTCACAATTTCAACAGTAAGACTATGTCACTTGATGGGAGAAGCCAGCCAACGCTGACACTTCCTCGAAAGTTCAGTTTCTATCAATTAGAGAGAAGATCGCGAGGCCACCTCCGGTCACGGCGATGAGGATTGTCAGAATGATAATTAGAGGATAGGCCTTCTGCGAGAAAATTTAAATATGACGAAAGGTTTCTATGGACTGATTAGAATCGGGATTGCCAGTAATTCATTAACAGTATAAATATTGAGATCTCTGTAAGATGGACTTTATTGGTGAAATAGATTGGAGCGTTGACAATTCGTCAGAGGAGTTTGGTTTATTGTATGTAAATCGTAAGTTTGTTGATAGTAGTCAGTTTTAATTTTGATCCAAATAGTCGAAGTAACAGTCCGTATTTTCGATTCAGTTCTTGTCGTCTGGAGCATATGCCTGTAAGTTCTAACCCCTGCGCCCCCCGGGAAAACGTTGACAATAAAAATATGTCATAGATAGATAGATAAATCAAACAAGTATAATGCACCCCTCTTCACCTACCCCTATGAAGTCATCAATTGGTGACACATTACGTCTACTTGTATGATCAGCAATTGTGGGTGAATTTTTTCCATTCCTTTTTTTTTTTAACAACTTGTTTATTTTTTATAATAGCCGGACACCCTTATCTTTCAATAACTCTTCGTATTATTATTAATTGAAAAAAAAATTATCTCCTAGTCGAAATTATCTAGAATGGAGGCACCCATTAGGAAGGAGTTTTATCTGGCCAAATTACGGCGGAACACTTATTGTTAGCGAAATATTTTAAATACATACAGATTTCAGATATTGAATAAATAATAATAATAAAAATAAAATAATAATTAAAAAATCACAATTCTGATATGAACAAATTATTATTCATTAGCCAAAATTTAAAAACAAATATATAATTTTATTGAGGGCGCCTTATTATTCATTCTGTAACGTACATGCTAAGAATGAAAAATAGACTGATGAGATTTCAAAATTTCTGAAGTACCATAGTTTTTATGTTGAAAAAAAAAACAAAAAAAAAAAAACAATAACAATGAAATGCTGCTTAATTTTTGGATAATAGTGAGAAAATGTTTTTTCTTCACAAAATCAAAACATCGATCTATTCATACTGTCGTATCATTTAATTTATTTATTTAGTCTGACTTAAATTTCTTAATATTATTTTGTTTATATTCATTCTTTTGTACATACTGTTTTATTGTTTTTGTTATTCATTCTTATTATCATTACATTGTAGTACCACATCCATCACATTTACCTATGATTTCTTGTATTGGGGCGGTTGAAAACAATAATTTGATTAAGTATAAGAATAATTATATCTATTAATGATACATATAGTACATTTTTGGAATGTATCGCTTACAGTAATACATATAAATCGTCGATAAATCACCGGTAAAGTACTTCCCCAGCCGATACGATTTACATGTAATTTTGCATACATGAAAATCAGTTGACCGGACAAAACTCGTCTGTTTCTGGTTATGATCCAAACATTAGTCACATTAAAAAATAATTAATGTAAAGAGCTTCTGTCAGTTAAGTTCAGTGCTGTCCAATGTCCAAACTTTTTTTTGAACGATTTATGCTATATTGATAAGATCTTCTATAAATAAATAGGAAATTAAATTCCTTTCGTTAAAAAAAAAAAACATTTAATGAAATTCACTGCAAATCATACGTTATTTGCATTTTTTTTCTGGCAACACTATGCCGGTTTTTGTTATTATTAATAGAGTACCGTAAGCCGAATTTTTTCCACTTTTATTATTAATCCTTAATAATATAATTTATTATTAATACAAAAAACTATAATCTTCTAAAAATACATTCTTGGATTTTTTTTTTATATGACTTTTTAAATAAGATATTTTTCCATTAGGTACATTTTGTATTAATCTATTTCTTTTTTTATGTATCACCTCCTACTGTTTTTTGGTTATGTTACAAACTAGTAAAAGTCACATTAAAAAATAATAATTTAAGTCAAGAGATTTTGTCAGTTAGTTTTACTGTCAACCAGTGTTGCCACATGTACATTTTTTTTCCCCCTTGATCGATTCGTGTTACATAGGAAAGGATTTCTCTAAACGAATAGAAAATTAATTTTATTTCGTTTAAAAAAATTATTTTACAATATAAAAATTAAAAAAAAACTATTTGGATACTTGAAAATTAACGCTAACACTGGAACACTGTGTCAGTTGACTGTTTGTTACAAACCATATATTTATTATTATTATTAATATTATTAAATAAAGTTTCATTACAAAATAAACTTGTAATGGAATACAAGAAGCTCAATGTATTTTTGCATTATTATTAAAGCTCAACTGAATAAAATACAAAATAAGATTATAAATGTAGGAAGGAAAAATAAATTATATTATTTATTTATTTATTATTATTATTTTTCTATCTTTCATTTATGTTAAAAAAAAAAATGTTTACATCTCTTTTTCACATTATTATTGAGTATCTGGCTATATCATTGTCCATAATGTCTAATTTGTTTGTTTGCATTATGTAGGCCCTGAAGAAGGAAATAAATAGTTTCCGAAACGTTGGCCAAATATTGAGTTTTTCATTTACACGACAGAACCTCTAATTCCTTCTACATTGAAAAGATACTGTCGATTCTATTAATCATTAAGATTATAAATCTTCTTGAAAATACATTATTAGTAGATATTTCTAGATCTTACTTTTAAAATAAGGTATGAAAGTATAAGTATTAACTACGGCCGATTTAATGAATAAGGATACGAAACTTCATAAGTGACTTTAAAACCTCATAAGGACAATACTTTTAAATTTTCAGTCGAATCGGAAGGGAAGTAGAGGATCACAGGAAGGCTCCCAACTCTAATGAACGTGATGGAACGAAAATATATACACGAAATTTAGAATGATGCTCCCTGAGTAATAATCTATCGATTTTCAATCAAATCATAAAATTGGTTTCAGAGGGGGAGAAAAAAAAACTTAGTTGAGTAATTGGTGAGTCACCGACCACTGTTTCAATACCTCTTTGTAACGTAGTTACCTATATGTAGTATAGGGGAAGTTATGTAATCGGTCGGAAATTGAATACTGAGTTTTACAGTATTTTCATGTTTTACAACCCCCCTGGATTCAAAAATAATAATAATAATAAAAATAAGGTTATTCATGTAATTTTCTCCCAATGTGCTATTACGTGTATCCATTTATTTTTTTATATATTAGCTCTATTTTCCGTTTTTATATTCGCCAAAAATTACTTGCCTAAAGAATTGGAAGTGTTTTGGAAAGTACCTATTTATATTATCAGTTTTATTTGTTTATTTAATGGAATAATGGAACAGATCAAATCAAGAGACAGTTCCTCATTTAACTGATGATCCATCCAACATTGAACCCAACATTAGACAGACCAGTAAAATATAATCTCTCATTAAATCTACTTAAATAATCAATGCTAGTAATATATTTATGTTTAATTTTTTTTCTTTGTAAGAATTAGTTTTTTTTTAATTAATTAATTTTTATGCTATTTTCTATGTTTCTTTAGAAATAAAATTATAACATAGAAAAACAAATTCAAAAAAACATAATAATTTGAAATGTACTTTTTTTAAAAATTGATTTTAACCTAAAGAATGGAGAAAAGATGTATTTGTACCTAGAAGAGTATCCATAAAGACCTATAGATAGGAACCAAGGACTGAAGTGTTGAGAACAGGACGACATGCGACCAAAATGACGTATCTCTGAAACAGAGAGAGACCGCGGTCCGCTGTACGGTAACACGCAGCACCGAGTTGACTGAAGCAAGCCGAGATAGGGCTGGGTGTCTGGTGATGACGTAGTAAGTGGCTGCCCCCACCCACTCTCCCCCTCCCACGGAGCCAACCTGGTAGTATGATGGACAGGTATGGTCTGTATGTCTGATGTGAGGCCGCTCATTGGCCCATAGACACCCCCTCACACACGCCCCACCATCACCCTCCCTCTCGTTCAGATAGTAATGTCCACCCTGTACCCCTTCTGTTCACTAAATGTGCACACCCGGCAAATAAACAAAATAAGGCGTTTCCCAAGGTTCAGTCTTAGGGCATATACTTTTCACTATTTACATTTTCTAATGGTAAACTCATTTTATTCCACATGGTTCACAGACACAAAGTTAATTTTCTTCCATTTTTTGGAATCAGGGGGCGGAAAACATGAGAAATTCCAGTGAAAACAATGATTTTTTAACCAATCTTACAGCTTCCCCCATACATCGTATAACTAACTGATTATCTCACCTTGGAGAAACGTTGCATTCTATTACATTGCCTACATTCAAACAAATACAAATACAACTAGAATTTTGGAAACCATTCAGGTCCCACAGGAGAGAGAGAAAAAGTTAACGAGAGGGTAGAATTTGAAATAAATGGTAAAGAGAAAGAAAAAAATATGCTAGGGATGTAAAGGAAGCAGATGGCGCTAATTATACGGCCGCTGCTCACTAATTTAAAGGAAAATACAACTTCGAATTTAGTTTACGAAAATAACAAAACCTGCCGTCGATTTTTTTTTTTATTGGAACAAGGGTATCTGTCGATGTATCACACACCAAGAAAAATTATGGTTCGAGATAATTAGTGGTTATTGGAGGGTTCTATTTCTAGACCACGGGCGCGAGTTCGAGTCTCGTCCATGGGAGAGTTTTATTTCATACATAAAACAGAGTTTTATTTGATATATAAAACTTTTCGGTCGGTTCATGAAAATTTGTACTCCCGGTAATGTAGCCTGTGGTGCCAAAATAAAAATTACCCACCCCCTCATCGCCCTGGAATCTAGATGAAAAAAAAAAAATTTAACATTTAAAAACAAGAAATATACTTTTTTATTTTCTAACAATTTATTTATTGTGAATGTCTATTTCATTTTTTTATTTTATCATTTAAATTGTTATGTGTTGAAAAGAAGTGTTATACCAGACAGCATGATGATAAAAATAACCTCGAAAGCCAGCTAGCATGAAATAATAAAATCTGTGTTCTCACTCCACCAACAAAGTTCATATTAATTAAAATTCACACATTCCGTTGAAATCCGCAATTTTGTTTTGTTTCGTTTTTCTCCTGAGAATGCAGATCCTCGTTTTAGTTTGTTGACTGTGTACAATGATAAGAATGTTTCTGTTTCCTGGTATTTCGTTGTTTCATGAAACAGTGGTTCTTGTTAGAGGCAGACATGTATGACATAGGCAGCCGACCAGAACTCCCAGCCAAAAGATGATATCACGAGAACACGTCCGGCACTGGATACTCTCCCGACAGTTGTACTGGCAGTCTGACCCCAGGACTAATTAGAAAAAAATTCACTTCAGCACTTTGGCAACTATTTCATACTAGCCCCAATACTCGGTGTTACAGAAGGAAGAAACTGAAACTAAAAAGTTCCAAGATCGTGGGTTCGAAACCTGGCCGAGACCCTTAGTTTATTTTATCTGGGAGGTAAAATAAACAAGCACGCCGTCCTTCCAATGGGACGTTAAGCAATGGTCCCGCGCCTGTACGATGTCAGGTACTCGTTAAAGACCCCAGCCCTAGGTAACGAAAGAGCGCTCTGGTAGTAGGCGATATGACCTCGTAGTTAAAGGCCGGATAAAAGTCATAATAACTAACTATATAATAATAGATATAATAAAGGGCGCGGGTAGCTGAGAGGTAGCGTGATAGGCTACTGAACTCAAGATCGCGGGTGCGAAACCCGGCCGAGACCCTTCTTTTTTTTTATCTGTGAGGTAAAAACATTGAGGGGGATGTTAAGGGAAGGTCCCGAGTCTGAGTGATGTCAGTACTCGTTAAAGACACCCCTATTTTAGGTAACTAATTCTGGGTTGACAACATTTAGGACTCCCACAGTAGAGCTAACAGGACAGGAATAAAAGAATTGAATGCGGTGACATACCTGCCCTCCTTATATATCTATCTATTGTTCAAAAATGCGAGCTTTCATGAAATATCTCATGTAGATTTTTAGAAGCCCTATTATAGAATCGATCACCATCCCTAATTATAAATTGCGCTCTGTACAGGAGGCGTTTTTGATTTTGAGGATGACGTGTAAGCAACGTAACGTTATTTTCAAAAATTTTCCAAAACCCCTCTTCTTCCCCCTCCCTCTCTGGGATGACATCTGATGGACCATAAACTCATAATTGCATAAAATAAAAATATTTGGGCAGTTTGTAGAACATATAAAGTGTACGGACGTAAACTTTGTACCTCGACCTATATACAGAATCGAAAATAGCCTTTCTAAGTTCAATTGTATTTGAGAAGTAGCCGAGCAGGAGAGGCTAGACGGGCGGCAGCTGTGCGGCATCATTGGGCGAATGTTTGACCAGAGTTCGCTTGGCCCCCACTGTAAATGTTTATCCTGAGAGTATGCAACAGTCTGGTCACTGTTTTGACACTTTCTCTGAACACTCACACTGAACACTGACATGATACTGATGCTATACGAACAGTCTGTTCTATGTCATACACACTGTCCTGAATGAAGAGGACCACCCTGTAGGTGGAGGTCTATCAACTAATAGCCACCCTCATTTCAGAGCATTTAGTCCACAACCTTTGCATATGTGAAGAATTAAGTAGTTGTGTAAGGCCATCATTGTGGTCGCTCATTCCATCGTTTCAAGAGTATATCGTTCCTTCACCTCCTCATCACCAGTATGAAATGATTATGGGAGAGAGAGTATTGTGTGAAAGCGTGGTTGGTATAAGACTAAGGAAATTTCTGTTATGGCCACATCACACAATTTTTTTTTTCTTTATTTAATGTATATCCTTTTAATATGAAACTACCGAAAATATTTTATAATTCCTTGCTATGCGATACAATTTAAACATTTCCCACGGAAATTTATTTTCCATTTTTGATACACTATAACATTGGTCGTATTGGTTCTATTTCAAATTTAAGAAGACTTAAAATATTGGAAATTTTATAACAAATATTTTTTGTAAGAATCAATTTTTCGATAGGACTGACCGTTTTCGGGTAAATGAAGGAAACGCCTAAAAACATGTGTTTCAAAACACACATTTCAGGACGATTTTCAGCATATATCTCGCAAACCGAGCTACCTATAAAAAATAATATTTGAAATAAAATGTGTCTTTCCATTTTTCTACAACTTTTACTTGGAAACATTTTTGATAAGGCCATAAATAGAAACGGTATATTGTAAAAAAAAGTGAAGTGGTCTCAATTTTTATCCGATTTCGGTCAAAATCTAATCAGATCTAAGTTAGCAGATATGACATCTTTCATGTTCATAACTACAATCGTTTTTGCGGTAAAGCAACGCACACAACTTTTCAATCACAAACAAAAACACAGCGACACCATCCTGAAAATTATCGAAACGTATTCAGGGGATCTTAAAACGGGAAAATCCGTTGTCAACTCGATCTCAGATTTTCGAACGATTAAAATACGATACAGTCATAGTCGAGGAAGAAATATACAAAATGGATGGGTCATCTTTGTGGCACCGATTATTTATAATTTCTGAAAAACACATTATTTTAGCAATGCCGGTAGATAGGTGTCAATCTATACCATGATGGACTATGGGTCCATGGTTTTCCCGGACCAAACACGGGTCCACGGTTTCAAACCCCAAGTTTCTTAGCGCTCACACTTAAGTTTCCACTCTCCCCCTAAATCTTTTATCTCCTCTCATTCCACTGACCCTTATATTAGGTAATTTGATGCTACCCAGATGCACACATAAGTTTCCTCGATAAATGTTGAACAAGTTGTACGTTTTTCATGGGATAAAGGAACGTTTAAATAGGTACAAAATAAGACATTCGGAAGCCCACAATTTCACCATATGACTGATTATACATATGACAATAAACACGATGTTAACAGCATCATAAAACGATGGAATGAGCTATAAAAGAAGGCAGTTCAGTAGTCCAAGTGATCCAGTTATCTTTACGAGCTACCACAATTCTTCCCCAGAGCCTATAAACATATATATGTATAATATATTTCTACAAGCATTTAGGAATGTCCCCTCATATTTCAACCGATGATGGGATGAGGCGGGGTTAAATATTAAGATAACATTTTTTTTTTTTTGGATGGAGATTATTATTTCTTGTTGATAACAGCAGATATCAATATATGAAACAAGTCAAAAACTAATTTACGCAATAAAAAAACAATTATATAAATTGGATTATATAATTCAAGATTAAAAAACTAAATTGAATTCTCAATGTTACCATAGGAAATGTAAGTCCGACGGGGTCACATTCTTCATATTGTCTTCTGTATTAGCATTATTCTCTGGGGGGGACAGCCGGTCAACATGACCGAGATAATAAAACAATAGTTTACATTTCACAATATATTTTCAGTTTAAGTTTAATTAAACTTAACAATTAACAATCAGGTACTTAAATAAGTTTTTTTTTTTTTTTTTTTTTTTTCAGCAAATCGGTCCAACTTTTTATTTTTTACTATTTCACTCTCGTTCAATTTCATTTTTTACGGCTTTCATTGAATACATTCTACATTAAAATATGCAGTTAGACTTAATACTCTTTTTATTTTCGGTAAACATTGCACCGCCGTGCGGAGTTTTCGGGAGAGATTATTAAATTGCCGCGCGTTTTGTTGTGACACACACCGATGGTGTTCGGTAAACTCTCATACTTCCCCGAATGGCAGCATTCGTTGGAGTCCAAGCTTTAAGGAAGCGTAATTTGAATCTGAATAACGTTTGACTGGGAATTGAAGCTTTCTATATCCTTCTAATGTCTTGACTGTAATGTTTGTCTGTGGTGGAGTTGTCGTTATATATTATAATTTTTTCTAAATTACGTACATTAGATCGCACTTTTCTGGGGGGCAGGGGAATTCTGAGGGGGGGGGAGGGGCGTGCTCACCCCTGCCCCCCCTTTAGCTACGCCAACGATCGTCTGGTTACAAATATGAAATTTCGTTACGATATGTATGTTAAGATAAATGAGCGGCTAAAGTGAACATTCACTGGTCAATGAGACAATATATATCAATATATCAGGAGAACCTTACACTGCTCTTCTTAAAGGCCATGGGTGGCAAAATTGTATTCTTTTGATTACATGATACGAAAAGAACAAAGAATGAACTATATATGAAGAGTACATTCATACGTTAATAATTATATTTCGTGTTTATAATTGCATCAAAAATGCAACGAAATTACACCCAGTACAAATTCACGAAAACATGGTAAGATCCTTTTTCCTTCGAAGTATCACGTAAGTAGGTTCACTAGAATGTTACATCGTGACATTTTTTGGGAACATTAACCATGGAAAGACTAATGGGCTTTAACGGTTTTTATATTTCTTAAAAAAAAGGAAAAGTGACCTGAAGTATTGTCCATTTAGTAAGTTTGAACCCAAGTTCACATCTCGGCACCAAGTGAGTTCTAAGGACAGTTTTACAGCCAATTCCAACCCATAAACAATCCATGTCAAATTTTAAAAATATACTAACTTCGACTCATTGTACCTAAGAAGGTCATTGCGTCATTGTTGTACAATAAACAAACAGACGGACAGACTCTGGGTTCACTTTCCCTTGACACAGTTTTGAAAGCGCCTCCCCCCCCCTCCCCCCCCCCCTCTTCTCCCTTTGCCCTTGACATCAGGTACACCTAGGTGTGCGCGCTGTCACAATATTAGGCGCACACCACGCACCCACCTGTAGGTAACTATTGTCCAGTTTAGTGTCCAAGGACGGAGCCTAGCTGATGGGTCATCCAGCCAGTTCCAGAAGGTAAATAATCTGACATTTTATCTAATCCTTACAAAACATTGATCCGAAAGGTTAGGAGATTCCCAATTACATACTATTCGATACGAAAAAGTCTCGAAAATTCGAAATAATTACAAAGAATTCGGATTAGGCACAGCGGCGTAGACATATTTCCCTGAGGTGGGAGGGGGCAGTAAAATGAAAAGCGGAAAATAGTCCACAGCAGGCACAATTTCTTTAATTTCCTCTATTATTCATACCATAATAATACTTTTTTAATGGTTTGGATTAAAATTGGAAATTAAAAATTAAGCGCAATTTTTAAATAATATAACATAATTTTTAAATTTCAACTCTATTTACAGGGTTGTGGGATTCCAACTGACTTTATTTATTCCTTATTTTGTACTTTTTTTAATTACTCTTTTGTATACATTTTTTATTTGTATCTTTTATTATTACTTTTTTTGTTTTTGTTTTTTCTTTCTTAAATTTTCTTACCATGTACAATATTGTCATTTATTAGTTAGTTATTGTGTTTCATGCCCGGGCATTAACTACATGGTCATATCGCCTACTTCCAGAGCGCTCTTTTGTCGCTCTGATGGACATGAGCCGGGACTCTACAATGGTAGTCCTTAATTAAAGGATCTTGAGGTCAATAAGCAAGCACGCTTACCACTGAGCTATCGGCTCCCTCAAAAGAGAAATATTCGGGACTACGACAAGATGAGAACGCTATCTCATGGTAGGTTGACGAAGTACCAATTGACCAAGATGCGAGGTCTCCAAGCCGTGTTGGAGGTTCGATTCTTCAACCTCTCCATTAGCTGTTGTGCCGAGTGCCGACTCCAACACGGCAGATACACATCTTACCAGAGACCATCCTTACAATGGTACAACCACCATCTCTTCATTTACATAAATGTCTACTTACCTTCCCATTTATATCCGCTGGAGTTTAAATTGCGGGACTCACGTCTCATTGAAAACACCCCTCGATGTCCTTTTTAACACCGACGAAGACATTGTTAATTCCTTATCTAGCCTAGCTCCAATTATGTAAATATACTGAATAGACTAGCCGGACCTCTATCTATACAAACGAACGATCTAGTTCCAATAGACTAGCCGGACTTCTATACAAACGAATGATCTAGTTCCAATAGACTAGCCGGACCTATATCTATACAAACGAATGATCTAGTTCCAATAGACTAGCCGGACCTCTATCTATACAAACGAATGATCTAGTTCCAATAGACTAGTCGGACCTCTATCTATACAAACGAATGATCTAGTTCCAATAGACTAGCCGGACCTCTATCTATACAAACGAATGATCTAGTTCCAATAGACTAGCCAGACCTCTATCTATACAAACGAATGATCTAGTTCCAATAGACTAGCCGGACCTCTATCTATACAAACGAATGATCTAGTTCCAATAGACTAGCCGGACCTCTATCTATACAAACGAATGATCTAGTTCCAATAGACTAGCCGGACCTCTATCTATACAAACGAATGATCTAGTTCCAATAGACTAGCCGGACCTCTATCTATACAAACGAATGATCTAGTTCCAATAGACTAGCCGGACCTCTATCTATACAAACGAATGATCTAGTTCCAATAGACTAGCCGGACCTCTATCTATACAAACGAATGATCTAGTTCCAATAGACTAGCCGGACCTCTATCTATACAAACGAATGATCTAGTTCCAATAGACTAGCCGGACCTCTATCTATACAAACGAATGATCTAGTTCCAATAGACTAGCCGGACCTCTATCTATACAAACGAATGATCTAGTTCCAATAGACTAGCCGGACCTCTATCTATACAAACGAATGATCTAGTTCCAATAGACTAGCCGGACCTCTATCTATACAAACGAATGATCTAGTTCCAATAGACTAGCCGGACCTCTATCTATACAAACGAATGATCTAGTTCCAATAGACTAGCCGGACCTCTATCTATACAAACGAATGATCTAGTTCCAATAGACTAGCCGGACCTCTATCTATACAAACGAATGATCTAGTTCCAATAGACTAGCCGGACCTCTATCTATACAAACGAATGATCTAGTTCCAATCTATACAAACGAACGATCTAGTTCCAATAGACTAGCCGGACCTCTATCTATACAAACGAATGATCTAGTTCCAATAGACTAGCCGGACCTCTATCTATACAAACGAATGATCTAGTTCCAATAGACTAGCCGGACCTCTATCTATACAAACGAATGATCTAGTTCCAATAGACTAGCCGGACCTCTATCTATACAAACGGATGATCTAGTTCCAATAGACTAGCCGGACCTCTATCTATACAAACGAATGATCTAGTTCCAATAGACTAGCCGGACCTCTATCTATACAAACGAATGATCTAGTTCCAATAGACTAGCCGGACCTCTATCTATACAAACGAACGATCTAGTTCCAATAGACTAGCCGGACCTCTATCTATACAAACGAACGATCTAGTTCCAATAGACTAGCCGGACCTCTATCTATACAAACGAATGATCTAGTTCCAATAGACTAGCCGGACCTCTATCTATACAAACGAACGATCTAGTTCCAATAGACTAGCCGGACCTCTATCTATACAAACGATCTAGTTCCAATAGACTAGCCGGACCTCTATCTATTACAAACGATCTAGTTCCAATAGACTAGCCGGACCTCTATCTATACAAACGAACGATCTAGTTCCAATAGACTAGCCGGACCTCTATCTATACAAACGAATGATCTAGTTCCAATAGACTAGCCGGACCTCTATCTATACAAACGAATGATCTAGTTCCAATAGACTAGCCGGACCTCTATCTATACAAACAATGTAGTTCCAATAGACTAGCCGGACCTCTATCTATACAAACGAACGATCTAGTTCCAATAGACTAGCCGGACCTCTATCTATACAAACGAATGATCTAGTTCCAATAGACTAGCCGGACCTCTATCTATACAAACGATCTAGTTCCAATAGACTAGCCGGACCTCTATCTATACAAACGATCTAGTTCCAATAGACTAGCCGGATCTCTATCTATACAAACGATCTAGTTCCAATAGACTAGCCGGACCTCTATCTATACAAACGATCTAGTTCCAATAGACTAGCCGGACCTCTATCTATACAAACGATCTAGTTCCAATAGACTAGCCGGACCTCTATCTATACAAACGAATGATCTAGTTCCAATAGACTAGCCGGACCTCTATCTATACAAACGATCTAGTTCCAATAGACTAGCCGGACCTCTATCTATACAAACGATCTAGTTCCAATAGACTAGCCGGACCTCTATCTATACAAACGAATGATCTAGTTCCAATAGACTAGCCGGACCTCTATCTATACAAACGAATGATCTAGTTCCAATAGACTAGCCGGACCTCTATCTATACAAACGATCTAGTTCCAATAGACTAGCCGGACCTCTATCTATACAAACGAATGATCTAGTTCCAATAGACTAGCCGGACCTCTATCTATACAAACGATCTAGTTCCAATAGACTAGCCGGACCATTTTTGTGTTGATGTACTCGTAACATCGACAGTTATTAAAGTTTTTGAGTTGAAATTTATCCTCTGATCTCCCTCTTACCTTCGGTCGATTTGTATGAAAATCAATACGTGTTATCTTTATGTGATACTGGATACACATATAAAATTTCGTGTTGATATATTCTAATGGAAATACTCATGTTCACAGACATGCCTTGGATTCAGAGAATGGAAAACCTGGCATTTCTGACCGATCAAGTAGGTAGCAAATCAAATTCTTCAACGTTTGATCATATGGATATTCGACCATCGGCCTCAAAATCATTGAAAATTTCAACTTATTTCAAAAATCATGTAGTCAAAGTTACTAACCTGCGTGAAGTTACTCCAGACATGAGTACATATGTATTATTTTTCCACAAAAAAAAACAGTTATTTTAGTTTGCTTGTTTTTTTTTTAAGCATAAATTTTTGCTTACGTGGTTATGAAGTTCCGAAGTCACGATCCTTACGGAGGCAAAGGAAAGACTAATCTGAAACTAGGAATATACGCACTAGAAGGGAAGAAGGGAGTTCGAAGAAAATTCGACAAGGGAGAAATGGTATGTTTGGAAATGGAATGACTCATTGGGCTCGGAAAGAGTAAACAAAAACCGTGTTTCAAACCCTTTTCTATAATGTTCGTATTTTTCATCCGTTCAAAACTCATACTGTTTTACCCAATTATCAACTTCTAAGTTGAGGAACGCGGACATATTGTGGAAACTTGTAATAAATGAATAAAACAAACTTATTTTTGAAGTATTGTCTATTCCACTAAAGATATATATATATATATATATATATATATATATATATCTTTAGTGGAATAGACAATATTTCAAAAATAAGTTTGTTTTATTCATTTACCCAATTATGTATGTATGTGCGTATGTACATACATATTATATCGTTAAAACCGAAATGAAAGAACAACTTTTTCTTATGTTTTAGTTTGTTTTATACGTAATATCGTTATATCTAACATCGTTATATCCGGATTTATTTCTTCACTTTTAAATAGCAAACCAAACTAGATACGGGTTTTAGATCGTTATATCCTGAAAATCGTTATATCAGGAATCGTTATAAAAGGATTTTACTGTATACTTCGAGGAGTCTCTCCAGGTACTTGTGGTCAAGTGCACACTTCTCTTCAGAGTTCATGAACTGTTTTCCGATAAAAGACTATAAAAGTTGATATTGTTTCGAGCAGACTGTCTTACTGCCCGGCCCCTTGATCCTGGAGGCCTGGCCAGAGATGAGCCGACCACGACCCTCTGACAGCTCGATATATCACCAAGAGGTACTTCAGTACCGCCACACCGCCCCAACCTATTACAGAGCTCGTCTCACCTCTAACCTCTCCATCTTTCGTACACCAACTTCTTATCTTTATTTAGCTCCCTTCCTTTGGATATATTTTTACTTTCTTATACGTTAAGTATTGTAATCATGCGAAAATCCGATATCGAGTTTCCAACGGAACTTCACAAAGCGCTCTCTAACTCGGTAATGATGGTAGCTATGAACTGAAATTTTGATATAAAGGATTCACATATGCTAACTTAGATCTGCTTTGATTTTGGCCAAAATCTGACCAAAATTGAGACCTTCGGGGCCGAAGTATATTTTATACAATACAGCTTATATTTATGACCTAATCGAAAATTCATACAAATAAAAGGTTAGATTCAAAATGATCCAAGTGACACTTTGAAAAAATTTCGTTAAGTGCATAATCGGGTACAAAAATGATAGTTCTGTTCAGGAAAAAAGTTGTACCAGTGAAATCCTAGCCAGTGCTGAGATCTAGTGGTAAATCACTTATACACTTTTGGTGACAATGAACAAGTAACTTAAACATATCAATAGTGACCTTGAAATTAAGATTATTTAATTTTATGGTTTGGTAACAGCAACTTTCACCATAAAAGCAGAAGAAAAAATATTTTCGGTTTCGATAAATTATAAATTTTTTAAAACATTTTTTAAAATGTTACTTATACCATTTTGATTCTAACCCCGTCAAAAATCCATTTTCGAAAGGCGCCCGGTTTGCGAGAAATATTCCGAAAAACGTCTTAAAATGACAACTAGAAACAGATATTTTTAAACATTTGCTTGATTTACACGAAAAGGGTTAGGCCTATCGAAAAATTGATCTTCTCAAAAAATGTTCCTTGATAAATTTCCAATTTTTTAATGCCCTTAGATTTGACGTAGGGCTAATAAGGACAAAGTTACAGCGCTCCCTGACAGGTGTCATCCTTATGAGTTTCTGAAGAGACACATAAAATTTCGTATCGATATTTTTGGAATCAGTGGGTTGTAAAACATGAAATTCTGTTGAAATTGATTTTCTGACCGATTTTATAACTTTTCCTATACGTCATGTAGCTCGGGAAGTAAGAATATGCAAATGAAACAGAACAACATTAATGAAACTGTTTGACAAATGTTCACAAGATGAGATTTGAGTTAAGCCCCCGCTCTACAAGGTAGAACCATTTGTCAAGCTGCAATGTTTGGTCCTTCGCCAGGAATTAGAAGATCTTTCAGGACCTCCTCAAAGAGACTACCTATATAATAAAACTAGTTCATCTTTCGTTTCTTTTTTTTTTCTCTTTCCTCTTTACAAATTAATAACAGGACAAGGTAGGACCGGATTCGTAACTTGGGTGGTCCTGTACACTCCCATATAATCTAGGATAGCCATGCATCTAATCAAACCGACTAGCCTTATCATAGCCACTCTGTCCAGTAAACCAATGGCTGCATCTCTTCATTAGTACTCTTGAACAAATGTTAAATCGAGAGGAAAAAATAAATTGTGTAACCGGGCAGAAATTCGTTGCCCGAATTTCACATGTTTTCCGATCCACAGATTATATAAAAAAAATCGTCAGTGAATCACTAGCTGTGTACTTCCCCAGCACGAATTAATTACGTTTCCGCTCTCCCTCCGAAGCCAATCGGCCGTTTAGGCTGAAACTTAGTATTTAATTTACATAGTGGCTTCTGAATCCTCATACTAAATGAGTGTCGATACATCGGTAGTCACTAGAGTATTTGAGTTCTCTGGTCCCCCCTCCCCTTTTGTGTTGAGCCCTTCTTCTCTTCACCCAATTCCGCTAAAAATTAATAGGTGTTGTTTTTATATGGCTTTGAATATACATATGTCATTACAATGGTAGTTCCTCACAGGACATGGTCCGTTCAATAGACCACCTACACATGGTGGGAGTCAACGACAGTCCTACCTGCGATAGATGTGGGGAAGAAGACGAAACGGCGGCACACTTCCTGGGCATCTGCTCGGGATATGCGCGAACGAGATTCCGCATCTTTGGTGAAGATGTAATCGCAGAGGAGGATTTTAGAGGATTGGACTATGAGAGCATTCTTAGGTTCATTAAGGAAACTGGGAGACTGAGCACTTCATGAAGGGTTTGGTTTAGATAGTATAAACACACAGTTAATATAATAAAGGGGAAGCCCAGCGCTTCCAGAGAAGGGATAAGAGCACTGGATGCTTAGGTCCTTAGGTGTAAAACACCAGCCCACCGGAGTGTTTATGTTAAGCCTCCTCCTAAGCCCTCTCTTACGTTTGGCTGATTTGATTGAAAATTTATAGGTGCTGTCCTTAGAAACGTCTAAGCACACATATAAAATTTTGTGTCGTTACATTCATTCTATTGAGAGTTGTCCTGTTCGCAGACAATGTTTTGTTTTTTTCTTTTTTGAATCTACAGGTCCGAAAAACTCCATTAAAAGTTCCACTTCGAATTTTTGACCGATTACACAACTTTCCCCATACTTCGTACAATATCGTTGGGCATTGAAAAGTGAATTACTGCCAATATATTTAGTTTTGTTGAAATATTGTCTATTGCGAAGAAAATTTCAAAATAAACTACCCGTTTCGATATTGTGCCATCACAAGGTTATAAACTAAGATTGCTGAATAGAATCATTTAGATAAAGAAGGGGTTATATTTCCAATTAGATATCCCCGTAGCTTTACAGTTAGGAATATGTTAGTTACGAAGTTCCTTCTCTTCTTTTTAATAACTTTTGTTATAAGTGATTCAGTATGTGGTCTGCTGTATTCAGAAGCCCATAAGAACGATACCTAATGATTTTCAGTCAAATTGGACAAAGGGAAGTAAGAGATTGGTGGGGCTTAAAACAAAAATAACTTGCGAAGTAATAAATGTTTTATGAATATGTAAATGTTACTGTTACACTTTGTGTTGATGGCGTAAACTGAAACCGGTACACTTTATGTACATATTTTTTTGTGGAATAAGACAATATAACAGTTAAATAAATTATTTATTTTTTTCCCCAGCTATATGAAGTATAGGGGAAGTTATGTAATCGGACAGACGCCTGTTTCAAAAAAAAAAGAATCTGACTGTCTGCGTACACGATAACTCCTGAAATAATGAATGCATCAATACGAAATTTTATATATGTGTACCCAGAACCCTCTAGGGACGACACCTATTGATTTTCAGCCAAATAGGCCGAAGGGAAGGGGGGGATTAGGGGGGAGGCTAAACACAAAAGACTTGGTTAACTGTCGTTGTAATGAATGTATCGATACAAATTTAACTATGAGAATTCAGAAGCCACTATGTAAATCAAATATTGAGTTTTATCCCAAAATGTCGACTCCCTTTGAAGGGAGAGCGAAAACGTAATTGATTAACTCATGGTTGGGAAGTATGGCTGGTGATGAAGCTGGTGATTCACCGACGAATTTTTTTATTTTTCACCACATCGACAAGGATAGTAAAAATGTATGCGCACTTTTCCATTCTGATTGATATTGACAATTTCCTGATTTTCATCTGCAAGTAATTTATAGTTTTCAGAGGAATCTATAATTTTCTCAGACTTGATAAAAAGAACAGCTGGGGGGATGATATGAGGTACAGGCTGCTCTAGTGGCGGTCTTGTTACCGCCCCCTGCAAGGAGCGCATGCTGCAGTTAATGACGGAGGGAGGTAAGGTGATCCCCTAAAGACCATCCAGTTTTTTGGCCCCTCAGGCAGCGCAGTAAATCTATCATAGTCCAAGCCCCCCTCCCCCATCTCTGATTTACGGCCTGAGGGGGGGGGGGGGGGGGGGGGGGCACTCCAGGAGAACCCACGACTTCTTCAGCCAACAGTTCAGTTAGGCTCCAGCGAGAACCGATCCAAAAAAAACTCTTTTCTTTGTTTAATTTAATTGGAAGGAATTGAGATTGGGCAGACATTGTCGGTATCTCTTTAAGGTCTTGGTCGGAGAAGGACGAACGCAGAACCCTTATAACGAGTGCACATATGAAGAGCTCGATTCCAGTAACGCAAAAAAGCAGACACCTCCAGAAAAACCTCTCCTTTCTTTGTCTAATGTAATCAAAAATAATTCCGATTGGGCATTACATAAAGTGTCGGACTAAACTGGTGATGTACCACGGATGATGATGCAGTTGATTTGCTAATAGGTACTGGAGATAAATAAAACATGGGGAAGCTATGATCCTTTATTTCTATGTTAAATCTCATCCTACAACTTACTAATCTGTATTCCCGAATTTTATTTCTATATAAAGACACAAATATTAACCTAAAAATTAAACACTAAATAAATAGATGATTTAAGTAAAATAAAATATAGTTAACACAGACACAGACTCACAACAGTACATCATCTTCCTCCATGTATCCTGGATATATACCTGAAAGTAAATAATAAAGATATAGAGAAAAAATATTTAAATATAAATAAATAAATATGTATATAATACTTCGAAACACTTTCACGTCCCTTCTTCTGGTCACTATGAACGTTCGAAAGGACGTAAAAGTGTCCCAAAATATTGACAAAAAAAAAAAAACGGAGACACCTCTGGAAGAAATTATGGAAAAGTCAACATTTCAACATCCCAAAGAAGCTTAAGAAACACCTAGAAAATATTTCAAAAAATAAGTTTGTTTTCTTATTTATAATCCGTTTCTCTGTCTGTCAATTTTGCACAAAGTTGAAGAGTGAATGTAGACAGCCATGAAATCGATGGGGCAAAAATAATAAGGGAAAGAGAAAATATTGTTAAATAAATACATATTTTCAGGTTTTGTTGGATAGAAAATGAATTTATATCATAACAGTATACTGAACTAAACCTCTTCTACTTTGCATCAATACTAAATGAATTTGTAAAATGTGACAGAAATGAGATCCATAAAAGTTGTTTCTTTTGGGAGAACTGGGAAACAAACCACGCTAAATAATGTTAATAATATATTTTATTCTTGCATGGTATACAATAATTTTCTATAATACTCAAAATGGGCTTGTTATATAACGGAGCTAGCTATATAATGTATGTTGTCTGTAAGAGGAGAGAAGATAGCGTTCAACACATGAACCATCACAAGTCGTCCTCCCAGATGGGTTGTCTTCAGATGTCACTCAAATCGATGACACCCTTGTTTTCTTTCTTCTTGAGACGCCACAAGATCTTCAATAAACGTTATTTCTTCACAATATATACTTTCATGTTTTGTTTCTCTTCGCAAAGTATCTTTTTCAATTGAATCTATTATCTGAAACAGCACAAATCTTTAGTTGTGGGTACTAAACCTATTTTGTAACATTTATTAATAGAAATACAATTGAATGTGGACCAACTTCCAGGTTTGACTCCTGGACTATAGTCAGTTGAACATTTTTTTTTCTGTCGGTCCATATTCGTGTGTTTGTACACAATAAATCCCAATAGAATGAATGTATCAACATGAATTTTTTTAATTATGTATCCAGAACCCTCTAAGGACGACACGTACTGACTTTCAGCGAATTCGGCCGAAGAGAAAGAGACTCAAAAACCATAACAACTGCCAATGTAAATCAACAATTTTTTTTGGTTCAAACGGACGATTGGTTTTGGTGGGAGAGCAAAAACTTAATTGATAAATTCGTGCTGAGAAAGTACATTGCCGGTGATTCAGCATTCTGCAAATTGTAATTAAACTGTGAGGTTGTTTCTCCTTATCTTAGTGCGCTATGCTAAAGCGGGGAACCAAATCAGTTAACAGTGCAATAAATGCTAATTGATAGTTCCGTAAATAGTTTGGTAAATATTAAGAAATAAAAGAAAAATATTGACATACCTTTTCTACAGGTTTTTCAGATATCCATTTGGCTTCTGTACAGTCATTTGGAAATATCCAATGAACAATCAGTGTAAAACATTAAATTTTTCAATTGTTTTTCTTTTTTTGTGGTTTGAAAAGGCAGAGATCACTCGTAAAATATATTATACATAAATAATATTATAATCAATCATATTAATTCTTATTGTTATTTTATAAAATTTACTATAACTAGGCTCAAATCTTATGATTCACAATTAATATCTGAAATTAATATTAGTATTCCGAACCAGAAGATTATGATTATTTTGATTTAAATTTTAAAGATCAAAGATATATATTTATATTGATAAGATCCTTTCTTGTTCTTAAATAAAATTTATTATGTACTAAGGAAAAGGTATAATTTGATTTTTAAACAAGTCGTAATTGTATTTTGTTGTTCTATACTTGAACGCTAAGTGTTAGATGTACTTAATTTCTTCTGAGGGTCATCTGACCAAGAGATCGTCTTTGGTAAAAGTTTTTTGATTTTCGAATTATTTGTATATGTGTATTTTATTTATAAATTAATAAATACTCAATAAATAAATAAATATTATTATAATCAATATAAGGAAAAGATTGTTTACAATAAACATCAGAAAATAAATTATAGATAGAGATTAGGAGTACTTCCTATAATGTCTATTTTGAAGAAAAGTAGACAAAAAAAATTGGGGTGAAACAAAGCTGTGGAAAATATATATTATTATAAATTAAAGGTATATTGTAATTGAAGACCCGAGTGGATGAAGTTGTTATGTAGATAATTCAAGTAATAGACTTAATAAGCTTTAAGATGAGGTGAAAAAGGTTTGTTGAGAGAGTTAAGTATCACCGACATTAATATTTTAAACATATCGCAACCCCGCTTCAGAAGTGACATAAATGAAGAAAATAAGTGAAACAAATTTACAACAAAATTTTATTTCGAATTTCACGATATTTTATTTTTGTTACATAACACCTTCATCCATTCGTGTCTTCAAGTGTTTTTTGTTCTTGTTGAGGTTATGTCCTCAACCAACAGAGTGCTCTCGCCTCGCTCTGATGGATAAGCCCTGACTTGTTGATTGCTCTAAATAAATTTAAGTTGTTTATTTCAAGTGAATTAAAACTGAGATCTTTATTAAAAAAAAAAAAAAAAAAATAGAATATATATACATACATATATTAATACATAAAGTAATTACTCATTTATAAAATATATTTCAAACAATGAAATCGTAGGATATAGACATTGGCGTGAGCAGTATCTAAATATATTACAGAACCGTATTTATTGAATGTTTATTTATTAGTACATCAAAGCATTTGCACCTAACTTTTCAGGTGTGTGACCTGATCAAACATATCTGAAATATTTTATTGTATAGGCGAAATAAATTATCATTTTCCTGTGTTTATTACAATTAAACAATTATAAAGATTAATTACTTTTAACCCAATAAAATGAATGCAATTAGAATAATTATTTAATATAATTATTCAATGAAAATGAAGAAATAGATAATAATACATAGGAATGAGATTGAGATATTTAGTAAAGGGCTCAGTTATGGAGGGAAGACCGTAGCGCTACCTACCAGAGTTTACAAGACTCCCGCTAGAGGCCACTACAATCGTTACTCGATACAGCGCTCCTATCGAGTAAACCTTCAACTACCATTGACTTCCCTAACCAGATTTTTTTTTTTTTTTTACTTCTCCATTAAAATAAAAATTCTCATGTCAGCAGAAAAAAATGTCATATCTGCCTGGGTATTTTTGGACACAAATGTTAATAGAACATCATATTATCGACTTAAAATTATATATATCTATGTGTATCCCTAACCCCATGAGAACGACACCTACTGATTTTCAGCTAAATTGGGCATGGGATGGTATAGGGGAAGATGATTCAGCGACCACACTTTATTCTTAACAATTGCTTGATTTTCATTTGTTACTATATGAACAATTTATTCTGCTGAATTGTTTTTCGTGGTAACATTACAGGTAGAAATATGTGATATGGGCATTATGGGACTTTCTTATACCACTTTTGTACACATCACTTTCACTCATCTCAATTCAATTCTTCCTGGCAACTGGCTACATGAAAGTCTCTCTGTAAATTAAGTACAATGCAATAAATAAAACAGCAGACGGAATACATTATTTTCATTTACCTTAGTAATTCAACTTCTTGAGGAATTACAATAGACTTCCCCATTGTCTGGACCTCTGTTCTCCGGAAACATAGTTATCCGGCATGGGTGAGTTGGAGAGTGAAAACTTAGTTAATTAGAAATAATTAAATCTGGTAAAGGAAATTTTTGTGAGTAATGTTTAAATTTTAAAAAACAGTAACGAATTTTAAAATATATTTTCATTACAAGTAGTTTTTTACGTAAAAATGATAAAAATATGTGAAGTGAACTTTATATCACTCCCCTCAAACATTCATT
The DNA here is from genome assembly GCA_963662175.1 of Aradus depressus. Classification (NCBI taxonomy): domain Eukaryota; kingdom Metazoa; phylum Arthropoda; class Insecta; order Hemiptera; family Aradidae; genus Aradus; species Aradus depressus. The sequence goes on from OY759223.1 coordinate 34,207,572, forward strand.
AATTACGCAGTACTTTAATAACTGCCGTAACAAACTGTTGTAATAAATGTATCAACACAAAATAAAAATTAATATAATAATATAATATTAATAATTAAAAGTATAAGAAGTGTCTATGTAAGTCATCTTTTGATCTTTAAGGTCGATGGCTTTTTGGAGGGAGAGCGAAAACATGAATGATTAATTCTTGCAGGGGAAGTACATATCTAGTGATTCACCGATGCGTTTTTTATGTAATAAATGTTTGAGGGGAGTGATTTAAAGTTCATTTCACATATTTTTATTTTTTTTTTCACATATTTCTTTAATTTTTTTTTATAAAAAAAAATATTCGTAATAAAAATATATTTTTAAATTCGTTGCTGTTTTAAAATTTAAACATAACTAAGAAAAATGTCCTCTACCAGATTAAATTATTTCTAATTAACTAAGTTTTCACTCTCCAACTCACCCATGCCGGATGACAATGTTTCCGGATAACAGAGGTCCAGACAATGGGGAGTCTGTTGTAATTCCTCAAGAAGTAGATTTACTAAGGTAAATGAAAATAATGTGTTCAGTCAGCAGTTTTCTTTAATCCATTGTACGTAATTTCCAGAGAGACTTTCATGTAGCCAGTTGCCAGGAAGAAATGAATTGAGATGAGTGAAAGTGATGTGTACAAAAGTGGTATAAGAAAGTCCTTTAAGTTTTAACTCTTCAACTTTTCCTCATCGACAAATTTGGCTGAAAATCCATTGTCTAGCTCAAAATTTTGTGTCGATACAATCATTAGACAGTTGAGTTTTTGAGATCATCTTTTTTTTTTTTTTTTTTTTTTTTTTTTTTTTTTTTTTTTTTTTTTTGCCTTTATGTACGGTGCATATTAGCCATGTCGATGTGTTATATATAATTATTTAAGACATCCATGGCCCCGGGAGGGAGTTCTATCTACGAAATAAAACTCACTCCCGGACGGGATTCGAACCCGCAAACCATGGTGAGACCATGCGACCAAAGCCCTACGCTCTAGCCCGCACGGCCACCATGGCCCGCTTCCTTTTCCTTTTTCCAAAAGTAATTGTCAACAAGATTTGATTATAAAAAAAAAAAAAATACCCATGATAACTATGTTCCCGGAAAATAGAGTTCCGGACAATCGAGAGTATATTGTATTTCCTTAAGAAGTCGAATAATGGAGGACTGGAGGCCACACAGCGCGGAGCTTTACTGTAAGCACCTCGGGCTTATTAATTGGAAGAGATTCCTGGATGATTGGGTAGTGTGAGTCCAAGTGGGGTCCTCCAATAGCTAAATAGATCTATAAATCGATCAGCTGTTGACAGGTCGAGCTGGCAGATCGTCCTGGTGACAGGGGGGCGTCACGTTCTGGTGCTCTTCAGTCTCGTTTGACTTCACCTGAAGGCTAATCAGACGAATCTCATCGTCAAATTTGAATATTTTTTTTTTGTAAATTAGACAAAATTTAGTTAATTTTTGACGTGGATATTATAATATACTTATAGTACCACTCAAAAGATCTCCAACCATAGAATATAAACTTTTCAACAATTGCACAGTTAGATTCTATGCACTTTCTGCATATTCTAGAAAACTGTTCACAAAAAAGTACATAATATAAATTAAAGGTAATAAAAATATTACACAAATTTTTTATAATCATAATCAATAATATATAATAATTATTAGAGCAAACGGTCAACTGATTTTGGAGGTGGAGCGAAAGGTTAATTTGATTATTTCGTTCTGGGGAAGTACATTGTGATTCAAAGTACACATTGCAGGAAAACATAAAATTTCTGTGAAATCACAACATCGAATTTTTGACCGATTATATAATTTCCTCTTGACATCATGTACCTGGGAAATAGAAACAATCTCTCCCAAGTAATTAGACAATGTTTCTTGACAGACAAGTCTATCTTTAATTGATGTTGGAGCCTCATGACATTTTCTTAAAACAAAGGAGGGATAAGAGTATTGGATGCTTAGGTCCCTAGGTGTAAAACACCAGCCCACCACATATATATATTCTTGAAACAATACGAGTAATGTTCAAAGTGTTTCACCATACTTCTTGTTATATTTATTCTCATATCATGATTTGGTCCCTCATAATATCGAATATATTACTAGAGAAATAAATGGCAGTAAACTATTATTAATTTGTTTAAAATATACTCAGGAACAGAAAGTAGAGAAAGAGACGGAAAAACTACTTCTAGAAGAACTGAGAGTGCTTAGCGCTTCCTCTCGGTGACTTCATGAACTCATATCATACGATATGAGTATATTGGTTCCAGTTGTTCCCGCTAGAGTGAAGCACAACAATGAAGCAGTTCTAAAGACTCTCGACAGATAGGGTTAGTGTATTGTGTACTATCAGAGACACCTAGCGGAGGACGCCTTAACCCCGGATCTTATATATTCCCCTCTCTTCTCCTCCCTCCATTGATCCTAGATAATTTATGACCCCCCCCCCCCCCCCCCCCCCCCCCACACTATGTATTATTCAGTAGCGTCCAGTGAGTCCCACCGTTGGCTTATTGTAGAACGCAACTCGACATAACAGCAATTTCTTCGCGCACATCTTCGTCATGGCATTTGTCTGTTTTTTTTTTTTATTTATTTTCCTTCAGAAGAAATTTTTTTTAAAAATATAGTTATCTTTCTCAGTACCCTACTCTGAATCCTTATACTAAATTTCGTGTTGATAGATTCGTTACATCGACTGTAATTAGTGCTTTTGAGCTGAACCCAACTTCTCCCTCCTTCCCTTCGGCCGATTTCGTTGAAAATCGACAGGTGTCCGAATAGGGACCCACATGTAAAATTGAGTGTCGATATATTCATCCTATTGGGAATTTTCGTTTTCAGAGTCACACAGTCAGGAGGTAAAAAAATATGACATTCTGACAACATCAAATTAATGCAGTATTTTGGAGCGGCAATAAATGGCGGTACCGATAATGAGAGATGTCAGAATAGAAGATCCCTATTTTTTTTTTTAGACAAAAGTAGGACTCGCGCAAAATACTTAGGTCCCTAGGTGTCCACAACAACCCAACCAGGAAATCTTTGAATATCCCCATGATTTCGAATATATTTATAAACCTGTATTTTCTTCATGTATAAATATAATTTTAGCTAATAAAAGAGTTAATTTTGTTATAAACCTTATCTATCAGGGGATTGACAACCGAAGACATTACCAGTGTGAAGGTAGATGAGGATCATTAAAAATATTATAAATGAAGTCATTAGAGAAACAATAGTCAATGTACCTCCCCATCTCGATTAATTAGTAGTAAATTAATTTTCCGTTCTCCCTCTTAAGCCTTCTTATCTTTTGTCCAATTTGGCTGAAAATCAAGACACTCAGACATACATGACTTGAGCACTCCATTGAAAAAGAAAGCCTGCAACTTACCCAATGGGTAGTGCCTGAATCACTGAGAAGCCATAGTGCAGTTGGAGGAGGGGCCAGGGGTGAGTGCATCCATCGCATCCCAGCCAGCCACCATATTGTCTTCCATCATGCACCCACAAAACGAAAAAAAAAAAATGTGTTCAACTTCCCCCAGCGCCAATTAATCAACTAAGTTTTTGCTCCTCCTTTTAAACCAATTTATTGCTTTAGTTTGAAATCGATAGGTCTCTTATTCAGTGACTTCTGAATCGGACATCTATCGATCTGACGTTATCAATACGGTTTCAATGTTAATACTCACCCCCTCTCTAATTCCTCCCTTCCTCTGGGATTCTTATAATGTTCACAGACACCCTCACACGCACAATAACACAAACAATCTTTTTTTTTTTTAATCACCGGAGTCGGAAAACATAGAACTCCGGTGAAAACTCGAAATCAAGTAAGACCTAACCAATTACATAACTTCCTTCATATATCTGGGAATTTGTAAGTAACAATTACTTTGTCATAAAAAAATTGTTTCTTTAAAATGACCGATTTGTTTGCATATATATATTTTTTTTTTTTTGGGGGGGGGGGGGGAAGGGGTAGTAGCGTTAACTGCGGCAATATGCTAATTTCTAACGTTTCATGGACCCCCATAATATGTCTCATTACTTTGTAGGTCGAAATGTAGAAAATTTATCTTGGGACCTAAGTAAATATTACAAAATACTGTTTATATTTCTCTGGTATTTGGGCAAAAGGGCTTAAGTCAGAATAAGTCTTGTGATACAAAGGACTTGAGTGCATTTAAATATTTTTACCAAATGTAACTGAATGTTGGAATATTTAATACTTTTATTGAAATAATATTTCAAGTAATGTAATATGTGTTTTACCTGATTTGCAGGAATTTTTCAAACCTTCAGAAATTCCCCTCCTAGAATTCAGATTTGTTGACTTAAGCCCTTTTGCCCAAATACCCGAGATTTATGACCTAATCAAAAATCTCTACAAATAAAAGTTGTAAAGTAAATTGATAAGCACATTTTATATAGAATGAGATTTTTTGAAGGTTACCCGGTTTGAAAGATTCATACAGAAAATCGTCCTGGACTGACATCACAATACCTATTATTTTTAACATTTGCTTGATTTATACAAAAAAGGTTGGCCGAATCGAAAAATAGGTGTTTACAAAAAATTTTCCTTATAACATTTCCAATCGCCAATATTTTTCAGATTTAAAATAGAACTAATACAATCAATGTTGTAACGCTCTAAAGAATGTACACTACATTTCTGTAGGAAATAGTTGAAAGTAATGTTTAAATTGTAACCCATAGCAACGAATATTTATTTATTTGTTGTTTGTTTTTTCAACTGAATATTATTATTTTTGTTCTCACTCTCTTCGACGCAGAGAAAGTCATACATTATGCATCAGGGACAGAACCCGAAGTGTAGAAGAGAAAATAAAACTCTACTAAAAAACAAAATGAAATCATAAGAAAAAAAAAGGAGCGGATTGTCAGGTTTTTAAGCAGTCAAAAAATACTTTTCCTTTCCTTCTGCGGTATTAACAATAAAAATAAGTTAGTTATTATGACTCATGCCCGGGCTTTAACTATGAGGTCATATCGCCTACTACCAGAGCTCTCTTTCGTCAAACTGGTGGACATGAGTCCGACTCTACTGTGGGAGTCCTAAATTTTGCCTATCCTAAATTTTTATTCACCTAGGGGTAGGGTGTTTAACGAGTAGCTGACATCGTACAGGCTCGGGACCATCGCTTAACGTCCCATCCGAAGGACGGTGTGTTTAAGTTAATTTTACCACTCAGATAGTAATAAATAAAATGGCTCCGGTCGGGTTTCGAACCCATGATCTTGAGCTCAGAAGGCAAGCACGCATTCCACTGAGCTACCGGGTATTTGTTTCATATATCCGGAAAAAAAAAGATAATCAATCATGAGCAATGTACTTCCCCAGAACTAATTAATCAAATAAACTGTCGCTTTTCCTATAAACCATTTGGGTTAAAACTCAAAAAGTTGACTTACATAGAGGTTTCTGGGTCAGCATACTAAATTTTGTGTCGATACATCGATAGTAATAAACGTTTTTTTTAATCAAGCCCCCTCCTTTTGCCAATTCCCCGGAAAATTAATAAATGTCATGAGCTTTTGAATTTATAGATGAAATTTCGCGTTATTACATTTATTACAACGGCAGTTATTAGAGTTTTTGTGTTAAGTCTCCCCATTAATCCCCTCTTTCCTTTAGCCGTTTAGGTTGAAAATTAATACGTGACGTCCTTATGGGGTTTTGGATACAGATTTAAAATGTTGTACATTTATTCTATGGGGAATTAAAAAATTATTTCATTAAAAAAAAAAAAATGTAATCAAGGTTTGGAAAACATGAAATTCCGGTGATAACTCAACATGGAATTTGTGGCCAATTATATAACATCCCCTATACTTCGTATATCAGGGGTATATTCCTTGTGGACGGGTCTTTTGAAACCAAACCGACTGGGATTATACCGCTAAATGCAAAATTATCAACAAATTTTTTGACATTTTGGATAATAAGAAAGAGAGAAGGAAGAATGAAGAAGTAAATCTCCATGATGGATTTGGGGCACTCCCCTTGAGGGTTAAATAGGGGTCAAATATGGCCGGCCTCTGACGTAGCCACAGCCGTAATGGCCGCTTTTTTCAAAATACAACCAACCTCTACCAGTCAAGGTTATCTTTAAACTTTTATACAATTTGTTGCTATTTTTTTCGATTTGTTGACAAGACCATCTAAATATGAAATAATTAAAATTTAACACATTGGGGAGGTTTTAGCTTTGGTACTAATATTTTGTTTTTATCAATAAACTTTTTTTTTTATGCATGCATGTTTACGAAGCTCAAGATCTCGGGTTTGAAACCCGGCTGAGGCCCTTAGGTGAAAAACCTTGAGCACGCCGTCCTTCGGATGGAATGTTAATTTTTGCCATTGCCTGCGCTCTTTATATTTTCTTTTTTTCTGTATTTCGATATGAAGAGGGGACGTGTAATCGCCTCGTGAAAGACTACCCTTTCAGAAATACAAATATAGAATATTTGTAGAATAATTTAATAGTTGTAGTATCTATTGTATTTATTTTCATAATTATTATTATTCGTATTATATTTGTTTGTACTAAAAGATTTAATATTGGTAGATGTTTTAAAGAAAGTATACAAAAACTTAGCCGGTTTATCACTTATACCCGTTATTGCATCATCATAACTCCTTTTTCGATTGTAAATTTTGAGAATTGCAATTTTAATAATTTAATAGTATGGAAGGTTGTAAAAAAATAATAATAATAATGCTGAATAACATTAAAATTAAAGGAAGCGGCTTTGAATTAACTGCAATAAATAAATAAAACAAACTTATTTTTTGAAATATTGTCTATTCCACTAAAGATATATATACATATATAACTACCGGTTTCGGCTTTATATCATCATCAGGTCTAGTCCTGACGATGGTCTAGACCTGACGATGGTATAAAGCCGAAACCGGTAGTTATATATGTATATATATCTTTAGTGGAATAGACAATATTTCAAAAAATAAGTTTGTTTTATTTATTTATTACAAGTTTCCACAATATGTCCGCGTTCCTCAACTTAGAAGTTGTTAACTGCAATAGTTCATTATAGTTAGCCCGGGCTTCGAGGTCATATCGCCTACTACCAGAGCGCTCTTTCGTCACACTGGTGGGCATGAGCTCGATTCTACTGTGGGAGTCCTAAATTTTACCTACCCTAAATTTTTATTCACCTAGGGCAGGGGTCTTTAACGAGTACCTGGCATCGTACAGGCTCGGGAACATCGCTTAACGTCCCATCCGAAGGACGGCGTGCCCTCTCAGATAAAAAAAACCAAAGGACACGAAAGGTTATATGTAGGTCTAAAAACCCATGAGAACGACACATAGTGATTTTCAGCCAAATCGGCCAAGGTAAAAGGATGCTAGACTCCAATAACTGCAACATTTTTTTTTTATGAGAATTAAAAGAGCCCCTGAATAAAACTAAACACAGAATGTTTTAGGGAGAGAGCGGAAACTTATTTGAACACAAATATTTTGAGATGAGTTAGTATATTTATTTATATAGATATATTGAAGGTGAATGGATGTAGGGCAGAAGGCCTGGTGTCTTGCCGGGATCATGTCCACTTCTCCCCGGCACAAAGAACTGGTACCAGGCCCAAAACTGGTTTCAAAATGTGTTGCCTTTTCAAATTCAACAAACTACCAGATAAAGCCACAGTCGAGTAAATACAATTTATCTAATATGGAAATATAATTTAAACTTTATATATCAGACTTGTAACATGACAACTGATATGACAATGATTCTTTGAATACAAAAGAAATACATGAGCAGTAACATGACGTTTCGTACCATTTTCTTATTATTTAATAAATAGACCAAAAACTCGATACATATTTTCTTTTACACTTCTAAATGTTTAAAATTTTAGAAGAGAAAAATATATAACATATATATTTTTTTTTTTCACTGCATTCGAGATGAGACATTCACATTTGACATTATATTGAGAAAAAAACATTAATATCTTCAAGATTAATGATAAAATTACATAATTAATTACAATATCAACAGTTGATAGTTTTTAACAACTATTTTTGTTTCAAAGCCATGATTTTAGTTTTCTAATAAAAATATCGTGAATTCTCTGACCGATTTGATTGAAAAACCAATGTGTCCTCATGGCATTCAGCTACACATATATAATTGTATTCGATCGAGAGTTATTGTGTCCACAGACATACACAGAAAGAAATGTTTTTTTGTGTTCAGCTATACGATGTATAGGAGAAGTTATGTAATCGATCAAAAATTTGCGGAGTTTCCACCGGAATTTCGTGTTTTCCAGCCTATAGATTCCAAAAATGAACATGTCTGTTCATACACGGTAACTCCCGATAGAATGAATGTATCGATACGAAATTTTATTTCTGAATACAAAACCATCTAACGACGACACCTATTGATTTTCAGTCAAATCGATTAAAGAAAATAAGGGAATAAGGGGGCGACTCAACACAAAAACTCGGTCAACTACCGATAGAATAAATGTATCGTTACAAAATTTTATTTGTGTACCCAGAACCCTATAAGGACGACACCTGCTAGTTTTCAGCGGAATCGGAAAAAGGGAAGGGGGTCAGAGGGGGCTCAAATCAAAAAGCCCAATAACTGCCGATATAATGAATGTATCGACATGAAATTGCATATTTGAAATCAAAGCCCAATGAGGACATAACCTGCCAATTTCAGCTAATATCGGCCGAAGGGAGGGGGGTTCAGTTCAAAAACCCTAATAACTGCACATATAATAAAATTTATCGACACAAAATTTTGTATGAGGATTTAGCAGCTGTAGGTCACCTATTGATTTTTGCAAACGGTCGACTGGTTTTGGAGGGGGAGCGAAAAGATAATTGATTAATTCGTTATAGGAAAGTACATTCACCGATGAGTTTTTTATTTTATTTTTCATTTTTGAATTCAGGTTAGAAAACATGAAATTCAGGTGGAAACCTTGACCGATCTCATTACTTCCTCCGTACCTCAAGTAAGGAAGTTAAAGTAATGAATACGTAACATTGAAGTTTGTTAACCTAACTTCTCCATGAACTTTATGAAGAACCAATTTTTTTTTTTTTTTTTGTAATTTTCCATATATTTGATTTAACATTTCTGTACCCGGGTTATTGGAACTTGGACAAGAAGGCCTCCTGACCTCGATGGTAGGTTGTAAATATACCCCAAAAAAATCTAACCTGACTTTTTGGGCTACTCAAAAAAAAAAAAACTAAAAAAAACATCTTTACCTGGGAACTGGAAGGGTGCTTGGTACCGTTAGTGACGTACAAAAGCACTTCGGACCCTTCCTTTTATTTAGCTTGGTGTTTTTTTTTTTTTTTCTTTGTATATTTTTTTAGTTGGTTCTCTCTGGCCTTGAGGGTGGACAATGGCTATTCATTAAAGTCGGTCCCCCCCCAAAATAAAAAAAAAAAATTAGAAAAGAGAAAAAAAAAAAGAATTATTTCCGTGCTCAGTTGAACCTCCTGGTCACAAAACACAAATGCTTTGAATGGAAGAGTATTATCAAAATGTTGGGGACATTTCACGAAAAGTCTAGTCATTTCACGTAACGCCCGCGTATACTAAAATGAAATAAATATTTTATTTGATTATTTGAGTTACTATGGTATTTGAGTTGTGCCCCACTCCTCTGATCCTCTTTCTTTCAACTCATCTCGGTGCCAACTTTATCAGGTTTTGAATTTAATAAAGTAGATAATTGTGTCCAGATACTTGACATCGATTTTTTGACTGATTACATAACTTTGCTTATAGCCAGGTATACCTGGCTTCGGAATCTCGGGCTCCACATCACTTTGACCAATATTCAGGTACGGAAAAGTGAGACACCTTGATGAATTACCGACAATTAACTTCCTCACCCCGAATTAGTCAACTACGTTTTCGCCTCCATCTGAAACCAATTTACCCATTTGTTTAAAACTCAGGGTTTTCTGAATCACCATACTAAATTTCGTGTTCATACATTCATTACATCGAATGTTTTTGGAGTTTTTGAGTACACATTTATTTGCCCCACTTTCCTAAGGCCGATTCTACTGAAAATTAATAAATGTAATTAATATGAAGTTTTGGGTTCACGTACAAAATTTCGCCACGATACATTCATTATTTCGGCAGTTATCGTATTCGCAAATACAAAAACAAATATTTTTTTTTTCATTTTTAGGATAAACGATCGGAAAACATGAAATTCCGGTTAAAACTCAACATCATTTCTGATCATTACATATCTTAGCGGACATATTTTGGTTGCCTCCATACTGTTATTAGACTCTTAAGTCGGGGCCAAAAAATAAATTAAAACAACAAAATGTGGTCGTTTTTTTAAACAATTTTGTATATTTTTTTTTTTCAATAACGTTTTTAAAAACATTTTTATGCATTCAGTGCGCCTAATAATAACTTTTTGGAATTGTATGGGGTGCAAAACTGCTGAAAAACTCAATAGTTAAGCATGCAGTACTGAGTGCCGCGCGAGTGTACTAATGTAACAATGAAAGGCGAGTGTACTAGAGGGTTAACCACAGATTACCAATAATTATTGGAATAAATATTGAGAAATACGTTTAATAAATGCACTAACTAACTAATTAACATGTGCAATGGGAGAGATCCTTTTTGAGAAATCTTGGTATGTTTTTCATCTTCTTAACAATTTACTTCCGTTTTTTTTTTTTTTTCTTCTTCTTTGATTGGATAATTGGACATCACGTTAATCGGCGTTCTTGTTCTTCTTTTAAAAAAATTAATAATATTGATAATACATTCATGGCACTTCCTGTAGCTGAAGTTAGAGAAATGTTTAAAAAAAAGTACTTTAGTTTAAAGGAGAAGTACAGATCATACGAGGAACAGAAATAGTGTTCCGAGAAACATATCCTTCTTCGTTCTTTCGGGAAAGGAACTAAATTGGAGAAAAATATATATATATATATATACTGGGTGTCCCACGAATTATGCTCACACCCAAAAAGTGCATTAATTGTTGGAATGTTTTGTATCCGGTGCAGAATCAGAATCGAGAATAAAATCCCAAAACAAGAGCATATAATGTAATTTTTATCAAGAATTTCAAATGAGAGCATATAATTTTTATTACATTTTTTTTATTTACCCATGAAAATGGAAATTTTAGTTCAAATCAGTTAAACCGTTCCAAAGGTCATTTCAAAACCGAGTAAATAACCACCCCTAATGCAGCGACAAAAAGTTAAGGGTTTTCGTAACAATTTGGCCTTTTTGGTAGTCGCAAACAAAAATTAATTTTTATAAAATTTTTTAAGTTTTAATTTTTTTAAAGAACGTTTACAGAATGTTTTTACTTTGTGTTATTTGTTATGATTTCCGGTGTACAAAGTGTAAATGCTTCATTGATACAACGAAGGAAAATACGAGGACCAGGAGGCCAATAACGTAAAATGTCATTTTGTCACTTTTACATTCTTATCCTTGCATAAAACTTTTGCTTCTCTGACCAGCCTATAGTGTAGTATAAATTGTAAAGATAAAAAAGCAAAATTTTGATGAAAAACATGGCCAAAATATCTTTCCTGTGCTGCACCAGTGTTGGTTGGTTATTAAATTCTCATTTTGCAATGCTGTAGCTCTGGAACGCCTCATCCGATTTTCGTCGGGGTTGAACTAAGAAGTCCATTTTGGAGGTTACTTTAAAAAATAATATATAAAAATCATATGCTCTCTCATTTGACATTCTTGATACAAATTACGTTACGCACCAGTTTCTAGATATAACCAATTTTCTTTTTCTCGATTCTGATTCTATACCTGGAAAAAGTCCGGTCAAAAAATTGCAAATATTCTGGCAAATTTTGTAAGTGAGCATGACTCATGAGATCTGTGTTTTTGTGAACACGATAATTCCCCGAACAATGAATTCATCGACAAGAAATGTTATATGTAAATCCAACACCGCATAGCGTCAACAAATATCTACTTTCGAATTGGCCGAAAAAAATAAATTGGAAGGGGCTTAACACAAAAATAATGACGATACTTTCTTCAACTGTTCAGAATTTATGACAAAAGTCAATAACATTAAGGTCAAACACATGTTAAATGTTGTCAGAATGTTGAAGGCGCGTTGAAAAAAACATTTAAAAAAAAGAGAGAAAGTATGACGACGGGGGACATGCTGACAGATTAACTACCATAAATATATTTTATGAACCTGCGTGACTTCTAACTGATTTTATTTGACATTTTTTTCTGTTTTTTTTTTCTCCATTTTTTTCACACCCCTAATCAAAATTTTATTACTGAATTCTTTCTTTAAGTAAATCACTTCTTTACATTGTAATGAATGTTAATGATCAATTAAATAAAAATAAAAAAGAGATATTATGACAGTTATGTTAATAAATTCTGAGCATTTTTAGAGATGGTTTAATATCCAATAAAATGTTTTTATTATTGTGTATATTTCAAAATAATGTTTTATGTAGATATGTTATGGTTAAGAGGGTGCTGGTAGCTCAGAGGTGTTGCCTACAGAGCTCAAGATCGCGATTTCGAAACTCGTCCGGGGCCCTTAGTTTTTTATCTGGAAAGTGAACATTGAGCACGCCGTCCTTCGTATGAGACGTTAGGCGATGGGCTCGAGGCTGAACGATGTGAGATACTCATTAAAGATCCCCTACCCTATGCGAATAAACATTTAGATTTTCCTTTTCAAAGTTCGCAAAAGGGCTCTTCCATCCACCCGGTAACGGAACGATCCTACCGGTAACGCAACCATCCTCCCGGTAACGGAACCATTTCCGGTATCGGAACACCTTTCGGTATCGGAACACCTTCCGGTATCGGAACACCTTCCTGTAAAGGAACCACTTCCGATAACGGAACCATCCTTCCAGACTGTTGGTAGATGTGGTGAGGATGTATGAATGAATGCATGGAAAGACGCGAGGAAAGATTAACTTTGAGATTTCAGACTGCCATTTTTTGGATCTCGAGAATGAATATTTTGAAAATTTCATAATAAAAGTTTTCATAAAATAAGTCACCCTTTTTGCACTGGACTCCTGGACTAAGAAGGGGTCCTTGACAAATACCTGACAATCTACATACTCGGGACCATCGTTTAAAAAAAAGTTAATTAAATAAGTTTTGTTATTTTAGCTCCGTTTTGTATTGTGAAGGACAAACTTACTTCCTAAAGATAAGGAAAGACAAGTAAAGAAGAAGAACCGGTAGGAAGACTCTGGATAAAGGGATAAGTTACGAAGGGGGAGGCGGGAGGCAAGGAAGTTTGTGGAAGGAAGAAGGAAAATGCGGGAAAATTTAAACCGAGATAAGTGTTGTTCTATTGATAACACTAAGTAGAAAACAGAAAACACTTTTCAAGCACAAAGACACACTGACCTACAAAAGACGTTGTCGTTGAATCACCAGTAATGTACTACTCCAGCACGAATTAAGTAATTAAGTTTTCGTCCCTTTGGCCAAATTTGTGGAACATCGATAGGTGTCATCTTTATTGGATTCATGGAGTATCGATGTACCTATTCATTTTAAGACATCCCTAATAGGGCTTTTTACAGTAGTCATATTACGGTGTAATTTGATCACAGAATGCTTATTACGGGGGTGGGGGGGGGGGGGGGGTAATATGCGTTATTATAGTAATAACCACTCGACCAGGATGATCCTAGAGGGCATGAGGTCCGGATGTCCTTAGTAGGCCGAATTAGACGGAGGATCGATATGTGGTGTTACTAAGTATGAAAAAATTGTCAGTGAATCACCGACAATGTACCTCCCAGCACGAATAATTAAATAAAGCTTTCGCTCTCCCTCCAAAACTAATCGACCGTTTGGGCTGAAAGTAAATATTTGACATCGCACTGACTCGTGAATCCTTATTAACTTTGTGTTGATAGATTCATTACATCATCAGTTATTAGAGTATTTAAATCGAGCACCCCTTCTCTGATCCATTTCTCTTCGGTCGATTTCGCGGGAAATTCAGGAAAGTCGTCCTTCGGATGAGACTTTGCGATGATCCCGAGTCTGTACGATGTGGGTTATCGTTGAGGGATAAAAATTTAGGGTAGGCAATATTTAGGACACACAGTAGAGTCGGCCTCATGTCCACCAAGTGACGAAAAAGCGCTCTGGTAGTAGGCGATATAACCTCGTAGTTAAAGCCCGGGCATGAGTCATAATAACTAACTATTCATTTAAGCAATTGTGATGAGCTCCCCACGCACGTGTCACCCTGCATTTTTTTATTCATTTTGGAAATCAGGGGGTCAGAAAAATGAAATTACGTTGAAAATGCAACATACATTTTCTCGCCTGACGAATTTCATCTCATTCGAAAAAAAAAAAAATCTCTGCCTGTGAACACGATAACTCCTGACAGAACGAATGTACCTACACTAAATGTTGTCTGTTTATCCAGAACTCTCTAAGGACGACACCTACAAATTTTCAGTCTAATTGGACGAAGGGAAGGAGGTTAATTAGGGGGAGGCTTAACACAAAAACTTTAACAACTGCTATTATAATCTATTAAAATGTATTTTCATATGGCACCCCCAGTTCATATGGCACCCCCAGTTCATATGGCACCCCCAGTTCATATGGCACCCCCAGTTCATATCGCACCCCCAGTTCATATCGCACCCCCAGTTCAAGACTATCGTACCTCTAACAATCTTATTCTTCATTGTAAACTCAATACGGTGCTATAGTATTGCAACTCGAAATGTAATATTTCACTATTATTATTTACAAAAAATAGTATTACATTAATAAATTTCTCTTAAAGTGTTTAGTGCAATAGTATCGGATTTTGATTTAAACTAGTCTTGAATTTATGTATCACATGAATGAAGAGCAAGACTATCGGTGAAGAGAAAAAGGGAGAAGAAATAAAAATCTTGTTTTCCCACAAACTGTTTTTTTTGAGTTACGATAGTCTTGATCTGGGGGTGCGATATGTAAATTCAAAGCCTTATAAGGATGACACCTATAAATTTTCAGCGAAATCAACCAAAGGAAATAGGGAACAACTCCAAAACTTCAAAAACTGTAATGAGTGTATCGACATGAAATTTAGTATGAGGATTCTGAAGCCAATATGTAAGTAAAATATTGAGTTAAGCCCAAATAGTGTTAGAGAGAGAGAGAGAGAGAGAGAGTGAGAGAGAGAGAGAGAGAGAGTGAGAGAGAGAGAGAGAGAGTGTGAGAGAGAAAGAGCGAAAACTTTATATATACATTTGTGCTGGGGAAGTACATAGACGGTGATTCACTGAGGACTTATTTATTATGTTCCTTCCGGGCAACGCCAAGTATACAGGCTAGTTTTATATATTTTCACAAAAGATTTCATAAATCAGTATTCAATATTGATTTATCACATAGATACAAAGAGAATGGCTTGCAGAGATCTGGAATGAGGAAGACCGATGAGATAGTTTGTTTATCCACATATATTTAGCAGTTTGGCAGCCTCCCACCAGAGGGTGCTCGAACCCCTAACTTGCCAAATTTCAGCATAACTCTGCCAAAATACATTAATTTAATTCCACCCTTATAACCTCATATCATCTATATATATATATATATATATATATATATATATAATTATTTTATTTATTTATTTACAAAAGAATGTGTTACTCAGATAACCGTGATGGTAGATAATATTACTGCATATGTAATGGTGTAATAACCCTGTTTATTCGTTATTGTAATAGCTAAAAAAAATTGTCGGTGAATCACCGGCAATGTAATTCCTAAGAAAGAATTAATCAATTAATTTTTCGCTCCCCCTCCAAAAACAGTCGGCCGTTTGCCCTAATATTCAATAGTTGACTTACATATATAATCCTCATACTAAATGTTGTGTCGATATATTCATTACATCGGCAGTTATTAGGGTTTTTGCATTGAGCCCCCTCCCCTGAAACCCCCTTCCCTTGAGCCGATATTGCTGAAATTTGACAGCCTATGTCCTAATTGGAGTTTGACTTTAAATATTAAATATCATGTCGATATATTCATTACATCGGCAGTTATTGAGATTTTTGAGTTGAGCCCTCCTGTCATCCTCTTCCTTTCAGCCGATTCCGCTGAAAATTATTAAGTGTCATCCTTATAGGCTTCTGAATTCACATATGAAATTTTGTGTTGATATATTCATTCTATCGGGAGTTATCGTGTTCACAGACACACAAACACACAGGTATATATTTTTTTTCTTATTTGGAAACTGGAGATCGGAAAACATGAAAACTCCCCATTGATTTTTGACCGATTACATAACTTCCCCTATACTCCGTAGAGCTGGGGAAGTAAAAATTATCTATACCTCAATTTTAATTACATTAAGTTGTATAAAAGGGCACCGGTAGCTCAGTGGTATGCGTGCTTGCCTTCTGAGCTCAAGATCGTGGGTTCAAAACCCGACCGAGGCCCTTAGTTTATTTTATCTGGGAGGTAAAATAAACTTAAGTACGCCATCCTTTGGATGGGACGTTAAGCGATGGTCTCGAGTCTTCAAGTTGTGAGGTACTCGGTAATGACCCCTGCTCTAGCTGAATAAAAAAAAATTAGGACTTCCATAGTAGGAGTCGGGCTCATGTCCACCAGAGTGACGAAAGAGCGTTGTGGTAGTAAGCGATATGACCTCGTAGTTAAAGCCCGGGCATAAGTTATAACTAAGTTGTGTAATAAGCAATTACGTTTACAGCTGTCAGATGAAATAGTAAAGTATACATCAATATCAAAATTAAGATCTTATGTTGTTAATTACCTGAATGAAGACTTGTCCACATGAACACACTTGGAGGTTGATGACGTAGCCGGTGGGACACAAGACACTATCACGTCACACAGCACGTCACTCTGGGTACGCCAGATTCACTACGTCAGACACCACTGACACCCAGATCTTCCTTTTACAGACCCCCGACCTGCTCGCCCTGCTATAATGGCTGCCTCTCTGATTTTCTAAGGGTGGGGACTACCCCATCATGAGGGGGTGGGAACAGGACCCTTTTTTTTCTACCCTTGAGGGAGGTGGGGTGAAACTAACCCCATGTAAGTGTTAGAGGGGAAATCATTTTGAATTCCAACTATTAGAACGATCATCGTTGTCCTTAATAATTCTTAAATTATTTATTATAAAAAAGAAAAGTTTTCACTGGCAATGTACTTCCCCAGAGCGAATTGATCAACTAAGTTTTTGCTCTCCCACTCAAATTTACCGTTTTGGTTGAAAATTAATAGGTGTCTTACTCAGAGACTTCTGCATTCTCATACTAATTTTATGTTGATACATTTTATGTAAATGGACATGAGTCTTCCCAATAGGTTCTTAGATCCACGTACAAAATTTCATGTCGATACGTCATTACATGGCCAGTTATCCAACCTTTGCTCCCAAATTTAAACATTACTTTGAGATATAATTCTTTGGGGCTCTAAAACTTCCCTCAAATCTTGTCAAAGATTGCAAATTTATTATGGAACAGTTTTGGTAAGTAGCAATGTTTTGATAGGATTAACCATTCTCGCGTAAATGTAGCAAACGTAAAAAAAATAGGTTTCAGAACGACATTTAAGATGTTTTTCGGCATTTATCTCGAAAACCAGGGGCCCTCGAAAAATCGTCTTTCATACAAAAAGTGCCTTTCAGTTTTGTTTACAACTTATATTTGAAGAGATATTTCTTTAGGTCAAAATTTTAGCAGTAGTTTGTAAAATGTACCCCCACTGAAGGAAAGTTGTCTGAATTTACATCTGACTTCGGTCAAAATCTTATCCGATCTAAGTTAACTCATGTAACATCTTAACAATTCAAATTTTAAGTTCATTGCTACAATCGTATCTAAGTTAGAGCGTCCACTGAGATCCCATCAGATACACACAGAGGTTGCCTACAGCGCTGAAGATCGCGGGTTCGAAACCCGACTGAGGCCCTTAGGTTTTTTTATCTGGGGGGTTACCTACCCTAAAGGTAAAATAAACCTTGGTAAGTAAAATTTAGGACTCCCGTCGTAGGGTCGGGTTCATGACCAACAGAGTGATGAAAGAGCGCTCTGGTGTCAGGAGGATTTGACCTCTTAGTTGTAGTCCGGGCATGTCACAATAAACTAACATATACAGACAAGATATATAAAATATATAATAAAATGGGATCAGACATCTCAATCTATCATGTCTTCTTATTCTTAACAGTCTTCTGATACGTTTACTAAAGAAACGAAAAGAGTCTTCGGCGTCCATCTCTGTGTCACTTTTCCGCTTCATTTAACGAAGTCACTCATTTAAAGAAAAAAAGGCTTTCAACCCCTCAAAATATATAAATAAATTTAATAGTTCATAAATAAAGACCTCTGATTGAAACTGGCATTGGACCAACTGACATGGTCTTCTCTGAAAGGTCACAGCATGATATATATATAGCCGAATAATACCAACTGTTAGTCCTTACATTATATATCTTAAAGCCCCCTCCCCCACACTACATAAATTTTTCAAACTTAGAACCAAGAGTTGGGCTTTGGAATTTACTGCCAACCCATTTATTTCATATTTTTTTCAGCGTGTTTTTAGTTACTTGTTTACAGATTTATGCGCTATTAGTTATTTATTCTATTTTGTTTATTATTTTAAAGGAAGGAAATATAGTTAGCCACTCATATTCCACAGGTTGCCAGCCTGTTGCAATTATCATGTGATAAGGGAAAATTTGTTACAGCAAATTTTAGATGTTTCAAAAAAACATAATTGCCACTTACAAAAAATGTTCTCCATTAAAATTTCTGTCAGATGGTTTTTCTCAAATTTGAAATTGGACCAATATAGGGTGGGATTTAGTCTAAGTAAGTTAAGCCGTTTCGTTCTACAAATGAAGTGTGTTTTTTTTAATCGTTCCGTTCCGCTTAAACTGGAGAATTGTTTGGAGAGTTTTGTATGTTTCAATTTCAGGAAAACATTCAATATGATTTAAATATGTGTCAGTAAATCACAAGCGTATTTCCTCAGCACGAATTAACTAAATTTTTGCTATCCCAATTCGGCTCAAAATCAAAGGGTGTTTCGGCCTTAAAACAACGAAAAAGTATTTTTTTTTCGGCTATGGACGATAGAGTTCTTGAAAAATTGTTTAAATTTAAACAATTATGACCGACCTTAGCTATTTTTCTTATTTCTAAGACTTATCTTGCCTGCTAGTTTTCCCTGTAAAATATTTCATTTTTCTGCATTGTTTAAACAAATCTACCCGTAAGAAGTTGAAAATTTCTATTATTGGAGTATCAAGTAAGTCCACCTTTTCTTTGGCCGATTCTGCCAAAAATTGGTAGATGTTGTCCTTATGAGATGATGGATTTACTTATAAAATTTTATGTTGATATATTCATTACACCGGCAGTTATTGAAGCTTCTCTGTGTTAAGCAACGAGCCCCTAATCACCATTTCCCTTTCGGCCGATTTGTATGAAAATCAATAGGTGTCATCCTTATGGGGTTCTGAATATATATTCAAAATGGGGTACCGATATATTCATTCTATCGGGAGTTATCGTGTACACCACATCGGGGCATGGACTAGTTTACTCCGACTTAGCATAGCATAATTATGGAAGAAGCTGCATTTTCTAATCAAAACCTGGGCCCTCTTCAACAGCTTAGTCGTACCGTAGTCTTTTTCTTCAAATTCATAAATCCGGTTTAAACATTCCTTTTCAAGATATTTTAAAAATAAATTAAGTAATGCAAAACCGGTTATTTAAAAAATTAAATAAAAAAATTAAAAAAACTCCAGTATGGCAATAAAGTGGAATTGGGCAAGAAACAAGTGTCTAATTTTTACATTAATTATGGAAATTTCATACAGTAACATAGTATAATTTATTGATCAATTATTTAATTATATACGGATACACTTTATCAACTGTAGTGCTACTTAAGAAACATTAAAATAATAATTAAAAAAAAAAAAACTTTCACAAATGTTTACTGAAGTCTCATACGAGCGTACAGCTGCCCCTCCACATCTTTAAGAACCGAATACAAACCCTATTAACGAGTGTTTGTCTGCCTCCCCCTTGATATCTGCAAACCTTTTGAAGATTAATAACTGAAAATATGCACAAAGATGAAGGGTGGAAAGAAGAATATGCCATAAATCTATAAGGCAAAAATAAATGGATAGACAAAATATATTAATTAAATATAAACAAAAAATTCGACTACGAATAAAGATCAAATATACAGGGTGCCCCAGCATGGAGGTAAAAAACGTTGAGGTCTTAAAGGAAATTTAATTTCGAACAAAAAATTGCCTATAAATATAGGTCCGATTCGGAACCGTTTCAGAAATATTCAACATCTTCCAATTTTTGTACTTGGCGGTAAATTACCTTTAAAATAAGTTCACTTTATTATTACAATTACAACAATGTGACAGTTTATAGGCAGCATAAACCGAAGGACTGTGTAAGCCGGAAATTCTTTGGTAAATTGTAGCACACATTTTTTCAAAAAAATGTCCTTATTGTATATCTTAATTTTTATTTAGGAAACTTGTGCATTTAATAAGCTTTCAAACGATAACACATTATATTACATGCCCTTATACTTGTGTAGCAATATTATGGTTTTAGTGAAAAAAGAAGGTAAAAGTAAATGACATGTCTCATAATCCATACAGTGTTTACAATGAATTGAGGATTACTATATAACCAAGGTTATATATCCAAGTATATGGCAGTAAAAAATTAACAAAACAGCAAAGTCGAGAGGAGGATCGTCGGCTTTAACTACGAGATCATATCGCCTACTAACAAAACACTCTTTCGTCGCATTAGTGGGCAAAAGCCCGACTCTACTGTGGAAGTTCTAAATGTAGCCTACCCACATCTTTAACTAGTAACTGACATTGTACTGGTCGGGACAATCGCTTAACGTTCTGTCCGAAGGATGACGTGCTCAAGGTTTGCTTACTTCCTAGATAAAAAAATCTAAGGACCTCGGAAAGGTTAAATGAATAATGACTGAGTTCTTAATTGAAAAAAATAGTTCGTATATCATCTATAATCCACATTACATGAAGGAATAATAAATTGATAAAATGAAATCATTTAATAAATATATTTTTTCTTATATATCATTGTTCGTCGATGGAACCTTTTAGTGTGTGGTCTTTTCTGATTTTTGAACCTGGAATTTTCGCTTTTCCTCAAAGGGAAGAAAACATTTCAAATTTCAATGTTGGTTATTATATGTGATTTTAAATCGTTCGACTGCACTTAGTGAGTGTGAACTGCTTGTCGAAAGTGGTGTATTCGAAATTCGATCAACCTCAGTCAAATGTAATCGATTTCGGGTGTAAATAATAAAAACTGGATGGAGGGAGGGGGGGATGTCTGAACAATGCCCCCCTCTCTCTCTCAACTCACCTCTGGTTTACCTCAACTAACATAAAACTACCTACCCCTACAGACTGCAGTAATGCAGGTGACTGCAGGGAGGTCATCTGGCTGCATGTGCTCTGCTCTGGTAAGTTACACTGAACTTTATACAACAAAACCGGTCATGGGCAAATTGTGTCATCCTGTGTGGTAACATCAAGCGTCCAGGACAGTTTTTTTAATTCAGCCTCCCCGCCCCACATTCCCCTTCCATTCGACCGAATTACCGGAAAACTAATAGGTGTCATATAAGGTTTTAAATTTAAATACAAAATTTCATGTCAATACATTCATTACATCGGCATTTATTAGGATTTTTGAGTTAGTTGAGCTACATGTTATATTATTATATAATAATACTTACCATACATAATTTTCAGTAATACAATTTTTTTTAGAATATACATATAATATAGATACAGTAAAATCCTTTTATAACGATTTTCCGGATATAACGATGTAAAACACGGGTTTAGTTTAGATACGGATCTAGTTTGGTTTGCTATTTAAAAGTGAAGAAATAAATCCGGATATAACGATGTTAGGTATAACGATATTCCGTATAAAACGATCTAAAACATAAGAAAAAGTTGTTTTTTCATTCCGGTTATAGGTAACGATATAATATGTATGTACATACGCACATACATACATAATTGGGTAAAACAGTATGAGTTTTGAACGGATGTATATCCGTATTGTATAATACGAATATTAAAAGGGTTTTAAACACGGTTCTTGTTTACTCTTTCCGAGCGCAATCGAGTCATTCCATTTCCAAACATACCATTTCCCCCTTGTCAAATTTTCTTCGAACTCCCTTCTTCCCTTCTAGTGCGTACATATCGAGTTTCAGATTAGGCTTTGCCTCCGTAGGGATCGTGACTTCGGAACTTCATAACCATGGTTATAACAGTTTGGTTCCGGATATAACGATTTCTAGATATGACGATGTATTTTTCTTGGTTCCTTGAATATAGTTATAACCGGATTTTACTGTAATTTCATAATAAGTCAGCATCGAATTTCTGTCTGTTTACATAACACTCTATGCTGAGGTAGCAAAAAATGTTCTGTTATAAACTTGTGTTTGAAATTCGGTTTAGTTGTATATAAGAGCGGCTATACACGTTGTATATTCATAGGCCGGTGGACTGCCGCAGATGTCGTACCGCTTCCTGTATATATACATAACTAAGCTGTTTCTTCCACTCTATCCGATACAACCGTTACTTTATTCAAATTGACACCCTCCTTTATTCATACTATTGATAAGATTTTTTTTTTGAGTAGCAATTTGAAGAAAGAAACAAAAGTGGTCGGTGAATCACCCGACAATGTACTTCCCCAGCACGAATTAATGAATTAAATTTTCGCTCTTCCTGTAAAAACCAATTGACGGTTTAAGCCGGCGCCACACGATGCTACCAACGTTTGTCTCCAGTGTTGGATTCAAACGTTTGAATCCAACACTGGACGATTGGTGTACAAGTGCCCTTGCTACACGAGAAGCAAATGTTGGACCAACCACATTGGATTCTAATGTTTGAGTCAAGTGTACACACAAGTGAAACTTGATGTTTTTTTTTAGATTTTTAGATTTATTTTACACTAGCAGTAATACCCGGCGTTGCCCGGGGAACTTTGACTTTTCTCCCAATATCTCCTATACGGCTATTCAGTTCCTCAACAGTACATTCATGATGTTATAATTTTTAATTATTCATACGGAATTCAACTGTAGTAACGCTAGTAATTTTTTAGGACCCCTGGGCACCATAGCTAGTATGCGCCTTTCAACTGCGAGAACGACAGCTAGTGAATACTTAGCATCGCTGGACGTCCTAGCCAGTGCGTACTTAAGAACGTTTTGACCACAGCTAGTATGTGCCTTGCAACGCTGGGCACCACAGCTAGTACGTAGTTAGGAACGCTGGGCACCACAGGTAGTATATGCCTTGCAACGGCGGACCCCACAGCTAGTAGGTAGTTAGAAACGCTGGTCACCACAGCTAGTATTTGCCTCGCAACAGCGGACCCCACAGGTAGTACGAAGTTAGGAACGCTGGGCATCACAGCTAGTAAGTGCCTTGCAACAGCGGACCCCACAGCTAGTACGTAGTTAGACCCACTGGGCATCACAGCTAGTATGTGTTTTGCAACGGCGGACCCCACAGCTAGTACGTAGTTAGAAACGCTCAGCATCACAGCTAGTATGTGTTCTGCAACGGCGGACTCTACCGCTAGTACCTAGTTAGAAACACTCAGCATCACAGCTAGTATGTGTTCTGCAACGGCGGACCCCACCGCTAGGACCTAGTTAGAAACGCTGGGCATCACAGCTAGTATGTTTTTGCATCGGCGGACCCCACAGCTAGTACGTTTTTAGGAACGCTGGGCCCTACAGCTTGTAGGTGCCTTGCAACTGCGGACCCCACAGATACTATGTAGTTAGAACCACAGGGCATCACAGCTAGTATGAGTTTTGCAACGGCGGACCCCACAGCTAGTACGTAGTTAGAAACGCTCAGCATCACAGCTAGTATGTGTTCTGCAACGGCGGACCCCACAGCTAGTACCTAGTTAGAAACGCTGGGCATCACTGCTAGCGTCTTGTAACTGCGTGAAATTCATGACAATCCGATTACCCTTTAAACCAAATTTTTAAGATGTCACATAGTGTATTTTTTTATTTGGCCATCAATAATACTACATGTGAAATTCCATGACAATCCGATCTTCCGTTAATGACCTATCACTATCTTCAAATTTAGGACTACCCCCATAACCCCCCTCCCGTACAAAATTTTGAGCCGTCACACCGCCTATTTTTCTATTTCACTTTCAGGAATACTACATGTGAAATTTCGTGACAATCTGACCAACCGTAAATGAGCCAGCACTATATTTTTACTTAGGCCTATCCCCACAACCTCCCCTCCCGTTGAAAACTTTGGGTCTCCACACATCTTATATTCCTATTTGGCTTTTAAAAATACTACATGTGAAATTTCATGACAATTCGCCCCTTAGTTAATGAGTTAGCTCTATATTTATACTTAGGCCCCCCCACAACCCCCCCTCCCGTTCAAAACTTTGGGACGCCACACACCTTTTTTTCCTGTTTGGCTTTTAAAAAGACTACGTGTGAAATTTCATGACGATTCGCCCATTAGTTAATGAGTTAGCACTATTTATATACTTAGGCCCCCTTACAACCCCCCCTCCCGATCAAAATTTTGGGACGCCACATAGCCTATTATTCAATCGGGCTCAAAAGGATGCTACATGGGTAGTTTCATAAAAATCCGTCCAGCCGTTCGGGCGTGATGCTGGAACAAACATACATACAAACAAACCCCGTTTCAGCTTTATTTTATTTATTTTATTTATTTATTTACATATTCACAACGACAACATTTGTCAAGTCTGGTAGTGGGGGTAAAAAAGTATCTTTGACTTGTGTCAAAATACCGACAAAAGGCCGAACATTGGACGCAAGTAGTTGGAGCATCGGCCACACGATGCTACTTATCAACAATCGTCCAACGTTTGGAGGGTGTTGATAACATCGTGTGGCACCGGCTTTAGGCTAAAAATCAAGTGTTCTTTTTTTTTATCCGGGTGTACCGGCCCCTGAAGGAGGCTCAAAAACACCCGTCCTCCGCGAAGGGGGGAATAAGGGCACCATATTATTATTTCGTTTATTTATTATTTTATTTGTTGCTACGGCCGGCCGTAGAACCCGGCCAATCACCGGAGCGATTGGCCGGGTCTCTCGACCTACCTTATCGAAGTTTCACAAAAAATCAACAGTTGACTTAAAAAGGAATTCAAACTGCATTTCCTGTCGTTACATTTACAAGGTTGGCAGTAATTAATATAATAAGTTTGTGAGGGCGCCGGTAGCTCAGTGCTATGCGTGTTTGACTTCTGAGCTCAAGAACGTGGGTTCGTAACCGGACCGAGGCCCATTTTATCTGGGAGGTAAAAGAAACTTAAGCACGCCGTCCTTCGGATGGGACGTTAAGCGATGGTCCCGATTCAGTAAGATGTCATGTAATCGTTAAAGACCCCTGCCCTAGGTGAATAAAAATATAGGGTAGGCAAAATTTAGGATTCCCATAGTAGAGTCGGGCTCATGTCCACAGAGTGACGAAAGAGCACTCTGGTAGTAGGCGATATGACCTCGTAGTTAAAGCCCGGGCATGAGTCATAAAACCTAACCTAATAAGTTTGCGTGTTATGCCCCACCCTATTCCCCTCTTTCCTTTGGCTGATATGACTATGATAATCAATAAGGGTTATTGATTCTGGATACATATATAGAATTTAGTGTCGATGTATCATTTATATATATAAAGCTGAAAATGTCTGTGCGTTGTACCGTTATAACTCACGAACGGCTTGATGGATTTGATTAATTTTTTTTTTAATTTGTTCGTCATCGTCTGTGGAAGGTTATAGGCGTATTAGTACTTCAATATCTGGTTCATCCCAGCATCCACTCACGCAATCTTTGTAACTCGAAAACCATTGCAACGATTAATGAGAAATCTTTTTGAATAAATTAGTTATAGCTCCAAAGCTAGCGTTACTACAGTTGAAGGACCATAAGCCTTATTCCGTATGAATAATTGAAAATTATAACATCATGAATGTACTGTCGAGGAACTGACGAACCCCTAACATGATAACTTTCGATAGAATGAACATATCTACACGAAATGTTATATGTAAGTCCAAAACCTCATAAGGACCGACACCAGAGTGTGTGCGAAAACCTAGTTGTTAAATTCGCGCTGAGGTAGTACATTGGTAGTGATTTACCGACGACTTTTTTCGGTTTTTCTCATATCTGTCTTTTTCATATTATATTATGTCGTCAAGGTTTTCTATCCGAATTATTACATATTGTACTCGATAAAAGTCTAACATTTAAAATGTCACTACTGTCAGTTCGATTTCTGAGTTAACACCAATACAAACATACACATATTCTGAAATCACAATTGTCAAACTAATTTCAGTCATCTCCTACTTCGAAATTTTTCATAATATTATATTATAATTGCCTACTGGGAAGGAATAAGGGGAAAACAGATGAGAACGAAAATCCTATTATTTGGGGTCATAATCCTTTTATAAGGGGGAGAGGAGCAGAAAAGGGAGGAAAATCTAGAAAGAGTGAATCATTTTGCATTTTAAATAGGGGGAGGGCGGAGGGATGCTCCTTAGAAGTGTTGGAGCATGACTTGGTGAGACCACAAATCACCTTACCACCACCAGCACCAGCAACCTGGCTAATGTCACGTAGTGGGAGGGTGGGGGTGCTGCGCCTGCAGGGAGGTTGCATGCAACCCCTCCTCACATGTACCAGAGCATGCTAATTTTCTCTACTTATTACACTTGGAAATATGAGATAGAGCTTCCTTCTCCTCCTCCCTTCTCTCATATTGCCTTTCTTCATCTTCTGATCTCTGAGCGGTCCCACACCCTTCATTGTATTTCAACATTAGAGAATATAAGTCCTTAGGCTAGTTCCAAATCATATTCTCCGGGTTAGTCCCGTTGAAGTTGTCGGTGTATCACTGACAATGTACTTCCACAGTGCGAAGTAATCAACTAAGTTTTTATTCTTTCTCTGAAATCAATCTACCAGTTTTGTTGAAAAAATCAATGTGCGTCGTACTCAAAAACTTCTGAATCCATACACACAATTCCGTCAATATGTCACTACGTAGACAGTTAAAAGGGGGTTTTGAGTATAAATCCCGTCCACTGGGCAATAGGCCCTTATAGTTGAAGCCCGAACATGAGTCACAAAAACTAACTAACCA
Organism: Aradus depressus; assembly: GCA_963662175.1. Classification (NCBI taxonomy): domain Eukaryota; kingdom Metazoa; phylum Arthropoda; class Insecta; order Hemiptera; family Aradidae; genus Aradus; species Aradus depressus. The sequence continues at coordinate 34,234,969 of OY759223.1, forward strand.
GTGTGGTAGCTAAACAGGAGTAGAGGAAAAAAGAGTGTTTTGGCGCAGGTTTCTGGCACAAGAAGATGTATGAAACGTGTAAAATACCCAATAACGAAGTTGTTTAATAAAGCAGGATAGTGGAGTTCGTAATCAAGCTGTCCAGGCTGAAAGCTCCAGGATAATCCAGCAGTAATCCGACAGAGTTAGTTCTCCAGACAGCAGAGTCTTAATTCAGTTAACTGAGCCAAACTGTGAACTTTATAGCAAGGGGATTCAAAGTGAGATTTTAGGATACAGTCGGACAACTTATATTGAATCTGTACAGAACTGTCAACTCGAAGTAAGAAAACTATAGTCAACTATAGTAACATCCAGGCTTCCGACTACAGTAACATCCAGACTTCCGACTATAGTAACATCCAGACTTCCGACTATAGTAACATCCAGGCTTCCGACTACAGTAACATCCAGGCCGGAAGATGATTACGTGTGATGTTCGGACAAAGACTGGAGTGCATCTTCTCCCTCCCTCCAGAATAAAATAGAAATTAATTGTTTTTCCGGCCTTATTTTCCAGAGGTGCTTTTTCTTTTTCCTTGAAAATATTTCGGGAGTCCTTTTTCGAGTCATTGTATACACACGTAAAATTTCGAGTCGACATATTCAGTTTATCGGTAATTATTGTATACAGACACACAGGAATATATTTTTCTTTTTTTTTCATTTTTGTATTTAGGGGGTCGAAAAATATGAAATTTCGATGAAAACACAATATCGAATTTCTAACCAATTACATAACTTCCCGTATACTTCGTATAACTGGGGATGTAATGAAATGAAAGAGCCAATGCAACATTCTATTCCTGGAGGAATTCACTGCACTGAATTTATTATTCTGTTGGGATAATTAGCTCGAATACATCGAATTCTATTGAATAGATTGTATGAGATGCCAAGCATACATTGTATATCGGGACGCTTGATTTACTCAGACCAGACGCAAATTAACTTATATACGAAGTCTGGAATTTCTTCGCCTGGGAACTACCTTCAGTTAGATAGATAAGCTGAACTGGAACTTATCCTCTCCTAAATGATCATTATAATAATTATAATACAATATTTTTTTTTCATGTTCTTAACTGAGTGAAAAATAGAAAGTCGTGAGTGAATCGCCCGTCAATGTACTTCCCCAGCGCGAATTAATCATCTACTTTATCGTTTTCCATCTGAAACCATTTACCAGAAAATCAAGTTTTACCTAGAGTCTGGGAGGTAAAATAAACTTAAGCACACCGTCCTTCGGATGGGACGTTAAGCGATGGTCCCGAGCCTGTACGATGTCAGGTACTCGTTAAAGACCCATGTCCTAGGTGAATAAAAATTTAGCGTAGGCAAAATTTAGGACTCCCACAGTAGAGTCGGGCTCATGTCCACCAGAGTGACAAAAGAGCGCTTTGGTAGTAGGCGATATGACCTATAGGTCAACTACTATAGTAGTTAAAGCCCGGACATGAGTCATAAAACCTAACCTTTGAAATATTTTCTACGGAAATTTATTTTTTTATTTTTTGAGGCGCTATAACTTTTGTTATATTGATCCTATTTCAAATCTGAGTCTACTAGAGATTGGAAATTTCATAAAGAACATTAAAGTAAGAACCAATTTTTCGGTAGAAATTAACCGTTTTCGGGTAAACGAGGTAACGTCTAAAAATATGTGATTCAAAATTGCATTTCAGAACGGTTTTCGACATGTACATTAGGGTGGAACGAAAAAATCACCTTTTGATTTTTAATTTGGAATAGCGCGGAAAAGTTGCCTTTTAGTGTAGATAAGATAAATTAAAAATATGAAAAATATTGGAGTACGTCTTGCGGTGCCGCAAGGACCAGTTTAATGTGGCAATGAAGTAGAAACAAACATTTTGCAGCTGTAACATTTGTAATCATTAAGGATACAGAAGTAAGAAATACAAAGTTTGATATTACAAAATATTTTTTTATTTTTATTATATTTTATAATTAGTAATTTTTTCCAATTCTAATGCTTATATATGCATTTAAAACCATCTTTTGTAACATTATATGTACGAGAAATTCATAAAAAATAATTTATCAAAGTTTAAAATTTTTCAATTTTTTTACAAACTTTAAGCTCTTTGCGGCACCTCAAGATGTTGTAGTATTGCAACCAATTTTTTTTTTTATTCTTTTTGAACTTAAAAGGCAACTTTTCTCCACTATTACCAAACTAATAACTAAAAAAAATTTTAAAAGGCCATTTTCGTTCCACCCTAATGTACATAATATGTAGATATTATCTCAAAAGGTGGAAGACCAGAATAATTCGTATTTCATAAAAAATGTGTATTTTAGTTTTCTCTACAACTACATGAATAGAATTTTGATTAGGACATAAACACAAGCGGTGTCTTGTAGAATGTACATAAGCCCTCAATTCTCGTTCGATTTCGGCTACAATCTTGACAGAAGTTAGCACATGTGACTCCTTCATTCAAAATTTCAGAGTACCAGTATTCAGAGGACCTTGAAACGTGAAATTCCGTAGAAAACTCGATCTCAAATTTTCGCACGATTGCAATACTTCCATATACTATAGGTATAAGAAAGTAAAAATAGCATTTATTTGAACATAAATATACAGTATATAGATATATATATATATGTATTTAAGTATATATATCTATATACAAACTTTCTCTTCCCTTCCTGACTATTTGTAAAGATATAACCGGTTCCGAGACCTTCAGTTAAATATATATTGTAAACATGGTTCACAGACAGTGCGGCCATTTGATTCATATCACATTTCAATTTGCAATGTGATATCTTATTTTGTTGTTAATAAGTATGTACTCCTTTATTTAAATATTTTTATTTTTGGGGTGGGGGATGATATGATCAATGTAGATGGGCAAACCTATCAAATAAGAAGACGTTTCAGTGTAAATTTAAAAAAAACCTAACGTAAGGTTATTGTTAAACATAGTATGACGCTGAGCCATTGACGCTCATATTTCGTATGTACTCTAAAATAAAAATACTTTTCCAGCGTTCTCTTGTGTCTGTACCGATTTAAAATTAAAAAAAGTGGTCGGTGAATCACCAGCAATTTACTTGACCTAGGACGAATTATAAATTAACTTTTCGCTCCCCCGCCCCCCAAAAAAAAACAAAAAACAGATACATTCGTTACAGCGGCAGTTATTTGAGTATTTGAGTTAAACCTCTCCCCAAATCCCATTTTCCCCTTGGATCGATTTGGTTGAAAATCGATAGGTGTAGTCCTAATGGTTTTTTTTTTTTGTCACACGTTCATTGCTATAGTCATTTCTCAATCGGAGCACGCAAATTCCAATCACATTAAGACCTGGAAACGTTAAAATCTCATTGGATTCGATCTCGGATTTTTGTATGATTACAATACTTCTTTATACTAAATGTATAAGAAGAAAAGAAGAAAAAACATTTTTATTTGGACCAGTACTAAATATGTACTTTACACAAAATGGGCAAATAAACATGAAAATTATAATTAAAACAAAAAGTCTTGGTACAGTCTTGGTTGCAGCCTGCGAGCTACAGGCTGGCCGAGACTGTAGTGAACCGCACCAGAGCAGGCTGGCAGACCTTGATGGAAGCTTCGGGTGAGTTTTTCAATGTGGACTGCAAAAGGAGCAACTCCCAGTTCCCGATGGATTTGGGTGTTCCTGATAAACCAGGGTGCGTTCACCGCTATCCGGAGGACTTTGTTTTGGAATAAATGTATAAGAAAATAACATTATCATTTAATTTATGGTTTCCAGATTTACTTTGTGAAGCTCCATTCTAGAAATTGATAATTAAAATACACAATTTCTTTGTGAAACTTCACTGTATATTCTCAAATTAAGGCATTATCAAGAGTCACTTATAAACTCAGTTTTTAAGTGACTCTTGAAAATGCCTTAACACGGCGAAACTAGTTGAGTATTTGAGAAAATATAGTAAAGTTTCACAAAGAAATTGTGTATTTTAATTATCTATTCGTACATTATTATTTGAGGTTTTTTTTGTAATAACTCAATAAGTTAGAACCAAACTATCGTATGTCAATTTTTGTTGAAAAGTAGGTAAGAATCGATCTTTACTAATTCTATGGCGATCTTTCCGATGGTGGCAATCATATGTCTCTAAACCAATCAGAAGTCTTTATTTTAAAATTAAGAATACAAACATGTAATGTTGAACTTTGATTAATGACCCAAACTATCCTATGTCCAGACTTAGTCATCACAAAGTCCAATTAAAAGTAAAACATTTTTTTTTTCAATGCTCAATAATATAAATTTAATTATTGATATACTAAATACATTACATAAGGCTTTCAGCAATCAGCAAGAAGGCAGGAATACGATAATTCAGTTCAATTCATTTGAAACAATTTTTTTAAAAAGTGTATTTTGCGTTTTTCCAAAACACAAGAAAATGGACATGCCATAGTTCGGTTATAAGGTACTGAACTACTGAAGAAAGCATTTGTGGATATATGTCCTTAAGAACTTTACTGCTCAGAATTAAGTTTCCTATCAGATAGAAGAATATCGTCTTTTCAATTGGATTACACACTGCATAATGGATTTCCTATTCAAGAAACTATTTCTTAGTAGTCAGTAAAATGTAGTCAGTGTCATGTAAGTAGGCAGATAAAGAGAAGTCGGATGACTACATTAGTGTCGACACTACAATGCCCTGTTTTACACTTAATAAGAGCGAATAGCCCTATTTAATGGACACTAACTCTAACACACACAAACACTAACACACAAACACCCACACAACTCCGCCATTGTTAATCCACCCCTTCCGGGCCGATTAATGGCCGCCTCTGAGATATGACCGGATTCTTGCGCCCCCCCCCCCCCCCCCCCCTTGTCGCTATAGCAAATTAAATTTCATTCTTCTTCCCTTCTAGTTATTTATTTTACTCAAGGAATTTTTCCTTCCCTGAGGAATGTTGGAAAAGCCTTCCTGCCCCCCCCCCCCCCCCCCCCTCTTCCTTTCTATAAACATTCTGGTGACATTTTCTATAATTTTCTAGTCAATTTATTTATTTCTACTTCGCCAGCTATATAGAGAAAGTTATATAATTTTTCCGAAATGATAATTCCAAAAAAATTAAAAAAAAAAAGTCGGTAAAACGCCCCCGCGCTAATTAATTAATTAAGTTATGATTCTCCTGAAACCAATTGACCGATATAGTTGAAAATTAATAGGTGTCTTATTGAAAGACCTCTCAATCCTCAAACTAAATTTCGTGTTGATATGTTCGTTACATCGACAGTAATTAGGGTTTTTGAGTTGAGCCTCTCCTCCTCAGATCTCCCCCTTCCTTTAGACCGATTTCGTTGAAAATCGGCAGGTGTATTTTTTGTTGGGTCCTAGCTCCATGTATGAAATTTCGAGTTAGGACCATCCTATAAACCCATACTTCCCTTTGTCTGATTTGGCTGATAGTTATCGTCCATATTGGCGTTTGGGATTGTATATATAATTTCGTGTCGATACATTCATAACTTCGGCAGTTATTGGGGTATTTGTGTTAACATTTTTTGTCCTTTCTACCAAATTTGACATATTGAACTATACGAAGTTATCTACCCGAAAAACCTAATAACTGCCGATGTGATGAATTTAATGTGAGGAGAAGTCCTTATGTAAGTCAACTATTGATTATTAACTCAAACGTTCGACTATTTTTGTGGGGGAGTGAAAAATTATTTGATTGTTCTGGAGAAGAGGATAAGGTCACCTGATTGTGTGCATAATTAGAAAAGAGAGTAGGGGGTAAACGGTCAGACGGTAACACTCGTAAATATAGTTTCGCAGATGGTCTTTGACTTACGGAACCCTAAAAAATAATCTCCGGTAATCGATCGGGAACCTTCACATCACGAAGCAGATTAGTGACACTAGTCTCTATTTTCCGGGTGGGGATCAACCCACGGTTGTGGCTTAACGGGAGTATTTTCGTGCCGATGAAACATTTTAAGATACATAGATTTTAAAATATATATTTTATAGAATATTGTATATAGAAAGGAAACAACCTTATGCAAATAAAGAAAGCCCTCTGCAAATACATTTATGTTTAAATGTATAGAATTGCCATTACAAGAATGAGAGACCATACTCTTCATCTGACAGGAAGAGAAAAAAAAGAATTGGGGAGAAAAAGTGGAGTAAGATTGAGTAAGGTTCTATTAATGAATGAAGTCCTCGTCATAATTGAACTCCATAACCTACGAGTACAATTCTTCCATGTTTACTTTATTCTTTAGATTAACCGTGATTCTTCTTTATCCGTGGTACCCGCCCCGGTTAATCGGGAGTATAGTGTAATCCAATAGATTAATTGAAAAGTGTCTGTTTTCCGAAAGTAGGTTCGAAACCTATTTAAAATATGTAAGGGAGTTGGGAAAAGGTAATGAAGGTTGATCCTAGGCAATTTTCTCTAACAGGGTTTGGGGGGGAGAGGGGGGCCTGTGGCTTGGAAAAAGGGAGGGGGTGGCAATTCAAATCAAGCCTCAGCCCTGGAGAGGGGTGGGAGGGGGAAGGTCGGAGGGCCATTCTTCGCCAGCCCTGGGCCATATCTTAGGGTGGATTTATAGACCGCGATACGACAAGGAAATTGCGAGAATGGGGGAGGGGGTGGAGGAGGGGGGTGGGTGGGGAGAGAGGGATGCTGAAGAAGGACGAGAGGCACAGAGGCAGAGCAACCAGAAGAGAGGTTGGAGTGGGGAAGCTGGAAGCTACCCCTCCAGAACAGGGGATGAAGAAGAGAAGATAGGGAACAGAGGAGAGGGGGAAAGGCCGAGAGAGCAATTTAGGGCTCTAACAAGATGAATGGCCGACAGGGAAAGAATTCTAGAGAAGGGGGGGAGGGGGAATTTGTCTGCATTCTCTTCTCCTTCTGGTATTGTCCGGGTCATCCCTCTCCGAGTGCAATATAATGCCTCATAGCACACAGCTCTCTCTTCATCGTATCTGCAACGCTGCACTCCACCTCAGCAACATTTAAAAAAATAATAATTTGTAGAGACACATTTTCAAAGCCCTGGAAACACGCATAGTGAGGTAAGGAATGGATAGAGCAAAGTTAATACTTTGACTTCAAAAATGTTTTTTTTCGGAAAGAGGACAGAGTGTTCACTTATCCGAATAAGGACAGAAAACGACAATGAATTCATAATTTTCTATAGGAAGGGAGCATTCATCACTACGCCACTGCATATGTTGTTCATATCGGATACAGCATGACAGATCCGAAAATGGAGTTCCTTCGGATCGGAAACAGGAGCAATTTCCTTCGTGTATTTCATCCGCCTTTCACCAATAATTGCAATAAAATGGTGCCATGAGGTCTCCGAAGAACATGGCCGAGGCTGACGTCATCAATCACGTTAGCACATATACTGTTGTAAATTACTTATTCCTTTGGCTATAGATTACGAAGATCCCTCTGACCGGCCACAGAAGCCTCTTCTGCCAGGATCTGGAGCGGTCGCCACCCGTACAAGCGTCGGGGCACCTTGGAGAAGAACACGTTCGGGAAGTATATATGTTAAACCTCCTGTACCGTCTTATGTGCACGGTATTGTTTTATATACACACTAATAAAGTGTCTTGGAATCGTTTAAAGGTTTTTAAAGTGTCTTAAATAATCATTCTTATAATAAAGCATTAAGAGAGAAAGATAGATGTGTCTTAAAGAGAAAAAGAGAGGAAAACAGGTGAAACAGAACCCCGAATCCTGAATGGGTTCATCACCAGGTGTCCTGATCGACAGATCCGAGGCATCCTTCTTCACCAGGTCAGTCCATCTCAGCCGCAGTCTTCCTGGTGATCTGGCTCCTTGGATCTGAGCATCCTCCGTCTCTCCACATGTCAGCACATCATGTCTACTATGGTAAGACGAAGACAGAAAATGTTCCTGAGCTTGTTTCTTCTCATCCTCCATTCTTGAATTTCTTCATCCTTTGGTTAGGGGAAGCTCAAGTTAATATCACTGGAAGGTTAATAAATAAATAGGAAACTGGAGCAAACTACCCGGCAAGAAGAAAATAAAAACTAAAAAAATAAATAAAAGTAAAGACAAAAAAAAAGACAATGAAATTAAAGGGTTGAAAAAGGAGGAGAAATGAGGGTGGGGGGTGAGGGATGTTGATAATTTATAAAGAGGAGTGCACTAATTAAAACAGGAAGGTTATATTTCTTAGGGGTCTTGATTAAACATATGCCCGGCTCCGTGTACAGCTCAGCTCAGTAATTTAGGGAACCTCAGGAGTGCTTTATCTGCAGTCCCTATGTGATATTTTAACACAGACTCGGCTGCCCAACTTAGCCCTTCGAAAAGTTTAACACCATTCAGCAATTTGAGGCTTCATGAGGCTTTTCACACTCGGCGATGCCAGGTTCCCTGTAGTTCTGCTTACTTTCCCACGACTATACCCCTTCGCTCAACAAGATGACACACAAGTCGTCCCGAACTTCCACCAGAGGCGCTGCATGCAACAACAAGCTGAGGACCCCAGAACTAACCCCCTTCTACCTCCTAAAAAAGGATAATGAAGGAGTTGCGATAGTTGTTGTCCTGTGGGAAGGGAGGTAAACTGGTGATTTTGTTGATGGATATGGGATTTACATCGGAGGAAGCTGCAGACTTTTGTGAAGGTAACAGACAAAGGAAAGAGCCTGCAGTTGGAATAGCGAATGAGTTGCTATAGTCGTAGGCAGGGCCAATGGAAGAGTAGACTGGAAAATGCCAGAGTTATTTAAATAACGATACAGCGATGAGCCATAGAAGCCAGACAATAACTTACACTTCAGGTTATGAGTTTCTGTGAAATTTTGCAACTGTTCGCAGATTTAATAACTAGTCATCCCATTGACAGTCCTTTTAGACATAACAGTTAGAAAGATAGAAAAACAACAATATAATGTAGCCGAGCCCACATATGATATGACTTATCAACTTTTGGAAATTAACATAAAGCTTATTATTATTATTTATTTATTAGTTTATATATTATTATATTTATTACTTATTATACCTTTATTTTTTTAAATGTAAGCAAGGTTTTCACGCAGGTTGGCTATAGAAGACAAGAGAAAATAAAAAAAATGCCAAACACATTGTATTAAAACACCATAATTCGCACCATGCAACGCGTATACCAACATATTCACGCGGCGCGGCTTCTCAGTGATAAAAACACAGACATATATATATATATATATATATCTATATATGTACATGTATTTTTTTTCCTCCAACGTCATTGAGGGCAGGACCCCAATTGCTTCGCCTGTAGTTATAGTTATATAGGACAGAACAGACAAGAAGATCTTGTGATGAAGCCCAGTTCAGAACCTCAGAGTAGAGACATAGCTACTGCTTCATTTCCTATTTTTGAGTTGAAGGGCTTTTAGGTTGATTTTACTTTATCTGTAATATTATTGTTTTATCTTTATGTTTATTATTATTTAAATTTAATATTTTCTCTTTGTTTTATATATATATATATATATATATATATATATATATATATATATATATATATATATATATATATATATATATATTATATTTTTTGCACATATACCAACCATTATTATTTTATTTATATATAAACATATATATATATATTTTATTTAAAATATATATATATGTTTATATATAAATAAGCATCATATGCTTTTGATGTACAAATTTTTTTTTTTTTATTTATTTATTTTTTAATGTATCATTTATCAAATTTAATTTACTTATGGTTCATACCGATTGTAAATATTCAAAATAAAGATATATAAGTATAGTATATGAAAATATTTTTTTTTTTGAAAAATGCCATTCACCATCTTGTAAAAGAGACACAAAATGCTCTGTTCATATTCTCTTCGACTGATCCTAATCCCTTTTTGATGTAGCGACTCTACGTTCTTCGTGCCCCCCCCCCCCACCCTACTGGACAGTAGATAACCCTGGGAGAGGGACAATCGCAATTAGCCACCGGACTGGATATCAATTAGAGTAATCCACTACTTATAATATAGGACTGGGGATTCGAGCCCCTAATCCGGGTTGGGGGGGGGGGGGGGGGGGGGCTTATATCGTGGGTCCGCTTTGAGTTATGATAGGCCCCAGCTGGCTATTTAATCACGGCCCTATATCACCCCTCCCCCCCCCCCCCCCCTCCAACAGTCGCCATCTTGTGTCCTCTACAACAATTACACATTGGACCTTCTTCCACCATAGGGTGCCTCATGTTTTGTTTTTTTCAATTTGTTTCGCGATTGTGACGTTTAGGGTCAGGCGTGTGAGGGTCAACAAAAACTACCCCCTTTTCGACCCTTCCGCCCGCTAACCCTTTATATGATCCCTTTTTTCCCGGAACGGATCAGTTTTCCATTACTCAGGATGACAAACCGAGCAAATCAATTCAAAGCTGCGGTTCATATAAATAGATACAGTAAGAGAAGAAGAATAGATATCTGAATATCATTTTAACAATATTTTCTAGGGGGGGGGGGGGGGGGGGGGGCTTCTTGGACGCTGTACTCAGCCAATCTTTTTACCTATTTTCCCAGAGTACACGTTTAATAGTCACTCCAAAAATCACCTCAGTCCAATTGACACGAGTGATAAACTTTAAAAAGTTGTTGGTAAATCACCCGCTATGAACTTCCCCAACACGAAGTAATCAATTAGGTTTTCGCTCTCCCTCCAAAGCAAATCGATTGTTTGAGCTTAAACTCGATATTCGACTTACATAGTGGCTTCAGTATCCTCATATTAAATTCTATATCGATACATTCATTACATCGGCATTTACTGCGGTATTTGAATCGAGCCCAGCTTCCTTTGGCTGATTTCGCGGTAAAATTAACATATGCCATCCTTACGGGGTTTTGAATTGAAATATACAATTTCATGTCGATACATTCAGTTATTAAAGTTTTTCTGTTAATCCTTCCGTTTGCAACAACATTTTAAACACAAAACATCCGCAACAGGTTATTGATAATAATAATAGTTTTCATTATTTAAAGGGATGACCCCTCTATACAATACAACTGAGTCAGTGACCATTACTTTTACAACATTAACATTAACATAACTAAAATTATAGATCAGCTGAACAATAATGACATAAGTAAAGGAACTTTTGCACAAGACAATAAGAATAATAAAATAAAATAAACAATGCATTAATTTTGTTAAATCGGTACAAAACTATAAGTGAGAATAAAGTACAAAATATAAAAATGTAAATGTAATAACATTTATTAGGAGAAAAAAATTAAATAAAGAGTAGTATTAAAGAGAAAAAATAAAAATAAAAAATGTATAAATAAAATAATAAAATAAATTAAAAAAAAATTAATAATAATAATAATGTAACAAAGTGAGTAAATATGGAGTGGGGATGTAGATATTGAATATATAAATATAATATGGAAGTAGAAATACATTATACATTAACAATGTATGCTCTAAGTTTCAGAACGCTGATCAAATAATAGAAAATGTTTGAGATATTATTCTTATTATGGGCCAGGAGTAATGTATGAAAATTGGATCGGTCTATATTGATACTCTGAGGCAGGAAGTGGCTTCTAATGGGGGAGTATATCGGACAGGATGTTAACAGGTGGTATACGTCTTCCAATTTGTTTTTATTGCAGATTGTACAATGCTATTGGGGATTAAGGGTGTATACATTATTTTTGTAACTGATTTTAAGACAATACTTGTCAGTTAGACGGAGTTATTCGAAAGAAAGTGAAAAAAATCGATTAAGAAATGAACGTAAGTTCGAATATTAATTAATATTACAAAATGAAACTTGTGCCGGGCCATTCTAGTTCAACAATATAATTTATACTTGTGTAGCTAAAGTTTTATAATTTTAAAACAGGTTTGTGTGAGTGTGTGCCTGTTAATTAACGATGAAAATATAGTCTGTCCATGTTAGTGTGAGACTGGCTAGAAACAAGTCTTGTCGAGTGGCAGGATCTTGATGCGACCGAGATGTCTATCTCCCAAATGTCCGGAGGTGTCGGGGCAGACTTGAGAGATAGGATTCCGACCACGTACTACCACCACCCCTTACTTGACTCACTTTCACAATTAATTCATTATAAAGTTTATTATGGGAGATATGCCCTTCTCTGTCAAGAATGACACAAATGTGCAGCACTGCTTGATGCCGTCAAAGAAAGTTGAGGAAAAAAAATGAAGTCTTCATGACTCTGGTGGTACGATACAACGGTGATAGTGTATGTACACAGAATTATAACACATTCAAGATTTTTTACCGTTATCAACAAAAATTGTTGAATAAACTCAGAAATAATAAACTTTTAAAAGCAACGTATTTATTTGAAATTTGGAACTGTTTGACCATTTCCTTTGTAGTACCTATGTCCCCTTAAAATAAAATTTTTGGTTCAAAATTTATCTCTCTAGAAATAAATAAAAACGAAGTTATTGTTTAACTTTTATTTGGTCTAATACCACAAAAATATATACGTAAAGTGTACCGGGTTCGAAACTCGACCGAGGCCCTTGGTTTATTTTATCTGCGAGGTAAAATAAACTTAAGCACGTCGTCCTTCGGGTCGCGATGGTCCCGAGCCTGTTCGAGTTCAGTTAAAGACCCCTGCCCTAGATGAATAAAAATTTAGGCAAAATTTAGGACTACCACAGTTGAGTCGGGCTCATGTCCACCAGAGTGACGAAAGAGGGCTCTGGTAGTAGGCGATATGACCTCGTAGTTAAAGCCCGGGCATGAGTCATAAAACCTAACCTAACCATAAGTGTACCGATTTCGGCTTATGCCAACGTCAAGACAATGTTCAAAAGTGACTTTTACTTCCCAGATATACGAAGTGTAGGGGAGGTTATGTATTCGATCAAAAAATCGATGAGGACTCTTCAACGGAATTCGATGTTTTCCGACCTCTAGATTCCAAATATGAAAATTGTTGCCTGTCTGTGCGTCAGTGAACAAGATAACTCACGTATGAATGGATCGGCACGGAATTTTATATATGTGACCAAAACCCCATATGGACGACACATAAATTTTCAGCGGAATCGGCCGAAGGGGGGATCAGAGAGAAGGCTCAACTAAAAAACCCCAATAACTGCCGATATAATGAATTTATCAACAAAAAATTTAGTATGAGGATTTAGGAGCCCCTATGTAAGTGAACTATTGAATATTAGCCCAAATGCACGACTGGTTTTGAAGGGAGCGCGAAATGTTAATTTATTAATTCGTTCTGGAGACTTACACCGGTGATTCACCGACGACTTTTTAACTTTGCAAGGTTGTCATTCTTATACAATCCGCTGATTACCTGAGATTGCCTAAGGTGTTACCCTGTACCCTAAAGATGTCCATGGAGGGTGGAAAGTCCTGCCTTAACCATAACATCAAAAAATGCTTTACACCCATCGGCAGTTATAAGGTTGCTTGAGTCGATTTGATGTCATATCAACCGTCTACCTTTTTCACAAAGATGGAGGTATTTTCCCCGTTGTTTCGTGACTCATATCGTTGTTATGTTTAGCAAATGTAGATTTTCCTTTTTTTCCCCTTATTTCAGATGTGACCCATTCTTTAAATTTTCTCTAGAAAGAAAGTTACTACAAAACATGGAAGGAGGGGAACCAGAAGTCTCTGAGTAAGATAAACTGGAGGGAGCGCGAAAAATAAGTAGGGGAATATATTCCAGATCATCCATTTTTTCTCTATTCTTCCTTGAATATGTCTTGCATGTCTGGGATCAACTGACAACTACTATAACACTTGTGATAAATCACATAAGACAAGCGCCCAAGCTGCTGTACATAGGTGCGGGTCATAGGGAGAAGGCGCGAGGCTGACATATCGCCCTGAAGCTCGGCTTACCGAACCCGGCGGAGACAGCTCATTAGCGTCCCAGATCGCATGACTCCCCTCACGTTGCTAATTATCAACACTGGATCCAAGAGACAAGAGATGGGGGTGAACACAACACCACCAAACGTCTCAGCCACTCACCCATCCAGACAACAGCAACCAGATACCGAGATAATTATCTAAGATTCTAGCTGAATTTTCGTTTGGCCAACGAAATACAATTTTCTAAATCCTATTTTCGCGAATTTCGGGGACCGTTCCCTAATATGCTATTACCAGAGCAGTAATATCCCTATTGTACTATTACAAAATAAACACTCAAAAATTATCGATGGTTGGATAATTAGGAATCAACAGCTGGAAATGATACATAGATAATGTAAATTGCTAAGAATTTCTATTAACTCAACGTATAATAATGAAATGGAATGAACAATAAGGAAATAGCCCGCTTTAACAGGGCATAGATAAAAGTCATTAACATGTCGGTAAGGTGGGGACACGCAAGCCAGCGGTGCAGCGGTGCAGTCCAGTGAGGTCACTGAGGTGTGCATTTACACAAAGTGCAGCTAACGGCACATGCTACATAGTATACCTGACCTCTCTAACATTGCACAAACTCGTTCCAAGTGTTTTTTCTTCCAAAGCTATACAAAGTATAGTTCTCAATTTCGGTCAGAAATTCGATGTTGTGTTTTCAAAGGAATTTCATTTTTTCAAAGTCAAAAATGAAAAAAAAAAAAAAAAAGTTTATCTGTGTAGGTTGTATCTGTGAAGAAGGTAACTCCCGATACATTGAGAACAACACCTGATTTTCAGCCGAATTAGACATAGATAAGAAAGGAGACAACACAAAAACTCTAATAACAACCGTTGTAATGAATATATTGACACCAAATTTCATATATAATTTCAGAACCCCAGAACAACAACACATATTAATTTTCAACGGAATAAGCCGAAAGAGAAGGGGGGATCAGAGGAGGCGCTCAACTCAAAAATCCCAATAACTGTCGATGTATATGAAATGTTATAGTTAGTTATAGTGACTCATGCCCGGGCTTTAACTACGAGGTAATATTGCCTACTACCAGAGCGCTCTTTCGTCACTCTGGTGGACATGAGCCCGACTCTACTGTGGGAGTCCTAAATTTTGCCTACCCTAAATTTTTATTCTTTTTATTCACCTAAGGTCTTTAACGAGTACCTGACATCATACAAGCTCGGGCGCATCGCTTAACGTCCCATCCGAAGGACGGCGTGCTTGAGTTCATTTTACCTCCCAGATAAAATAAACTAAAGGCCTCGGTCGCGTTTCGAACCCACGCTCAGATGACAAGCAAGCATACCAACGGCCCCCTCAGAGAAATGTTACATATAATTCTAGACCCTATAAGATTGCACGTATTATTTTAAGAGGGCTCGACTCAAAACATCCCAATAACTGCCGATGTAATGAATGTATCGACACAAAATTTAGTATGAAGATTCAGAAGCCACTGTGTAAGTCAAATATTGAGTTCTAACCTAAACGGTCGATTCGCTTTGGAGGAAGAACTCAAAAAATTGATTAATTCGTCTGGAGAAGCACATGACTTTTTTTTTGTTGTGATTGCGTGTTGTGGCATTTCGCATTCGATGCATTACTAGACTTTTTACTCGATCAATCTGGTAGAAAGGTGTAAAAAAAATTTGCATTTCAATGAGGCAATCAATCTGATAGGATCAATTTGATCTGCGGATCAAAGTCGTCAGTAATCTTCTAGAGATCAGACGTAAGGACGATTAGTTTAGTGTATGGTAGTCGACTCCTGGATCCTGATAACACTTTCAGGCGTAAACCCACCCTTAGTCTGGCTTACGGGAGCATGACGGCCGACGAATCTTTTTTTTTATTGTTGCCCTCCGCGGAACATTTGCCCCAGGGTGAGAAGGGGCAAAACCTCTTCCCCTTTTTCCCCCCATCTAGAACCCACTCTGGCCCACCACAAACGACCCAAGTAATTAAACTGCCTTTAGCCAGAGCACAGAACCAGCCGCTATCACCAAGATTTGGGACTCTCTACTCAATTCCATTAATGGCTAATGGAGATCTGATAAACCCAAAATTCCATCCAACCCAATAATAGTTTTGGTTCTTGTGGTTTTTTTTTTGTTTTTAGTTTTATTCAATTAAGAAAACCAAAATATGCAGTAAGTCGTGGCCAGGGTCGGATAAGGCTCCTCCAGGCATAGGTCTCCTGAGTCCAGGGTCGGATAAGGCTCTTCCAGGAAGTCGTAGGTCTCCCTGAGTCAACAGGTAGCTTGTTTACTGTCCTCAAGATCACGAGGCTCATTTCCACAGCGACGTAAGAGCACTCTGATAGTAGTCGATAGAACCTCCTCGTCACAGGGAAACATCACAAGCAAATATTCTTGGACAAATTGATGAGCTTCTAATGTGATTCAAATCAGCCATTGGTGGACACTCCCTCTCTCATTTATGACTAATCACTGTCACTGCCTGATCTGAGAAGTTCTCTAGGCCATTGGCGCTTAAGGCGTCGTTCGGGAAGTGTGACAGAAGGAATGGCTCGGACTAGAGGATTAACGTGGTTACTAAAGGAGGAAAATAAATGTTTGTGCCTGGATTTAGCTAATTCGGTGACAAAGAGAATATCGTTATTAGTGTGAAGAGTTTTGTTGGAGATGTAATAAGGAGCATTAACTATTGTACGAAGGATTTTGGATTGCATTGATTGAGTGCGCTGAAGAATGGAAACCTTCGCAGAACCCCATAATTCAAGTCCATAAGTCCCCATAGGCTTATTGAACTGTCTAGTAGCTAGAATCAAATGTAAAAAAGAATTGATCAACTAATTTGTTGTCAAGGCTGAAAATCAGTAGTCTTAGTTCCCTGAGATGTCCCTACATCTCATTTCTATCTTATTTCCCCTCATTGTTGACCCCTTCCTCCTCTTTCAGTATTTCTCCTCTGACGAATTTCGCTGAAAATTAATAGATGTCCTTCATATAAAGCTCTGTTTACAGAGATAAAATATTGTGTCAAAAAAAGGTCTTTGTTTTTGTGATTACAAGGTCATGTCCGTCTTCTATGGCGATCTTAGTTACTTACGATGTTAAAGGAATCTTTAACGAGTAGCTGACATCAAAAAGGGTCCGGATAAGCCCTCAATGACCCATGAGGACAGCGTGCTCAAGTCTTTTAGTCACCTAGACATATCGTGTCGGTAGATACACAAACCTGTCCTGCAGTCTTGGATACATGAGAGAAGACGGGACATAGATACACAGATAGAGACAGTGTAGAGATGTTCTCTCTTAATCCTGAGGTACAGACAAGAAAAAAAAAAAATAGTTGAATTTAAGTAAGAAGGTGATCTCTCTGAAATGTGCTGTTCCGTGAATGTCTCGAGATCGAAATTAATAAAAAAAAAAAAAAAAAAAACTTCCTTATAGTACCTACATGTAAGGAACAAAAAAAAAAAGAGTGGATGTTCAGTTAGGTGACTTTACTGGACAGGGGTCGTAGGAAGACGGGGACGTAGGTTGTTGATATTCGAAGAGAGTCTGTCCTAGGAGCCAATAAAGGAAAGAGAGGAATGGTTCATTCATGTGAGGGACCTGGGTACATATGTACAGGGCTAGCTGTCAGGGGCCACCCAACAGTGTCTATAGCACTCTATCAGAGACCTGCAAGCCCACCGTCTCAGCTCCAATTATTTGTAATCAACATTCAGGCCAATTTAACTGAAAATCAATAGGACAATGAAAATCAAAATTTCGTGTCTTACATTGGCAGTTTGACATCCTTCTGGGGTTGTGAATGTATATTTTGGGATCAGGGGGTCGGAAAACATTGAATTACCGTATACCTATAGAAGTAAATAAAATTGTAATCATTAAGAGTTTTTTTAATTTTCTCTTAGAAAGTAGCATTGTTTTTTTTTAATTTAATGATTATTTTTGACTGTATTTGTATAAGGGTAATGGTGAAGGAACCTTTCTGTAAAATTGTATTTTCAACAAAAAATAAAATAAAATATTAAAAAAAACAAAAAAAAAAAACAATTGTAAGATTGTAAGGACCATTTTTAAAACTGTTTTGATTGTATCCATTTCAGGTCAAAATAAAGGTTATTTAGCTTTCACGTCTGTATGTTTGTCTGTTTGTCTCATCATGTCGGGAACATGGCTGAACATACTTCAACCCAACTTCATATTTTAAATCTGGCAATTCAGGAAAAGGTTTTAGAATACAGGGGAAGTTATGTAATCGGTCAGAAATTGCATGCGGAGTTTTCAACGGAACATTATGATTTCAGAACTCTTAATTTCAAAAAATGACAGTGCGTCTGTAACACAATTACCGGTAGAATGACTGTAACGACAAGACATTTTATATGCATCATTAGGAAGGCTCAACACGAAAATCCCAATAACTGCCGATTTAATAAATGTATGGACATGAAATCTTATATTTAAATTCAAAACCTCACTAGGAACCTATTAATTTTCTGCGAATTCAAGTCGAAGGGAAGGAGAGGATTACAGAATAGGGGCTCGACATATTCCCTAATAACTGCCGATGTATTGAATGTATCGACACAAAATATGGTATAAGGATTCAGAAGTCATCATGTAAGTCAAATATTGAGATTTAGCCCAAACTGTCGATTGGCTTTGGAGAGTGAGGATGTAATCGATTAATTTGGGCTGGGGAAGTACATTGGCTATGATTCACATACGACTTTTATCCGAAGAAATACTGAGTATGAAAAGAGGCGGAAAGAGGAGGGAAGTGGGAGGAGGGAGAAGAATCGGATATCGCACGTAATCAGATTCAGGTAAACTATTATAAGACAAGGTAACTCTGGGGCAACACCGGGTAAACTGCTAGTAACATATAAATTACAATTTCTTGTAAAAGCCTGGATATGTGACGTTTCAGTCAACGTTTTTACAGTCACTAAATATTCTGGGAGGATAGAGCTTATTAAGCAAGGGAATTATTTAGCCCTGGTCTAAGAATAAAATGACTAATCTCTCTTAATCGATAAAAAAACTTAAAAAGAGAAAATAGAAAAAGAAAAAAATATAGAAAGAAAAATAGAAAAGAAAACTCAAGGACAATAAGATCACGAAGTTTTCTTTGATAAGTTGGCTGGGCATGGAACTTAGCCGATATATCAACGCTAAGTAAGCACTAAGCTCACGTCTTTCAAAACTTAACTAATAAATAATTCATTTACTTACTAAATATAGTGAAAAATTTAGTTCAAGTAACAAGTAACTTTAGTAGATACTCCCGTTATTATGCACAGCAAGAATGTACTAGAAAAAAAATGTAAGATAAAATATAACGTATATTTTAACACGTCAGCCGTGCTAAAAACATTCCCATTTCCTAGAAGTGGGTAAGAAAAATTTAGTCGGTGGATCAACGACAATGTACTTCCCCAACATAAACTACCGCTCTCCCTCTAAACTCAACCGACGAGTTGGGTCATATAAGGCCTTTTGAATCGTCGTAATAAATTATATCGGCAGTTATTAGCGTTGTTGAGTGCCCTCCCTATGACCCTATTTCCCAGAAAAATTATGTATGTCGTCTTTATGAGGTTTTTGAATTTATGGGTGAAATTGTGCGCCAATACATTCATTACATCGACAGTTATTAGAGTATTTTTGTTAAGACAGGTGTCGTTCTTATTGTCCTGGATTCACATTTTATGATGATTTCGTGATGACATCATTTACTGGTTTGGTTGAACCTCAGTAGATATCTTACCCAGAGGTTTATGAATCATCCATTATATCGATACATTCATTACTTCGGCTGTTATAAGGAAATTTCGTGTTCACAAACACACTTACGCAATTTTTGAATCAGGGTTTCGCAAAACATGAAATTTCGATGAAAACTCAACATCGAATATCTGACTGATTATATAACTTCCCCTATACTTTGAACAGCTAAGGAAATATAGAACAGATTCTATATGAAAATAGAATTTAAATTTTGAAAAGGTTACCATTCTGTGTTGATCGTTACGCTCGCTCGGTGCCAACCTGCTTACACAACGTTTTATATAGAAACAATGTATGGTGGAGCTTAGCGGAAACGCAATCGTATCGTCCTTGGGACAGCGTCACACAGTTTTTGAGAACAAAAGACAGAGCTTCCTCGCCGGAGCTCGGCAGGACGCTCTGAACAAACCGGTTATAGGCCCAGCCTAGAGACTACAGGTCCCTAACTCTGCAGGGGCCTTCCGAGTTCTCTTCACTTCCAGGAGGCGAAACTGTGAAAAGTACTATCATTCAATAAATATACTTTTATTATAAATGTATTTAAATAAGTAATGTGGAAGGGAATATAATTATTATAAAATATATATTTATTTTATGACTTGTTCAGCTATAGGAAGGTACAGGGGAAGTTACGTATTGGGTCAGAAACTCGATGTTGAGTCCTTATTGCGCTCGATATCGCAGGTTTGAAATTCGCTCGAGGCCCTTATGTTTTTTATCTGGGAGATGAGAAAACCATCGGATGGGACGTGAAGAGAAGGTCCCGAGCCTGTAGAATTGCAGGTACTCGTTAAAGACCCCCTACCATAGTGGCAAAATTTAAGACTACCTTACTAAAATCGAGCTCGTGTCCACCAGAATGACGAAAGAGCGCTCTGGTAGTAGACAATATGACCTCATAAGTAAAGTCACAATAACTAAATACTCGAGGCGTAATTCTATATATGCTGAACCCCAAGGGCCAATCGAAATCAGACGAAGGGGAGGGGGAGAGCAGAGGAATGCTCAACATAAAATTTAGTCACAGACAGACACACGATCGAAACCATACGTTTTGTTTTTTGGTCCTTGTACTAAGAAACTTTAAAAAATATAAATAGGGTTCTTTATTTTATCAAATTCCTTGACCCTCGATGAATTATAATTTTCACTAAATCTGTAAAAAAAATAGATAAATAGATGCTAGCATCCCCCCTTCCAATGTATTGGCGCCCCCCTGAAATTGCTAACCCCAAGAGCCCATTCGCAACTGGGCTTAAAGCTCTTCCTACTTCCAGTAAACTATGTCTAGTGATATATATATATAATATATAGAATGAGCGCATGTATGCACGTATGTGAGGAACCGTGCATGTGCACGAAGGGACGCGTGTCTCTGTGTGTGCCTCCCCCCCCTCCCCCCCCCCTCCCATCCCTATTTGGACCGTCATATATCATATAAGCTGGCTACCGAGGGTGTGGAAGCACAGTGTCAGCGATTTTTAATTCACTTTACACCACCCCCCTCCCTGCTCCCCCCCCCCCTCCCACCCCCTTCACCGCCCCAACCGTTCTTTATGACCGACCCACGGTAAAACCATAAACCGGAAAAAAAAAAAACGGCAATTTCCCGACAGGTTTACGACTTGTTTACATACAACTCAGGTGTTTGACCTGACATCCAATATTTTTTTTTTTCTAACCCCTAAAAAAGTCATCAACTCAAAATTTAATTTTACAAACAATTAAAAAAAAGTCGTCGGTGAATCACCTGCAATGTACTTCCCCACCGAGAAATAATATTTTAATAACTAAGATTTTGCTCTCTCTTTGTTTTATCGATTTGTGTCATTCATTACATCGATAGTTATTGGTATTTTTGAGTTTAGCCCCCCCCCCTCCCCCCCCCCCAATCTTCTCTTTGGCTGATTTGGCTGAAAATCAATGGATGTCGTCCTTTTGCTTCTGGGTACACATATAAAATGTTGTATCGATACATTCACTCTATGGGCAGTTATTTTAGAGTTAAGTGCCCCTACTCCGATCCTACCGGATTAAAAAAAAAAAATAAGAAAATTAACATGTGTTATCCTTACTGGGTGTCTAGTTTACATTTCAATTTCATTTCGATTCATTGATTCTAACCGGAGCTATGTGTTCACCGACACATATAAACAGGGTGTACTTTCTTTTTTTCTTCATATTTGGAATTATACATCGGAAAACAGTCCAGTGAAAACTCAAGATGGAATTTCTCACCGATTACATAACTTCCCCTATACTTTGGATAGCTGTAGAACTAAAAGTATTGTTGAAAAAATCCGACCAATGGAATTTGAACGATAAATCCTTACAGTTAGCTATAGGCTCATGCCCGAGCTCTTAACTTCAAGGTCATATCACCTAATATCTACTATGGGAGACCTAAATTTTGCCTACCCATAATTTTTATTCATCTAGGGTACGGGTCTTTAACCAGTACCTGATATCGTACAGACTCGTGACCATCGCTCAACGTCCCACCCGAAGAATGGCGTACTCAAGGTTTTTTCCTCTCCCAAATAAAACACCCAAGGACTTCAGCCGGGTTTTGAACCCCCGATCTTGAGCTCAGTAAGCAAGCACATATACCGCTATCGGCGCCGACAAAAATTAATAAAATGAATAAATCCTTATATCCAGAACACCATAAGAAGGACAACTAATGGTTTTCGGAAGAATCGGCCAAATAGGGATGGGGGAGGAAACACGAGTTTATATGTGACCGAAGGAAAATAGAAAATGGGGAGGGGGGGAGGTCAAGGGAGGTTGAAGGCGGGGCTCAACTCAAAAACTTCTTTATGTTTTTAGAGCAATTCTGTAGATTAGGGAAGTATTCTGCCGGTGATTCATCGAGTATCAGCGGTCGCGAGGAGTTTCGGGTTTTGCCTGGCCACTTTGCGAATTGCCTCAATTCAGCTTTTGACACCAACAATATACATGTATGTATATCAGTTGGGGGACAGCTAGTAAATCTGCCTGGAGTTGCACTCAATGAGGCTTGCCTCTGTGTTCCAAATTTGGTCTGGTGTCCAATTACAGAACTAACAGAGCTGTTACCACAGTAACCAGTCGTAGCACTTGTCTACGGGTGGCCAACAGAAAAAGTGCCAACGAAACGATAGAAAAAAAACATTATGTTCCGATGTACTGGTTTAATTCGTAGAAGGATCATTAATAATGCAGCGATCTATTTTACGCAGGGCAATCAGTACGCGCGAAACCGGTTCGTGACAATAGGATTGTGCAGATAAATCTAGAAGAAAAATTATGTGTGAGTAAAATCTATCCTGCCAGATATTTTACGTATAACAAAAAAATTCTGTTTTTATTTTTCTTAATTTTTTAAATACTTCCCCAGTTATGCAGGGGAAGTTATGTGATCGATCCAGAAATTCGATGTTGAGTTTTCACAGGAATATTATGTTTTCCAACCCCTTGGATTCCAAAAATGAAAAAAAAAAAATATCTAACTCTCGGTGAACATAACTCCCAATAGAATGAATCTATCGACACGAAATTTTATATGTTTATCCAGAGTTCCATAAGGACAACACATCAATTTTCAGCGAAATCGGCCGAAGGGAAGAGAAGGACTAGTGGAGAGTGGCGTAGAATGAAATGAAATGAAAATAAATTTCATTCTAGGTCCTCTAAGAATAAATACATGATTTCATAGAAACAAGAACAAAATGAATATAACTAAATAAAAAAATACAATAAAATAAAATAAATAATGATGAAATAAGTAATAATAAATAAATAAAATAATAATACAAAAATAATTAAATTAACAGTTTATTGTGAAGAAATCATACGAAAATAAATGTATCTAAATAAATATATAGAAGAAGATAAAATAAATTTAAAAAGAATATAAAAATCAAGATTATGAAGGAGGTGGAAATCTAGACCAGGCTTGCAAAAAAATTAATTTAAGAAAAACTGATGAAAAAAGTAAATAAAATGAAAGGATGAAGATAAGGAAATGAATAATATAAATATGGAAACGATTGGTAACGATATTGTGAAAAAGTATTATATCTAAATAAAAAAAATTAAAAATATTGTTTCATCTGTTCAAAAATTGATCTGAATCTAAAATCTTTTTCACGAAATATTCTATTCGAATGTAATGTGGTCGATCGGAAACATAGCCACGATTAATCAAAATTTTGAAAATTCCAATCGATGATTGCTAATTTCCAGTTTCTCTTACTCGACAATTGTTCCTCGACTTTCTCTCTCCAACTGCTATAATACCGATATATCACAACTTGTCACTGTTACAATCACATCATCTCAACTGTTATCTACAGTTATCTTAACGTTGTACGTGCCTCTCTCTAGAAGGGTCATAGAAACGTAGAAGTGTTACCTACGTATCAGCATATCCACTGGACCTGTCTATGTTACTATCTTATGTCCCGTCTATCTTAAGCCGTTATCTTATGTGCTTTAAGTCGCTCTCGCTTCGCTCGACTAAGTCGGTCATACAGATCCGGTCTACTAGCACGCCTTCGGCAGTTTCCTAATTTCAAACTTAGGAAAACAATAAGAATAAAATGAAGCCTGAGTTGAGCCCCCACATGTCCACCAGAGTGCTCTGGTAGTAGACAATATAACCTTGTAGTTGAAGCCAGGGCATGAGTCACAAAAGCAAACAACAATTTCCCATTTCACTAATACTAAAATATAATAGAAAAGCAAAAAAAAATGCAATTAAATTGCAAGTTTAAAATGAAGCAATAATATCGCAGTTTTGTCAAAACAAGCTTACCTCAATATAACGCTGCAAAAACACAAAAGAGCTCACCTGAAACAAAGCAAACAATAAAAAATAATTATAACAAATAAATATTGTAAAGAACTGAATCATCTATATTTGTCAGTCATTTCATGCATTCATTGTTGATCTAAAATAGCCCGAGACAATTAAGTGTTTTTTTTTTTTTTTTACAAAATAAATAATAAAAGGAATTTATAAAAGGAATACAATTTAAAAATTATATAAAACAAAATATGAAATGAACATGAATAGAAAAAATATAATAATAATAAAAAAAATATATATCCATCTTACATGCAAGAAATTAAATTAAATTATTCTTTATTTTCAAAGCAACAGTAAAAAAATGAAAATAAATTGTTAATTTTTCTAACTTCTAAATTATTTAAAATGTACAAATGTTTCTGAGTAATATTCTGGTCTATTGGTGAGATAATTGTGGAGAAATGCTAGCCTGGGGATACACAAGGAGGGACAATTGAACAAAAAGTGTATGTGGTCGTCCTTTTCGTCTAAGGTATATAAGGCTGCAGACACTTTCAGGACAAAACTCATACCTAAGCCCTCCAAGTAATATTCTAAAATTTCTATTGGTATTGTGGAGACGGATTTGAGCTAGAAGTCGGAGTTTTTCAATATGGCAGTTATTGAAAGATAGCTTTCCTGAGACCCTAAAGCACTGACCAATCGGTAGAGGGAGTTGTATTTAGAATTTAATGTAGTATTTATAATTTCCTTAATATTCAAACTTATCACTATTCAATCATTTATTTAAGTTTACTCAAGTTCAGTGAATGGTTTTACTCAAATAAGTCATTTTCTTTCCAGATTTTCCACACATTTTTTGTTCATAGAAGGTTCTAGGCTTCAGGAATTCTGTATATATCGGATAAGAGAGACTGAGTCAGTCTATGGATTTGACTGTATTATTAAAACTGGTTTTTCTTACACAATTTCTATAGAAGAAAAGTGTAAGAATTCTTAAGGTTTGTTTAGTAAGTAAAGTGCATTTCTGCATTATTTCATCCCAACTCCATATAAAGTAATTGATGAAGGATGCAGTTTCTGGGTCACGGATTGCATATTTGTTTTAATCTTGACTCTCTTGATAGTGTTGCATTCTTATGTGGGTATATATGCCAACCGGTTAATTGTCTAATACATAAGAATTTTTCGGTTTTATGTAAAAATATTTACTTCATTATCTGGGCATTACACAAAAAGACTTTGATGAATCACGAACAATGTCCTTCCCCTGCGCGAATTAATCAAATAAATTTTTTCTCTACCTCTGAAAGCTCATAACATTTGATATGTCCTCTTTTTACTCTCCCAGCTGTACGGAGCATAGCGAAAGTTATGTAATCGATCAGAATATTCGATGCCGAGTTTTTACCGGAATTTCATATTTTCCGACCCCCTGATTCCGAAAGTAAAAGGAAAAAAATCTGTTTGACTGTGAACACGATAACTCCCAATTGAATGAACATATCGACAAGACATTTTATATGTGTATTCAAAACTCCGTAAGGACATCTATTGATTTTTAGCCAAATCGACGTCAAAAAAGGATTAGAGGGGGCCCGTAAAATCCTTATTAACTGTAGTTGTAACGAATATATCGCCACGAGTAGGGGAGAAAAGTATGTTTTGGCGCAGGGCTAAAGGGCAAGATGGCGGCCATACACGCCGGTGATTTGTGCTGGGTACAAAGCCTGTGGTGCACGATGGGACACCTTGTCGTACTAGGAGTATGTTTTGGCGCAGGGCTAAAGGACAAGATGGCGACCGTCCCAGCACAAATCACCGGCTTGAATGGCCGCCATCTTGCTCTTTAGCCCTCCGCCAAAACATGCTTTTCTCTCCCTAGAGCCAAGAAATTTAGCATGATGTTTCAGTAGTTCCTAAGTAAGACACCTATTGAATATTAGAGCAAACGGTCGACTGGTTTTGAAGCGGTAGCGAAAACTTGATTGATTATTTCAGTCTGGGGAAGTAGATTGGTGTCTCACCGACGACTGTTTTTGCTCTTCTGTCTCTCAGATCATCCTTACAGAATGTATAAGGGATGATGTTAGAAGATGTATTTAAGGTGTGGTTTATGGGCTGTTTCAACTCTCCAAGAAAGTGTTTACAACCAGATTCTGTTGAAGGTTTGTTAGTGGT
Source organism: Aradus depressus (assembly GCA_963662175.1). Classification (NCBI taxonomy): domain Eukaryota; kingdom Metazoa; phylum Arthropoda; class Insecta; order Hemiptera; family Aradidae; genus Aradus; species Aradus depressus. Next base: position 34,261,711 of record OY759223.1, read on the forward strand.
AGCCGCAGGGGTGCTGGCGAACGTCAAGTCACTATCCTAGCTTCATTTCTCTTCTCTTTGTACACCCAAAAAAAACTTCCCCCTTTTTTTCCCCCCCCATATATACAAAGTATAGGGGAAGTTATGTAATCAGTCAGAAATCCTGTCGCAAAGTGAACGACGTGGCGCAAAGCACATCAGCTACAATATTTTCGAAATCGTTGCTCAGTAATCGTATCAATTCTGCACAAAATTTACTCCTCTTTAATTTTGTACTACTGAATTTTTTTCGTCAGATGCGCCATTATCGAGTTATAAGCGAATAACCAACCAACTTTTGCCGCAATTTTCTCGAGACGGAGGCTATATGCGCCATTTTCTTTTAGCCTAAGTTTACTTAGCAATATTTTCAAGTTGTCTTTTTTGAAAATGTATATTACACAATCAAATGTACAGTGGCGGGATACAAGGGGGGGGGGGGGGGGGGATAAAAACAGAATTACCCCCCTCTAGCGCTAAGGCACACATGTCAGTTTCGTTAAGGATAAAGAAATATGTACGTTAAATTGGGAAAGGCCAACCTCTTGAGGTCTTGCGCACAGACTTCAATGACGTCATTCGTTTACAGACTCAGACTGTTACTCAACCTGTAACGAAATTCCAATAAAGCACTAACAATTTCAATCTATATCTTGACCAAAATTTCAGCTTCCTGTTATCGGGTTAAGTCACCGAACGTAAAAGGCGAAGTTAACGTCTCCGTCGTGCCAAAACCAAAAGAGGATTTTAACCAAACCATTTAAGGTGAAGGTTACCTTACCTGAACCTTCAAGAACATGTTCTCAAGGTCAATATACACCTAATTACTTAATTATACAAGTATTAATAAACAGGGAAGTTAATTTTAAATATAAAAAATAAACAAGAAAAAAAAAAGTGCGGTAATTTAAATGCACTTCATGCGACTTAATTATTGTATGGTTGAAAATCAATAGGTTTCTTATTTAGTTTCGATACATTCATTAGATGGAAAGTTATCTCCGTTCTCTGAAATTGAGGCTACACCCTGACTCATAGGTTTGTTTCCGCTCTCCCTCTAAACTTTCAATCTCTTTATTGGATCTTTACATATGGTAGACTATCATGATATCTGGTTGATGCCTATCTATCTACCCACTTGCTGTATTCGTCGCCTCGTTTGCGAAAAACGTCCAGAAATGTGGTAATGAAACACATATTTTTAGAAGTTTCCTTGATTTACACGAACGATTAGTTCTATCGAATAAATGGATTATTATAAAAAATGTTCCTAAATGAACTTCTAATCGCTTATATCCCCTCAGATTTGAGATAGGACCAATAAAACTAAAGTTATTGCGCCTCAAAAAATTAGAGGTTCAGCAAAACATGAAGTTTCTGTAAAAATTGAACATCGAATTTCTGACAAATTATATAACTTCCCTTATACCTCGGACAGCTGGAAAACAAAAAACGGTATAATTAATTAAACGAAAAAATAACTAAATAATATTGAATAATTAGGGGTCTGAATAAAACAATGGAAAGGAGAAAATCTGCATTCATTATAGAAGAGAACAGGACAGAGGTCTCCGGTATTCTAATTATCATAAGGTTTTATTCTATTTTCCAGGAATATATTTGAATAGGCAGACTCACCAGTAAGAACTATATTCTGTATTCTGTTCGCATTAATAATTAATAATAAATAGAATATAAATAAACTAATATAAAAGAATGAGTACCTACTTAATTTATTACTACCCCAGATGAGAAGTATACGGGAAGTTGTGCAATCGGTCAGAAATTCAATATCGAGTTTTCACCGTAATTTCGTGTTTCCTGCCCCCCTGAAACATTTTAATTTTCAACAAAATCGGTAAATTGGTATCGGAGATAAGAAGAGCACTAACTTACTTCATTACTTTCGCGCCGCGCTGGAGTTCACTGCCATCACATTCCATCAATTATCTCATTTCGTCCATGAACTTCTCCAGCACGAATTAATCAATTACGTTTTCACTCTCCCTCTAAGACCAATCGGCCGTATGGTCTAAAAATCATTAGTTGACTAACTCAAAGACTTCACAATCCTCAGACTAAATTTTTCTGAGTGACATTTTTGAATATTTTTCGTTGAGTGCATAATTGGGTACAAAAATGATAGTTCTATTCAGGAAAAAAGTTGTACAAGTTAAATCCTAGCCAGTGCTGAGATCTAGTGGCAAATCACTTATACCATTTTGGTGACATGAACAAGTAACTTAAACATATCAATAGTGACCTTGAAATTAGGATTTGTATTAAATTTTATGGTTTGCTAACAGCAACTTTCACCATAAAAGTAAAATACAAAATATTTCCTGTTTCGATAAATTACCTATAGATTTTTTAAATCAGTTAAGAACTTAATGCACAGTTTGTTCAAAGTTTTAAAAATGTCACTTAGACCATTTTGATTCTAACTCCGTTAATTAATAGGTCCCTTTTATGGGGTTTTGAATTTAATTATAAAATATCGTATATATTTATTACATCGATATTTATTACCGTTTTTGTGTTAAGCCCTTATGGTGTACAGTACCTATACAGTAAACTCTCGATTATCCGCGGGCGGTTTATCCGCTTTGCGGATTATCCGCGGTGCCTGTAGGAGGCATTTTTTTATAAAAAAGGAAGGTTTTGAAACCGAAAATTATTTCACAAAAATTGAAATAAAGTTACTAAATACATACTTAAACGTAATAAAAATCGTAAATCACAAATATACATACAGTACAGTACACTTAATAATGTATGTACAGTACAAAACGTTTATGTAGTTCAGTATTACTGTGCAGTACATATATCGGTATATACGTAGTGTGTGCTTGAACAGTTTTGGACGCGACTAGCGGCACTTCAGATGTTTGCTTACTTAGCGTGCGAAATTCGATCGATATCCGCGGTATCCACGCCAGTCAATCCCGCGGATAATCGGGAGTTTACTGTACACACATAAAATTTCGCATTGATAAATTCATTCTATCGGGAGTTATCGTGTTCACAGACACACACACAGGATACTTTTTTTTTAATTTTTGGATTAAGGAAGTCGGACAACGTGATATCAGAGTGAAAACACGACATAAAATTTCAAACCGATTACATAACTTTTCCGATACATCGTATACCTGGGGGAGCAAATATCTGGGACACGTACAATTTTTTCTGAAACAAATTAACCAATCAAACAAAATCCTATATCAGGATGAAGGAATTTATTGATTTGAATACATTACAAATATTCTATATTTTGTTATATAAATTATTTGTAACCAGTCCCGTTATAGTTCCAAATGTTCCCAAAAGGTAGCGCGCTGTTCATCATGGTAGAAACGTCACAGCATATAACGCCATAGGATGTTTCCCTTTGATTTATATAAAGAAGATTACTACTTCGTTACATAAATCACTCTTTATAATATTAATTTATGATATCAAGGAATTATATATGGTAATTTTTCATTTTTTAGATACCATGAATTTAAATTTAGTTTTTATGGTAGAAAATATCTTGAAAAAAATTAAAGAAAAACAGTCGTCGGTGAATCACCGGCAATGTACCTCCACAGTATTATTAATAATATATCTATTGTGATGTATAAAAATAATACACACTTTAAAATAATTAAATTATAAACATTAAACAATTAATTAAATTTATTATATATAAAAAAACATTTCTTTTAAAACAAATGCATGTAGGAAACAAAACTTGGCCATCAGCTGTTTTAATTAGTGTATATAGTGAAGAGGTCGAGGCCTAGCTATGGCGGCGGTCTGAGTGAAAAAATGTAGAGTGGTGTTTAGGCTTATGTTGTAATGAACTAAATAGAAGTGTATTGACGGGGAAACTGATCCAAAGAAGGTACTTTTATTTGTTTATATGTACAGGATATATGCCCAGATATATATAACATAATTTTAGAGAATGGCCCAAAATATAAAACAAAAAGATTGAATTAGTTTTAAGAATTTAGTTTTTAGGATTTTTTTCTTCCGATTTTTGTTTGTTTCAATGTTTAGTTTTTAATTTTAATAATGTAGTTTTAAAAAAATAAACCCAATATTTGTTCTCTAAAATTCTATTCTATTCATTTTCCCTGTTGGCCCAGTAAGATTATTAGGAAACCTTTGGATTAGATTTTATATTATTTAAAAAACTATTTAAAATGGCATCTCTTTATAAATCCAAGTGAAAGGTTTGTAAATTGCATTTTTTTAAATATGTGCACTTTCTTAAAAATTGCACGTCTTGAACTTTTGATATTTTTTAGGGCCCCTTTTTGAAAAACTACTGTAGAAATCAAAATTTAGCAAATGAAAAGAGATAAAATTTCTACAGGAAATGTGGTAATTTATGGTTTATATTGCTTATTTCATTATTATTTTTTTATTTATTTTTTTTTTTGTATTTATTTATTTAAAGCCACAACTATGTAAAAAAATGCACAATCTGGGCTAACATGTAGGTACTATCCAAAATAATAAAAATAAATATGACATGAAAGGCTTGAGAGAGGAAAAACAGCCAGCGGTGAACCCTCATGACATCACTTCATAACAGATCTCTATGCCAAACTCTCTTTAATCTTCTTGGGGGTTTTTGGGGTAAATTTGTACTTAAGATTTTGCGAATTTCCGGATTGGTGTGTAAGTAAATTTTGGTGTAGAAACGTTGGTATAAATGTTTAATGGTTGTGTCTATGGGTGTGATGTTCAAATCGCGGTGTAAAGTCTTGTTGCTAACGTATGGTGGGCATTGCGTGATCAGTCGGAGAGTCTTGGATTGAAATACCTGTATTCTTTTGATGTTCGAAGTCTTGGCTGTTCCATATATTTGTAAGCCATAGGTCCAGAGAGGTCGGAGAAGATAGGTATAACAATTTAGTTTTTGTCGAGTAGATAATTTAGAACGCCTATTCAAAATACTGTACAATAGTCTAAGTCGCCGGTCTAGTGTTTCATTATTATTAATTCAATTATATTAATTATTATTTATATTTATATTTAATAATCATTTATTTAAGTTTAACACTTAAACCTTTATAAGCCTTTTCATTACCACACTATATAATATATAGTGTATATATTTAAATATATATAATCTATATTTATTTTCGCTCTCCTTCCAATACCAATCGGCCGTTTGGACAACAAAACAGTAGTTGAGTTACATTTGGTGTTGATACTTTCATGACATCAGCAGTTGTTAGGGTTTTGGTACCGAGCCCTCTTCTCTAACCCCCTTCTCTTGAGCCGATCTCACGGAAAATTAATAAGTGTCAGATACCCTTATGGGGTTTTGATTTTAAATATAAAATTTCAGAGTGCACCGGTAGCTCAGTTGTCTTCTGAGCTCAAGGTCGTGGGGTTTCGAAACCCGACCGAGGCCCTTAGTTTATTTTATCTAGGAGGTAAAATAAATTTAAGCACGCCGTACTTCGGATGGGACGTTAAGCGATGGTCCCGAGCCTGTACGATGTCAGGTACTCGTTAAAAACCCCTGCCCTAGGTGAATAAAAATTTAGGGTAGGCAAAATTTAAGACTCCCATAGTAGAGTCGGGCTCATCTCCACCAGAATGACGAAAGAGCGCTCTGGTAGTAGGCGATATGACCTCGTAGTTAAAGCCCGGGCATGAGTCATAAAAGCTAACCTAACCTATAAAATTTCATGTCAATGGATTTTTTCTACCGGGAGTTAGTCTAGTGTGTCCATGGATACATATATATAGGTACTATTTTTGGTTATTGGAATCAGCTTGTTGGAAAATTTGAAATTCTGATAAACACTCTGTCCGATTACATAACTTCTTCTATACTCCAGTATATTTATTTCCGCAACTAATAGTTTAAAATGTATAAAAACAGTTTTATTATGATTTGCCCTTTCGTTTACTTTATACATTTCAATATAACACATTTCACAACAGTTGGTTTTTTTTTTCTTCTTTACTTCGGCCCATGTTCATAATGTTGTATCTTCCAAAATTAATTTTTTGTAAGTATTTTCTATTTTTAATTATAAGTTGAATTTATGTGTAAACTAGTAAGGTCAACCCTTTCTAACAGATTTGTATCTCTATAAGCATTAAAGTTTCATTTAATTTCAGTATAGCTGAATAAAGTAACAATATACTTATATATATATTTTTTGAATAATAATTTCTTTGAAGAAACTCGGAATAATAGGATTATAGATGATTTGCGCCAAACAGCAAAATATGGTGCTCAGGGGACCCATTTCCTCGTATGGAAGGTGTTCTTGTAGAACTCCAAGATATTAGGTAACAGACATTCTTACCCGAATATCTCTCCTGGGGCAACTTTGTCAGAAAAATGTATCCCCACAGCGTATTTTCTGTTTATATTTTCTGATAGATCAATACGCTGTTTTACTCCCCCACAACTATACGTAAAACATATAAAAAAAAAAAATAATAAAAAAAATAAACTATGCGTAAAACAGGTGTATTATCGATGAGAAAAGTTGTCAGTGAATCAACGACAATGTACATCCCCAGTGCGAATATGTTTTCTTTATGTTTTCCCCTACAGATTTGGTAGAAGACTGTAGGTGTTTTGCTCAGCTAAGAAGCCTCATACTAAATTTCATATTGATAGATTCATTACACTCCCTTCTCTTTGGTTTGGATTAATTTGGAGTTGCTTAGTTTTTGTGAAACATACCCAGGCTTTTAACTAAGGTCATATTGCCTACTACCAGATCGCTCTCTTGTCGCTCTGTTGGACATAAGTCCGACTATACTATGCAAACTTCTGAGTACCCTAAATCTTTAATCACCCAGGGTAGGGGTCTTTAACAAGTACCTGACATCGTACAGGCTTGGAATCATCGCTTAACCTCCCATCCGAAGGACGGCGTGCTCAAGGTTTTTCCACCTCTCAGATTAAAAACCTAAGGACCTAGTGCGGGATTCGAACCCGTGATCTTGAGCTCAGTAAGCAAGCACGCATATTACTGAGCTACCGGTGCTCTCTAAAAAAATGTGTGTATTTATTCTATCGGAAATTATCGATTTCATGGACATACACATACATATTGATATACAGTCAGACAATCACCAGTTATACGAAGTATAGGGAAAGTTATGTAATCTATCAGAAATTCGATGTCGAGTTTTCAACAGAATTTCATGTTTTCCTATCCCCCGATTCCAAAAAATGAAAAAAACAAATTCCTGTCTGTGGGTATCTTTGTGAGCGTTTGTGAACGTGACAACTGCCGATAGCTGAGCAAAATCAGGATGGGAGCTAGAGGGTTCTAGGATACGAAGAAGATTATAATACATCCTGAACTTGGTGCACTTGAGGGCGGCTCATATCAAAGGAAGCCGCCTGCATCAGTTGCATACATTACACCTAATAACTTCATAGTTATGCATTTCATATCAGCAATTCGTGGAATCACCTTCTCATGCATTTCCTGCAATTCAGGCTACTTGTGTTTAAAAATACATCAATGAATCACCGGCAATGCACTTCCTAATTTGCAACTAAGTTTCCGCGCTCTCTCTCTGATAGGACATTCTTTTTTTTTAAATTTTTGGATTTAGGAAGTCGGACTACTTGATATTCCAGTGAAAATATTACATCGAATTTCTGACCGATTACGTAACTTCTCACATGGTGACTGCCGGAAATGCACTATCCCAACTTGAATTATTTTTTATAAACCAAGTTTCGCGCTCTTCCTCTAAACCCTTCTTTTCTTTTGCAAGATATGTAAATATTCGTTCAGTCGTATTGTTTCATGTTTGCGGTGGATGTCGGCGGACATCAACTACGTTGGTGAGAAACCGAAAAATGATTTGTATTTCAGTCTAGTCGGACATTTGCTGGTGATAGTCGACATTCACCGATAAGTTGCGGTGACTGTTGAATATACTCGTATGGTTAATGTTAGTAAAGCGGTCAATGTGCAAATTCACTGGTCAATGTGCAAATTCCCTTAGCCTTTTGTTGATAAGTTTCGATCTTGTGCTCAGAAGACAAGCACGCATACCATTAAGCTACTGGCGCCCTTAGATTTTTTTATTTGGCAGAAAGGGTGTGATCATGGGGGGGGGGGGGGGGGGGGGGGGTGAGTTCGCCAAAAAAATTAGGTATCTTTCTACGCCTATGATACAATGTATACTTCAGGAGGACCTGTACTGTACCTCTAAAAAGACCGACGTGAGTGATAAAAATTCTATTTACTCGGATACATGATACAAAAAGAATAAATCTTATACCATATACAAATCATATATCCGAATATATACATATATTCGGATATATGATTTGTATATGATATAAGATTTATAAGCAGACATATCGATAACCAAATAACGATATTCTTCTATCTTAAAAAAAAACGATGTTGTTGATACATCGCGAATCTCGAAAATATCTCGCAAAGTTACTCCCGAGCAACGTCAGGTACCCTGCTAGTACCAAAAATAAGTGTGTATGATAGAGGGGAGACATGTTCTGATAGATGTCTTCTATATGCTAAGGACGGATCAGATATTTTGGGACCGGCATCCATTTATAATTACAGAGCTCCAAGACCGGTTTTCTTCTCTGATTTATCCGTTTTATTATTTATGGGAGTCAGACTTGGAACTAAACCACTGTTACCAACCCTAGCCAACTAGAGGGGAAATTTTTCTTCAAGTATTTACCATCAAAGATGATGATTTGGGTTCTTATTGTGGTGTTATTTATAATACAGATTAAATATGACTAAATCTGGTTAATAATTTATTTATTTAAATTATTATAAGAGCAGTCCATTTATTTACTTCCCCCCAGCTATAAGAAGTACAAGTGGAGTTAACTAATCGGTCAAAATTCGAACCCTTGATTAGAAATATGTTTATCCAGAAGCCTTATAAGGATCAACACCTAAGAGAAAAGGACTAACGAGAGGAGGGGGTGTGATTCCCTCAAAAACTATTGACTTATATACATAAAATTTTATATGTGGATCTAAGACTCATTAAGTACGACACTGACGAATTTCAATGAAATCGGCCCCGGGAAAGGAATGATCAAAAGGTAATTAATGTATCAGCATGAAATTTACTGAGAATTCAGTAAAACACTTATTGGTGTTGTTGTGACTTAAAACCGGATTTGCAACCAGAGCGCAATTTCATCGCCCTGGTGGACATGAGTCTAACTCTATTCGGGGAGTCCTTATTTCTGCCTACGTAGGTACAGGACGTAGGACCATCGCTTAATGTCCAATCCGAAAAACGAAGCACCTACCTCTGAGCTACCGGCGCCCTCAAGATCCTGTTCATTATAGGGAGAACGAAAACTAGTAAAGTAATTCGCGCGGGGGAAGTACATTGCTTGTGGTTTTAGTTTTGTTAGTTTAAAAAATAATTTGGGATTTATAAAGAATCAGACTACAAGAGGCCCTCAGCGTGCCCTAAATATAAGGCCGAAGCTTAAAATACTCAAGCCTTGAGGGCTTGGTTTAGCAGCACTTTTAAAAACTTAGTTTTTTTTAAGCATTGTTTTTATATATTCTTCAAAAATATTTAACATTGGGTTCCGCAAATTATCCAATTTCCGTCGGGGTTCCAATTTTTTTTTTCGAACGTTGCGCAAAAATGATGTTTGTAAGAAGGCTCTTTAACCCAAAAAATGGGGGCGATGAGGTGCAAAAATTATAATTTTGCGCTCCGCTCTCAAATTGATCATTTTCGGGGCCCCTAGAGATGCCCCGACAGTCATCATTTTACAATATCATCTTCCAAGTTGCCTACTTTGTATGAAAACAGAAATTTGCATAATAAGATTTATATTGTTGTCTTTATCTTTACGATCAGAAAATTCCAAAAAATAAATAAGTAAAATGAAAACTCAAAAAAAAAGAATAAAGAATAAATAAGAATAAGTGATGAAAGAGATCTTTGTTCTGATTTCAAATAAAAATTTTCTTTAATTTTATGCACTTTTCTAATAGTATGCAACTTCAAAAGATGCACTGAGATGTGACATCCGTTTCTGATTATGTTCTGCCTCATCTCGTTGCAGATCTGTTAGAAGTTCTGATAGCAAACCGCTTGGCGTCTCGGGGAATGGTGTAGGCGTGGGGTTTTGAGCTCCACTACTATGGATTATAGTTGAGCTCCGCTACTATGGATTATAGTTGAGCTCCACTACTATGGATTATAGTTGAGCTCCACTACTATGAATTTTAGTTGAGCTCCACTACTATGAATTTTAGTTGAGCTCCACTACTATGGAGTATAGTTGAGTTCCGCTACTATGGATTATAGTTGAGCTCCACTACTATGGATTATAGTTGAGCTCCACTACTATGATCTCCCTCCGCTCCCTCCCGCCGATGACGTTGAGAGTCGATAGGTTTCATTCTCATGAGCTTTTGGAACAATATACATATAATATTTCGCTTCCGTACATTAATTCCATCAATATCCTGTGTGTGTCTATGAACAGGATAACTATCGATAGAATGAAATTATCGACAGGAATATTTGTATATGTATCCAGAACTCCATAAAAATAACACCGCCAAAGAAAAGAAGGAGAGGATTAGGGGGGACAACCCTTTGCAATCTCATAAAGACGATACCTATCAATTTTCAGCCAAATCGGCCAGAGGGAAGCGGTGAATCAGAGGAGAGGGCCTAACTCAAAAACTCTTATAACAGTTGATGCATCATCGAATGAAATTAGCATCGAGATTTATGGGACTTAAATCCGCACATCTACTACACTAAGAGTCGCTGCGTAAGTTTTCCTTATTATTCTTGTCCTGAGAATCGTTATGCAAGTCACACCCTGGATGGACTCTCAGTTCCACTATATTCTGTACTGGTTCCACTCTCTGTGAGAGACCGAAGGAGTTCTGGACAAAGAAGGAGAGTGGATGAGATGACGGAAGTCTGTCAGAGCGAATTAAATCAAGAACAAGCGAGGAAGCGGTGAAGGAAACGGTGGGGCGGGGTGAGTCTCCAGTCTTGGAGCGGGTCTTTGATGTGGACCGCCGAAGCGGAACATAGGAGAATAGGGCCCTCTCTGGAGTGAGGCAGTCCACCCAGCGGCAGCTCCATCTTGGAAATATGGCAAATATGTGGGACCAACAGTCACCCCGGCACCAATCCCGCTCTCAACAATCTCCAATTATAATAGGAGAGGGCCCCGGCACAAAGAAACCGCTCAATCCCCGCCGTATCCGATATAGTTGCTAATATTAACTATAGTTAAATACATTGCCTTTACTAAAAATACATAAAATAAAATGTCCAAGAAGTTAAATTTCGACGGTCTGTAGATCGCAACTTCCTCCATTTAGGTAATATTAACAAAAATACATAAGATAATAGTAAATAATAATAGATAACATTAGTTTCATTCACGAAGGTGAAGGTGGGACAGCTATAGCGTACTTTCCTACAGAGCTCAAGATCGAGGGTTCGAACCCTATTACGACCCTCTTCTATCTGGGAATTATAATAATACCTGAAGCACGCCTTCCTTTAGAGATGTTAAATAGCGATCCCGAACCAGGCTATGAAAATTTTGAACTCCCATAATAGAGTCAGGTTCACGATCACCAGAGCGACGAAAGAGCGCATAGTTGGCGATATGGATATAAACGCTGTTATTCCAGGGCAACGCTGGGTAACCTGCTAGTAACGAAATTGTAATTCAAAAGCTGATGAGTTTAGTCTAGATGATTAGACAATGAATAGAAATGTCTCAGCTGATGATATTTAAAACTGCTGATGATAGAGAGCTGATGTTTGATGAAGGCTCCTAATTGGCGGCCGGGTCTTACATTCCTATCTAAGTCCTCATCAGGCGACCGAGGAGAAAGGCGCTAATGTACTTGGCAGTTTAGCACACCAGGCCGCGCCACCGTTCTCCGCTATTTGTATAGTGGTAACTAGCAGGTTACCCGGCGTTGCCTGGACCTTGAACAGGTTAATAACTTTAAACAGGTTAGAGGCGTTATCTGCCAGCCTTATAGTACCTCTAGAGATACATGATTTTAGAAATGAGTAAACATAAATAGAAATTTATGATGGCTACGCAAGACTCATAAAACTATGTTCCACTCAATGTTCATTTCAAAACTCAAAACCCATGATAACTCCCAATAGAATGATAAAATCGATACAAAATTAAGGGTAAGAGGTGGTAGATGGGAGGAGAGGCAGGGGGGGGGGGGGGGGGGGGGCTTAACACAAAAACCCACCCCAATAACTGGCATCGTAATGAATGTATTGACACGAAATTGTACATTTCAATTCAAAATTCTTTAAGGATATATGAATTTAAAGCCAAATCGGCAAATACAGGTGGAGAATCAGAGAAGGGGCCCAACTCAAAAACCCTAATAACTGTCGAGTTAGCTCATGCCCGGACTTTAACTACAAGGTCATATCGCCTACTACCAGAGCACTCTTTCGCTACTCTGATAGACATGAGCCTGACTCTATTGAGGGAGTCCTAAATTTTGATTCAGCTAGGGCAGGGGTCTTTAACGAGTACCTGACATCGTACAGGCTCGGGACCATCGCTTAATGTCCCATCTGAAGGACGGGGTGCTTAAGTTTTTTTTTTAAGACAAAACGGTCTTTTGGTTTCAGAGGGAGAGCGAAAACTGTTTTTTAACATTTAGAGCTATTAGAAAACTTTGTAAAAAAAGTACTGTAAAGAGATGCTGTCTGAAGCATTCCAAGCGTCCGTCTAGAGCCTCATAGAAGATATATACGGACGCATTAAGGCATACTCATTTGGGCGTTGAGTATGATTTACGAGATGAAGCTACGCATTCTAAGTGGTTTGTGGAGGTGGGCAGAATGCATTCCGATAGCAACGTCACATCTGCATAAAGAGGTGTGAACCTACACTTTATCTTAGCAGGGGGGGGGGGGGTCTTCCCACTCTCTCTTTTCCAATGGTAAGTCCTATCTCTGTCTTTGTCACACACAATCACAAAAAACATATACACAACACAATCGCAAAAAAAAAAAAAAACACATACGAGTACACACAACACAAATGATAGCCACAACTAGACAAGACACCTTAACGGAGGGGTATGAGAACCCTCTCCAGTAAATAGTAACAGCAGATCTACCTGAAGAGGAATTTATGGAACTTGGTTTGACATAGCTGATAGTTAGTACCATGTGGAACCTACGACAGCGTATACATATTACATTTATAAAGAAATTTTCCTTTCCAAAAATTATGAAATTCATAGTAAAAATTCATCGGTGAATCACTCAAAAAGCACTTAATTAATCAATTAATTTTTCCATATCCATCCAAAACCTTTTGAATCCTAATAATAAATTTTTGTCGATACAATCGGAAGTTATTAGGATTTTTGAGTCGAGCCCCTCTCTTCTAAATCCCTCCTCCCCTTTGGTCAATTTGGCTGAAAAAAGTAGGTGTCGATGTTAGAGGGATCAGAATTCATGTATTAAATTTCGAGTTGATATATTCATTCAATCGGGAGTTATCGTGTTCACAGACACACAGAAGACAGACTTTTATTTTTCATATTTGGGATCTCGGAGTTTGGAAAACATGAAATTACATAACTTACCCTATACTTCTTATATCTGAGGAAGTAAAACTACTCATACAGCAGGTTTTTGTTGATTTTCTCATCATTAGATACTTTCAAAATGTTTTTTATCAAATATTTATATAGTCGATAACAATCAATAATACGAGTATATACTAATGAATATGCCAAAAATAAAGAATATGTCAAACTCAATGCATAGTGGGCCATGGTGGCCGTGCGGGCTAGAGCGTAGGGCATTAGTCGCATTGTCTCACCATGGTTTGCGGGTTCGAATCCCGTCCGGGAGTGAGTTTTATTTCGTAGATAGAACTCTCTCCCAGGGCCATGGATGTCGTAAATAACTAGATAACACATTGACATGGCTAATATGCACCGTACATAGAGCCAAAAAAAAAAAAACTCAATGCATGAAAAGAATAAAATTAAAAAATATTTTTAAAATAGTGTTTACAATGAACAGGCATAAGCCAAATTAAATGACAGTGTATATAAACTGAAGGTATGCGTGCATGCCTTCTGAGCTCAAGGTCATGGGTTCGAGACCTGGCCAAGGCCCTTAGTTTATTTTATCTGGGAGGTAAAATAAACTTGAGAACGCCGTCCTTCGGATGGGTGAATAAAAATTTAGGGTAGGCAAAATTTAGGACTGCCGCAGTAGGGTCGGGCTCATGTCCACCAGAGTACACGAAAGAGAGCTCTGGTAGTAGACGATATGACCTCGTAGTTAAAGCCCGGGCATGAGTCACAATAACAATCTCGACAGTAATTAGGGTTTTGGAGTTACGCCCCCTTCTCTGATTCTCCGCGTGTATTTGACCGATGTGGCTTTAAATTGATAAAAGCATTTTGAATTCAAATGTACAATTTCGTCTCAATACATTCATTATGACGTCAGTTATTGCAGTGGGTTTTTGTGTTAAGCCCCCCTGTTTCTCCCCCCATCTCTACTGAGCTCAAGTTAGCTGGTTCGAAACCCGGCCTAGACCCTTAGGTTTTTTATCAAGGAGGTGAAAAAACCTTGAGCATGCCTACCTTTGGACGGGACGTTACGCGAGTGTCTCGAGCCTGTACGATAATAGTGTCGGACTCTTGTCCATGAGGGCAACGAATGAGCGCTCTGGTAGTAGGCGATATGACACTATTACTATCTATAAACTGATAGCAAGCATGCGCTTCATACATGACTATACATTAACAATAATAATAATAATAATCATTAAGATAATGGTTAACAGTGAAAGACTATAGGTCGTAAATCCAAAGAATAGTCTCTTGATATGCAAAAATTTAAATTTAAATCGGGTTCATAACCGTTCCTGGCTACCGAAGTGCTTTCTGATCGTAACGCTTGGGAAGTCGAGAAATCGCGGAAGACCTGGCTCAACCTACCCTACGAGTCACATCTCAACTGAAAACCGCTCATAATCTCTTGCATGAAACAGACTACACGAGAAGATCAGCAAGAATAAAGTCACTCAAGTCCTATGTAAACGGAAACAAGCGACGAGCCTTCGCTCGGTAATAACTGAATAAGTCAGTTGATTTTGGGGGAAACGAACGTGAGCCTTAAACTTATTCCGCCGGTCTAGCAAGGTCATAACAACTACTAACAGAGAGCTCTTTCGTCGCTCTGGTGGAAATAAGCATGGGACTCCTAAATTTTGCCTACATAGGTTTATTCACCTAGGGAAGGGGTCTTTAACGAGTACCTGACATCGCACAAGCTCAAAACCATTGCTCAACATCCAATCCGATGGACGGCATGCTCAAAGTTTTTACAATTTCTAGGTAAAAAAACTAATAGCTTCCGTCGGGTTTCGAACCCACGATCTTGAGCTCAGTAGGCTAGCACGCTATCTCTGAGCTACAGGCGAACTTTTAATCAAGTGTTTTCCACGAAATGTTACCTCAACAGTAGAATACGGGGGGTGGTAATATCATGAAGTGACGAATGAGCTCCAAGGGAATGGGAAAGTGGCCCTTGTAGAAGGTATAATGAATTCTGAAGGTTATGTGTGAACATAATGCGGGGAAATTTAAGAAAAAAGTGGAGGAAAATAAAAGAAAATTAGTTGAAAATATTATTTTAACGACCCATCAAATTTATTTTTTGGTTTACACAGTAGCAAATATACGTTTCGGCAAGACCCCCCCCATCTTTAATTTATTTGCTGATCTTGCGATCAATTTCTTCCTTATTATGATCATAATATTCTGTATGGAGAACATATTTTACGAATCGACACAAAGATCGACTTGTAGAAGATGTAACAGAATATTATGTAAGTAATTAGATTTATCAGTCCAACATAATTTTTTTATTTATACCACAACTAGTTTCGGCAATTTGCCATGTTCAGGTGGTGAATCTTTCTAGAGAAGAGGTCAAGGGACACGTTCGAGTGTCAGGGACCAGCAATCTATTTACTTATTTAACAAGTTAGTCCACTACATCTGCCTACCACCAAGTAATACAGAATATTATGATTAATATAAAAAAAAAATATTTACAATAAAGATTAGTAAATAAACTACTGGTACTGATGATGGTATTTCCTCCCGAAACATCTCTTTGCAAGGTTATAAAGACCAAAAAATAAATTTAGAATATTCTTACACAACCAAAAAGTGATACTTGTTTGATAGTTAACTTTATTACCCCAAAATAAATGAAAATAAAGGACTTGTCTAATTCCACAAAAAAAAAAAAAATATATATATAGATATAAAGTCTACCGGTTTCAGTTTACGCCAAAGCCGAAACCGGCTTTGATTCATTTTATTAGCATTCCTCTATATCGACACAGATCGCAGAAAATTATTCGGACATTTATTACTTCAGATAATCTGAACCAAATAAATACTTTAAAGAAGTTAAAACTGGAAAAAATGGATGTATCGAGACGAAATTTTATATGTGCATCCAGAATCCTATAAGGACGAAACCTATTGATTTTCAGTCAAATCGGTCAAAGGGAATGGAAAGATTAGGAAGAAGCCTAACACAAAAACTCTTGATAACTGCCGTTGTAATGAATGTATGAACATGAAATTTTATATTTGAGTTAAAAACAGCATAAGGACGACATTTATTAATTTTACGCAAAATGGACAGAAGGGAAAAGGGAGAGAATCAGAGGAGGGTGGCTCGACTCAAAAACCATAACTCCCAAATTATGGTTTAAGGATTCAGAAGCCCTTATGTAAGTCAACTATTGATTTATAGTCCAAACAATCGATAGTTTCAAGAGTCAGAGCAAAACATGATCGATTAATTCGTACTGGGGAAGTACTTTGTCAATGTTTCGACGAAATTTTGCTTTCAATACGTCACTTCTTTTTAGATTATTTAATAATGGATTTTGACTGAGAAGTTGTTGCCAACCAAATAATAAGTTTCTTTGAAGAACTGTAAAAATTATTATAGGTTAGGTTTAAGTTTTATGACTCATGCCCGGGCTTTAACTACGAGGTCATATCGCCTACTACCAGAGCGCTCTTTCGTCACTCTGGTGGACATGAGCCCGACTCTACTGTGGGAGTCCTAAATTTTGCCTATCCTAAATTTTTATTCACCTAGGGCCAGGGGTCTTTAACGAGTACCTGACATCGTACAGGCTCGGGACCATCCGAAGGACGGCGTGCTTAAGTTTATTTAACCTCCCAGATAAAATAAACTAAGGGCCTCGGTCGGGTTTCGAACCCACGACCTTGAGCTCAGAAGACAAGCACGCATACCACTGAGCTACCGGCGCCCTCAAAATAATTATATATAAAAAATTGGAGGGCGCCGGTAGCTCAGTGGTATGCGTGCTTGACTTCTGAGCTCAAGGTCGTGGGTTCGTAGCCCGACCGAGGCCCTTAGTTTATTTTATCTGGGAGGTAAAATAAACTTAAGCACGCCGTCCTTCGGATGGGACGTTAAGCGATGGTCCCGAGTCTGTACGATGTCAGGTACTCGTTAAAGACCCCTACCCTAGATGAATAAAAATTTAGGGTAGGCAAAATTTAGGACTCCCACAGTAGAGTCGGGCTCATGTCCACCAGAGTGACGAAAGAGCGCTCTGGTAGTAGGCGATATGACCTCGTAGTTAAAGCCCGGGCATGAGTCATAAAACCTAACCTAACCTAACCTATAAAAAATTGTAAAAATTATTTAAATATAAGAAATAATAATTATTAATTTTACTAGTATCCACTGTAAATTAATAACTTTCTCGTTTGTCGAGTTGGAATGGTAAAATACGAACAAATGAGAAAAAAATAAAATATTTAATAATATTGTTGTTTAAAGGTTGAATGCTGGGCGGAGCAAGGATAGCTTATGGCGGCAATGGAGGGCTCAGCTCCCGCCAGACGTTCCTGACAAATGGCCGCACTACTTCCATCGTTCTTCACTCTCAATGGCCGGCCCAACAGGTCGAATCCCGTTCATCACAAATATGAAATTTTAATTATTCAAAAATAGTTCGGATAATCGAACATCGTTTAGAAGAATATAAAAAAAATATTCTTATTAAACAATATAATGAGAAAGTTGGATTTTGAAAATTGATTCTAAAAACTTACTAAAATTTCCATCTTGCTTTCTCTCTTTAAATTCAAGTTTCACTTCTTTACCAATGATTATTAATGATATTATTACAATTTTTATTATCATATAATTATTGTACAACATATAGATATGCTGTTGGGAACAATATCATTTAAAAAACGTCTTAGATGAAATACCGGCTCTCCCCAGACTTAATCAACTAAGCTGAAACCAATTTACCGATTTGGATAAAAATTAATAGATGTTAGACTCAGAGACTTCCGAATCATTATACTAAAATTCGAGTTGGGCCCCCTCCACTGCACTTTGTCCCATTTGACTGAAATTTGATCTGTGTCGTTTTTATGGAGTTTTAGATTCACATATAAATTTTTATGTTAATACATTTATTATTTTGGAAGATATAGGGGGGTTTGTGTTAATCTCTGGATGATTTAGCTTAAAATTGTTAGATGTCACCCTTATGGGATTCTGGATATATATATATATAATTGTCGTATTCACAACTTTACAAAGTATAGGGAAGTTATGTAATCGGTCAGAAATTCGACGTTCTTAACGGAATTTCATATTAACCAACCTCCTGATTTAAAAAAAATGTATATATACAGTGTAAACTCTATATACCGTCACTTAAGGATTATTTAATAGTATTTTACTTTTATTATATGTATTTACTAATAAAGTATATAATTTACAAACAACAAACATTAATATCTATATTAATTAATATATTAGTTCATAACTAGACCTGACGATGGTATAAAGCCGAAACCGTTGTCTTTATTTAGAGTGGGTGCGATGCTACATTTGTCATTAAATACGTTTGTCATTAAATTGAGTGACGTTAAATGGAGTTTATACTGTATATACAAATATACGACAGAAAATTTGTATGAGGATTCAGAAGCCCACTATGTAAGTCAGATATTGAGTTTTAGCTCAAACGGTTGATTGGCTCTGACGGGAGAGCGGAAACATAAATTCGTGTTGGGGAAGTACACCCCCTGTGATTCACTGACGACTTTTTTCCCCCGTTATCGGAAACAGGAGGTCGTAAAACATGAAGTTCCGTTCAAAACTCAAGATCGTATTTCTGACCGATAACATAACTTGCCTTATACCTCGTAAAACTGGTGAAGTAACAGAAGTCACCCGATGAGAAATGCAATCCAAAGTTCGATCTAGAACATAATACTTTTATGATCATGATAAAAAAATTAAAATTCAAAGATATCATGTAATGTTATTTTGTTATCCTGATGACCCACTTTCCCGTTCAAAATGTTAATATCCCACGGGATCTTTGAACTGTTTCTATAAAAATTAAATTTCATGAAATTCCGGTTTACCGTTGAAGAAGTAGTTGTCACATTAGTTTTTGAGGCCCACACAACCCGAAATTCCTATTGTACGAAATTGCGAGAGGCCACATAGCCTATATTCTAAATTGGACGACCATTGCAGCCCTCCAAATTTCGTGAATATACGTTCAGCCGCCTTTCCATGAACCTCAAACGATGCTCATGGTCTCTAAGGCTTCTTATGGACGACTAAACAGATTTATTATCTAACATAAAAATCAATCCGAATATGTACAAACAATCAAAACATTAATTTTATATACATATATATTGTAACGCTTGTTTATTTCGCTACATTTAACATTTTAATGTCCCTGTTCGAAGGCGACATTTGTAACGCTTGTTATTAGTGCTACTTGATATTTTAATTTAATTATATAATTTAATAATAATTATATGAAATAACGATTATGAGAGAACCTGGTTATGTATAATTTATAAATAAAAATAAAGACTTTAAAATAATTTGTTACATTTTTCTTTTATTTTAAATTTCATCATGACATTTTTATGGGTTAGTATCACATAAATTTTACAGACATAGAGAGTTTTCTTTTTTAAACACACATTCAACTAAACCTGCGGGGCTTGCATGCTGTATTGAGTTGATGATCGATGATTTCGTTTTGTACCACTGATGAGATGGGATTGTTGGTAGACCTCTGACGTCCTCTGTCTTTACCAGTTGATCTTCATTATTACGGGATACACACACTTTTTCTTCTATGTCCTCAGACAATCAAACTTACTCCACTGCACATCTTTCCACAGATCCCTCCACAGACACCCTCTTACATCTCACTCTGAACAACGACTCCTACCACGAGGGGACAGACCACTTCTCTCTTGTTTTGGATTCAGCTCCGTCATTGGCCCACAATTTTTACAGCCTTTAGCACTAAACATCTGGGTTTTTTTATATCACTTTCATATTCCCGTATACAATCCTAGTTGCTTACATTTATAGTTAACTAATTATTAGCCTAACATTTAATTTTATGACATAATTGAAATAAATGATTTGATATATTTTGAAACTATATCGACCCTGGTACAAATCGATTAGATAACCCCCAGTAACCTTCCTTAGGTCTACTAACTGATTATATTTACGTATCTTATTTTCCATTTCTTAAATATTACATGTAATGGACAATATAGAACATTACAATATATATTAAATATAGTACTGTGTATTACCAGATATTGCCTACTACCAGAGTAATTTTTCGTCGCTTTGATGGACGTGCCCGGGGAGTCCTAAATTTTGCCTATTCAGGTTTTCTTACCTTGGGGTCTTTAAGGAGTACCTGACACCCGGCTCGGAACCATCGCTTAATGTCCCATCCAAAGGACGGCGTGATCAAGGTTTTTTTTTTTACTTCTCAGATAGAAAACCTAAGGGGTTTCGAACCCGCGATCTTGAGTTCGGTTAGCTTGCACACTACCTCTAACCTACCGGCGC
This sequence comes from Aradus depressus, assembly GCA_963662175.1. Taxonomy (NCBI): domain Eukaryota; kingdom Metazoa; phylum Arthropoda; class Insecta; order Hemiptera; family Aradidae; genus Aradus; species Aradus depressus. The sequence continues at coordinate 34,282,726 of OY759223.1, forward strand.
CCTCATATACTTGATTATATAATAGTATATTTATATATTTAATAACTCAGTAAGCCGACATATGAGCCTTCCGTGAATCAACATATTTGTACTTCCCCAGCAGCAATTAATGAATTACGTCCTTCCCCTCCAGAGCCAATCGACCGTTTGGGCTAAATCTCAATATTTGATTTAGATGGCATCTGAATCATTATACTAAATTGTGTGTCCATTCATTCGTTACATCGGCAGTTATTGAGATTTATTAATTGAGCCCCCCTCCTCCCCTTTGGTCGATTTGACTGAAAATCGTCGTCCGTTCTAAGAGGGCTTTGAATTTATATATGATATTATTTCGTGTCAATACATTCTATACAATTTATTGCATTTATTATAGTTTTTTTGTTAAACTTCACCCCTAATTCTTCTCTCCCCTTTAACATTTTTTTTTGCATTACATTTTTGGCTGATTACATAACTTCCCCTATACTTAGTTGAGGTAACCAAACGGAGTTTTCTGGACAAGGAAGGTATCCGAAGTGGAGATGCGGAGGTTTCACTGTACCATGTATATAGGACAAACAGGACACATAAGTATATTTTACTCCATAAATTCCAGATTTTGACTGAGAAGACAAATATGTCATGGAGGTTGTGTCATCATAAACAACACTGGAGTGTAGCGAGTATTATAGTATATTATATGTATAGTGAGGGGGGGGGGGGGGGGGGGGGGGGTCAGTAGTATAATGATAACATCTGTATTAGAGGCGGAGGGACCTACAGATTGTATAATTAATACAACAGACCAGATATACAACAGATAAGATAACATAGGGGAAGCTGAGTTAGTTATAAATAGTACTTGGAAGGGAGCATGCGCAATAGAACTGTCTAGGATAGTTCTAGTTCATGAGTTCTGTGATATCGCCAACGAAAGATAGACTGGTTGTTAACACCTACTAGTGATGTCCTGTTATTTGAGTATCAGTTATAAGTCAAGTCACAGTAACAGTATGTTCCTTGAGTATAGAACTGATTCCAGGTCTACTTTGTGAAAATTCATAATGAACAGGATAAAGAAATATACACACACTAAAGGAAATATAAACTCCACACACTACTTGTCAATATTTTCACTATATTGGTCAAAATTACACGACTATAGTTTCGCCTCTTACGGCATTATCAAGTGAACTCAACAGAGAGTTGGTTCAGCAGTACTCTCATTCCTTTATCCTGTTCAGTATGTTCCTTGCTACTCCAAAGTATTATGTATTTTTTTCAACTTTTTTTTGTTCACGATATACCTCCCGGAACAGTATAACGACAGAAAGGAGCTGTAACTGATTTTCAAGAACGTATTGAGCAACAATATCAACAAAATAAATTCCCAAGGAACTGAGAAGAAGTCAAGCAAACATCTGTCTTAAAAATCCTTTGAATAGAGAAATATACGCCCTCTAGAGGACGATACTATGATCTGCAAGACGATAAGACCAGTGCTGGATTACCCAATAGGCCGGACTAGGCCATGGCCTGGGACCCCCGTCGATGAAGGGCCCCCGTAAAAATCGAAAATGGATTCACACTTATGTTAAATCGAAATTTCCATCAAAACCCCAGTTCACTCATTCTGAACTTTACGAAATTTTGATTCGAGATAATCTTGCAACTGTTTTTCCAAACGTTGAAATTGCTCTTCGCATTTTTTAACGCTCATGATAAAAAATTGTTCTGCAGAGCGCTCTTTTTCAAAATTAAAACAAATCAAAAGCGAGGAAAGAAGCATTATGCATCAAGAATGATTAGACATGCTGAGTTTGATGTTCATTGAATCAGATGTTCTTCGTCAAATTGATTTTGAAGACATCATCAATGATTTTAGCGACCTCAAGTGTAGAAAAAAAGATTTTTAAAGACAAATCTTATATCAACGTTTATATTATAAATTGATATTGTTTATAACATGTTTTTGTAATTTTAGTTCTGAAAAAAATATATACTTTAACAAAAAATAAAATTTATTTCATGTTTATATCTTAGAAATAATATAAATCCATTGTTAAATGCATATAAATGCATAAATAAACATTTTATTGCAGTTTGTAAAAAAAGGGGGGTACCCAAAAATTTTAAGGACCTAGGGTCTCCTATTCGCTTAATCCGGCACTGGGTAAGACCTGTGTTATTGGAACTTCCCCAGTTATAAAATGTATGAAGGAAGTTACAAAATCAGTTAATAATTCTATGCTTAGTATGAAAAATTTTTCCGATTCTCAGAATTTTTTTAATTATTACTTTTTATTACCCCTTCAGGATGCTCATGCCCGGGGTTTATCTAAGAGGTCACATCGGCTACTATCATGGTGCTTTTTTCACCGTTCTGGTGGACATGAGCCCGACTCAATTCGAGAGAGAAAGTGATATCTTTTGCATAAATAGATAAATAGCATTTCCAACATGTTATATTAATTGTTCAATTTGAGTTATCTATATTACTTACAAGTTAATAAAGTATTTAAAAATAAATAAAATTATATTTATGTTTTTTTAATAATAAAATTAATGGCTTTCTTATAGTCTATATTTATAATGTTTTCTACAAAACTTTAATTTATTCAAAACAAAATTGACTTGAAAAAGAAAGGAAATTCCATCACCTGGACTTGAATAAAGAGCAAAAAAGGCGTAGCCAGGAATAAGATTGAACCCCTCTCCCCTAAGACTATAAATAAATTGTTAAGATCAAAAAACTTACGAAGTAGAATTATCAGTAGATTGAGTTTAACGTCTCTAAAATGGTTAATATTCATCCTCCCAACGGAGGTTTTATGACTCATGCCCGGGCTTTAATTACGGGATCATATCGCCGACTACCAGAGAGCTCTTTCGTCACTCTGGTGGACATGACGCCGACTCTACTTGGGTGGGGAGTTCTAAATTTTGTCTGCCCTAAATTTTTATTCACCTTGGGCAGGGGTCTTTAACGAGTAACTGACATCGTACAGGCTCGGGTCCATCGCTTAATGTCCCATCCGAAGGACGGCGTGCTTAAGTTTATTTTACCCTTACCTTGTTTGTAATATTATTATTATACAACATTCAACACATTTAACATTATATTTTGTAAATATATGGGGACCTTTGGTCGCACGGTCTCACCACGGTTTGCGGGTTCGATCCCGTCCGGGAGTGAGTTTTATTTCGTATATAGAACTCCCTCCCGGGGCCATGGATGTCGTAAATAACTAGATAACACAGTGACATGTCTAATATGCATCGTACATAAAGCCCCCCCCCCCCCCCCCAAAAAAAAAAATAATAATTTATTATTCAATTTTAATCATTCATAAATATTATTTAAAAAAATGCATATGGATATATTTCTAAAACAGCTGTTTTATAATTATTGAAATTTAGTTGTTAGTTCAAACCATTGAGATTAGTATGTCTTAGTCACACTATAGACATGAATAAATTTGTTAATAAATTCGAGTTTTTCATTCTATACATGTAAATTACAAGATGAACTTTTTCGTTGTAAATTTCAAGTAATTATTGTGTAGTCCAAAATGGAGCTACACAGTTCGGGAAAATTTGGGAAAATTTTAGGAAAAAATTGAAATGGTTCATGGACCAATCCCGGCGGATAAGATCAATCTGCGCTTGCTGCTGGTGACGGGGAAAACGGAGGATTTCCTATTCGGCGCGAACATTTCAGCGGAGCAGATAACAGACTTCATCTTCCAGAACTGGCCACCGGAGTGGGAGGAGGACGTACGAGGAGAGGGTGGAGTCGTTCTTCGGCTCATCTACCAAGGGCGGTTCTTACACCATCAAGTGACCCTTGCATCCCTTGGACTCCCCTACGGAAGAACAACAGTGATGCATCTGGTGGCTGTGGAGGGTCGAGGGGTTGACGAACCACGGTACTTCGGGGACCGAACCGTGTCTGGACACTATATCTGGCCACCATCCGTTAGTCAACTTCACCCACCCCCGACCACCAGCCGCCCCTCAAAGCCACCACCGCCAACTCCAAATCAACACTCGCCACAGGCGTCTGGCTCCGCCCCCACCCCGCCCCCAAGCCAGCAGAGTAGTAGTCACAATATAGACCAGAACAACAATAACCAATAAATAAATAAACAATTATACAATAAAAATAAAAAATAACAAAAAAATAAATAAAATAAAAAAAAAAATTATATAAAAATCCCCTGAAATAAGGGAGTCACGAAATTCTTAGGAGGAGACTATGAACAGATAATTTTTCGGTACTTCAGCTCTCCCAACTAGGAAGTCGTGGGTTCGAACCCAGTCGATGAGATGTGGACAGGCCATCCTAAATAGCACACAGTGGCCCCAATTTCGATATCATCAGCCAAAGAGCTAATTTTTTTATGTTGATTTTCACCTTCAGGAAAATCAAATGTAAAGGCTCGAAAAAAAGTGAAGTAAAGCTAATTGTTATTTCTCAGGCTTTTCTTGAATTTCCCACATTGCTGCCCGTTAAATGTAATGTCCATATACCTAGTAATGGAAGTACGAGGAGGTAAAAGGGGGAGAATGATGGAAAAGATGGAAAACTGCAGATATAATAATAAAAAATATATCGACACGAAATTTAGTAGAGGATTAATAAGTCCATGAGTAAGACCTCCTATTGATTTTCCACCAAATTGGTAAATTAGCTTCAGAGGGAGAGCGGAAACTCAGTGGGTCTCAAGTTGTAGAAACTGGAACGCAGACATTAGCCGGTCACCAGGTCTCCAGCTAACGGTGAAGTGTTCAAGGAAATGTGTCAAACGATGAACTTTTTCATATTGAAAAAGAAAGGAGAGAAGAAGAAAGAATTAATAAAAATAAAATAATCTTCTGTGAATCACCAGAAATGTACTTCCCCAGAGGAATTAATTAAGTTTCCGCGTTCCCTCGGAAACAACTTCACCGAGTTGGTAGTATCAGTACCTACCTTACTTAGGGACTTCTGAATCTTCATACAAAATTTCCTTATGGTTTTGGATTTTCTTATAAAATTTCGTGTCGAGTTAGTTATTGTGACTCATGGCCGGGCTTTAACATTGAGCTCATATCGCCTACTACCAGAGCGCTCTTTTGTCGGTCTGGTGGACATGAACCCCATACATTGTTATTCACCTCGGAACCATCCAAAGGACGGCGTGGTCAAAGTCTTTTCAACTCCCAGATAAAAAACCTAAGGGTCTCGGCTGGTTTTCGAACCTGCGATCTTGAGCTCAGTAAGCAAGCACATGTGTTGATATTTTGATTCTATTAGGAGATATCCTGTTCAAAGACATTTTATATCTTATTTTTGGAATCAGGGAGTCGAAAAACATTAAATTCCCGTGAAACCTCAAGATCGAATTTTTGACCGATTTCAAAAGTTACAATAAAAAATAAGAGGTTCTGGTGACCTAACTGTCCCTGGGTCGTTACCCTATTGACCCCCAAGTACCCTCCCAGATAGCCCTGGAGTACTGTTAGGTCGGGCGGTTGGGTCACTTTGTCATAGTCTGCACCCCAGGAGGGTTGCCCATGTTGCACAAACATCTTCAAGGCTTATTGTCTGCCGGAAGAACGGTACAGCACATTATGCACGCAACAATTGGGGTAAAAAGAAGAAAACAAATGAAACAGTAAACAGTCAGAACTCATTCAGTCAGGTCTTGCAGGTACTGGAACCATGTAGAGAGAATAGTCGCGACATTAGCAGCAAATAACAACGTAGTGTCAGCACCGTACGTAGCAATGTCTGCTCGATTTTTAATTTCCAATTATTGTTGTTCTTACACTTTTATGATTATGATAATAATGTCGATAACTTCTATGACAATCGAGACACGCGTCATATCGTTTTCTTGGTAGAAAACCTATGCTCGATTAGAGACAGTACGGGGATACACATACTCGTATCGGATTGAGGAATTACCAGTTTGGTTGATATTCAATGGAGCGTATTACTCAGGTTCTTCTGAATCCTCAACCTAAATTCTGTGTTGATACATTCATTACTTCGACAGTTATTAAAATTTTTGATAGGATATTTTGTTGGTCAAAACGTGCAAAATCCTATGAAAACTCGATCTTGAATTTTTGCACAATTACGATATAGATAGAAGAAAGTAGAAAAAAAAAAGGCGAGTTAGTCTAGTGTAAGGACCCGGTGAGTGATACATTCTGTTACGCGCTTTCTTCAAACGCATATGAAAGCTCATTCGAAGAACTAGACCTCAACAATGCGACAGGCAACTATGGACACCCCATCTAGTCGAATTATTAATTATTATTTAGGGATATGAAAAACTACGATTAAAAAAAGTTTCATCAGGTCAGTGGAACCATTGACTGAACGCTCCCAGCGGCATACTCGTATGTCTGAAGTCTTTCCTCCAACATTACTGAAGTTCCCCAAGCTCAGGAAGCAATCCCGAAGATTCTGGAGCAACCATCACACTTATCAAGGATGCGTAGCTTCCTGGAATTCTTCAGTAACCATTCTCGGAAATCTTTTGAAAAAACAGCAGTTTCTCTACAAAAGGTGAAAAAGGAAACATGTTCATTGACAGACTTTTTCTTAGTGGCTTATTCTAGCTTGTGAATGAATGGTCGGATAATGTCACGATTAAAAACTTAATTGAGGTGTAAATTTTGTCATCAGGATAAATGAATAAGACAGGTTGATGAGTGGAGAGTAAGTCGATGGAGTGGCCTTTTATAGAGGAGCTCGTTAATACAAACGTAATGATAAATCGAGGTTGAATTAGTCAGGGGAGAGGTAGTGTGTCTCTGGCCGGCTTGGGGACTTGCCTTATCGAGCTGCGGCCTAGGTGTTGGGAGCAGGGCATTGTTCAGGGCTTGCAGGCCACTGTCTGGTGTCTCATTTACATCGGGGGAGGGGAGGTATGGAGGGGGGGAGGGGGCTCGCTTCTCCAGACACACACACACACACACACACACACGGAGATACACGGTGAAATAACAGAAAACTTGGGGGACTGGAGACTGTGGCCTCGGGGATGTAGATCATGATAACCCTCTCCTTCAGCTCCGCAGCTCGCTGCTACAACACAGCCAACATCCTCTCTCGGCCCTTCTACCTGGTCGGAGGATGTCTGCCTTCTCGGTGCAGTTTGTACTATATCTGCGTCAAAAGCTTGCCAAATATATCATCGATCCTTATTAAGAAACAGACAATAAATTAAATAATTTCTTCATCTCATTGTTTCCGTCTGTTTCGGATGATCTGTTAGTTCGGATTCCATACCCCATATCCTCTTTACTTTCTCATACTCCAATGCATTTCATGACAGTCCTCGTGGAATGAGCATTGCGGAAGGGAAACTTATCGTGGTACCTAAAGTGGACACCACTTGGTAAAAAAAACATCTCTTTAAAATGGGTCTTGTTCCGGATCTGTTCTGAAAAAGATGTGAAGTGATGGAAGAAACCATGCTACACATCCTGGGCGAATTTAATGTTTATTCACCCAAATAAGTTAAGGAAACAATACTTTGAAAAACCCTGCGCTTCATTGTGAAGGTAGTTAAGTATCAGCGAAGGGCTGTTATGGGCCTTCAGGCTTTGGATAACATGGGTACAAAAATCACCCCTGCAATCACACTATAACGTCCGTTAAACGTGTCTGGCTCCATATCCAAGACATTATCCCAACTCCAAGACATTTTCCAAGACCGAAATGTAGTTCTCATCGTCTTCCTCTTCCTGAGCTATATGTCTAGACGTTTTGATAGCCATAGGATCTGATGAACTGTAATAAACTATAATCAGTACTACAGATCCGAAATATTGACAGTGCTGGATTACCCAATAGGCCGGACTAGGCCATGGCCTGGGGCCCCCGTTGATGAAGATTAAAAAAAAAAAAAAGTTTATTCCGAAAAATTCAAAATTATAAATTTTTTTTATTCATTAAAAATTTACCAATGAATCAAATTTATGTTTGATCATTTTTTTATATCTATACATTCATCATATCTACCATTGTATTTACGGCAAATAATTTTTTGAATCAATTTATGATTCCAATTGTTTATTCATCATTTAGTTCTGAAAAGAATATATACTTTAACAAAAAATTAAATTTATTTCATGTTTATACCTTAGAAATAATATAAATTCATTGTTAAATGCATATAAATGCATAAACAAACATTTTATTGCAGTTTATAAAAAAAGGGGGGCCCCAAAAATTTTAAGGGCCTAGGGCCTCCTATTCGCTTAATCCGGCACTGAATATTGATGAATCGGAGAAATATGTGTTCTATGTTCACCATATACAAAATATGAAATCGCTAATTCAAGGACGACAATCGATCAATCGCCAGCAACAAGTCGATTCCGATAGGATATTTTGTCATTGAAGGTCGACCTTTGTATTTAAAGTTTTTTTTTTTTTTTTTTCTACACTAAACAAATATGGTATTGAGAAAAAAAAACAGTTTGTTTTTCGGAGTTTATCAAATAATGAAAGTGCGAATTTCAGCAAACAATTTCATGTAGGCACTTTTTCAGGATTAAAATACTTCAAGTGTCGTATAATATAAGTAGGAAAAAAATTTATTGTACAATAAAATGTCAGATTTGCCATAAAACGGACACCCTTATCCTAACCGAATACTATAGTCATTATAAATGAATTAATTAGACATTTAATAGAGTAATAATTCATAAAAATGAAATTCCTTCAGAACAACAGATGGTTATCGTTGCAGTCTTCAAGTCTTCAGTCTGGAGTTAAGAAACATTCCAGCGTTGCCAGGCTGGAGAGTGCCTGGAACTAGACTGTCCATTGCCTCGGCGGACTACCAGCCGCGCCAGATTCGAGCACGAGATTGTCTCAAATTTTAACTTGGCCAGGTTATCTCCAGCCTAACCTTCTCCCTTCTTTGTATAGATTTATGTAGTCTTTCTTAGAATAGTTCCTTCTTTTTTTCTACTATTTTTCTTATTTTTAAAGAGTCAGGAATGCAGGGTCTCACATAACTTAGAATGAGTAGGATGACTTAGAACCCACAGACCTAATTCAACTTGAAGCAAAGGTTGAGCATCGTTGGCCGATCGTTGAAAAACGTCGATGTTCGATGGTTTGTATTAATGTTTCCCTGCCATCAATGATTTTTGAAGCATTGGTTATGCCTTGAATTTTTTATAAAATTATAGATAAGGTTAGGTTAAGTTTTATGACTCATGCCCGGGCTTTAACTACGAGGTCATGTCGCCTACTACCAGAGCGCTATTTGGTCGATCTGGTGGACATGAGCCCGACTCTACTATATGGGAGTTCTAAATTTTGCCTACCCTAAATTTTTATTCACCTACGGGTCTTTAACGAGTAGCTGTCATTGTACAGGCTCGGTATCATCGCATAACGTCCCATCCGAAGGACGGCATGCTTTTACCTCCCAGATAAAATAAAGTAAGGGCCTCGGCCGAGATTCGAACCCGCGATCTTGAGCTCAAAAGCAAGCACGCATACCACTGAGCTACCGGCGCTCTCTTTTATTTATTGGTATTATTATTTAATTTTATTTTTTAATAGTAATGTTATTACTAATCACATTTGAGTCAAACTCTAATTTATAAATTATCTTTTTTTTTTTTGGCTTTATGTACGGTGCATATTAGCCATGTCAATGTGTTATATATAATTATTTAAGACATCCATGGCCCCGGGAGGGAGTTCTATCTACGAAATAAAACTCACTCCCGGACGGGATTCGAACCCGCAAACCATGGTGAGACCATGCGACCAAAGCCCTACGCTCTAGCCCGCACGGCCACCATGGCCCCCATAAATTATCTTAATGTATACATTCTTATGACGTATCATATTACCATGTTATGGTTTATCGGAAATAAATATTGTTATATGAAGTATAGGCAAAAAAACATCGATGGTTTGTATCAATGTTTCCCTGCCATCAATAGTTTTGAACATTGCATTTTTGATAAAATTACAGATAAGAATTATTAATTATTAACGCTTTATATAGTTCATACATGAATAATTATAATTCGTTTATAATAATAAAACAAATACATTTAAATAAATTGAATCGATCAAAGAAGGAACATCTTGTGAACAAAATACCCAGGCTATTATGTTATGATACGCAAAGATTTAGAGGCTTTCACCTAGGGAAGGGTCTAGGGTCTTCAACGAGTGCCTGTCGTCGTACAAGCGGGACCATCGCTTAACGTCCTATCTGAAGGATGGCGTGCTTAAGTTTATTTTCGAACCCGCGATCTTGAGCTCAGTAAGCAAGCACGCATATCACTGAACTACCGGTGCTCTAAAAAAAAAATATATATATAAAATTAATAATAATAAATTAAATTGGCTAGTTATTATTAATGCCTGCGAGAAAAGAACCGACATACAAACGAACTCGGAGTCAGGAGAAGCGACGGAAGGCAAATCGGAATTCGTTTTCATAATTACACGTTCTTCATCATGGCAAGTATAAAGAAGCAGAGAATGAGAAGACAAAGCTAGAAAGATTCTTGATTAAGAGATTTAGCCAATAGTCATAAAGTTTTTGGAACTGCCCCCAGGGATCGCACCACTCGCCTATTAGCATAAATATCGAAGCAAGCCGAACCCACGAGCGCTACATAAATAAGATCCTTAACATTTTGAATTGGTAGACGATAGAAAAAAAATAAAAAATAAAATAAAAACAACGCCCCCCCCCCCCCCCCCCCACTGTATCTGTTTATTAAGTTATAAATTTGAAAGTTTTTTTTTTAATTGTACGGGAGATTAAAAAAAAAAAAAAAAAATGTAAAAATGTATATATACACAGATATAAGTTGAAGTCATAACTTGTTCTCTGAGTGAAAATATCTCGTAAACAATTGTGAGTATCCTGGGTTGTTGGTTGTAATCGAGTGTTAATGAATACGTTAGCGGGCCGTAACTGTCTTCCGTGGTAACTTTACGATCCTTGGAGCCAGGTCTCTGATTATAGAGAGAGAGTGGTTGCCATTGTATAGAGATGTAACTTTAACAAAGTACCTTCGGCACTTCACGTCTACTTTACGGCCCGTATACTCAAGAACCAATATTTACATTATTTATAGGCACATTTTTAATTTTTTTTTTTTTTTTTTCGGTTAATCATAAATGAAGATCAGTATCCCCGCAACTATTACAACATATAATTTTTAAATTATATAATTAATTATATACCAATTTAATTGATGTATAAATGTAATTTTTGCGAAATTGTTTTTTTTTTTACTTCCACCAGCTTATGGGTTAGGATTAGGAATCCTAATTCCTAATCCAGCTAATGTAATTGATCAGAAGCTTAAATTTTTAACGGAATTTTAATATTTTCAGATTTCTTGAATATAAAAAAGAAATTATTTTTCTTGTCCTGTCTGTTATTAAGGTCGATTGTTATTATTTATACCATATATATAAAGCTGAAAATGTCTGTGCCTTGTACCGCTATAACTCACGAACGGCTTGATGCATTTGATTAATTTTTTTTTTAATTTGTTCGTCATCGTCTGTGGAAGATTATAGGCGTATTAGTACCTCAATATCTGGTCCATCCCAGCATCCACTCACGCAATCTTTGTAACTCGAAAACCACTGCAATGATTAATGAGAAATCTTTTTGAATAAATTAGTTTTAGCTCCAAAGCTAGCGTTACTACAGTTGAAGGACTATAAGCCTTATTCCGTATGAATAATTGAAAATTATAACATCATGAATGTACTGTCGAGGAACTGAATAGCCTTATAGGAGATATTGGGAGAAAAGTCAAAGTTCCCCGGGCAACGCCGGGTATTAATGCTAGTATATATATATATTTTAGAGCGCTGGTAGCTCAGTGGTATGCTTGCTTGTTTACTGAGCTCAACATCGCGGGTTCGAAAACCCCCTCGGCCGCAAATAATTTGTGAAGGAAATTTTGGAATCTATGACGAAACGTTTTCGGTCACACGAACGACTAGATAGCTTCCTTCATGTTTCGGATATGCGACGAAGCAAAACAAAAAAATTTAAAAAATAATAAAAAGAAGAAGAAAAAAAAACGGTCTCTCAAAAGTAAGATATCTTCTATTATTGAGACGGGGATTTCCACGATTAATGACGTCAATCAAAACAGTAATTAATGTCTTAATATCTTATCAGTAGAGGCGTGCTTGCCTTCTGAGCTCAAAATCGTGGGTTCAAAACCCGGCCGAATTTTATCTGAGAGGTAAAAAAAAACTTAAGCACGCCATCCTTCGGATGGGACGTTAAGCGATGGTCTCGAGCCTGTACGATATCAGGTACTCTAGGAATAAACCTATAATATGATATATGACCTCGCAGTTAAAGCCCGGGCATGATTCATAATAACTAACTCTTATCAGTAGACATAAATTAAATTTTTTAAATCCTTAGTACATTTGTATGTTTAGCTGGCCTTAAATTTTCAAAAAGTTTGCTTCTAAAGTCATAATAACTGAAGTCTCGCCTTGGAATTATGACTATAATGACTTTCAATAATTGTCTACGCTTTTAGTCATTGTAGGATATCATTAAATATTTTGACTTCGCCATACGAAGTATAGAACAAGTTTTATAATCGGTCAGACATTCGATGTTGAGTTTTAACAGGAATTTCAGTTAGTTATTTTGAGTCATGGGCTTTAACTACGAGGTCATATCGCCTACTACCAGATCGCTCATTCGTTGCACTTGTGGATGATGAGCCCGATTCTACTAAGGGAGTCCTAAGTTTTGTCTATCCAGTGTTAGTTACCTAGGGTAAAAATGAGTATCAGACATCGAATAAGCTCGGGATCCGAAGGAAGGAGTGCTCAAAGTTTTTTTCACCTCCTAGATGAAAAAAACTAAGAGCCTAGGTCGGATTGCGAAACAAGTAGATACCAAGCAAGTAAGCTACCTCTGAACTACCGGCGCCCGGAATACGAGCCCCTGATTACAAAACTAAAATTTCCGTAAATAGGCACTGGGGAAGTACATTGTTGGTCATTTACTCATTACTTTATGTTATGGGCGTATACAAAGCAGAGGATCTTGAAACTGCTACGAAGTTAACTTCAAAAATTAAAATACTAGAATTTTGTTGAGAAGTTTTAATAATTTTGAAAAATGTTCATTTCTTAGTCCTCACCCTTCTTCAGTAAATGCACTTCTCCTTCAATTATGCATTATTGAATTTATTTCAAACAAGAATAAATGAGCATCAAGGTTAGTTTCAATCGGTAACAAACAAACAAATGAAATTTTAAAAATATACTTAAAAAAATAAATTATATTTCGTTCTGTTTTGAATCATAAATGTTATTATGATTTTGAGAGATTGCCTAACGACGTGCCAACTGCGTAACGTGTCGGTTGATGTGTAACTTCATTAAACAGTCGGCGTCCAATCTGCAGCGAAGTGCCCGACCATGACAAGAAGTAAAAACGGATGAAACACTCGCTTTGAGAAAACCTACTCTTAACCGAGAATAACTCGTTAAATATATTTGTGATGTGGGCAGTACAGGACATTCTTATATAAACCACGCTTATGGATACATATTATATTCATATATTTTATAAGTCTTTGCTACTCGATACAAATTAAATTTAACTTTGAAATATTTCTTACGGAAATTTATTTTATTTTTCATTCTTTGAGGCGCTATATCTTCCTTCGTATTGGTCCTATCTAAAATCTCAAGGTACATTAGTTTTTGGAAGAATTTTTAATTATAAGAAACATTTTTGTTATGAACTAATTTTTCGATAGGTCTAACAGTTTTCGGCTAAAATATTTTCTAACCTCTAATTGAAATTTGTTATTTACTAAAAGGTTAGGTTAGGTTTTATGGCTCATGCCCGGGCTTTAACTACGAGGTCATATCGCCTACTACCAGAGCACTCTTTCGTCACTCTGGTGAACATGAGCCCGACTCTACTGTAGGAGTTCTAAATTTTGCCTACCCTAAATTTTTATTCACCTAGGGAGGGGTCTTTAACGAGTACCTGACATCGTACAGGCTCGGGAAAATCGCTTAACGTCCCATCCGAAGGATGGCGTGCTTAAGTTGATTTTACCTCCCAGATAAAATTAAATAAGGGCCTCGGTCGGGTTTCGAACCCTCGATCTTGAGCTCAGAAGGCAAGCTCACATACAACTGAGCTACCGGCGCCCTCTTATTAACTAAAATATAAATTGTTATTTAATAAAAAAAGTGAAAACTATTGCATTTCTAGTATAATTTAATGCATTCAATTTTTAATGCATCTTTCTAGTAAAAAAATCATATAAATATAATGAATGGTATGGTAATTTCTAAGTTGAATATATGTTTTTTTTTTTCTAATTTGTTTCAACAACGTGTAATTAATTAAGAATAAATAAATTACCCATAGTTTTTTTTCTCCTTATCATTGAAACTTACCTTAATGACTTAATTAGTGCTCATAAAAATGTATGACAGGGTATAATAATAATTAGATAATTATTATTGTAATAATGTGATCTATGTTATGTTTGTTTTTAATGTTCTTGTGAACTCCCAAATGGGCAGAAAGCTCTATACCTTTTGCTCTAAAATCGACACAATTTAACGACAGTTTGTACTTAATTTAATCAACTTATTTTTAATTGAAAAAATTAACCGGTAATCAACCCCCTCCTCTTCATCCCCATTTCCCTTTGGCCGATTTGGCTGAAAAATGTGTTGATTTCCTCCTCGAGGGCTTCTATATTCATAGAAAAAAATGTCGAAATATTCATTCTTTCCGTCCATAGAGACATGACTTTTTTTCTTCATATTTTGAGGCGGAGGATCAGAAAACATGAAATACCAGTGAAAAGTCAACATCGAATTTTATACCGAATACATAATTTCTTCTATACCTCGGATATCTGGGGAAGTGGAACCATGGTTACAGAAAATGTTTGGATTTGCAAAAAAGTGGTACTTTCCAAGAGGGGAGGGAATATTTTGAAATAACTGGGGGATGAATGGTAAAAAATAAATATATAATTAGTTATTATGACTCATGCCCGGGCATTACTAAGAGGTCATATCGCCTACTATCAGAGCTCTCTTTCGTCACTCTGGTGGACATGAGCTCGAGTCTATTATGGGAGTTCTAAATTTTGCCTACCCTAAATTTTTATTCACCTAGGGCAGTGGTTTTTACCGAGTACCTGACATCGTACAGGCTCGGGACCATAGCTTAACGTCCCATCCGAAGGTTAGCGGGCTTAAGTTTATTTTACCTCCTAGATAAAATAAACATAAGGGCCTCGGCCACGACTTTGAGCTCAGAAGGCAAGCACTCATACCACTGAGCTAATGGCGCCCTCAATATGATATATTAGCCTATGGTTCAGTTTGATTGCTACACTATTAGTTTTTAGCGGAATCGGCCGAAGGGAAGAAGGTTTCAAGTGACAGGGCTCAACTCAGAAACTCTTATACCTTGATGTAATGAATTTATCTATTGATTATAAACGGTCGCTATGTTTTCAAGGTGAGAGAAAAGTTGATGAATCGTTTTGGGGAAGTAAATTGACGTTGATTCAAAAATGACTATTTTTTTTATGTTTGCGATCATGAGGTCGAAAAACATAAAATTCAGGTGAAAAATCAATATCGAATTTCTGATCGATTAGATAATCTCCCGTATACTTCGTGAAACAGAGAGAGTAAAAGTACAAAAATGCGCCGCTAAATTTTAACTATTATACGCTTTTACATTATATAGAATAGAGTCGAGGGCGCCGGTAGCTCAGAGGTGAAATAACGTTGAGCACGCCATCCTTCAAGCGGGGCTATGTCAGGTACTCGTTAAAAGACCATACCCAAGTGAATAAACCTATGTAGGCAAAATTTAGGACTCCCACAGTTGAGTCGAGCTCATGTCCACCAGAGCGACGAAAGAGCGCTCTGGTAGTAGGCAATATGACCTCGTAGTTAAAGCCCGGGCATGAGTCACAATAAGTAACTAGAATGGAGGCTAGAGAAAACCTATGTTTCCTGAATGTATATTTTATCATGTTTAGCCGTTTTCGCGTGATGCTCGTACGAACAGACAGAACCATTCACACACACATTCAACTTCATTTATATAGAATAATTTTGATATGGACACCTATAAGTTTCCTGAATGTATATTTTTGCATGTTTAGCCGTTTTCGCGTGATGCTCGTACCAACAGACAGAGCCTTCACACACACATTCAAATTCATTTATATAGAATAATTTTGATAAGGATACCTATAAATTAGGATAAGAGTTACATCTTTATGTTTTTTTGTTCTTCTTCAGATAAATGATACCCTGCAATTAACACAATTTATGTTTCATACATCAGTGTTTTATTTCCTATATGATATGTTAATAATGAAGTTGACACTTGTCGCCATTGTACTTCGTATTCAAACTTATACTTACTGATTCAATTGATTTTTTCTATCAGTAGGTTATGTCATATATTTATGTAGTTGCTATAAAGATACTCAAATTGGGGAGGGGGGGGCGCCGGTAGCTCAAGCGTGCTTGTCTTCTGAGCTCAAGATCGTGGGTTCGAAACCCGACCGAGGTCCTTACTTTATTTTATCTGGGAGGTAAACGTACCCTGTACGGTATCAGACATCGTTAAAGACCCCTGCCCCCTAGGTGAATAAAAATTTAGGGTAGGCAAAATATAAGACTCCCATAGTCGAGTCGGGTTCATGTCCACCAGAGTGACGAAAGAGCGCTCTGGTAGTAGGCGATATAACCTCGTAGTTAAAGCCCGGACAGCCATAATAACTAACCTATAATGACAGTTAACCTGGATCGTGGTCAAGAGGAGAGCCGGTAACTCAGAGGTTGCATACTGAGCTCAAGATCGTGGGTTCGAAACCCGACCGAGGTCCTTACTTTATTTTATCTGGGAGGTAAACGTACCCTGTACGGTATCAGACATCGTTAAAGACCCCTGCCCTAGGTGAATAAAAATTTAGGATCGGCAAAGTATAGGACGCCCACAGTAGAATCAGGCTCATGTCCACCAGAGTGACGAAAGAGCGCTCTGGTAGTAGGCGATATGACCTCGTAGTTAAAGCCCGGACAGTCATAATAACTAACCTATAATGACAGTTAACCTGGATCGTGGTCAAGAGGAGAGCCGGTAACTCAGAGGTTGCGTACTGAGCTCAAGATCGTGGATTCAAAACCGGCCGAGGCCCTTAGTGTTTTATCTTAAGAGGTAAAAACCTTGAGCACGCCGTCCTTTTTTGAAGACCCCTACCATAGGTGAATTAACCTGAGTTGGGTGAAATTTAGGATTCTCATCGAAAGAGTCGGACGAATCAACAGTTAATCTTACAAAGAGGCTTCTGAATCCTCACACTAAATTATGTGTCCATACATTTATTATACCGGTAGTTATTAGGGTTTTTGGGTTGAGCCTTCTCTCCTGAACCTTCCCTTCGGCCGATTTTGATGAAAATTAATTGGTGAAGTCCTTATGGGTATTTGAATTTAAATATGCAATTTCAAGTGGATACATTCACTACATCGGCAGTTATGGCGGTTTGTGAGTTGAACCCTCCTCTGATACCCACTTCCCTTCGGCCGATTTTGATGAAAATTAATTGGTGAAGTCCTTATGGGTATTTGAATTTAAATATGCAATTTCAAATGGATACATTCATTACATCAGCAGTTATGGCGGTTTGTGAGTTGAACCCTCCTCTGATACCCACTTCCCTTCGGCCGATTTTGAAGAAAATTAATTGGTATTTGAATTTAAATATGCAATTTCAAGTGGATACATTCATTACATCAGCAGTTATGGAGGTTTGTGAGTTGAACCCTCCTCTGATACCCACTTCCCTTTGGCCGATTCCGCTGAAAATTGATAAGTGTCGTCCTTAAAGGGTTTTGAATTTACTAAAGAAATTTCATGTCGATACATTCATTACGACGGCAATTTTTTGAGTTTTTGTGTTAAGGTTCTCCCCTAATCCTTCTTTAGTCCGATTTTACTGAAAATCAATATATTTCTTCCTTATGGGGTTCTGGATACACACATAAAATGTCGTTTCAATATTGACATTCTATTGAGAGTTATCGTGTTCACAGTTACAAACACATAGACAGAATTTTCTTTTTTCTCTCATTTTTGAATCTGAGTACAGAAAACATAAAAATCCGGTGAAAACTCACGGCATTAATTATTTCCCCTATACTTCGTATAGCTGGAGAAGGAAAAATTACTGTTTTTCATATTGAATATACAGGAAAATTAGACAAAAGTTAATTTTCGCATAGAGGAAATAAGCCGATATTATTATATAGAAAACTGGATTTTCGAGAGGATAATTCATGGGATCGAATAATTTATCTTAGAACATTTTGTCTCGAGTTTAAGATATATTTTTGACTGATTTCTACTTATCGCCCATTTGAATCATACAGCAGCAGCAGTACCTACCGGATTATGTTATTTGTCAAAAAATTTCATATCGATCCGAAAATTTATGATTTGACAAATTATTTAGTCTGGCATTACGTTAGTTACTAATGAATTTGTCTTCTTATCTTCAGCGGGTTCTTCACCACTTACGAAAAATCCCAAGTGAATTTTTTTTTCAATTTAATGGGAATACATTTAACAGAAAAAAATAATACATATAATTTATAATAATATAAGAAATAATACTATTTAATAATAGCTCAGTGAATTGAAGTGATAAAAATATAACCCGTTAATGTAGAGTTAATGGATCTGAAGTAATCTCTTAATTCACGGCCCCTCAAGAGATAGACAGACTTATTTAACATTATAATCTGACCTCTTAATAATCATTACAGTTATAATAATTAGCAATTATTATTTCTGGGGGGAGGTTAAATACAACAAAAACAAAAACTTCTATAACAAATATTAAAAAATTATTGGAATCTTTAAAATAAATTTAGAATCATTTTTTTTTTATTTTTATAAGTAGAAGTTAGTCACATTATAAAATATTTAAAATTATTCATAACTGAAAATTTCAATTGTTTTTTTTATAAACATAATGTTTAAATTATTTCTTTCAAATTTGTTAAAATAGTAGAACTTTTCTACTCTCTGATTATGTCTATTCGTAGGACTTGACTCTATAATATATATATATTATATATATATTTATATATATATATATAAATAACATATATACTTATATATTGTTATTTTTTAGTTCTTTTGTAGAAGTTTACAAACGCCCTATAATTCTTATTGATATCGCATTTTTAAAATTACAAATAATTAAAATTTATTATATATATGTTATGTTAATAAACTGATTATTATTACTGATATTTAATAAGTATTTCATTTTATTTTTAACAGTAAACAATGCTACAAATATATAAAATATATACTAACAATAAATAAGTAACATGCAATTATTAATTTAAATCTAGTGCATGTGGGAGTCATTTTGGGTAGTTAGTCAATAAACAGCTCTGCATTTAAAAATTTTGCAATGACATTTTCTGAAAAATGTGCACATTTGAAGTGAAAAGTAATTGTGAATATTTTCTACAACAATTAGAAAGTTTAAGCAGAAAAATAAATGTAAAATTGATAATCACACACATGCACACGACAGATTTTCTGAGGAAGTATGTTAGAAAAATATATATAGGTACATAAAAAATATAGTGAATGAATAAATAATTATAACAGTATTTGAAGGTAAAATATCTACTCAAAAAGCAAAATAACAGTGGAGGGTAAAAAAAAAAGGAGGGGAAAATACGGGTATTGTTTACGTGGTGGGGGTTGGAAACTAGGGGATGAATGGGGGGAACTTGGAGGGGGTAAACTCTTAGATACTGCCACTCACCTGATAAGGGCTGTTTTCAAAAAATTACCAAATTTCTCTCAGACGATCTCAGCAAAATTTTGAATTTTCTTTCCCCTCCTTGATGCTGGATGATTTTTTCCGAGAGTCTGTCAAGCCCAAAAAAAGTCAATTTTTTTTTTAATGTCTGTAAATAAATAAATAAATAAACTGAAAACACACACACGAGGCTTTTATAAATAAAAAGAAATTTTGAAAAAAAAAAAAAAAAACTAAAATAAAATAAATGAAATAATGAGAAAAAAGTTAACACTGAACTGAACTATAAATTGAAGAAGTAAAAGAAAGAAATTATTTTTTGGATTTTTTTTGGCGCGAAAAATAAGTGATAAGAGGCGTTAAGGCGGGACTGATAAGAGGGAATGGTTGTGTTGTGGATGTGTCGGTACAATGGTTTACGAAGGAGCGGAGCCATAAAGTAGGGAGGGGAGGGGAGGTAGGAGGGCGACGTGGTGGGGGAACCTTCCCCTCCCCTCTCTCATCTATCTATCTCTCCCTCCCCTCGACCTCGTCCTCGTCGCCACTAATGCCATATGTGCCTGGTTTATTGCGCCTGTGCCGGACCCTTCCCCCCCACCAACGGGCGCCCCCTCCACGGCCCGCCCGAAAAAGTAAAAAAAAAAAGTGTCTCCCTCATTTAAATATTATAATTTGAGGTTAATTTTATAGTTCTTGGGGATATTATATCGAGATTTTAGCAGTATGCTAGGGTTTTGAGATGGCTTCCTATATTATTGAGAATTGTCTGGGAATTGAAAGAACAATATGCGATTTTGAAAAATATTGAAGATATCAAAAAATGTTAAGAATAAAAATTGTTTATTTTTTGAAGGAGAATAATATTGGTTCTATGAAGTTTTTGCTATGATGTGCCGTTTGCGAGAAAATCGATAATAACTATTATTCATCTATACCTATTGCCTTTTTCTAATCCGCAGTTGACCTTGAACTTATACTCGACTATCATTAATATACCATGATAATCATGATATATCATTAACACCCTTCGTTTTACGTCCCCAGGAATACGATGTAAGTTATGTTATCGGTCCGAAATTCGATGTTTATTTACACCGGAACTTCATGTTTACTGTCCCCTGAATCAAAAAAATTAAAAAAAAAAAATGATGCTTGTTTGTTTATATGTGTTAAACCTATAGTATAAGAAAGCATTATAATCGTGCGAAAATCCGAGATCGAGATTTTCAACGGATATTCACATACCAAGGTCCACTGAATACGTTTTGACCATTTTCACAATGATGTCTGTGCATGAGTGTGTCTGTACCTGATTGAAAAGCGCGAAAAGTGCGCTCTCCCGAAAAAAACGATTGTAGCTATAAACTTGAAATTTTGAACCAAGTAGTCACATTTGCTAACTTAGATCTGGTTAGATTTTGGCCGAAATTGGACGCAAATTGAAACCACTTTACTCTAGGGCCTAACTACATTATACAAGATATCGCTTATGTTTATGAGCTAATCGAAAATATTTTCAAGTATCGTTGTAGAGAAAACTAAATGACATATTTTATACGCAATACGATTTTTTGCAAGTCGTTCGGTTTTCGAGATATATGCCGAAAACCGTGCTGAAATGTAATTTTAAATACATATTTTTAGACGTTTCCTTGACCTACCCGACAATCGAAAACTTCTTTTTACCACAAATGTTCCTTATTAAATTTGCAATCGCTAATAAGCCCTCAGATTTGGGACAGGATCTATACGACAAAAGGTATAGCGCTTCAGACAATAAAAAATACATTTCCGTAGGAAATATTTTAAAATAATGTTTAAATTTGCCTAGCAATTAATTATAAAATATTTTTTCATTGTTAGTAGTTAGAGGGAGGGCTCCAGTAGCTGCATGCTTTTTTACTAAGCTCAAGATCGCGGGTTCGAAACCCAGCAGAGGACCTTAGGTGTTGTACCTGAGAAGTGAAAAACCTTGAGCACGCTCTTCTTCGGATGGGACGTTAAGCGATGGTGCCGAGCCTGTAGGTTATCAGCTAAAGACCCCTGCCCTAGGTGAATAAAAATTTAGGGTAGGCAAAATTTAGGACTCCCACAGTAGAGTCGGGCTCATGTCCATCAGAGTGACGAGTGGCGATATGACCTCGGCAAGCCCGGGCATGAGTCACAATAACTAACTATTATTGGTAGTTTTTATGAAAAATAACACACTCACAGATCACCCTACCTTCCACCCATCCCCTTCTCAACATCATTTCCGACTGGCGATAAAGTGGTTTGTAAGCGTGGTTGGCTTTAAAGAATGTCCTGAAATGGCCACATCAAATTTATTTATTTATTTTTTTTCGCAGCTCTAAAATGTTAATTTTTTTTTTTGAAGTTACCAACTTTATTACATGCTTTTATAAAGAATGTATGTTCTTTCCAATGGTGTAGTTAGATATGCTACAGTATTGATACTTCCGGATTTATAGACGATTTTTTTGGCGAAAGGGTCGAAGTGTTGAATACTCAAAAAACTGAAATATCTCCAAAACTTTTGAGAATCGGACCATGGTCTAGAGGGACTTTTTTGTAGCGATCGGGGTGTTGTAGCATCATCGTGAGATTTTGAACTGGAGTAGCGACTAACCCTTTATGTGTTATCACGTTTACTAAACAAATTTAAACGTTGAATGATAAAGATACATGAGAATTATAAATTGTACACAGTTCCATCCTAAAGTGTATCTAAATATACTCTAAAGTAATTTACTATAGTGACTTACGCCCGTTCTGCGCTAGAGTTGACACCAATATGTTCACGAGCGCCCACGGTCGGAGTGGGGATATTTTCGAATTTGTCACTGTCACGTGATTTACAACGAACAGCCGGGAAAGTACCCTTCTAGAAGAAAAAAAAAAAAAAAAAAAAAAACAAGGAGCATTAAGAACCTTTTCAAATGTTTTTATAATACATGACCCAAGAACCGTAAATCTCAGATAAACCTGATCATTTTCTGACTATTTGAAATGAAATGAAATGAAAAATAATCTTTATTCTGGGACATACGTCCCCTAAGAATAATAACATAAAAAATGAAAATAGTGAAAAATGGAAAAAAATAAAGAATAAAAAAAATAAAGAATAACAAAAAAAATAATAACAGTGAGTTGTAAATGAAAATCAGAGCTCCGAGCATTACGAAATATACGAGATTACGTAAGCGAACAAAAGGTTCAGCACCTGAATCCAAAATAAAATTAAAAAATGAGTCACTTGTCTCACGTCGTTAATACGTGTCGTTCTTATGGAGTTTTGAATTTGAATAGTTAGTTATTATGACTCATGCCCGGGCTTTAACTACGAGGTCATATCGCCTACTACTAGAGCGCTCTTTCGTCACTCTGGTGGACATGAGCCCTGTGGGGGACTATACTGTGGGAGTCCTAAATTTTGCCTACCATAAATTTTTTTCACCTAGGGCAGGGGTCTTTAACGAGTACCTGACATTGTACAGACTCGGGACCATCGCTCAACGTCCCATCCGAAGACGGCGTGCTTAAGTTTATTTTACCTCCCAGATAAAATAAAGTAAGGGCCTTGGACGGGTTTCGAACTCAAGACCTTGAGCTCAGAAGGCAAGCACGCAAATCACTGAGCATTGCCCCGGCATTGGAGTTTCTGAATTGAGCCCCCCTTCTATTCCTCCCCCATTTCATGCGGTCGATTTGTCTCAAAATCCATAGGTGTCATCCTTATGGTGTTCTGGATACACATATCAAATTTTGTGTGGATAAGGAAGACACCTATCGGTCAATACACAGCCAAATCGGTCAATGGTAAGTGGGGGGAGGAGCGGAGGTTGAGGGGGTCAACTTAAAAATCCTTATAACTGATAATATAGTGAATACATCAATACAAAAATTTATGAAATGTCACCATTTTTAGCATGATTAGATAGAATATAAATAATTTAAGCCCTAGATCTTTCGCTCGCGAAGTTGATTGTGAGTTAGTTCTAAGCATGTTCTTTATAACGAACGAAACTGTTCTACTAGCTACAGGAGGATCACAGCAAACTTCGTCAAATGAAATTTCTGCTATTTTCTGTTATTAAAAAATAATCGTCGTTTTTCATCCACTTATACTTTTCCCAAGGTCCCATAGATTGCTCCCAATAAAATTAATATAAAATTTACAAAACAATTTTCTCATTAAAACTATTTTTTATGCAGACATTTTTTCATTGGGAAAATTACTGTTTTGGAATGATAAATGTTTTACTTTCCCAGTTATATGCAGTATGGAGGAAATTTTGTAATAGAACAGAAGTTTGATGTTGAGTTTTGAACGGAATTTCAAATTTTCCGATCTCTTCATGACAAAAATGAACATAAAGTTTCCTCTCTGTCTTTGTTTGTGCATGTGGACACAATAACTTCGATAGATAGAATTTATCCAGAATGGGCACATCACGTCGGTCGATTTCAGCAAAATCGACCGACGTGATGTGCGGATCAGAAGAAAGGAGGCTGAGCACGAAATCCTTAAATTGGTTTAAGAGGAAATCATAAATTTATGATGTCGAATAATCAAATTTTCGGATAGTCGATGCTAAACTGTAAAACATATTGCGCCAGTATAAACTGGCCAAGGAGGAGCATGAAGAGGCCAACAACCCTCATCTCGACTTGAGATGCTCCTGTTTTTCTCAGCTGCTTGTGACAATGACTGATGGGTTCTATGTAAATGAGGGGGCAGCAAGGGGTGGCCCATCTTTCTTCTGCCGCCCCCACCCCCCCTCCTCCGGCTTGGAGAAAACATATCTCAGGATCCGAAACGTGACCTTATTTGCTACTTATTGGTTATCCTGCATCATTATTCAAATTTTTGAACATTTTGATTGTTTAAAAAATAAAAAAATCAAGTAAGTTTCCGCTTACCCTGTACAAACATTCCGATTTGGTTTGAAATCTATAGGTGTAATAAGAGACTCCTGAATCATCATACCAAATATCGTGATGATGTATTAGTTCGGCAGTAATTAGAATTTTTGAGTTGAGTCTCTACCCTTTTGGTAGATTTGGCTAAAAATCTATAGATGTCCCGATTCTAGACTTACATATAAAATTTTGTTTCGATATATTCATTAATTACATCGAAAGTTATGATGACCACAGACAAGATTTTTTTTTTTTTTAATTTTTGTAATCAGAAGATGGGAAAACATGACGGTTAAAGTCAACACCGAATTTCTGACAGATGACATAATTTGTTTCTTAAACTTCTCTGAAATAATATGTTACTTTCCTCCGCCATCTTTTTTCGGGACACTTGCAGGTCTCTTCTTCGGGTTACAATTAAAGACGTGGAAGTGTCTCGACATATTGTCTATGAAAGACGTGGAAGTGTCTCGACATATTGTCTATGAAAGACACCTCTAAAAAAAAAAAAAAAAAAAAAAATCTACATAAATACTGTTTATTTTTATGTTTTTGAATTTATTTTTCAAGTCTTCACTCACGCCCCTGTGGCCTCCCCTGCCTCCATTAGGTTGGAGGAATTGGGATGGCAGATAATGGGGGGTGTTTCGAGGGGTCTCGAGCAGAAAGTTATTTTATTATTACATTTATTTTGTACATATTATATATTTATTTTTGGATATATTTTATTATTTTCTACATATTTATGTTCATTTCTCTCTTGCTTTTCATTATTTTTTTTTAACTATTTTGAATTACCTGTATACATGTATTCTTATAGTCAGCACTTCTACTTATTGTTTTAGTATAGATTGTATTATTTTGTACATTATTTTATTTTATCTTATTTTATGTATATTGCCATTTATTATTTTTATTTATTTTTTTTATACCCACAGTCATCAAATTTACTTATAGTTCTATTTTAACTGATTGTAAATATACCAAATAATAAAGTCTTAAAAAGGGAGAGAGAAGTTTTCATTGTCCGGTCAATATTTATATTATAGAAAATATTTCCAAACCAAATTTATAGAACCATGTATCTATTGATATGTTAATTGGTATATTAAGGCATTGTTAACCTACGAAACCCTTAAGTATTTGATCTGGTCCCAATTCTCTGTATTATCTTTTCTTATTATTAAAATTACTATTTTTGACTCGAGCCCTTTCCAGAATACGAAAATTTATTTGTTTTAATGATTGTTCTTGAGTGAACATTTGGGAGGGGGGCCAGAAAAGGCTGTCCACAGACTGTGTAAAATGTTTTACTGAATAAGCCAATTATTTTATCGTTGGTACAATAGACCAGGGGGGTGGGTGTGTTTTGTTCTGTGCTGTGCTGTGCGCTGTTGCCTAGCAGGCCCGTGGAAGGCGTCAGACTGTGTACAAGGCTAGGTCGGCTCTTTGTGTCCCGGGGGTGGCACAAAGCCAGAAACAAGAGGAGGCCGCAGTTCCGGGGGTGGTGCAGCAGAGTGCAGGCTCTCCCCCACACAATATACATATTCATACAGAGACTCCTCTACCCCAAAATTCCATATCTATCCTTCGCCCCATCTTTATCTTGATCAACGAAAACAGAAGAACCACTTCATCTGAATAACATATAGAGTGAATATCAACATTTTACGTAAAATCTGTCAATGGGAAGAGGAGATCAGAGGAGGGGGTAGACTCAAAAAACCACAACAACTGCTCTTTAACGGATGTATAAACGCAAAATTTAGTGTGACTCAGAAGCCCCTATGTTAGTCAACTAATGATGTTTTCAAACAACTCTTCCTTCCCCCTCCTCCCCCCCCCCCCCCCCCTCCTCCAGCTCATAATAGGCACAACTCTACGCAAAATGGTTCTTTAACAATTAGTGAATGAATTTATAAATTATTTTCAGTTAATCTGGTTAGAATATAATAATGACTTTTAACCAAGGAACATACCGTAAATCATGGATTAATATAATTTTTTTAGAAGCCAAAACGTGCATATATACAGCCTATCGGGGCCACAGAGAAAAGCCACAAAGGAGCAATCAAAGCGAGGAACAGATGCACCGGTCAGTGCAGAAGATGCTCAGATAGAGGACTATCTCGAGACGCCAAAACAACAATATGGTAAACATGGGGACGGTCTTGCTTAATACGTTGAAGAGGAAAGTATTGAGAAAGATATATGGGCCTGTACTACAGAGTACCGAGACGGAGTACCAAGGAGGATACTGGAGGCCAGAGAAGAAGAGGGAGACCCTGCTGACGTTGATGGGGGACGATGGGCGTCAGAAGGTGGAGACGGCTGCAAAGGATAGAGCCAGAGTACCAAGGAGGATACTGGAGGGGCATCCGGGAGGCCAGAGAAGAAGAGGGAGACCCAGCTGACGTTGACTGGAGGACGATGGGCGTCAGAAGGTGGAGAAGGCTGCAAAGGATAGATCCAGAGTACCAAGGAGGATACTGGAGGGGCATCCGCGAGGCCAGAGAAGAAGAGGGAGACCCTGCTGACGTTGACGGGAGGACGATGGGCGTCAGAAGGTGGAAACGGCTGCAAAGGGTAGAGCCAGAGTACCAAACAGGATACTGGAGGCCAGAGAAGAAGAGGGAGACCCTGCTGACGTTGACTGGAGGACGATGGACGTCGGAAGGTGGAAACGGCTGCAGAGAGCACGCTGAGAGAACGGCGGAAAATTTGCTGAGGCCCAGGTTCTATAATTGCAGTAGTGCCAAAACGTTTGTTGAAGAAACGTCCGATACTGCGATACATATAAATAATTCCGCACGAATTGGCCCTTTTTCCACACGAATGCATTACACTACATTTCATGAGCGACATGTTTTACCCCCCTCACCCAAGTCTGCGCACCGCTATAAAACTGTCGGTAGTATTAAAGAACCCTTCTTGAGCCCCAACACAAGGGTCGGGGTGTATCTCCATCACACTTCACTTCATTCAGGGGGTAGCTTTTCATTCATAAAATCTCTTTTTCTATTCGATTTATGAGATCTCTTTTTGAAAAAAAAAAAAAAAGTATCCCTTTTTTTATTCTCCAAGTTAACATTTTAAATACAGACATTTACATCTGCTCTTACTATAAAATACCTCTAGAAAATGGTAACAAATGGAAAATGGCAACTTACTTTGCAGATTATTCACTCGTGTAATTTGAATTTATTTACATGTTTATTGTCCAATAAATAGGATGTTTTATTACATACAAATATATTATAAAATGTCAATATTTACATTAAATTTCCAGTAGATTTGCCTTAAATCAAAATATACTAAATCTGGACAATTATGCCAAATCATTTAACATCGAAATGTAGAGAACTCGTAGAGAAGGAGCCATTATGTAAGTCAACTATTGATTATTAGCGTGAACGATCGAATGGATTAATTCGGTCTGGGGAGGTACATTGCCCGTGATCCACCGACGACTTTTTCTACTAACACAGAGAAGTAAGGGTGGGGGATTAGGGGTGGTCTTTACTATATATCCCTCCACCCCCATTGCTACGCCACAATCTGCTTACTAACTCCCTCAATATGTCACCTATTGTAATTAGACACTATTACAATCTACTTAGGTATATTAACACACGTTCTATGGGGCGGCGCTGCGGTAGGTTTGATTCGCGGCTGATATATCCCACCCTATATTAGATATTCGAGAGAGACGCCTGGCGCGTGGTCCATGCGCTCAGCTACGCCGTCTTGTTATCGCGCTGCTAACTAATGCATGGATCGTATATGCGCAGCACGTGACTCTGGTTACCATGTCCCATTCACCAAATATACCACCCAAGTTGTCACTAATGGCCTATTCATTTCTACTGTTTCATTCATTATTACTTTTTTTTTTTTTTATTCATTCATTCATAATCTAACGCTTCCTTTACCGTGGATGCGACATGAATGAACTTTGCTTTTGTCGATGTTTTAATAATAGTGTCTTATATACACTATAGAAGCCAGTACTATCTATTAATAATAAAGTACGCGGGCTAGAGCGTAGAGCTTTGGTCGCATGGTCTCTCATCATGGTTTGCGAGTTCGAATCCCGTCCGGGAGTGAGTTTTATTTCGTAGATAGAACTCCCTCCCGGGGCCATGGATGTCGTAAATAACTAGATATAACACATTGACATGGCTAATATGCACCGTACATAAAGCCAAAAAAAAAATAAAAAAATAAAAAAAAAAATAAAAAAATAATACACTATAGTGTATATAAGACACTATAGTCGCCTTAATATAGAGAAATTAGTACGATGTCTTAATAATACACTATGGTGTATACAAAACATTATAGTCACCTTAATATATAGAAGACAATATGACAAATCAAAATAATCAGTTAAATTAAAAACAATGCTACTGCTTAAGAATAAATTTTAAAAAACTCGAAGAAAAAAAAATAATAAAAAATACAAAGTAACTGATATGAATAGAAAATAAATTGATAAACATTAAAAAACATAGATTATAATTTAAAATCGTGAACGGATATTTTTTACCTCCCTGAGTTTTCCCTATTTTCTTTACCAAAACGTTTTGATTTGTGTCACACTTAAGTAAACAGTAACCGGGCAACGCCAAGTAACCAGCTAGTTCACTATATTTTAATAATTCATATTTGAAATGTAAGTGAATCTACCAGTTTAACATCGAACCTTACATAATGGGAGAGAAGAGTGAGTTCGTCTTAGGTAATTTATGGTCCCAAAGGGGAGTGAAGGTCCTTATGAGATAACAAATCTGAAATAGGTACGATGTAGGTCACGGGGGGGGGGGGGGGGGGGGGGGGCAAAGGAAGGATTTGATATTTTAAAGTAATTGAGTGTCTCCGAGATATAAAGTTAGGTTTAGTGGCGACTTGTTGAGTCTGTACTCAGTATATAGACTGTTGCGTCTGTATAGGCTACCATGTACTGTGTATATCCCCCCCTAACTGAAACATGACACCAAGTTATACAGAACTAGAAAGTAGTACGATAACTGGGTCTTCTCCCTCCACCCGCCTAGGCGTTCAAGCCTTCCTTCATCAGGGCAACTCAAGGAAGTCTCATATATTCAGAAAAATAAATTCAAAACTCAATAAGAGTGGCACCTATTAATTTATCGGAAAATCGGCCAAAAATAAGGGGGATGAGAGTGGCTCTACTCAAAATGCCTATATCTGCCGTTGTAATGAATGTATCGATACACAATTAAGTATGAGGTTTCCGAAGTCTCTATATAAGTCAACTATTACTTTTTTAGCCCAAAGGTAGAGTGAAAACTTAATTAAGCAATTCGCGCTGGGGAAGTACATAGCCGGTGATTCAACGGTGACTGTTTTTGTTTGCATCTCAACAGCCAATATGTATATAATTTATAACGCACATATGTGTACCATTTGGGAAAAACTAAGGAAGTCCAAAATCACAGGTTTTCAGGGCAGCGCTATGAAGTTTTCTGTTTTCAGTGTAAATCGAATTTTTTTGATAAATTATTTTTCCAACCGCCATATTCAATTCATATTTTATTATGGAATGCGTATATATTTAATTTTGTAATTTTATCATACATTTTTAGAACTTATCTAAAATTGCACCCCCACTTATCTAGTTAATCACCCGAAATCAAAAGAATTGTCTATTTTACACCATCACTTACCTAGTTATTCACGTACTTATCTAGTTTTTGCCAATGAAAGAAGCGTTTCAGAACTTCATAACGCTAATTATCTCTTCACCGCATCAGGGCAAATGTTTGTATAAGCAAGATAAATACGTTTAACCAATTTTAGGGCACGAACGTGGTTTTAATAAAAAAAGATAAATGCAATTGTATAAATCCATAAGTAAATTTCCGAGTTGTCTAAAAATGCCCAATGCGTTTTCAAGGATAACATTGACATTGTGACTTGCATACTTTTACACGATGTGTAGGACACCAATATGGTTTGCCCAGAGTATTTATCTCATTTTGGACACAAATCGACTTATCTACTTTTTCCCAAATGGTACAGACGATTTCCCAGTATGACATAGATAGAAAGGTATTCAGTCCTCTGGTGTAGTTTCCCACTTAACCTCCCTAATCGAAACACGACAGAGGCCCTTTTTATCTGCGAGGAGAAAAAATCTTGTCTTCCAGATGGGACGTTAAGCGATGATCCCGAGACTGTACAATATCAGGTACTCGTTGTAGACTGCTACCCTAGGTGAATAAACCTAGGTAAGCAGAATTTAGGACTCCCACAGTAGAGTTGGGCGATATGACCTTGTAGTTAAAGCCCGGGCAGTCATAATAGTAAACATAATCAGTAGCCATAACGATTTGTGCCAATGTTAATCATGCATCATATTTGTTCCTATTCTATATGATACTTAACATTTTTTGTAGAGATATTATGAAACACTTGAAGCAAAATGAAGAAATAAAAAAAAAAAGTATCCTAGAATTCTCGAATATATCCTATATGGACGATTACATATCGATATTTCTAAATAAATAAATTAGTAAAAATCTAATAAACTGTAAATATAATAATCAAATATCAATAGACCGTCACTTTGGGTGCCAATTTGATGGCGTATCGATATTTTCTTTTCGAATCCATATCGTTAGATCGTTAGAACAGTAAAACATAGATGTTCGCAGAAGTCCCGCATTATCTTCGGAGAAGAAAAGTCCCTTCTGGAAGAATTTTGCGTAGAAAAATAAATTATTTATTTTTCACAGAGATTCCATTGAACATTTTAAAAGGATTTGTGGTAGGCCGCAGCGCCTTGTATAAATAAATAAAATACAAATAATTTTAGATACTATATATTTCTATTAATTTTTTTTGTCTCCCCGATACAACCCCTGAGCCCAATATAACCCCTGAGCCCAATTCTATCCAATATATTTCCCAGAGCGGTTTTTTTTTTTTTTTTTTTTTTTTTTTAATAACCAGAGTCCCCTTCCAGTAGCCTGTGTGCCCGAACGACAATTTATAGCCTACTTTTAATATCCCTTCCTCCGACAATACTCCTGCCCCTGCAGCGGGCCACCAGAAGGAAGAGAAATATATTGTCAGTAAATCTCACGCCTAGGTACTTCCCCAACTTACTAGCCAAATAACTAGCAGGTTACATGGCATTGCCCGAGAGTAATTTTGATAGTAGTAAAGTTGATTACGTGTAATGGCCGGACAGTAAAAAGTTTCTTCTCTCTTTCTCTTCCTCTCTCACACTCTCCCCCCCCCCCCCTCCCCCCCTGGCTGGTCAGATAAAATGTACTTAAGCCCCAAAGTTGTCTCTTTACGTAACATCATCTGCAAATCTGAAGTTCATAGCTACAATCATTTTAGAGTTAGAACATAAACAAAGATCCATTTTAATACACACTCCAGCCAGACATTCAGTGCCGTATTAAACTATAAGCAAACTAAGCAATTGTTTAGGGCATCACGTCTCGGGGGCACCAAGTCCATAATGCTTATTTTTGAAATAGGTAATTATTTCTCAATTTATATTTATATTTTTTCGTAAATGTGCTATAATTTTAAATTAAAAATGTAAATAATATATTTAATATAATAACATTTATAGGTCGAAATATGTTGTACATGCCTGCAGTAAACTTGGCATGGAAGACCAAACATCAAATCCTGATGATACTGTGGAAGAAGTATCTGATGAGGAAGAGCATGTCTATGATAACGAATGGCGTATTTGGACGAAAGAGTTTCGTGTTTTAATAAATTGATTTTTTTGTTTTCTTGCTTAGTTAATTTTGTCTTCGTTTTGTTCAATCGAGCTTTAGTATTGAACTTACCAACATAAGTATGTTAATCATATCAATAGTGAGGCGGGTGCAACGTAAGCTCAGAATGCTTAGAGCATCGAATAGTCTTAATCCGGCACAGCAGACATCTTGGAGAAATCGGTCATATTGTATTTAGGAGACCTCAGAACGTGTAATTCCATAGAAAACGCAACTTTTTTTTGTGTTATTTTTGCTCAATTATAATACTATCTTATAGTGAAGATTAATAATTTATAGAAAAAAGAGTAAAATAAATTCTGTCCGTCTTTGTATCTGTCCGTCTCTTTGTGTGTGTAGTCTGCGTCTGGACACGATAACTCCCGATAGAATGTACTTATCGACACTAAATTTTATATGTATATCCAGAGCTAAGGACGACAACTCTTGATTTTCAGGCAAATCGGACAAAAGGGAGGAAGGATTGGGGGGGGGGGGGGGGGGGGGGGAGGGGGGCTTAACACAAAAACTCTAATAAGTGCCGATAGTATGAATGCATCGACATGAAGTTTTATATTTAAATTCAAGAGCCGATGATGATGAAATCTAATAATTTTTCTGGAACCAAATAGGGGATTCGACACAAGTATCAAACAAAATTTAGTATGAGGATTCAGAAGCCATTATGTAAATGAAATATTGAATTTATAACCCAATTGTCTTTGGCTGGAGATTGTATTTGATTAGTTTGTGATTCACCGACAAAATTTTGTATTCTTCTACATATAATCTGGGGGTAAGCAGAAAATTTGTTGAAAGATGGAGGGGTCGCGTGACTCTTGACCATGGAGGTAAGTGAGAGCCTCAGTTATGGCGAGGTGTGATGTGTTTCCACTTCACACTTTCCTTCTGGTCATTATAGTACCTGAAAGGGATCATTTTTAATCAACGCGCCCCCCCCCCCCCTCATGTCAGGCTTAAATCATCTCACACACGATGTTCTTCATCAACCCAGAATGAGTTTCGTATAAGAAAATCCCCGTGCCAGCTCCTCAAATAGGCTAAAACCAAGTTTCAACTTACGCACAAGATTCATTCGAATAGTCCGTACGCTAGAATATCACTGCGTTTAGTTGACGTTAGAAACAACCCAATAATCCCAATTATGTAATCTCACCGGAATTTCATGTTTCCTACCCCCTTATTTGAAAAATTTTGTATGTTTGAAACAGAGCTAAATCCGAGAAACAGAAGAAATGGTTCAGAGACGAGGCGGTGAGGGGGGGTTAACACAAAAAACAAGAAGAGAATTTCAGATCGCTCTTTGGACGCTCTGGTGAACTAAAGTCCGACTCTGTATACTTGGTACATTCATCATTTTACCTAAGATATCTTCCTCTCACTTCTTGTTCCCTACTTCATTTGTTTGTTTTTGTATAGGGATGGTCTGAAGGTCGGAATAGAGAGGGTGGTCGGAAGGTCGGAAATACAGAGTATCGGAAGGTCGGAATAGAGAGGGTGGTCGGAGGGTCGGAATAGAGAGGATGGTCGGAGGGTCGGAATAGAGAGGATGGTCGGAAGGTCGGAAATACAGAGCATCGGAAGGTCGGAATAGAGAGGGTGGTCGGAGTGTCGGAATAGAGACGGTCGGAAGGTCGGAATAGAGAGGGTGATCGGAGGGTCGGAAATACAGAGGGTAGGAAGGTCGGAATACAGAGGGTCCTGTGGTTTTGAAAATACATTTAAAAGTTTTGATCAGATAGGTCTGAGAGGAGCCTTGGGGGGAAAGGAGAAGGCGAACATAAATCTTGGGGTGGGCGAATAAATCATGCCTAGGAGAGGGGGGGCGAAATGAATCCAATACATCTCTGTCACCCCCCACCACTCCCCCCTCCTCTAATCTACAATTCCACCCCTATCCCACCCCCACTCCCACCTCCCTCCCACCCCCTCCTGTCCCAGCTTCCTACAGCCGGGGGTTGGAGGAAACCATTTAGTAATAACACCAATTAATCTCACCTGTAAACCCACCGCCTCTTGAAAGTCTACCATAAGGAATTTCATTCGCCTAATGGACAAATAAAGATAATTCACCTTAACTTTAATATTTAGACCATAAAATTAAAAGAAAAAAGTCGGTGAATCACCAACAATACACTTCCCCAGCACAAAAAATAATTAATTAAATTTTCGCTCTTCTTCGTATAGCTGGGAAAGTAGCAATGTAGCGTAACATTAATAATGGACAGCTTCATCGCCTGAATTTCATTT
Source organism: Aradus depressus (assembly GCA_963662175.1). Taxonomy (NCBI): domain Eukaryota; kingdom Metazoa; phylum Arthropoda; class Insecta; order Hemiptera; family Aradidae; genus Aradus; species Aradus depressus. The sequence continues at coordinate 34,317,570 of OY759223.1, forward strand.
ACCAACTACATTTGTATAGATCACTCCCTCACTTTCCCTCCTCCCTCTCATTATCTAATCTAATCTGGCAGATATCTCAGATTTTTATAGATCACTCCCTCACTTTCCCTCCTCCCTCTCATTATCTAATCTAATCTGGCAGATATCTCAGATTTTTCTCTTCAGATGCTATGACAATTCAATATTAGGGACTTTCTTGTACGGGAAACACGCCCGAATCATAAATGATGCCGATAAATTATCGGCGATAATTACTGTTAGTGGTCGACCGGAACAGGATTTTCAGCCGAAACCGAAACCGAATCTTCGGGCTGTATGTATGTATGTATTTTTTACACATACACCTACCTACAGACAGTTAACTCGTGTTAAATAAATTAAAAAACAATAATTGAAGTATGTAACAAAAATAGTTATTTATTTATGTTACATTAACAATTTAACATGAACAAAAATAGTAAACATGTTAAAGTAAAGACCTGCCTTTGTAAGTAAACTTTGTCGAAAATCAACAGTAGATTAGATATAAAGTACAGGAGGGCGCCGGTAGCTCAGTGGTATGCGTGCTTGTCTTCTGAACTCAAGAACGTGGGTTCATAACCCGACCGAGGCCCTTAGTTTATTTTATCTGGGAGGTAAAATGAACTTAAGCATGCCGTCCTTCGGATGGGACGTTAAGCGATGGTCCCGAGCCTGTACGATGTCAGGTACTCGTTAAAGACCCCTGCCCTAGGTGAATGAAAATTTAGGGTAGGCAAAATTTAGGACTCCCACAGTAGAGTCGGGCTCATGTCCACCAGAGTGACGAAAGAGCGCTCTAGTAGTAGGCGATATGACCTCGTAGTTAAAGCCCGGGCATGAGTCATAAAACCTAATCTAACCTAACCTATAAAGTACAGACTCCTTAATTAAGTAAGTACCTATTTTATTTTTGTTCACAATATTCTTAAGATTAATTTATATTTTACTGAGATCTTGTATTTAGCACTTGGTGATTAAAGAATCAACTAATTATCTGTCTTAACAACGATTACAATAATTTGTACGACTATCAAGTAATTACTTAATTTAAAAAAACAGTTATAAAATCAAAAGAAAAAAAACGAAATATTATTAGATTACTAATTAATTTTAGTATTCGTATGGCAACCACACACGACTCACAAGCCACGAACTCATCCGAAGTTAGTCAAACGACGCACAAGTCACGAAAACTGAGTTTCGGCGGGGCCGAAGTTTCGGCGTGGCCGAAGTTTCGGCTGATTTTTGGCTGAAACTGAATCTTTGGTCGGCCACTAATTACTATTTCCGGGATGCCACTTCCGCCTTCCACCAATTTGCTGTGAAATCGGGCTAACTAAAGCATCATTTATCCAAAACCTCCCTCCTTCATCTTCAGTATTAATGGTTCATCAAATATTGGGGCTCCCACAACTCAACAGATACCAGCCCTTGCAGTCAAACAAAGCTCCAAAGTTTTCGTATAGGGGAAGTTCTGTAATTGGTTACAAATTCGGTGTTGAGTTTTCACAGAAGTTTAATATTTTCCAACTCCCTGATTCCAAAAAAAAAAAAAAAATCTGAATACACTAACTCCCAACGGAATGAACATACACTTTGACATGATATTTCATGTGCGTTTCCAGAACCCCATATGGACAACACATATTGATTTTCAGCGAAATCGGCCGATGGAAAGAGAGGGACTAAAAGAGGAGGGTCAACTCGAAGATCCTAATAACAGTCGATGTATTGAATAAATCGACCCAAAATTCAGTAAGAGGATTCAGAACTCAACTATTGATAAGCAGTAGACCTGGTTACTTTGGAGCCATTGGTATACATGACTCTATGACCCGTGAAGCGACTCAGAACAGAAAGAAATCTCTGCCAAAAAGAGGTCAAGCAGAGATTTCTTTCTGTTCTGAGTCGCTTCACGGGTCATAGAGTCATCTATACCGATGGCTCCAAAGTAACCGGGTCTACTGCTTGTGCTTTCACGGACAACGTCAGGGAATATAAGTACAAATTGCACGGCCTTTGTAGTATTTTCACAGCGGAGCTGACTGCTGTTGGGTTCGCATTATATTATGTCCTGTCCGTCCAGGAAAATGAGATTGCGATCTGTACGGACTCCCTTAGTGCACTCCAGAGCCTGGATCGCATGTACTCACCCCATCATGCCGTCTACAAGGTTCATCGCTATGTCGCCATGCTGAGAGAAATAGGAAAACGAGTGGTCTTCGTCTGGGTGCCAAGCCACGTTGGAATCCCAGGGAACGAGCGAGCTGATAAAGCTGCTAACGCGGCCCATGACCTGACTGAGATTTGCAGAACCCCACTGACCCCCAACGAAGTTAAACGCCCCCCACTCCTAACAATAAAAAGACATTGGGAGCAAATGTGGGAGGAGGTGAACCTGAACAAACTTAAAAAAATCAAGAAATCGGTATCGCCCTGGAGTTCGTCTACAAGAAGCTGCAGACAGGAGGAAGTGGCCATCGCCCGGCTGAGAATCGGGCACACGTGGCTCACCCACGTTTACCTGAACAGCCCCCCAGGTGCAATCATTGCCACCTCTCTCTGAGTGTATACTACATATTCTCGGAATGCCGCTTGAAGACTTTCTCAGAAAAAATGATGTTCCGAGGAGCTTGGAGGAGGCGGTGGAGGATAACACCTCCATCCTGGATAGAGTCATTAATTTCTTAAAAGAAACTGGGCTATACCAAAACATATGAGCTCTACAGTCTGCTATCATTTGCCTTTTTTAGGTCGCTCCGCCAGTTGAGTGGGGCCTAAACAGCCCATGGGGGGTCCCCCTGGGGGTCTGGGGGCCCTGGGGAGGGGGGGGTCCTGCGTGGGGCCCTCGGGTGGCTGGCGTGCGCGGCTGGCTGGATGGGGGGGGCCTGGGGCGGCTCCGCCGGGGCCTCTGGACTGGAACGGTCCCGGACTTAAGAGGGTGTGGACGGCTTCCTATACTTGAGTGAGTGGCCCGGCGGTGCCGTTGTCTTTGTCCCACCGCCCGGCCTGCCTGTTCGTTGGTCGCCCTTGGTCCCGTGCTTGGCCTTCCTCTGGGCCCCCTGGCCCCGTGTGGGATCCCACCATGGCTGTTCTCGTTAACTACATTAAGAGTACGCTGGCTTAGTTAGGGCTAAGATAGGGCGATAATAACTGAAGCAGTTGTTTGCCCAAAATAAACCAACCAATCAACTATTGATTTTCAGCCCTAACCTTAGGTTGGTTTTGGAGGGAGAGCGAAACTTATTTGATTTTTTCATGCTGGAGAAATACACTACCGGTGATTCACTGACTACTTTCTATATATTGTCCGGTTTGAGAAGGGTGGTGTAAGCTGATAGTGTGCAGTCGCGCCTGCTACCCTGGTCCCGAGCCTGTACGATGTCAGGTACTCGTTAAAGACCCCTACTCTAGGGGAATAAAAATTTAGGGTAGGCAAAATTTAGGCCTCCCACAGTGGAGTCGGGCTCATGTCCACCAGAGTGACGAAAGAGCGCTCTGGTAGTAGGCGATATGACCTCGTAGTTAAAGCCCGGGCATGGGTCATAAAACCTAACCTAAACTTAACCTATAAGAGGTTATATATTGATGTTAGCTTGATCACTGATTTCATACAACTCTCATTTAGTTTTGGTCCAAACATCGCAGTGACAGATTTTCGAAAATTACATATATAGGGGAGTTTCACTGAAATTTCATGCTTTCCCACCAAATTGACTTTTCAGGCATATCGGTCGTTTGGTGTTTCAGGGGAAACCTAATAACGATTTTTTTTCTATCTATTACATGGCTGGAAAAGGAAAAAATGTCTTTCTCTTTTAATTCTGTAATTTCCCTTGCGACTTCAATTTTCGCACAACAAAAAATGCTATACAACGGGTAAACATCTTTTGTATTTCTACGATCAATTGATCAAGTCGGATCACGTACCTAATAGACGGGTTATAGGTACCAAGAACTATGATGAACAAGAGCAGGGTGCAGAAAAACAGCGGTGAGAAACCAGCCGTGTGTACATCTTGTACTCAAGGAGTAACAAACATTGTTAGAAGCGGAAGTCAAAGAAGATACACCACTAAAGAAGAGTTCTTTACCTTCTCACAACACATCCGTTCTACAGCACTCAGGTGTGAGAATCAGACACTAAAAAGGAAAAAAGTAGTTGGTGATTCATCGGCAATGCACTTTAGCACACAGCAAGAATTAATAAACTCACGTGTCGCTCTTCCTCTCAACCCAGTTGAAAATCAGTGTCTTACTCTGGGACATCTGAATCTCTGTATTAAATTTCATATCAATGCATTTATTACATGGACAGTTATCAGGGGTAGCGTGCTTGCCTTCTGAGCTCAACATCGCAGGTTTAAACCCGCCAACCCGTTCTTCGGAAGGACTCGTTAGACGGCGGTTCCGAGCCCTTGTGATGTAGGCACCCCTACCCTAATTAAACCGGCAACATCTTCAACTTCGGTAAAGCTTCCAATTGAATTGATAGGAGCATTCAATGCTTAGATTTTTAGATGAACGGGCTAGTGGGGTGTGCTAGAGCAAGCAAGCCACCTCTATGTTACCGGCGCAAAAAGAACATGGAAAATGTATAATTCACTTGGGTTGGAAGAAGAGTATCGGATGAGCTCTATGGAATCTAGGAGTTGTTAGAAGATATATGGTCCAAGTTACAGCATGGCTCTGATCTACCGACAATCCATATGTTAAAAAGTTTTGTTGAGGGGGGGGGCGCAGTTTCATATCCCGACGCCAAGTTCTGCTCTTCCTCACCCAGCCGCTATATTGACTTTCCCAGGATACACTCTATTACATGCGGGGGGGTGTCTTCTTGGAACAACATACATTTCCCAAGACTACATCTCCCCAGTGTAACTTTTTCTATTCTCCGGTCATATCCATCTTCTCTTTAGGTCAATAATACAAGCTAATATTGCTTTCTTCTTCTTCTTCTTTTTTTTCTTTCACAACAATCGTAAATCTGATACAAGACAACCTTACATAAAACAGCCAACAACTTTTCGCGTATGATACTAATATGCTTGTGGTAGGGCGCCAGTAGCTCAGTGGTTAGCGTCCTTGCCTACTGATTTAGGTGTTCTTAACAAATGGTTGGTTCATTTATTGCTTGATTGGTAGGCGGATATAGTCCACTTACTTCTTAAATAAGTAATAAAGAATCTACTCTAACATAATTGTAAAAGATATAAAGAAAAAGGTATGTTTTTTAAAAATATTCTCTATTTCACAAAATATATGAAATAAAAGGGACATTTATAATACAGTTGGTTGATTCCGGGGCATTTCTTCCAGAGGTATCTTCTTATTTTTTTCGACAATATTTCGGGACACTTACACGATCGTTCATAGTGACCGGAAGAAGGGACGTGTAAGTGGCCCGAAATATTGTCGAAAAAAATAAGAAGACATCTCTGGAAGAAATGCCGGAATCAACCAACAGTGGAACATCCCAGAGAAGTTTAAGAAACACATTTATAATACATTCGGTAATGCTACCATCTTCAGCCTCGACTTGAAATACTCCCATATAATTTATATATTCTGTGAAATATAGATTTTTTTTTAAAAACATACGTTTTCTTTATTTATCATTAAGTGTTTCACCATAGCTCTGCGAAAATACAGTAAGTATGATTAGGAATGATTAACAAAGTAATTATAAAAGGGTAATTATGTAATTAGTCAAAAATTCGATGTTGAGTTTTCACCGAAATTTTATGTTTTCAAAAATAAAAAAAAATAAATCCTGTCTGTGAACACGATAATTACCGACGGAATCAATGTATCGATACAAAATTTAGTATGAGGATTCAGAACTCAACTATTGATTTTCAGCCCTAACCGTAGATTGGTTTTGGAGGGAGAGTGAAAACTTATTTTATTATATTCATGCTGGGGAAGTACATTGTCGGTGATCCCCCGACGACTTTTTATATATTGTCCGGTTTGAGAAGGGCGGTCTAAGCTAATAGCGTGCAGTCGCGGCTGCTACCCTTCGGCGGAGAGATTTATAGGAGCTCATAATGATGCTGGAACAAATTACCCAAGAGAACCCCCCCCCTCTTTGGGGTAATCCGGGAGACCGTCCCGGGAAATTTTATCCCATATAAATGAGTCTAACTTTGTAAAAACAAACTACCAACCAACCAGGACCGGTGATATATGAGCGACTTTCTGGGGTCGAAGACTTTTACAAGAGGAGAATTTAACATAAAAGGCAAACATCGAGTTTTTTTTTTTTTTATAACCTCCCCCCCCCCCCCCCCTCCCAACCCCCTTCCCCTTAAGTAAATATATTTTAGCCGATTCATGGCAAACAGATCAATGGATAACAGATTGTGTTCATACTGGTCCAAATACTTCCCCAGATATGTAGTATAGAGAAAGTTATGAAATTGGTCAGAATTTCATATTTTCCGATCCTCTTATTCCAATAATGAAAATCGGTGTCGGTGAATCATCAACATCATACTTCCCGATTGTAAATTAATGAACTATGTTTCTGCTCTCCCTTAGAAACCAATCTACAGGGACTTTTCAATGTTCATGCTAAATTGTGTGTTGATATATTCATTATATCGCCAGTTATTGACGTTCTTGTGTTATTGTTTATATTGCCTCTTGGATTCTAGAGAAAAATAAATATAATTAATTTTTTAATATTAATAATTGAAATGTGTGTATTTTTTATACATCACAACATATAGATAATATATATATATACATATATTAATTTTTATTTTTGGATTCATAGGCTCAGAAAACGTGAAATTCCGGTGAAAACCTTCAATACGGCAAGGTACATCGTTTTCCACCATATTTAATGACGGGCTAACAGAATTAGAAATGGAAAATATTTTTTTTATTTTTCCCTCCTGAAATAACCATGGAAGGAATATAAGATCTTGGTCGATTTTACGGCACGATTTCCCGCATATTCTCAGAAAAACACTTCGATAAGGCAATGTTGGTACATCGGTTTTGGTGAAAACGGTTAACGGAGGTTAGCAAATCAGAAAAGGAAATGAAAAACATTTTCTGACATTTCCCTTTTAAAATAATAGTATGATCTAGTTTCGACACTGAAGCAAGAATTATTGCCTGAAAAAAACTTCACACATCGGTGATCCACTGAAGAATATTTTCAGGAAATCTTAGATGGGTAAAGTGAGGGTTGTACAGAAAAATCCGACTAACTCGGATTCAGAAGTTTCTCAGTATAGCTAAGCGCGCACTAGGGCGGCACGGCACGGACGGCATTTTTAAAGGTGGGTGCGTGTACTAAACGGGAACTCCGGCCATCCGCACATGGCAGTGTATACTGAGCTACCGTGTGGTGAACAAGGTCAAAATGGATAGTGATGACGAGTGTTTGGTTGTTAGTGCAATTTTGGTAGAAGAAGATAGAAGAGATGCTAATCAAAAAAAAAAAAAAAAAATTTGGATTCATCAAATCAATAGAAAAAGACTGACTTTTGGTGAATTTCATACCTTGTTTCCGGACCTTAAGAAAGATGACGCTAAATTCTTTCAATACTTCCGAATGACTCAGGAGAAGTTCGAATCCCTTTATGACCTCATTAAAGATGAAATCTTCAGGAAACAAACTAAGTTTCGAAGTCCTATTGAACCAAAGGAAAGGCTAGCGATTTGTATGCGGTAAGTTCCTTCGTGATTATTTCATTGGTCGTTTTATTAATATTATTTTTTGTAATACTCTAAACTTACTATGTATTCTGTATAAACATTTTGAAGACCAGACGGGTTTTATATGCCAAAAAATGTATAAAGTTTTCCAGGTTTAGCACAATTTTAAAACCTGTACACAAAATGAAATAGTACCAAACATTAGTACCAAACATATAGGCTAACACCAATTTATTTTCCAATTCACTAAATGATATTTTGCTAATTTGACTTTACTATAGGGGAATGTATAAAATAAATGAATAAATAACGGCGCAGCTTCAATGTTATAAAATTTATATTTAGAAAAAAAAAAAAAAAACAATGTGGCAATATCAATTTTTTTTTTTTTTTTAATTTATTTTTTATTGAAATCTCATGCATCAGTTTCGTCCCTCCATCCCCAAGCGCTGTAGCTGCTAAGTGTTGCCTCGTCAGCATTTGGTTGTGGTGTAGGTCGTTGAGGAGTTTCATTGTATTTTGGTAAAACAAGGCCAGTGTTTTCTGGTTGAGGTGGAGCTTGCGAAAAAAAATGTGTCTTGAAACTGTATCCATGTTGTGTAATACAGACGTTGGTGGTTCCCCCACTCTAAGTGCAATGTCCGTTTCTTTGTCTGAAACAAGTTTAAAAATTTTTCTTTTTATGTCAATCTGGTCACGAAGAGGAAACTTTTTGACAGTTTTTCCCATTGTTGTAAAGAAGGCTGCTAAAGAGTCTTCTTGGGTAGGTTGCTGTCTTTTTCTTGCCAAATAGTCCTCCAACACAGTTGCTGCAGTTTTTGCAGGGGCATTTCCAGCCCTATTCCTTTTTTTCGGGTTGGAAATGAGCTCTTTCTTCGACCAACTACGCGACGATGCCGTGGATGACTGAGGATAGGTGGAGAGCGAATCCTGCGAAGTTATCGTTAGATGGCTTGGAACTGGCAAGGAAATATTAGGCGACTCTGGCATTTCGGAATTATTATCTTCCTCTTCATAATGTTGGTCTTCTTCATCTTGATCGACAGCAGCTGTAAAGTTTGATTGACGATTATCGCCATCGGCAAGATATGGTACCAGGAAGGCTAATTCTTGCTCAAACTTCGGTGGTTTGCAATTTTTCGCAGCTTGGCCACTTTTGGTTCTCCGGCGTTGGAGTGCTTTTCGATGATTGTCTCGAACTTTTGCCCAACGATCCTTGCATTCAGTACCTGAAACACGATACGTTTACATTGTCTACTGAATTAACACAATCTTCAAAACAAACAAAAGTTAAAGTTATCTCGTGCTTATAAATAAATAGGGCCTACAATGTGTTTAATAATACCGTTTCATAATAGAATTAATTAATTTTTTTAATTTTTTTTTTTTAGGTTTCTTGCAACTGGAATGTCTTACCGCTCCATGGCATTCTCTTTCAGAATGGGTCTAACAACAGTAAGAGAAATTGTTCAATCAACTTGCAAGGCAATATGGAAGTGCTTACAACCATCCGCGATGCCTCAACCTACAGAGGAGATGTGGAAAGATATTGAAAGAGGGTTTTGTACGAAATGGAACTTCCCGAACGCTGTTGGTGCTTTGGACGGGAAACATGTCATCATAGAAGCACCTCATAACAGTGGAGCTGATTACTTCTGCTATGAAAAGTGCTTTAGCATCGTATTATTAGCATTGGTGGACGCAGATAAAAAGTTCATTTTTGTAGATGTTGGTGGTTATGGAAAAAACTCTGATTCAAGTATTTTCAATTCTTCTGAATTGGGAAAAAGACTGGAAAATGGTTCACTAAACCTTCCGCCTTCAAAGGTATTACCTGGTGCTAATATTTATCTTCCTCATGTGATTATTGGTGACGAAGCTTTTCCTCTTCGTACAAATATCGTGCGCCCATACTTAAAAGAAGATGTACATGGCAAGATAGAAGAAAAAATTTGCAACTACCGAATAAGTCGTGCAAGAAATGTAGTTGAAAATGCATTTGGAATTTTGGTGAGAAGGTTTCGTATTTTTGAAAAGAAACTGTCCCTTTCTCAGGAGCACCTGATCTCTGTGGTTTTAACAGCCTGTTGTTTGCATAATTATTTAAAGACGGACTCATGTTACTGGACTGAAAAAGACTTAGAAACTACAGTTTCAGATGCTAAGTCACTTGCTCCATTAAAAGGCACAGGTGGTTTGTCTGGTTGCGAAGCTATAGAGGTCCGAAACATATTTAAAGATTACTTCAACTCTGAGTTGGGATCAGTAAAGTGGCAACAGAAACGATCTCAAGCTGGAAAACAATGTGTTTAAATTACTATAAAACTTAGTTATAATTTTGTTTTGTCACAAAACTGTGTAGGCTACTTAAAAAATATTTAATTATACAACTTATAATAAATGAACATAAGTAAATGAATTCGAAATTGCTTGAACATATGCGACTGCTACATACTCAATCTAGTTCCATCAGTAATGGTTATATTTAGAAAATATTATTGTGTAGTTTTTTATATAAAATATACATATGTTTTAAGAAAAATGGTACCTGGCACAAAAGTAGAAGATTCAATGTTTACTATTAATAATAATTATTAAATACCGAAATCCAATATTATTGAAAGTGTTATGTTCACATGTTCAATTAAAAATGATTATAATTGTAACCACTGGAATAGCCGATTTCGTCGAAATCAAAGACTCAGGGGACCCTAAAACGTGTAAATCCATTGAAAACGGCATTCTCAATTTTTTGACGGATCAAAATACTTTCTTTACCTACAGTGCAGGGTAAGGAAAGTTATAAGTGTGAGAGTGACAATCCATCAATGTACACAACTAAAAATTATTATACATAATATTAATTATTACTAATACTAAAAATGGCCGTGCGGGCTAGAGCGTAGGGCTTTGGTCGCATGGTCTCACCATGGTTTGCGGGTTCGAATCCCGTCCGGGAGTGAGTTTTATTTCGTAGATAGAACTCCCTCCCGGGGCCATGGATGTCTTAAATAATTATACATAACACATTGACACGGCTAATATGCACCGTTCATAAAGCCAAAAAAAAAAAAAAAAAAAAAAAAAAAATTATTATTACTTATATATTTCAAGTTACTTACCATTCTGTTTCATCAGTCCACCGATCTCTTCCCATATATTTTCCCGTCTGCTACTGTTGAAATATTCAGGGTGGCGCATGTTAAATATTTCTGGATAGTTTTGCACTAATATAATCAATTTGGACACATCCATCTCTTTTTGCAGAAGGGTAGAACTCAACTGACTGTCAATCTGTCATGAGGATGACGTGGCAAACAATTCCAAGGCGCCCGCCGGAGGGGCTCACTCACTATGAGTCATCGGTACGGCCTTTCGGAAATGTCCTGAAGTTCTTCCTCGCCGACTTTTTAAAGCGGCGGAAGGTGCGGAAGCCCTGTCCGGCCGACCAAGTGAGCGCATACACATTTGATTCAATTATATTATTTTTTTTAAATTGCCGTGACGGCCGCCCGTCCGTGCCGTGCCGCCCTAGTGCGCGCTTAGCTTAAGACGTATTATTTATTTTTAACCAAAAATGGTGAATTGATATCAGATTAACCAAAGTTTAGTTGATTAATTCGCACTGGGGAAGTACATTACTTGTGATTAGAATTAACCAAAAACAAATTTAATTATAACTGATCTCAGAAATAACAATAACGATCGTCTTATGGATAACTGAGCAAGTTGTAGCTACCTAAAAGCTTGCTTCTCACTTCAATAAATTTACAAGTTTCATGAAATAAATTCCCTGCTCGCCTTGTCTCTGGTGTGAAACCACAAATTGCTTTACTTGATACAATAACGTAGCCTCGTGCAACTGTTTTCAAATTTATATCCTTCCCCAGAGTACCCGGAGCTCAACAATAAGTTAACCTTTTCAATTGTATTATACTGCTATTTTGAAACAATTGTACTTTTCTTCTTCTCCATAGTCAATAGTTTTGATAACAATTATTATAACAATTTCTATTAACAGCGCCCCCTCCCCCATTTCTCAAGCTTCTACGGCTGAATGTTAATAGGTGTCGTTCTTGTGGGGTTCTGGATATACCCTGTTACAACTGTTACTCATTGAGACTTCCAGAAAGGTGAGAAGGCGGAACCGTAGGTGTGCTCCGAATCAGGCGGCCTAATTTGGAGTATGTTATTTTTTCAGTATGTTAAACAAATGTTTTCACCATTTTACGCGTTTTCCGGGCTGCCATTTTGGATTTTCCAAATTCTGAGTTCATAATCGTAATCTGCGACCCCAAAAAGCCCCGAGTACGATTTTTTCCATTAATTTTGACAATTATATTCGGAGATATTGCATTTATTCATTAAATTTGTTTAAACTCCGATTACAACAATTAAAAATTATTTGCGCAACTTGGGTTGTTGTGCATTCTTCTTATATGGTCTTTCTGAAGGGGATGCAAAAGGTTTCATTAAAAAACTTCCTAGAGGGAGTGGAGGACATTTTTTTTTTTTTTTTTTTTTGTCTTTTATTTAGAAAGATGCAACTTTTGCTAGGGTGCAACAATTATGATGGTAGGTATGGATATGTTGGCGTGAAGGGCATGTGAGCGGAAGGCCACCCAGTGGTAGGCTCTCGGGACGAAAATTTATATTAATTATTAGGACAAGAACAGAAAAAAAATAAAAATAAATAAATAAAAAGGAATTTAAAGACAATTTTGATGGATGGGTAAGAGAGATGATAAAAGTGAAGGAAAATAATGTAAAAAAATAAAAAATATTAAGAACGAATAGGATTTAAGGAGGCAGCAAGTCGCGGTTCCATCTTCTCTTCAACCTTGGTGGGGGGTTTTGCGGTAAGTGTTGTGAAGATAAAGTACGTATTTCTGGGTTTGTATGTGTGTAAAGGTTTCTAAAAAAACGTATGTAAGTAGTTTGTATTGTGTCGGGTACTGTGTGTATCATAAGATCGTTATGAAGTGATCTGTTGTTTATGTATGGGGGGCACTGTGTTATCAGTCTGAGGGTTTTTGATTGAAACGCCTGAATTCGTTTCATGTTGGAGAGATCGGAATTTAAAAAACATATTTCTTGAAGTTAAAATCTTAGAAAAAAGTGGTTCTAATTATTTTAATAAATTTTGTACTGATAAAAAAAAAAATTTTAATTGAAAACTGGCTAAAAAGTAATGAATTTTACCTTCCCAACAAGGGGTAGGTTCAACTTGAAAACTCTGATTAGATTTTGGTAGAAATCGGCCGAATAATGAGTCAATTTTACTTCGGGGGTTTTACAAGATACCGCTTATATTTATGATCTAATCAAAAATAATTACGAATAAAAGTCGTCCAGAAAAGTAAAAGGCACATTTTAATATGCAATACTTTCTCCGAATGTCGCTCGGTTTGCGAGGAAAATGAAGACGACCGTTATAAAATGTCGTTCGAAAAACCAATTTTTTTTACGTTTTTTGATTTACGCGAATACTGTCTTAAATTGGTTCTTGCCAAAAATGTTCCTTAATAACTTCCCATTATTTTACTTGTGACAAGAGAAACATATTTTTTGGAAAATGTGTTAAGTAATCTATGGACAACCTTTAGAAGTTCTACTTCCCAGAAGTAGATAGGTAGGTGATAGAGCGCCGGCAAAGATTCTTTTATATAGGAGGTGAAAAACCATTAAGCATGCCGTTCTTTGGAGTCCCCTACGCTAGGTAACTAAGCCTGGATAAACAAAACTTGGGATTCCCATAATAGAGTCGGGCTCATGTCCATCAGATAGACGAAAGAGCGCTCTGGTAGTAGGCGATATAACCTCCTAGTTAAAGCACGAGCGGGAGTCACTAACTATGTAAATAATAGCTAGGGTAGGTATAACACACGTTTCTCCTCAGGGATTGCACTTTGAGCCCGGAGCATGTCTGGATGATCTCTGCAGATTCCAAACTCTTCGCTCCAGTATTGACTGGAGCAGGGACACAAATCCCTTGTTTTAGGGCCTGGAAAATGTGGATATAAAAATTTGAGTCTCACCCTTCCCATTCGTCTTGCTTCTGCCAGCTTAGCCCTATCCCCTCTAAATCTCTGGAGAATTGTGTCTTCCTTCTTCTCTTTGCCTCCAGCAACTTTGTTACTTATATATTTTCTTATATCTTCTCCTATATTTGGTTGTACGTCTATGTATAAATAAATACATACATATATGTCTGTTTGTAATAGATACATATATGTCTGTCTGTAATATATACATATAAATCATTTTTGAATCAGGGGGTTCAAGTCCACAATATCACTCAAACCGTTGTTTGGAGATTCATCACGGTTGAAGAGACTCAACTGTCGTTCGCCAATTTGGGCTTAGTAGTTGCTGATTAGATAATAATAATTATTATTATTTAAATTATTAAATAATAATTATTATAATTTAAAAACAGAGGTTAACAATTATAAACAATTTTTATTATTCACAGAACAAATACACAACATCTAAAGGGCGGTGAATGAGTTGTAAGGAACGACAGTAGTAAGAGCGAAGGACAGCACAGGAACACCATAACGTAGACGAGACATTCATAAATTTATTTTTCAACTCTTCCATTGTTCTAAAATTTAAAAAAAATTAATAAATATATAAAAAATAATAAGAGGGGGAAAAAAAGGCATAAATTGGCAATAATGTATTCAATTCCTACATTTGTTAAGTGAATTAGTCCTGTTTCTCCCCTCCCCTTGTTAAATTGTATATTCTCTGAACTATAATACTGAAAACTATACACTCAAGTGTGCAAATCCTAATTATACCTATCATGTTTACTTGCTATAACTTTGATTGATTGCAGGGATCGGTTTTGTACCCATGTTATCCAAGGCCTGAATGCCCATATAACGGTCCCCCTATTCTCCTAACTCTTTATTGAAGCACAGAATCCTTTCGGAGCTCTGTCTTCAATAAACATCACATTCGCCCAGGATGTGTAGCGTGCTTTCCTCCATCACTTCACATCTTCTGCATTTTAAACAGACGTTTGCTTACTGAGTAGTAGTTCTATTAGGTATACCTCAGTATAAAAGTTTTTGTAATCGTGTAAAAATTCGAGATCGAGTTTCAACCTAATTTCTCGTCTGAAAATACCTTGAACACGATTTGACCTTTTTCGGGCTCAGAAACAATTGTAATAATGAGCTCAAAATTTGAGACGAAGATATCACATGTCCTAAAATAGATCGAATTAAATTTTGATCAAAATCGGAGGAATATTGAGACGATTTTACGTCAGGGTCTATATTTTACCGGATAGAAAAATTGAGCCACATTTTACAATAAATTATACATTTCTTGTAGGGATTCGGCTTGCAAGATGTACACCAAATCAAAAAGCTTCTTAAAATGACAACTCTAAACCAATTTTTATAGACGGTAGATTGTTTTATGCGAAAAAGGTTAGTCCTATCGAAAAATTGCTCCTTACAAAAAATATCCCCCCATCACTGAAAATACAGTGACAAAGTTCAAATCCCACTCATGAGTATTATGTAATTTATGTACGGCCTCTAAGAAATACATGTTGAGTTGCCTCATAATCCTAAACATTAACAATAAGCTTTTCGGTCCGAGTTAGACTAGGAACACAGACGATATGCAACTTACGACAGAATGTGGTCCTCGAAATTCACTTTTTGTTGAATAAACATTACATTTTCTATCGGTGCAAAGGTTTCTTCTTGAGGCAAACAACGGAGACCTGAGAGCCGTTTGCCTGGAGTTGGGAGAACTGCTCTGTCTGCTATCACTTCTCTCTTTCCTCGACGGTGTGTTTGGATGAGAACCTCTGAAGACAGTGTAACGTTCTGTCTTATCGCTGATCTTTCGGATGGGTGAAGGCGTCAGGTCTACCCTTTCCCAAGGAGGAACGTAGTTGGTCAACACTCTTCCCATTATTGTCGCTGTCGAACCGAATACGTCTCTTTTCTTCAGAGGATCTGCAGTACTGGGCCGTTTGACACTCGTCCTAATGGGTTGGCACCTTCTATAAGGAACATTTCTAATCTCTCCAACATTTCCTCTGGACAGAGCTGATGTTCTTTTTACGTTTTGTTTTTGCTGGAGTATTCGTATTGTTCCAGGCGACATTCTTGAAGATAATTGGGATTTCGATTTTTTTTCGTTTTCCGTTGCAGAACATGCTTTGCTTAAAACTCGCATTGTGCTTCCTGATTTAGAACTCAATCCACTCGTAGGTAATCTTGGACTTGCCGGTCTAGAACTTACACTGTGAGTCGAGGTACTTGCGGTATGCTGACGTTTCCATTGATCTTGTGAACTTGGCCTTGGGATCAGACTAAGATCATTAATGGCCGATTTAAGAAGTTGTCTTTTGGGCGATGGTGAATCCTTCAACGTGGAGTACATCCTAGTTGGAGGCTGCTTTTTGGGAACCTCCTCACAGCTTTTCTTAGACCTTACAAAGCTCGGCGTGTTCCTGGATCTAGGCTGAGATGAAGAAATCCTGACACTCATATTTGGATTGTCGTCTTGAGCCAGATGTGGCTTTCTACTGGGAGGCCTCTCTGGAAGTGGTGATGTGGGAGAATACCCGCGGCTTGACGGTGATGAAGTTTGTCTCGCAGAAGAAGCACTTGAAGATGTACCGAATGTTTGACGAATTGGAATTCTACTCCCTCTATAGCTGCGTGGACTCGATACTGGAGGCATTTGGGAACTTCCAAAAGCTATTCTTGATTGTTTTGATTCAACTTTAGGCGATCCTCGATCTAATTGCAAGTCTCTACTTGGTGGTCTTTGTCTCGGAGTAGAATTAGGAGATATTTTCATTTCGTGTGAGGTTTTCCTATCTTGTGGTCCTGAAGTTGAAGATTCTGATTGTTCTAAAGTGCGTTCTCTTGATATGGGTCGCTGGCGAGACGCCCCCAAAAATGATTCTTGTGACATATTTTTTTGAGTATTATTTGGAATATTTTCGAAAACTACACGTACACCTTTACTTGCATAGAAGTTAGAATTGCGAGATTCTCTTGAGGACGAATCAGAAATTGTAGGCGTTTTGGGATGGGAAGGAGAGGTTTTTCCAAAATCTAGTTGATCATGGTCTTCAGCAACCTGACTACCAACATCGTATTTCTCAATAGGCACACTATCATCATCGTTCATTGCGACATAATTCAACGAATTATTTTGAAAATGTGTATAATTTTCTGAAGTACTTATCTTAGTTCCTGAAGTATTTATCTTAGTTCCACTACGTTTTGCCAAATTTAACTTACGTTCACTCTTCAAGTCAAAACCTGCAGATACAAGATCATTAGCATGTTTCTTACTAGTCGAATCTAAAATATTATTTGAGCCTTCAACATCATTTAACAGGTAACTTTCTTCCTCGACTGACTCCAAAATATTATTGCTTTCAATCTCGTAGTTACACAATACGACGGGCCTTTGCAACGAACCTACCTGAAGCTGACTGTGCTTGCATTCAGATGATACGTCTTCGTCTGCCTTCTGAGGTGTTGGCTGAGTATTCGGAGAAGTCGACTTTTGTTTATGAGCGTCTCTTTTTTTCTCGACTCTTTTGTGTTCACAGTTTTCGGTTCCCTTATCAGAACTCTTAGACAAACTTCCTCCAGTCAGGTCATTACTTCCAGTTGATTCCACACTGGATAAGTCCTTGTTAGTAGACTTTTTCTGGATAGGTTCCTCATTGCTGTTGCTACTCCGGGAGAATGGCTTATGATTGACACTTTCACCGCTCTTCTCCTGTTTCTTGTTTGGATTTTGAGTACTTTTTCTTCTTCGTGCAGGTGCGGTAGGAGATGGGGATGCAGAGTTGTCAGTACTCTCTGATATAGAATGGTCATGAGAAGCAGCATGGTCATGAGATATAGGACTTTTACTTTTTTGTTCCGGCGAGTTGGATGGAGTCTCTTTCATTCTTCTTTCTGGGGAAACCGACGAATGATCTTCATTCCTTCCATCGTTTTCTACAGTTTCTCTTCTTTTAACTAGAGTCCGAAAAGTTTTTTTTTTCTTTTCCTCATGCGGGTTGTTCTCTTCAGTTTTCTTTGGCCCTTGAGAGTTATCGTATTCCTTATCATCTCCTTCCTTTGTTAAAGATTGATCTGGTGTATCATTCCTCATCGTTCCGAGAGCCATCGCTCTTTGCTCTCTAACTTTCTTTAAAAGTTTCTCTCTTCTTTCAGCAATAGACTTTTCAATGGAACTCCATTTTTCAGCTATCAGTTTTCTTCTTTCTAAAGCTGTAGCTGTTGGTCTTTTCAAAATGCTTGTTCTTTTTAAATTTTCATTACAGTTCTGATCCTTCTCAGTATTTTGTTGTTGGTTTGTGTTCTGTATTCTCCCTAGTTGTTCTAGACGATTGAAACTTCTTTTGGGTTCTTGTGAAGGCTCTGGTTTGTTTGACGGTTCGCTGTTCACTTTCTTGCGGCTAACTGTAGCTGGGACTTTGGCTCCTTTGAGATCCTTCCCTTTCTGATCATTCTGAACACTGTTGCCAGACTTGGAAGCCTTGCTTCTATCAGACGACACCAGATCCGAAGACTCTACGATGAAGCTCTCCTCTCTATCCTCGTCGCCATGACTGTCATCAGACTGGAGACTGCTTCCTGAGGATCTCCGCCTTTCATACTTGTGTTTGTCTAGTATACTGTACCTTTCATAGCTTGGCTTACTTGCTTTTTTAGAAGATCTGCTGCTGACCACATAAGCGCTACTATTATTTGGAGTAAGAGCTAGATATTTTGAGTCGGCTGGCATCCGATGTCTGAAGGCTTTATGCAATTCACTCCTTTTTATCACTGCAACTTCCTTTTGTTTTGCCGAATGCACTCGAGCTCTACTCCCTTGGCGTTTTCTAGAGTTATGTCTGTTGCATTCCTCTTTTTCAGAACCTCGAAAATATATTTTTGTTGAGGATTCCTCGTTATCGCAACAATATACATAATGCAATTGTTTCGAAACCTTTTTCGGGATTTTTAACTTTAGTCTTTTAATTCTCATTTTATTTAGGACCCTCCGTAACTCTTCCGAGCTAGAATATTCTAAAACTTCTTCAGAAGTGTCTTCGGTCTTCACCTGATTATTGCTCATGGTTGGAGTGGATATCCCTCTGGTTAATGTTTTCTCTTTAGACACGGTTGCGGGTCCCTTTTTCTTCAACGCCGGTGTAGAAGTTCTTCTCTTCGGGAACTCTTCATCATCGCCACCCTCCGACATCACCGAAGATGACGATTTTCTCATCTTTCTCTTTTCACCATTTTCCCGTGTTTGAGTTTTTGTTTTTGCGATGGCTTGCACTTTATGCCCATTCCCCTTTGCTTCGGATTTTCGCTCAGATTTGCCTGATGCATTATGATCATCAGATTTTTTTCTAATATAATAACGCTCCTCATCAGATTCAGTAAAATTTTCATTTCTCCATTCATTTTGGTTCGGATCATAAAATTTTATTCTGATGACAGGGTTTTTTGAAGTTTTTGTGGATCTCCTTGATTTGTGTTCTTCTTCGTCAGAAATGTCATAATTCTTACGTACAGACGAACGGTCTCCAGATTTCGACGGTACATTTATTCTTTTCTTATGACTCTTAAATTCTTCAGAGCTCTGACTATGCACCACATCAGCTCTGCTTACCAAAGTCTCCTCCGAGTCATCTGACAAATGCCGCTTACCTTTATATCGTACATGAACCTCTTCTTCCGAACTGATGTACTTGCAGGTCTCATCGGACGGGCGCAAGCGACGTCGAGTCGGCGCCTCTTCACTTACTGTTTCGTTCGAACTATCGTTCATCTTGACATCTTCACGTTCTTTTACCTGTTTTTCCGATCCACAAAACCTTAATGGCCTCGAGTGTTTCTTTGAAACTTTATCCTCATTCCGAAAAGCAGAATCCAAAGGAATAGCCGTACAAGGCCTCCTAAATCTCTTGGTAGGTTTAGAGATTTCAGATTTAACTCCACTGCTTTCCTCCTAAAATAATCGAGTAATATAATATAATATCATGAAGTTATGCATTGTAAACATTGAAAAAGTCTAAACCTGGGGACAAGGAAATAATGCTGTCTGTGCCTTTTTTCTGGCCGGACTGAAGTAAATTCCTAACAACGTACTAATAAAAAAAGAAACGTCCAGAGAGGAGCGGTGAGGGAGAGCCCGTTCTTTACCTCCCCTCCCCCCTCCCTCCCTCCCCCCTACTATTCCCTTCCTTTCTCTCCTCCATATCAATAATTTATTTTTTTCTAATATTTACTATATCGATATATTAGAACCAATGTTTTTTTCCTGAGTTCTATCAGTCAATGCGGATCTTTAATATAAGACCATTTAAAACTATTACATACCTCATACAAGTCTCCTCACTGCTAACTAAAATTACCACCCAACAGTGCAATAAATATGAACGATATTTTTCCGAGCGATAAATAAAATAACGGTTTCTAGAGATTTTTCCAGAAAATTTGAAAAGTACACTCGCTCGGTTCAATTGGAAATGAAATTTTAACCAAGTTAAATATTAACTAAAATATTACGGTATCTTACTGATGAAGATTTTGTCCGGTTCTTCCTGGCCGGATTGACTTCGATCGACTGTCTCCTATGCCCGCTCATATAACCTCTGTGATCCACCTCATCTCCCCAGGTGACGGATCGTTTCGACGTCTCGTTCATCGCAGTCGACACCAAGTTCGACTTCATCGTCGATCGACTCGATCGTGCATTTCTCACTTCTTCACCACTTGCATCCCCCTTCTCTTCACTGTCTGTTCTAATATCCGGAGGAGGGAACATTTTTTTAATTGTACTCAATGTACGTCGACGCATTCTTTTCCTCTGACGTAAACGGAAGTCCTCCAGATTTTCCGGATGTTTTTTAGCTTCGACCAAGGGCACAGTCGTCAGTTCCATTCTTTCTCTTCGATCTCCTCCAGATCGCATTTTGGGATTCTCAATGTTTTTTCTGACGATGTCTGATTCTTCTGGTTCAATTTTGGGCGGGCCTTGTGCATGGATGTCGTAGGGTGATTTCCTCTTCTCGATCAGACGGTCTCGTTCTCTGTCTTCCCCGAAACGCGACAGACTTCTGAATCGGACTCCCAATCTTGGCGGCTCGTCCATGACTTCTACGACTCGTTTGCTTTTTGTTCTTTGGTCTGCGCCAGCCTGAATTAGGACTTTGAATATTGAATCAGGATATTTCATTGCTGCTATTTCTGAGAGTTTCTTGTTTTTATCTTCTCCCACGGATTTTATACCCCTAGAAGGGGGAGGCTGAAAAACGAACAAAAGTAAAAATGAATACACAACCATAAAATTATAGTTACGTTAGTTATTATGACTCATGCCCGGGCTTTAACTACGAGGTAATATCGCCTACTACCAGAGCGCTCTATCGTCACTGGTGGACATGAGCCCGAGTCTACTGTGGGAGTCCTAAATTTTGCCTACCCTATATTTTTATTCACCTAGGGCAGGGGTCTTTAACGAGTATCTGACATCGTACAGACTTGGGGCCATCGCTTAACGTCCCATCCAAAGGGCGGCGTGCTTAAATTTATTTGACCTCCCAGATAAAATAAACTTAGGGCCTCGGTCGGGTTTCAAACCCACGACCTTGAGCACAGAAGGCAAGTACGCATACCACTGAGCTATCGGCGCCCTCAGTAAAAGAATAAATGACGGTAGGTATACATATATATTGGTATATATACAAAAATAAAAGTATATATGTCCGCGACAAATAGATTTTAGTGACAGTCGTTAACGTAACTGTTAAACAGTATTCAAAGTTACAGAATTTCACGATTTTTTCTTAGGGGTAATTTATTATTAATAATAATATTTTAATGAATGTAAGCTCTTTAAGGGTTGTTGGGGCTTTAATCAATAAATATTTAAACAAATGACAGAGATATATTTACCTTTGGATGTGGTTTGTAGAATTTTTGCTCAACCTGAGTGTAGGCCCTTCGAATATCGCTTTTTTCTGGCAGTGCTGAGATCATGGTTTGTCTTAGTTTTTTTCGTATTTCGCAAAATGTATCCGAGGAATCTGCCTTAACCTAATTATATTAATATACTGTTATTTGTTTTGGTTTAATTATCATAAGAAATTAATATTTTCATAATAATTTATAATATGATATATTAATTTATATACATACATATTAATTTATATATGATAAATATAATAAATTAATAACCCCCAACAAAACTCAAACGGTAAGAACTCAACAGAAGGTATTCCAATCAAAATTCAAATATATCTGTTGAAAACTTACAATTTACAAAAACATAATATGAGATATATGTCGTATGATTGTTTGACTATGGGGCTCAGCCAAGAGTTCCAACATTAACAGAATACTATCTTTTCAGGCAAAAGTTCTACGACAAATTGTCAATACTCCCTTTTATGTCACCAACAAAGTCCTAAACAAAAACCTCAACATTCCTTATGCTGAAGACTTAATCCAACTCCGTTTCAAGAAATTCGATTTTAAGCTGAATATCCACCCCAATCCTGTCGTTGTCGCGCTTGTCCTCTCAGTCCCATCCTGACAACCATCCACGCCGACTCTGGAGACGCTGGATTCGCGATATTTTGTGAATAGTGAGACTATCTAAGGAAGTGTCAGCACTGGCTGGCTTCTTCCATCAATTGCACATTTTATTTTATTTCATGTTCACTTCTACCCATTGTATATTTTGTATAGATTACGGAATAAATAAATAAAATGTTTTAAAAAAATGATAAAGATAGCATTGGAGATGGTCCATGTGGCCGAAAGCTGGCTCTGTCAAATAAACATGCGAATGAACAACTAGTCTCTGTTCTTTTATTAAGTGCTTTGTAAGGCCAAAAAGTCCAACTTGTGAACACTTGATAGTGAATATTTAGTCTCAGGTTGAATAAATACCCTTTATCGATATTTATCGAACTAATTCGCTTAGTCTGGACGCACCTTAAGGGCATTCATTTGTCGCAATAATAATAGTATTTAGAAATGTATGTGAGCGAGCAATCACTTAGCTTTATACTAGAGCCGATGAATTGTGGCAGCTAGAGAGGCAGGCTGGTTGAAGTGGTAGGGGTGCAATGTTGCCAAAACATGCACCTCCTCTCTGAAGCACACTTATTATAAGGGTGAGCCGGCAATGCAGCCATTGGCTATTCTTCACCAAGCTCTTTTCTGCCTTGGTTAGCACCAAAAACGAATGCATTTTTCGCGTTTGTACATGGTTTTTTATAGACTAGAGAAAAGCCTTAATATATTTTTTTCATGAATTTCAAAAATGTCGACCAACAATATGACCATGGAAAAAATTATGAAAAATCAAATCGCCAAATTTCGTACACTTTGGTTCACTATACACAATAACCTTAAATAATTATTGTATAAAAGATATAAGTACCGTGCCAAATCTTTTTGGTTCGGTTGTGATCATTTGATCAATTGTTCTCAATTTCTTTTGAAGTACCTCTCGTGATGAGTAGCCTCGCCTTTTGCCCCGACGTAGGCCGTGAAATGCTTCATCCCCCGAGGTTTCGGACGATTCCGAAAATTTTCTGATGAAGAGCACCTGTGTGGAGCTTGGATCTCGTTCGAACATGTTCTCCTGTGGGGTGTGCTAACAACACAACTATATAATCTATAGATCGATACATGTCATCACTCGATCTTTAAATATTGAAAAAAAAAAAAGTAATATAATCCATTTTCGTTTATAATTCGTGTAGAGCTGGTAAATCAATGAGTTGAGGAGGTGGTCTTGTTAGAGAAGCAGCGTTGCCAAGACGTGCACCCCTCCCTGCCTCAGAGCGCAACAAGCCCAATACTATCTAGGATATTACCAAGATAAGCGAGAGAGATGGCAACATAGCTCTCCTCTCATTGGCTACTCCTTACTACGCCCCCTCCCCACACCCTTAAGTCCAGTTTCCATGATTTATCAGCTGTATACTAGGTTAAATGTTTCATATTACTTTTTTTTCTTTTGAGAATGTTTAGCAACCAGAATCAGTGTCATGATGATTTGTCATTTTTGGACTCTTTTTACAGTTTTTCTTAAATATTTTATTATCTATTGGTCGTACAAAGGAAATAGTCCTTGTCATAAAGTTATATTATTTTTCCAATAAAGGAAACATGCAGTCATATTTACCCTCCAAGTAGACCTAGTTTTTGAGTGAATTAAATTTTGTCACAATACAGATGTTCCATTGCTACAAAACATGTTAACAAGTTAAAAAAAAGGGGGGGGGGGGGGGGAGGGAGATGACTTGTTGACCTACTGAGAAGAAAACTAGACAGGAGCTCTGTTGCGACAAATTACGATAGCTAACGATCCTGCCCGATCCGACCTGCGTGGGAATTTTCTCTTTACGTCTCATTTTCCTAATATATATATATATATATATATATATATAATTTTTAACGTATAAGTATTTAATGTATAACAACTACTGAAAGTACGTGAAATAAGTAAGGACCTACAAGTTTAACTTGAGTAGAGGCGCACTTTTCGCAAGGTTTACAGGCATAGCCGGCTTGTTGCATAAGACATGTAGCTTCTGCCCATTTAAGTAATTCATCACTGTTTCCCTAAGACAAACAAAATGAATATTAGTCTTCTTTATAATAGAGATTTATTAATATAAATTATTACTGATTAAAATTAAGTATTAATTTAGTTATCTGTGATTCACTGGAAATGTACTTTCCCAGGTCAAGTAAGTTTTCACTGTCCCTCCTCTTCGGTCAATTTGACTGAAAATCATTATGTAGGTTACTCATGGACCTCTCAATAAAATTTCGTACCATGGGTTCATGAGAGGCGGTATAATTCACATAGAACTAGACATAGCTCCTATGGACACCGTCCTACAAACTCTGACTGAGACATTCCTCAAGAGCTTGTCCCTCAGCTCTGGAGCCGTCCACTTCAACATTGGACAGCCCAATTGAAGCCCGGGCATGAATTACAAACAAAAATATGGAAGTAATAACCTCATCTACCAACTAACCAAACGAGAAATAACTTTAACTATTAATAATAAGAATGATACGAACTTCGTTTTGATGTTTTAGACATGTGACGCATGACCGTTCTTCTGCAGCTGTCTTCTTATGTTCCTACAAAACAATACAAGTAAGAACAGTTTTGGGGGGAAAATAATTGCAAAAAAGTGGGTAGTGCTTCATCGCAAATATACTGCACCAGCACGAATTAAACAATTATTTTTTCGCTCTCCCTCTAAAACCAATTAATCGTTCTGGCTAAAAATCAAAAGTTGACATATATATAGGGACTTCTGAATCTTCATATTAAATTTCGTGTCGAAACATTAATTTCATTGGCAGTTACATGGGTTTTTGTGTTGAGTCCTTCCTCTGATCCTCCCTTCGACTGATTCCGCTAAAAATTAACAGATGTCGTCCTTATGAAGTTTTGAATTCACTTATGAAATTTCATATCAATATAGTCATTATGTAAGTAGTTATAAGGTTTTTTGAATTGAGCCCACTCTGATCTCTCTTTCCTACCATGAGATTCCGCTGAAAATTAATTAGTCCTTATGTGGTTTTGAATCTAAATTTCATGTCGATACATTCTTTACAACAGCAGTTTTGCGGTTATTTGAGTTGAGCCCCCGACCTCAAATAATCCTCATATAATAATTAATAGGCGTCATCCTTAAGAGAATTTTGAATTTACAAATTTTGTGTCAATTCATTTATTAAAACAGCAAATATTAAAGTATTATGTGTTCGCTCTCCCTCTAACTTCCACAACAACTTCAGAATAATCTTACTAAATTTCGTGTCAATACATTTATTACATCAGCATTTATTACTGTTTTTGAGTTAAAATCCCCCCCCTACCACGGGGTTGATTTGGTTGAAAATCAATAGTCTTGCAGAGGAATTTCTGAATACTCCTTCCCTTCAGCAGCTTCGACTGAAATTTAACGTAACGTCTTTGTAGGTTTCAGAATTACATATAAAATTTCATTTCGATATTTTTATTCTGTTGGGAGCTATTGTGTTCACACACACATACACTTTTTTTTTTAATTAGGCGGTCGGAAAACATGAAATTTTGGTGAAAATTACCGATTATAAAATTTCCCCTGCACTTCCTACAGCTGATGAAGTTAAACGCATACAAAATATGCAAGATTATGGAAATGCAGTCTCCATTAACGACCCTTAAATCTCTGTAATTTCTCATTTATCATAAGTTCATTTTGACTTCTGATAATTAACTGGCCTGCGCTTTACAGTTATTTCACTGTCATTAGCGTGATAAATATCCGTTTTAGCGATGTTTTTTTGAACTTCCACTAAACGACATACATATTCTACAACAATGATTACATTTGAATACATAAATAAATGTCAAATGAAAATAACTCCAATTTACAAAATATTACACATTTTTTCAAAGAATAAGAACATAATAAAACTTACATGTAACAGTCGATACTACCCTTAATTCACTTCACCTTAAGAACCAAAGATAATTTTTTAATATAATTTTTTAAAAATTGATTAAATTACATTATACCAAATGACAAATGAAAATGTTGATGTTAAATCTCTAATCAATGAAAAATATAACCAAATGTTTTCAAATCCTCAACAAAAAAATTTTCAAGATTAAAAATAAAAACATCTGAGTTAGTTATCTCCAATGTCATTTTATTTGAATGAATAAAATAACTTCATTTTTTTTTAATGTAGTTATTGTATTTTTTAACAATTTCTGAATAAAATTAATAAAAATCAGTTGTACTCTTACACATTTTTTATTTATACAATATGATAAGATTTGGATGCATGGTTAATTAGTTATTATGACTGACGCCCGGGCTTTAACTACTAGGTCCTATCGCCTACTACCAGATCGCTCTTTTGTCACTGTGGTGGACATGAGCCCAACTCTACTTTGGTAGTCCTAAACGTTTCCTACCCTAAACTTTTATTTACCTAGGGTACGGTCATTACCAAGTACCTGACATCGTACAGGCTCGGGACCATTTCTTAATGGTGTGCTTGTTCATTTAACCTGATGCATGGTGGTCAAAAAAGTCAACAATGTAATTCCCCGGCACGAATTGGTTAAGGATGTAAGTGTTCGCTCTTCCTCTAAAACCTATTCACGGATTTTCGTAAAAATGAATAGTTGACTTACACAACGACTTCTGAATAATCTTACTAAATATCGTGTCAATACATTTATTACATCAGCAATTATTACTGTTTTTTCAGTTAAAACTCCTCCCCCCCCTCTCAGACGGTCTATTTGACTGAAAATAAATAAATAGACACCATAGGATTCTAGAAACATAAATAAAATTCGTATCGATATATTCATTCTATGTGGATTCTCATGTTCACAGACACAATCAGACGGAATGATAGCGTCCGAAAAACACTCGGACGGAATGATAGGGTGGGAAAAACACTCGGACTGAATGATAGGGTCGGAAAAACATGAGAATCCGGGGAAAATTCAACAAAGAACATCTGACTGATTATATTACTTCCCTTATACTTCACACAGTTGGATAGATTTTATAATCATTTCAGCTAATTCCACGTTTAAAGATAACAACCATAATTTCTTTCCTTAAAAAGTTTCGCTCGACTTGTTGCTGGCTAAGAAAAAAACAAATCTATACGCGTCATGTCGATAAAAAAGTGTTAGTAAATATCAGAGGATGAACTGAAACTTGTCGCGAGACAGCGGATAAATAAGGGAAAAATGGAGTTATGTACGGGGGTGAAGATCGGACCACATCACGAAACTTGTGTTTTAGGGGCTGTGGTGGCCGTGTGAGAGCATAATAGCTTTAGCTGCTTGGATCCACCACGGACGCGAGTTCAAATCCCATCCGGGGGAGAGTTTTATTACATGGATAAAACTTTTCTTCTCAGTAAATAACATGGTAACGTAGCCAGACCTGGTAATATCCCCCTCCCTCATATTGGTCGAAATGTAGCATGAAGCTAAACCATGTGTAAACTGAGCATGTTACCAACTGGTAAAATATTAATTATTAATCATAATTAAATAATATTATTAGTGAGGAACTTGAGTGTGCAGATATTAGTAGACAAGAGACAGAGGGGGGGGGGGGGGGGCTCTGGGAGATGTCTTGAAATTATGGGAAGTATTAATTTTGACTTAGAGCCGGCTGGTGGGGGCTGATAAGCAGTGGAGGGGGAGGTGGTGACGCATTACCCACCATCTTTATTTATTACCCCCTCCCTTCAACCATGAGCCCTTACAAAAATTCGCCCTTAGAAAAAAAAAAAAAATTGTTCTGGAACCGCGCATCTCTTGGATTCTTTACTTTACACAGCATCAGATCAATAAGTCTTCAGGCTATGTTATGGGGAGAAAAATTGCGGGAAAAGCTTAAATCGCGCGGATGAACGCGACACAAGTATAGCGCATTCCACGTCAAGCCAGAACGGTTTTCAAAGAAAAATATCCATGAAATTTTGGTTTTGATGAGGGATGTTAAGAGGGAAAATATTTTTAGTTTTCCTAATAAACAATAAATTACCTATTGTGATAATAAAAAAATAATGTAATTTGATAAAAAAAATGTTCAATCTAATCAAAAGGTATTTTCTTATTTGGTTGACAAGGAAAATGAATAGAAAAGAATAGAGAACAAAACATTGGGTTTATTAATATTTAACTTACATAATTAAAATCAAAAGAATAACTTTGAAAATTAAAAAAAATCAATTATTTACAAAAATACAACAAACTAATTCCTAAAAGTGTATCAGTCTTTTTTCTGTGTCCACGCTTTATATTCTTTATACTGGGCATATACAGGGTGGCACGGATAAGCGAGCCACAAGTGAAAT
The DNA here is from genome assembly GCA_963662175.1 of Aradus depressus. Lineage (NCBI taxonomy): Eukaryota > Metazoa > Arthropoda > Insecta > Hemiptera > Aradidae > Aradus > Aradus depressus. The sequence continues at coordinate 34,346,195 of OY759223.1, forward strand.
AACTCCTAAACTTGTTAGAGATATCAAAATTGTGCATAGAACTAAAGTTGTAGCACTCACCAAAGCTACAGTAAGCCGTTCTCGAAAAGGAAAAAATGACCCTTTTAATGGCTCAAACAGCCCTTTGAAAGGCGGGGTACCCTTTTGACCCTTAAGTTTCATTACATTTTATTAAAGTACTAAAGAAACAAGGAAGAACTGTGCTAACAGATTTTGGATACGTCAAGTAGTTCTCGGATAAAAAACGTTTAAAGTTGCACGTTTTCTTATCTCAGAAGTTATTAAATTCCAGCTAACTTCAGAATAAGAAAACGTGCAACTTTAAACGTTTTTTTTCCGAGACTACTTGACGTATCAAAAATCTGTTTGCACAGTTCTTCCTCGTTTCTTTAGTACTTTAATAAAATGTTATGAAACTTAAGGGTCAAAAGGGAACCCCGCCCTTCGAAGGGCTGTTTAAGCCATTGAAAGGGTAATTTTTGTCTTTTCGATGACGCCATACCATAGCTCTCGGCTTGTGGCCGTGCGGGTTCGAATCCCGTCCGGGAGTGAGTTTTATTTCGTAGATAGAACTCCCTCCCGGGGCCATGGATGTCGTAAATATAACTAGATACACATTGACATGGCTAATATACACCGTTCATAAGGTCAAAAAAAAAAAAAAGACCTAACAGCTGTTTTTATAAGAAAAATCAAAACATTTTCTATTTTTTTCTTTAAAAAATAATAATTAATTAAAATATATTTTAATAATTATAATGTGTGTATCTTTTACATCACAATATATCAGTCGAAGGCACGCCGAAGACTCGTTCTTAGGGTTTTGTCGGTTTTCGCTGTACGGAACCCTAAAAAAGAACCACTATCTCACTGAACAGATTCCTTAAGTTATTGACTGGGTTCACTCTGGGATTCCACAATCCCACTAAAATCCTCCCCGTTCCCAAGGTAGGTGATTTACCCGTTGCCAGGTTGCCCCTGGTATTAATGCCGGACTGTGGTAGGTTTGCCCTGGCCGGTGGTAAATCCTCTTGAAGCATTGTCGTCTTGGTTCCATTCGTCTTGGCCACCCCTCTCCTTTCCTATAATACATGAGGTACCATTACTCACCCAGCTGGCCACAGCCGCTAGCTAGTACGAGGAGTAATCCCCAAATAGAGAAATGGAGAAAAGTACTACATAAATAGCTTTATATATAGCAGTATATTTATAACTTCTAATTTGAAGTTTCTTTTTGTGACTCGTGTATCGCCTATTACCAGAGCGCTCTTTCATCGTACTGGTGTACGAAGCCCGACTCTAAGGGCTCTATATAACTAGTACAGTCTCTTAACTGGTCTGGCCGGTTACCCGTTTGGCCGATTAATCCGAGGTTTCCGTGAAAAATAGATTTTCGTTCAAATATATGTACATATTTCATCAGGTGTACATACAGACATAAATGAACACGAAAAAATTAGACATTACGAACTTACATAAAATAGTCTTCTTAGCATTTTTAACCGTGTGTCGAACGAGACCATCACACTCATTTTTATTTAACAGATCATAACCGGACAAAGGCAACAACAAAACTGAAAGAAAAAGGTAACTTCCTCCTTTTGCTTTTCTAATTTTCAAGAAATTTGCTGCCACGAAATTCGGAGAAAGGCTCCGGAAAAGAAACAGGCGAAGAAAAAAGAAACACAGGAGCTCGCTATGTTGATTGATTCATAGAAAAATAGACTGGGAAGCAAGAAGGGAATGAAACTGGCGAACTGCCTCCCCCTCCCCCGTTCTGTCCGCCACAACACAGACACATTGCACACCTAAACATTGCGTCACCCCGTTTCATTTTACATTTCCAGCAACTTACCAGGAAAGGCCCGTCAATCAAGGTTCATAATGTAAACACACGGCTAATCCCTCTCTCGAGTCTGATACTCAGCCCCAGTCAGTCAGTCCCATGCTATAGTTGCCCTTGAGTGTACCTATTTCAAGTTTTGATTTATTGCCCTATTTTACTACGGCCCTCCTTCCTTTTTTGGTTTTCTTGAACTTTTGGTTTTCTTCAACTTCTATTTGGACTTGCTATCTGCCAGTGTCCCCGTTCAGCTTTGTCTTCCTTCGTCCGATGAGCTTCATTCTTCTGGTCTCACCGTTCTTCGGGTTCCATCATCCTTCGAAGATCATCATTTTTGTTTGTATTTCACTATTATATATTCAATAATTATATATTCACTATTATATATTCAATATATTATATATTCAATTTCACTATTTTCACCACACTGTGGTTGTTAACATAAGGATATTTATCATTTTATTTTTATTTTCATCGTGAGCTCACGTTAATATTTTCACTTTTAACTACATATGGGGTATTCAAACATTGTTTCTTACAGAACTACTTTCGTTGTACGTAGTCCATAGTAGTTTATATTTGTTATTATATTACTTTCAGTGATTATTTTTTAACGATATAAATTTATATATAGATACCTTTCTTTTTGTTTTAAGAATTGATATTCTGTTTGTTTTTATTATAGATCCGATATGTCCGATAATATGTCGATGGTGTTGAGCGAAAAAGGGCAATCTGATTTTTTTCATTCGGACCTATCTGATTTCACCCTGTCAAGGTCATCAGTTGATTTGGGCCTATCTGCAAGGGGCGGTGTATGATAAACGTAATTAATATTTCTCACTAATATTTATAAACAAAATCTATAAACTTGCAAATAAAATTCATTGGAATTGCAGTTTTCAGTTTTATAAACATTCTGCAAGTTGCAGATTGGCCCTTTTCGCTCAACACCATCGATATAATAATTATTTACCCAATCTTTTTGACATATTTTGATAGGAATTTTTTTTTTAAACTCATCATTAACAGGATGTATTCTTTTTTGCGCCATTGAATCAACACATATATATATATATTTTATATTGTTCTCAGTTTCATTATTATTTTGTTTCCCCTTTATTATTGTTCTCCGTTTCCCTACCATGTGCTTGTCCAATAATTAAGAAGCTTCAGCAAAATTATATTTATTTGAGGATTTCCCTATTTGAAAGGAATAGGGAGCCTTGAATTAACCACAATCAATGTTTGAATCACTCTTATACTCTGAAAGAGAGAAAAAATAACTCTGTTTCATGGGATAGGCCGGTTAATCCGAGGACCGGTTGATCCAAGGCCGGTTAAGAGGGGTTCTACTGTACCTGATATCGCATAGAGGACGGTGTGCTCTAATTATGTTTTTTTACCTTCTACATAAAAAAACCTAAGGGCTTCCACCAGGCCTGGAACCAACTATAGTCAGGTTTAGTTATAAACTAAATTTTATTTATTTGTGCCATGATTTTATCGAAGCAGAACACAGACTTGTTAGAAAATGGCTAATTATTAAGTTCTGAAGTACTATTATTATTATTATTATTATTATTATTATTCCTTTTCACTTGTTCATAAAAAAAAGAAAAAGAAACGGAATAAGACTCAGGAGTTATAAAAATTCGCTAAAAACTTTTTTTTTTTTTTTTTTTTTGTGGCTTTATGTACGATGAATATTAGCCATGACTCTTATAACAGTGTTACCTATATTTATTTACGACATCCATGGCTCCGGGAGGGAGTTCTATCTACGAAATAAAACTCACTCCCGAACTGGATTCGAGCCCGCAAACCATGGTGAGACCATGCGACCAAAGCCCTACTCTCTACCGTGAACGGCCACAATGAGCTTTTGGTTCTAACCAAATCAAAGCTTGGAGGTCTATGTTTTGACATTTCAGTATAAAAGTGTAGCAACAAAAAACCATTTATTACCACAGAGAAGAAACACAGTACATAAGTCAAGAGGCTCATCTTAATTTTCCTGGAGATTATTAGATTTAACCTTTGAGACTAATGACTGATTTGTACTTGTGTTGATTAAGAAAGATAAATGGATGTATGTTTCGTTTGTAAATGTACGTTTTTCTCAAGATGTATGCGACTAACTGTAAGTGGAGGCCAAGGGTTTCAGATTTACGACGGCAGAGTTCGCAATAAACATGGAGGATGTCTCAATGTGAACATCGGTCTGGGGTTCTTTATTTGACCGCTAGAGCTGCGTCTTTTTATAGGCTGGAAGTTCACCAAGAAATGGACAGAGAAGGAAATGCACACGTCAAAGATCAAAGTTCACATGATCAATGGTCTTTCATGTCAGCTACACGCTTAGATGGAACTCAAGCATAAGGTCTTGGAGGGTACTGAAGAGTACTAAACTAAACTCTTCCTTGGAGGGTGCTGAAGAGTACTAAACTCTTCCTTGGAGGATGGTGAAGAGTACTAAACTAACCTCGTATACTTAATCTACGGGATTCAAATACCCTACTAACTACTGATGTAATGAATCGACACAAAATTAATCTGTGCTGGGGAAGAACGTAGCCGATGATTCACCGACGATTTTTTTTATATGAAGATTGAAAAACTGATTAACATAGATTTTCAACCAAGATTCTTGTTTGTCTGAGCCATATTTGATAAAGAACATCCCAGATATCGGCTTTCTACCGTATAAATTTTTTTAAAAAAAGAAGAATGATCTTGAGCTGGTGGTTTGGTGCTGGTCCAGACCAGGATAGGGTTTGTGTGTGGAAGAGATAGGATAACCCATAAAACCAAGAGAAATGGTTTAGGGTCGCTTAAAGGTCCGTTATTTATGTCTTAAACATCCTCTCCGACCAAATTGAGATTAACGTGCCGACTATTGAGTGTGTGGTCTGTACGTACAATGTACGAAGCCCGTACTGTGTACCCCCGGGTACGGGAAGTTACCCTCCCATGTATTCCCAATGTATTATAGACAAGAGCTGGGGAGACCCGATTTAATTTTTTCGCTCTCCAATTATTATCCCTCCACGAGAATACAACCCTCAATAAAGATGTCCCCTCCTCTGGGGGGAAATTAAAGACCCTCTGGTATTATTTTTTATCGGTTCTTTCTCGCTCTGATCGTACCGTCAGGAGGTGTTCGACACAACGTATTAATGGTTATTTGGGTTCAATTTTTTTTATTTTTAAAATGATAAAGTACGGAAGGGATGTCCATAATACTACCCCAGTTACATGTGGTATAGGAAAAGTTATATAACCGATCAACATTTTGATTTTGTTTTTCCAACCCTCTGACACGATACCAGTGAAGGATCATATCGATACGAAATTTTATATTTGTAACCAGAGCCCTAGGAAGTACCCGGAAGACACCTATTGATTTTCAGCTGAATCAGCCGAAAGCGAGATTAGGGAGAGAGAGAGAGGGAGGAATTAACTAAGAACCCTATTCTGTACCAACAAGAAATATTATATATTCAACCTTCTACGAAAAAATACTTGCACTCCTGTCTTCCTTAACAGAAATCCCATTCCTTCAAAAAAACTAAGTTCGCTACCTAGGCCTCATACTTGACAAACTAGACTACTAGAAAAAATGTTCTCTGAGAACAAAACGACTTATATACAAAGCAGTACTCAAACCTATGTGGACTTAGGGACTTGAACTCAGGAGTTCTGCTAAGGCTTCCAATCTCCAGCGCTGCCAATCCTTTCAATCCAAAATCCTTGGTAAAATAGCCAATGCTCCTTATAAATTCTCCAACAAAACTCTTCACACTGACCTTAACGTACCTTTTGTCACCGAAGTCGCTAAATCCAAGTATAAAAAATTATTTTCCCTTCTTAGTTCCCACAATAATCCTCTAGTCCATGCCCACCATTCTGCCATACTTCCCCAACGACGGCTTAAGCGTCAATGGCCTAGAGACTTCCTTAGTAGCAGCAGTAATAGTGATTTGCTTATTGTATTTATTTATTTATTATACAGTTGTAAATATCTATTTGTAAATAAAATAAAAAATAAATAATAGCCAATGCTCCGTATTACATATCCAACAAAACCCTTTACATTGATCTCAATATTTCCTTTGTCCCCGAATTAGCTAAATCTGGGTACAATTAATTATCTTCCTCATTTAGAAGCCACATTAATCGTCTAGTCTATGCCCTCCTTTCTGTACTTCACACTTCCCGAACGTCGCCTTAAACGCCAATGACCTAGAGACCTTCTCAGATCAGGCAGTTACAATGATTAGTCATAAATGAGTGGAACTCAGTGCCCCTAGGGAATGTCACCACTGGGTGATTTCTCCTCTCTTGCCATTTTGACATTGCCATTTTTTCTCCCTTAACACATTTGCGTGTTGTGTATATTCTTTATACAGTCGTAAATATCTATTTGTAAATAAAATAAAAAAATAAATAAGAATTGGTGGAAGAAGGAAAAGAGTTTAGAGTTAGAATGAACGGTGAATCACCGAAAAAATTTTTTCAATAACAAGTGTCGGAAAAGAAGAAATTCCGGTGAAAATTCAACATCGAATCTTTGCCCGAACTATCTGTACTACGTATAGCGCTAGTCTCCTAGTATCGTAGTTAGTTCAGTTTACAGCGGGCAAGTTGAAATCTTGTTCTAATGAATGGGAGAGGGGGCAACCAAGACAAATGAAATTTGTGAGGGGGGTGCACATTGTCAAGCCCCCCCCCCCCCCTCTCCAACTTGTGGCAAGCACATAAGTCACTTTGACACTCACTTAGCCGCCACATAATGAGGTCATTTAATGACTTAACTGCGGCTTGCGAGGGCATTATTGTTTCCAGACTGTTAACTTAACGACTACTAACAACTCTTTAACGTAATTGGGATCAAAATGTGACTCCGGACATTGGAATAACTACACCAAATCATTTTTGTCTAAATCTGGATTTACAAAAATGTTATTTAAAATTTGACATGCCCGTGCAAGTAATGGATCAAATTCCGATGAAAATTTAACATCGAATTTCTGACCGATTACATAACTTCCCCTTTTCTTTTTTTTTTCAGGTGCTCCTGACCCCTTCAGAGATCTTCGGATGTGGACCGGCTCGATGGCTACAGTCACAGTCATCCTTGGTTTCCGGTGCTTTACGCCGAGTGAAATCGGGATCTTGTCGGGGGTTCTGTTCTGTCTGCGTCCCAGAGTCGGGGGCAGAAGGCTGTCTTGATTCTCCGCCAGGAGAAGAACAGACAAAAAACCAGGTAGCCAGTCCCGTCATCAGTCCCGGCAGGTCCAGCCCCAGGTATAATTTCCCCTATACTTTGTATACATAAGAAATCGTAGGTGAATCATCGACAATGTACATCCCCAGCACGAATTAATCAACTAAGTTTTCTCTCTCCCTCTAATACCAATCAACCTTTTATATGTCTTATTTTTTTTTTTTTTATTTTTTTTTTTGTTTTTTTTTGTTTTTTTTTGCATTGGAGGGGGAAATGCTGTGACGCACATTCAGGGAAGGTAGCCCTGGATAGTGTGGGACTCGAGACGGTTCACCATCACCATACCCACTAAAACCCCCTCCTTGCCGATCCTGATTCCCTTCCGCGGAACTGACGGTCTGTCATTACTTCGCGGAAGGGAGGAAGGGTGGCTGGTAACGCCCCTTCTTCTGTTTTATTACCGCTACTGTTCCTTGTCAGCCCTCTCCTGAAGGGTCAACCCGCCCATGATGAGCGCTGCAAAATCGCAGCCTTCATCCCACGACTCCTGGGAGCGCAGCATAGCGTCCACGTAACTGGTAGCAGTCAGCGGGGCGCCCATGCTGCACTCCAGATTTTTCCTTCCCTCCTCAAATCTGGGGCATTTGAGGAGGACATGCTCCGCCGACTCCGTCTCACCAAGGCACGCGGGGCAGTCTGGTGTTGTTGCTGCCCCGATTTTGTGGAGGTACCCCCGGAACCCACCGTGTCCCGTGAGTACCTGGGTGAGGTGGTAATTCACCTCCCCATGCTTTCTGGTGAGCCAAGGCTCGACTCGAGGGATGAGCCGATGGGTCCACCGTCCCTTTGTGGACTTGTCCCATTCTTCCTGCCACTCCCTAATTGTCCTGGCCCTCTCTGGCTCTGCTGGACCAGGGCTGGCCCCCGCGTCCTGATAGAAGACCCGGTTTCCCCTGTGGTCGAAGCGCTGCACCACCTCTTCCACCTGAACCGGGTCTTGTTTCCTTTTGAAGTGTCGCGTACGTTCCCGTGCCAAGAGGTCAATGGGGGGCAGCCCAGCAATTACATAGGCAGCGTCGCCAGAAACTGTTCGGTAGGCGCATGCGACTCTCAGTGAGCTTCGCCTGTGAGCGGGGGCGATCAGCCTCAGGTATGAGGGAATCCTCGTTGCATCTGCCCATGTCGGGGCCCCGTGCAGAAGGATGGATGTGCTGACTCCTGCCAGCAGTCTTCTCCTGCTCTGCCTAGGGCCACCGACGTTGGGCAGAATTCTCGAAATCGCCGCCGATGTCCTGGCGGCCTTCGCTCCCACGTATTTGAGGTGCTCCCTAAAAGTGAGCCTCTGATCCAGCATTACTCCCAGGTACCTGATTGCCGGTTGGGTCTCGATAGTATAACCCTGGAAGGTCAGTGACATGTTGGTTCTGGCCTTCCTCCTGGTGAAGAGTACTGCATCCGTCTTGTGGATGGCCAGGGAAAGGCCCACAGAGCTCATCCAATGGTGTATCCGCTCCATGGCAGCCTGGAATTTGCGTTCCAGGTTTTCCAGATCATCAGCCACTATGACGATCCCTACATCGTCAGCATACGCCACCAAGGTAAGGTCTTCTGGCATTGGCAGGCTCAGCAAGCCATTGTACAGGATGTTCCACAGTGTGGGGCCAAGGACTGACATGTCTTATTTATCTAAGAAGATCTCATTCATTTAAGTCTTATTATCAAGAAATAATATCGTTATTAAGTATGGTGGCCATGGTGGCTCTGCGGGCAAGAGCGTAGGGTTTTGGTCGCATGGTCTAACCATGGTTTGCGGGTTCGAATCCCGTCCGGGAGAGAGTTTTATTTCGTAGATATATTCCTCCCCGGGTCCATGGATGTAGTAAATAACTAGATAACACAGTGGCATGGCTAATATGCATCGGACATAAGGCAAAAAGAAAAAAAAAAAAAAAAAAAAAGTATGATATCAACTTTTATTCAACGCACAGTTTAACTAAGACTTAAAACTTTAAGTAAAGTTTATAAGTTAATTTTAGGGAGCGTTGTGGAGGGAAAGAAGATGTAGCGTCGAGGATTGAGAAAGGTATGTTGAGATGGTTTGGACATACAGAGAGGATGAAAGGAGATACACGAAATAAGTCCTCAGCGAACGTAACTCAATCAGATTGAGGTCGTTTTTAGCAAAGCTTAGGAATATCCTAATTAAGTTAATAACAATGTACCTACCTATATATCTATTTAAAAAATGTGGCTCAATTTCGAAATTTCAATTGTTGTACTGTTGATATTTGGCTCTGTTGATTAATGAATTTGCCGACCACTGGTAGAGAGGAAGTTATGTAATCGGTTAGAAATTCGAAGCTGAGTTTTCAACGGAATTTCAATCCGACCTCCTGATTCAAAAATTTTAAAAAAGTCTGTCTTTCGATGGTTTGGTTGGTTTTGGTTTTTGATTCAGCCCGGGCTTTAACTACGAGGTCATATCGCCTACTACTAGAGCGCTCTTTCGTCACTCTGGTGAACATGAGCCCGACTCTACTGTGGGAGTCCTAAATTTTGCCTAGGTACCCTAAATTTTTATTCACCTAGGTCCAGGGGTCTTTAACGAGTACCTGACATCGTACAGGCTCAGGACCGTCCGAAGGACGGCGTGCTTAAGTTTATTTTACCTCCCAGATAAAAATAAACTAAGGGACTCGGTCGGGTTACGAACCCACGTTCTTGAGCTCAGAAGTCAAGCATGCATACCACTGAGCTACCGGCGCCCTCAAGGAAAGAAATTTTATTATATATTATTATATTTTTTTTTCCTAATAACAGTCATTGATCCACTCATATTTACGTTACATTTTATGTAACAATCCTCGTTCGATGGAATGAATGTATTGATTTAAATGTGTATTCAGAACCCTCTGAGACGACACTTATTGATTTTCAGCCAAATCGGCAAAAGGGAAAAGAGGGATTAGGGGGGGCTTAACACAAAAACTCTTATAACTGCCGTATTGACACGAAATTTCATATGTATATTGAAAGCCCTATAAGGACGACTCATATTAATTTTCAGCGGAATCAGCCGAAGGACAGGAAGGATGAAAGGAGGGCTCAAGTCATAAATCCACGTATCCAAACAAAATGTAGTATGAAGATTCAGAAGTGACAATATTGAGTTTCAGTCCGAACAGTTTTGGAGGGATTAATTCGCGCTGGGGAAGTACACAACCGATGATTCACCTATAACTTATTTTTTTATTGCAAAGAACGCAAAAACCTTCACATATAAACAAGATCCCAGTCCCAGTTCACTTAATGAAATACATCGTGGGTTTGTGCTTCTGCAATACCAAAAAGAAAAGACAGGATTAGAGAGGGGGCAATTCTGCAGAAGCAATTTCATAGCTGGGAAAGTTAATTTCCCTTGGCGCTTTTCCCACTCTGTCTTGGAGACTAATAAGATGTATTGAAGTTATTAGGGTGGAGGCAATATATCCAAGAGCCACCCAGAGTTCTAATGATATGTACCCTTCTAGATCGGTTTCCATGCAGAGTCACGTACAGTCCTTGCCTTCTCTTCTGGCAGCCAGCATTCTTCATCCCCTCCGAAAAGCCACCCTCCTATATCTAGCTTAAGCCCTCCTAATCCTCGCCTCCACCTGCCCACCTCCCCGCCCATATAATATATATTTTAAGAGCTAAAAAGCCTTCTTTTTAAAAGGTTCAAAAAAAAAAAATAATAATAAATAAGCTTAAAAGCGTCAACTAGTCATCGGCTTGATGAATTGCTTGATGTTTTCGGAAATGTATAAGTTTGTGAGTAAATCAAGCTTGGGTGCCTTCGTATAGAGTACCTCTCCTCTATCAGGATGAAAGATAGGTTCATCCGCGAACACATTTTTACTATGTTACATTTCAATGTCAATTACAAAAAAAAAAAAGATACACAATATTACAGAATACACAGTGAAGGGTTCCGTAGGCGAACATTCCATGGATTTATTACTTAATACACATTTATAAATTTGTATTTTTCTGAAATGCAGTTTCAGCCTATGCCATGTGATTTATAAAAACTCAACGATTTCATGGTCTCGAATCTTGTAGGAATATTGACTAGATAGTTAAAGAAATTTTTTTTTTTAAATGCAAGGAATGTATAATTTTATAGTTTAAGGGACGGTCCGAGTAGGCGGTATGACCGCGTAGTTCAAATAATAGGAGATATGACCTTATAGTTAAAGTAGTAGGAGATATGACCTTTTAGGTAAAGTAGTAGGCGATATGACCACGTAGTTAAAGTAGTAGGCGATATGACCTTGTAATTAAAGTAGTAGGCAATATGACCTTGTAATTAAAGTAGTAGGCGATATGATAGAGCGCTCTGGTAGTAGGCGATATGACCCGTTAAATTCCGGGCATGAATCACAATAACTAACTAATAAATATTATTAATTATGAATCGATGTAATGAGTCCTCTTTTTACCAATTTTTCCCCATTTTAAATAAAAAAAATTTTTTAACTTCCACAGCTATGAAGTACAGGGAAAGTTGTGTAATCGGAAAATACTTTTCCAACGAAATTTCATGTTTTCCGACCTCAAAACAATTCAGTCTCTCTGTCTGTGAACACAATAACTCCCGATAGAATGAATGTATCAACACGAATTTTTGTATGTGAATCCAGAACCCTCTAACCTACTAATTTTCAGCCAAATTGACCAAAGAAAAGGGAGAAGGCTTAACACAAAAACTAATATGTGGATTCAAAACCCCATAAGCATAACACTTATTAATTTTCCTCTAAATCGGCAGAGGGGGAGGACCAAATTAAAAAAAAAAAAACAATAATTGCCGATGTAATGAATTTATCAACACGAAATTTATTATAAGAATTGAGAGCTATAAGTCAACTATTGAATATTAGCACAAATGTTCGACTGGTTTTGGAGGGGAGGCGAAAAAGTGGTTCAATTATGAACAAACGTCTTCAGTCAATACAATTTATTATACTACGCCACATTGCCAATGCGCCATTTTACGTTTCCAACCTCACATTGCATAATGACCTCAACATCCCATTTGTACCCTCTGTTATCAGGACATGTTATCAAAATTTTCACGACAAATTCCATCATCACGCCAATCCACTTATTCTGCAATTATCCACGAACACTCTCCCCACGACGCCTCAAGCGGATATGGCAGAGGGACCTGCTCCAGGACTAGCTGGACTCTACCTTAGCAGAACAGCTACACACTTGCCACCGCTCAACATCACAATCACGACAAATGTTCTGTCGTTGTGAATATGTTTGTAAATAAATAAATAAAATAAATTATGACGTTTTTAATGGTAAAAATAAGAAAATATTTATATAAATAAAGATCTAGGTTCTAATAATTAATATAATTTTGACTTCCAAATTAAAGTTATAGTGCGATATTGGTGGCAGATATAAGGCAGGGCTAAGCTGCACACACGCAAGATATATCAGGAGGAGCCAGCATTAAATCCATGTGGATTAAACGGGCAGAGTATGGGCTTAACACGAAGTCCAGGCCGTTTGTTACCGATAATCCTTAGCCAACCCACCCCCTGCCTTGCCTCCACACATAGGAACCCTTATCTTCCACCTTGTTGGTTCCTTGTATCTAGGAGCTACCAGTAGATACGTCTTCTACAACAAGGACAACTTATATCTATCGGACGCAAAGTTCGAAATTCTTTCATTCGTCGAATTATTGCACAAAAGGAATAACAAAATCCCAATAATTATTCAGGATGAATTTCATGTCGCACTTTAGACTTCTAAACATATATCCCAATAAAAATAAAGAAAACGTATGTTTTAAAAAAATATTGTCTATTTGACAAATAATATATAATATGGGAGTACTTTCGGTATTGCTACCATCTTCAGCCACGACTTAACAAATACTAAATTGAAGTTCAACTAGGTAATTTACAATCCAAACGGTAGGTAGGTATCCTTTTTCAGCCCCTACGGGGTTTTCCTATCCTTTCTGTACAGTTGATATTTGAAATATGTAAAAACATAAAAAATGACATTTCGTCCCAAATTGGGATCTTAAAAATAATAATAAAAAATTTGAATTAGTATGTGTTGATTAAATGCATATATGAAATGAATTAAAGATAACAATTGTATATATATGAATAAAAATAAAATAAAAAGTTTTATAAAATAAAATATACAGTTTTTTGAGAGAGCGAACTACCTAGTTGAACTTCAATTTAGTATTTGTTAAGTCGTGGCTGAAGATGGTAGCAATACCGAAAATACTCCCATATTATATTTTATTTGTGAAATAGACAATATTTTTTAAAAACATATCACTGCAAAAATGTTTAAATATCATGTATCCCAATGTCTGAATAGATTTTTGCGTTCTGTGTCGGTATAGTGGAATGATAATAAAAATAGACATCTAAAACCAGTCGACCGTTTGTGCTAATATACAACAGTTGACCTACGTAGTGGTTCCTAAATCCTCATAGTAAATTTTGGGTAGATAAATTCATTACATCGGCAGTTATTACAGTTTTTGAGTTGAGCCTCTCATTTATCGTTCCTATCTTTTGGCCGAATTGACTGAAAAACAAACTTCTTTCTACGGGTTGGACACAATTACCAGTGACCATAGCACCAAAAAAAACAATTTGTCCTCGAAGACTTCATATTATGTTTAATGGAAGATGGTGCCAAATATTATATATTGGTATCAGAGTGAATCTGATTTAATGCCTGTTTTCTTGTTTAAATTGAAATTACATTTACATTTTATAAAGTTAGCTTTAAATCTCCCATCTTATAGATATATAAACATTGTTACGAGGAATGTCATCGATAAAAAGGTATTTTGGTATAACGAAGTGCAATCTTTTTGTAATAACTGTAATGTTAATATAACTGAGTTTTTGGATGGCAGAATAAAAGGGAATGATATTGTAAATAAAGTAAAAAATGAATTTATTAATGAATATAAATTAAAATCAATAAATAGTACCAAGCATACTTTATATAAACAGTTATTTACAAATAATAAAGTTATTTTCTCAGAGATGGATGCGAATTCGATAAGCTAAGTGCTGAAGGTACGAGGTGAACTTCTTTATTTAAATAAGTATTCTTACACTAAGGAGGTCAAACTTTGCTCCATGTGGCAGGATGTGGCATCCTGCTCCAAGCAGGATGAAGGAAGATGTGTTTCACTTTATTGCCGTATGCCCCATCTTAAAAGAATTTCGTCTTATCTATTTTAGTAAAGCCCGAGGTAAGCTATGTTCAGTTTATTGAATATGTAAATGGACGAAATTAGAAAAGTTTAATTAACTATTGCAAAGCCGCCTGCAATTATAGATTTGAGCTAGTTTCAGAATTTAATTATTAATAATATATGAACAGGAAGATGTTTTTTATTTTATTTTTTGTTAGTTTTTTTAAAGAATCATTTAAGTTAATTTTGTAAATTACTGCATTTGTATTTGAATTATTTTATTTTTCATTTTGTCACTTTTATATATGTGTATTATCGAGTAGAAATAGAAAAGATAACCCCTCAGACGGTCAATTTGACCATGAGTATTGTCTGTCAATATTATTATTATTATTGTACATCTGTAAAAAGAACTAAAGACGTTTATTATTATTATTATTGGTATCAGAGAGAGAGCGAAAACTTTGTTGATTAATTCCCGCTGGAAAAGTACATTTCGGGTGATTTGATGTGGATAGTTTAGAGGGGTTAGGATAACTCCTATACATATTTTTAAATCTCTCTTTTCATTTTGACTAAAATGTTGGATTAATTTATTTTTTATCAATATTTTTTTTTTAATATATAGAAAACAAGAAAAAATAATAAAGGATTATAAAATAAATAAACAACAATATTACAATATTTAAATTTATTTAAAATAAATTATAATGGACATTGAACACGCACACAATAGGATAGCAGTTATAATATCTATACATATACATAACTACAAAATTTTGAAAATGGTATACACAATGTATGTTGATTTTTTTTTTTTAATTTTTAAAAATATTTTGAGCAACATTGAAAAGCGTTAAAAACCCCCCCAAAAAAATAACGAAACTAGTTACATAGAATTCGAAGAAATATGTAGCAAAAACAACTTTGCGAGAAAAAAATAAAAATAAATAATGTAATTTATGAATGAATTAAATGATAAAATAAATTTTTATATAATTTCACGTGGTAGTGTTTATTATATCAGAGTAAAAATTATTTATATTGAAAGAACATTCTTCTGAACGACCATCATAGGCACAAATAAAAAATAATAATATTATTGTATACTATTGTATTGTTGTATATTATTGTTACATACTATAAAAGAAAATGTATAAATTTTCGAAATTTTCGGGAGGGGGAAGTTACTGTGTGCGAGATCCAGTTTTCAACAGAAAAACAAACGTTTCAAGATCCCCTCAAAACATATTTTGATAATTGTCACGATTATGTTTGTCAGTAACGATTGTAACAATGAAACTGAAATTTGAAATGAACATATGCTAATTTAGATCTGATTAGATTTTTAGCCGAAATCGGAAGAAAGATAGGCCACTATTCTTCGGGGCCTTTATGACCTAATCACAAATCTCTTAAGATAAAAGTTGAAGAGAAAACTGAAAGGTACATTTTTTATGAAATACGATTTAATTACGAGATAGATGCCAAAAACCTCCTAAAATTTCGTTTAGAAACTATTTTTTTGACGTTTTCGTAATTTACGCGAAAATGGTTAGTCCTACCGTAAAATAGATTCATATTAAAAATTTTCTTTATTAAATTTTCAAATGCACGTGTCTTCAGATTGAAGATAGGACCAAGATGACCAAAGATATAGCAGCCCAAAAAATGTAAAATACATTTCTGTAGGAAATATTTCGTTTTTCAATAAAAAAGATTTAAAACAAAAAAAAATGTATGTGGCCATTACAGGAGTTTCTTGTATTAACAATTTTTTTAGATCACTCATATAAATAAGTCCCTCAGTTCTCCATTTCTTATTATTAATTGTTAATTTAATTTGTTTTTGTTGTAGATATCAGCCAAACAGGAAGTAAGAGTGGTCTAACACATGGAAGAAATCAAGACACAACCCAAAAAAAATGTCGTTATTATATTATTTTAATGTTATTAATTTAATTGTATTATTTATATAAGTTTTTTATTTATTGTATGTGTATTTTATTTTTGTATTATTTTGTTTATGATTTGTAAACGAAAAACTATTAGGATTGTGATGTCATTATTATATTTATCTGAAAGATACACTTTCAAAATAATTAACAAATATGAGAAGATACTTTATAATTTATAAATTTTCAATAATGTTATTAAATTTACGATTAGTTTAAAGGAAAATTAATTGTTGAACGTAGAAAAATGTTTTTCACACGTACTTGTTATATGAAATTTCAGAAATTTAGTGTTTTACAAGTAATATTGTAGTAACTATCTCACTAAAAATAAATTTCGACATACCACTCATTTTGGATCAAAGACACATTCCAAGAATGTTCTTTTACGTATATAACTCAAATAAATATATGTGTAGTATCTAAATAATGATACATCGTTTTATTATATATGTAATAGTATACCTCTGGACGGTCAAGTATAATATTTTATTTATTTCATTATTGATTTATTTTTTCCTAAGTATTCGATATGATTCCTTTTATTTTATATAGTTCAGCTCGATCATTTATTGGGTATAAGGTTTTAGTTTCTCATAAAATTTATCATAGTATACATATTTGTTGTTAATTGTGTCACTTAAGTCTCAATGCCGGAAATAGAAAACATAATAATAAACAATTTTCAAATGTTTTGAAAACAATAAAATAAAATAAAATAAAATTATAATTATACAAACAAGAGCTATCACAATACAGTATTGTACAAAATAAAAAATATGTACACAGGGTGTCCGGAGTCTTATAGAATTCGCGTGTTTACTCTGAAAATATCTGACTTACAAAAATATTTTTAATAGATATCTACATAATGTTTGACAACATTTTTAATTTACTATTTTTTTTTTGTTTCAAGTGTTTTCCTTAAGAAATTCTGTAACCATTATTTTTTTTTTTTTATGAAGAAAGTGTTGATAACGAGAATACTTTCAGGAACGTAGCCAGGATTTTGCTGGAAGAGGGGGGCTCCTAACTCGGGGATTTAATAATGAATCTACATTGATAGATTTCCAGGATTTAGAGAACTGTCCTTAATTTCTCTATAAAGTAGACATACATATACCGTATTATGAGCGATTCAGGCCCGGGTTTTAACTACAAGGTCATATCGCCTACTACCATGTGTACATGAGCCAGACTCTACTGTCGGTGTTTTAAATTTTGCCAACCCCAGGTTTATTCAGCTATGGTTGGGGTCTTTAACGACTAACTGACATCACCTCCCAGATAAAACAAAACGCAAGGGTCTCGACCGGATGGGTTTTGAATCCATGACCCCTACCATAAATAATTAATTATTTTTTTTTTTTTAAGTAATTGTCTTAAGATAAAATTATTCAACTATTAGAAGGCTGTCAAATAAACAAATTTTGAAGCAATAAGAGAACTTTTCAAATGGGGGATGGGGGGAGGGTTCTGGCTACGCTCCTGTTGGATACACTCTGAGATATACAGACAATTAAATCAGTATTTTTTCCTCTCAGTAGTTTATTTAATTCATTTTTTTGTTATAATACATTCTGATTTCGAAATATCTCTATGAGTTTCCAACAGATAGCACTAATCCCAACGTCATCAATGAGGGAAGAAATGTACCCTAATTTGTTTGGAGAAAAGGTAAAATGTCACTTTTTTTTTTTTTTAATTAACACTTTATGAAAGTTTAGTGTGAAAAGAAGCCCCCTTTTTCAATGTTATTTTTAAGTATAAGGGGCCATGGTGGCCGTACGAAAAAAACAAAACAACAAAAAAAATTTCCTAGTTCCTATATTCTATATTTCTTGTTCGGCTATCTTAGTTAGGACCAAGCAGAATATATTTTTCATCTTTACTTATGGTTGGCTATCACGGTATCTGGTTGAAGCCTCTCTACTGTCATTGCTACATTGATGTGTTATTCTAGGCTACAGAGACTCCAACCAAACTTAAACGTACGTTTCCGCTCTCCATCTAAACATCTAATAAGTTAAAGCGTATTTTTAATTTTAAAAACTCTTTCTTTAGAATTCATCAAGAAAGATATATGATCATATTTGAAATAAGGAGATCCCATGTTATATAGGCTGATAGTTGAAATAAACATAAAAATGTTGATGGTAAAGTTAGATTCCTAAACAAAAATTAAGAAGACATTGAATATAAATATTTTTTGTAATTCATATATTTTCAGAGAAAAACAGCTGATCTTATTAATTTGAGACACCCTGGATATGAACATTTTATGAATACTGTGTTCAATATGAGGTTGACCAAACGTTGGGAGGGGGGGAGCCAAACATCATTGACACGTTACATTAGGCTTTCACAACTATGGCCTTATTATAAGCCTAAAAAAATATATTTAGGAAATTATATATATATTTTCTTTTCCGTAGGGAAAGTTTTGTAAACATGACAAAATTCACGAGTTTTTGCGTTTTTTTTTTCTTCATGTTTTCTTTCACCTGAGGTTCAAATTGAGAAAATTTCTGTAATATATCTGTACATAGATTTTGTGTGAATGTATCTATGTCTATCTTATACCTATTAGGTTGAAATTTGGAACACTCTATTGGGCCAATGCTCAAGCCGTTTTGATAATAAGCGTTTTATACTGAAGTAATTTCGGTTTTGAAATTACAAGGATATCAATTTTGAAAAGGTTTAGCACACATATGAACATTTTTTAAAAATATTTTTAAATTGTTGAAAATTTAGTTTTGGTCTAATTTCCGAATTTTCTGTTTTTGGCATGCACTATCTCAGGTTATTAAGAAAAAACAATTTTAATTTAAAAAATACTAAATTATATAGCTCTGACCTGCCCATGTCTAGAGTAGGCTGGGGCCTCTATGCTTTGGCTTCAGTCAACTTCTCAATGAACAGAGTATAGATATTACACTGTGTATGAACTATATACAAATTATTATTTTGTACATTAAACAAAAATATTTATAAATTTATATGTCTTTTAAAAAAAAAAAGTGTTCAAAAATTGGTACAATGAATTGTGTTTTGAGGCGAAAAAGTCATCGATGAGGTGGTTAGTAAAGGATATATTAATCAATCTGGAATTTATGACACTGAACTAGATATAGAGATAAACTGTCCGATGTTTTTGGAACAGACTAAATTATACCTCTCACCCTTCCCATTCACCTCAAGGACAATTTTTCAGCAAACAGACTACATTTCTAAACTTTTCAGTAATATTTTATGTTTTTATAATTTC
This sequence comes from Aradus depressus, assembly GCA_963662175.1. Classification (NCBI taxonomy): domain Eukaryota; kingdom Metazoa; phylum Arthropoda; class Insecta; order Hemiptera; family Aradidae; genus Aradus; species Aradus depressus. The sequence continues at coordinate 34,365,731 of OY759223.1, forward strand.
TACAATAAATATAAGTTATATTGCAACGATATTTTAAAAAATAATAATAAAAAAAAATTGAAATAACACTTAATTTAACTGTCACTAGCATTCTATATACTAAACATTTTTCACTAAATACATACTACTAGACAGAGATCGCATAATGGCATGGTTAAAATTTTATTATATTTTTTTTCCCATATTATTATTATTTTTTTAATAATTTATTTTATTTTTTAATGTTAAATACTAAATATTTTTTCCGAATTATCTTAGTAAATATATTACTAGATTAATGAATATCTATCTATATAATAAAGTATACAATTTTGTAGGACTAAGTTTTACGTATATTCGTTCCAAATAGTTAACTACAATGGAGTTGAACAGGAAAAAACAAAAACAAAAAAAAAAAAACTACCTAATTACAAAAAAAAAAAAAAAATAATACAACTACAACATAGAAATAAAATAAATTTACAACTTTGATTATATACCTCATTTTTTGATTTGCTTTAGAGGTATATAATATACATATAAATTATTGCACAATGTTTGCCATTTTTTTTTTCTTTCTGTACACAAATTTTTACAAATACTATACCAAATTAAAAAAAAAATAATAACACAACAAAAATGGCACCTAGGAGCCTATATATAATTATTTATATATTATTTAAAATATAATACAAACATATATTAGGTAATATATTTAAATTGAATGTACATATACACTTTTATAATCTTTTTACGTTTTTCTTAAATAATATGAAAAATATTCTATCGCCATTTGTCTATATTTATATTTATTTTATTTTTTTATCTTTGGGTCACTTGTTTATGTAAATATATATATGTACATTGTTTTGTGTTGTTTTTATTTACTTCACGATTACATAACTATGACAATAATTGTCACCCATTAGACGAAAAAAAATTAATAGAAAATAAGTATTCTGTAATTTTTGACTTTTCCATTCAGCTCGAAGTTTTGCCAAAATCCATATTTAAAACTGCGGTACTCCTGAAAAAGAAATGTTAAAAAAATTGTATAAATAAAAATGAATTATAAGTAACCTTTTTTTTTTTTTTTTTTTTAAATGATCATTTAATTCTTCAACAGGTTCCTTGGAAGGGTCACCAGATCTAGCACAAGGGAAGTCAAATTTTCGGTAATGGCCAATTTATTTATGAAAAATGTATCATTAAATTAAAAGAATTTAGACTAGAAAAATGTAAAAATAAATGAACATTCAAATGAACAATAATAGAAAATATATATATATATATTTTGAAATTATTTGCTTTACTTTTTATTTAGGAAATGCGAAAATGACTGACGTTTGCAAAATATAAATAAATATGGTCTAACCTCTCACAGGGTTTATTATATGCTAGCCGGCTTACGAGGTTGGCCTCATCATCAGACAATCAGCAAAAAAACTCATTTAGTACAAAAGTTATAAAATTCTAATTGTTAAAATAAATATGTAAACATATTGGCCATGAATAATAATGAAAAATAATGCAATATAAAAAAACAATAAATAATTAACATAGAATGAAATGACAAAAAATCTCAAAAATTAACAAACCTGATTAAACATTTTTAAATACGTTTTTTCTTGTGTGTTAATTTTTAAGATTTTTCCTATAATTTCTTTCATGTTACTGTTACATTAGTTTTTTCATTGAATTATTTATATTTTTCAATTTCAGCGCATATATAGATGTAAGTAAAAACTATATTTCAGAACGATAAAAATTCGAAACCCTTCCATGAGTGATCAGATAGTACTTTTATTTTTTTTTAACAGATAAACTCAAGTAAAGCAAAAAAATGAAAAATGACTGTCTGGTGACATTATACTGATTTAATTGGCTATTGATTTGAGGCCCCACTGTGAAGGATCATTTTGATTCTAGCTTTGGTCAACCTCTCAACTTATACATAAATACATTTTTTTGAGTATAATATAATTTCATACTCAGTATAATGTATAATAGCATAACTGAATAATTACCTCAAACATATTTCTAACCACTGCCACCACATGCATAATAAGAAACAAAGAGATGCACCCAGACATTTCCAATAAACCATTTAACATGCACCAAAGTAATGATAAAACCACTGGCAATGTACCGGCAATGGTACCCAGCGCGAATTAATCAAGTAAGTGTTCGCACTCTCTATGAAACAACTTTGGTTAACAATTTATAAGGTGTCTTAGTCAGCGACTTCAGTGACAACTCAGCAGGGAATTTCTGAGTGACTACATAACTGCCCCTATTCTTCGTATTGTTGGCGGCGTAATATTGTAAATATCACGGGAAATTGTATTAGGGGTTGCTGAAATTGTATTAAGGGATGCTGAATGCCTCTAAAAGTAAAGTAGCTGAATGCCTCTGAAATAAATGAGAAATTATGGAAGAAAAAAAAAAGATGCTAAGAGAAAAACGTCGTTTGTGAATCACCAGCGATTTACTTCCCCAGTGAGAATTAATCACCTCTGAAACCAATTTACCGATTCGGTTGAAAATTAATAGGGGGGGTTCTAGAGACACATTTCGTTCTATCGGGAGTTATAGTCTTCACAGATTCACATAGAGAAGAAATTTTTTTTTTCTTCTTTGGTATCAGGAAAAATATGAAATACCTGTAAAAACACAATGAATTTCTGACCCATTATATAATTTCCCGTACACCTCGGGTAGCTGTGGGAGTAAAACAGATAAATAAATAAAAAATATATATTTTAAAATTGTAGTTGATCCCCCTTTCATGCACCCCCCCCCCCCCCCCCCACCCTATCTCTTCGGCCAATCTGCTGAAAATGAATAGGTATCGTCGTTATAGGGATTTGAATTAACATATGCAATTTTGCCCCCCTAATCCCCCCTTCATTTTGACCGATTTGGCTGAGAGTGTTGTCCTTAATGGATTCTGGATATACATATAAATTTCCGATCCATCGAGCAGGACTTTTTTTTTTTTTTTTTCTTCATTTTGAAATAACATTTCTGTCAGTTTACATATCTCCCCCTACACTTCGTATAGCTGGGGGGAAGTTAACTGGAGACAATAGGTCGGAGACAGTGTAACATTACAGAGAGAACAAGAAATACATGGGGTAAATGCAGTTTTAAAATAACTCAGTGTTTCCATTCCATTGGGCGGGTGCAATAAATCTGTAAAGGAATGACCCAGATGCAGGCAGCCTCCCCAACTGCATATGTTGCACAGTGTGCATAAGCAATTAGGCAATGGGGGCATCTCCATTTAGCAATAAAATTATCTAAACAAGTATAAACATATATTATATCTAATTATAATTATCATATAGTGTATATCATTACTTATAAGTCTGTAAGTCGGGACCATTAAGTACCAAGGAATTATCAATATCATTATTATCACCTTATACACTCAACAGCAAAAAAAGCGGCGCACCTTCAATTTCATTAATATTTTTTATTTGAATGCTAGAAGTTGTCCAATTTTTTTTTTATCCTTAGAATACTTAAAACACTGTATAGAAAAACAACAAAATGGATGAGAACATTATTTTATAAGAGAAAAAACATTATTTAATTTAAAAAAACAGAATACCTACTTCATTTTATTTTAAATGTTACATCAGATTTCTTCCAATAACTGAATTGTCCACACACTTTTTTTTCCTTAGTAACGAGTGTTACCTCCTCTTGCTTGAATAACTGCGTGTAGTCTTCTAGGCATGCTTCTGATGAGACTAGCCACGCTTCCTTGAGGCATCCCATCCCATTCTTCCACCACAGCAGTTCTCACTTCTTGTAAATCAAGGGGAGGGTTTGGTCTGCGGCAGATGCACCTTTTCAGCTCGTCCCAAAGGTGTTCAATAGAATTAAGGTCAGGGCTGCGGGCTGGCCATTCCAGGGTACGAATACCGACCTCATTAAGGTATTCAGATTCCACATTTGCAACATGCGGCCGAGCATTGTCGTGCATGAAGATAAAATCTTCCCCGATTAATGGAGCAAAAGGTATCACATAATCTTGTAGGACTTCAGTCACATACGCATGTGCATTCAGGATCGGCCTCCGGAATACCTGGAGATCGGTCTTGGCTTCTAAAGTGATGCCTCCCCAAACCATCACCGACCCACCTCCAAACTGTACTCTTCCCGCTCTAGTGCATTGAGCGTATCGCTCTCTTCTTCTTCTCCACACTCTTACGCGCTGATCTGAAGCGTACAGAGACAATCTGGACTCGTCTGAAAACAGAACATGTCCCCAGTCATTCTCTGTCCATGCCTCATAAACTCGAGCAAACTGAAGACGAGCTGCTCGGTGTGCTGGGGTGAGTAGAGGTCCAGTAGCGGTGGCTCTCGAGTGCAGGTCAATTTCTGCGAGTCGTCTGCGTACTGTGTCTACACTGACTTGGACATTCCGGGCTCTTCGAAGCCTCTCAGCGGTCTCTACAGCCGTCTGGGTGCGATTTCGGAGAGTTTGGAGAATGATAAATCGGTCGTCTGCAGGTATTGTCGCTCTTGGTCTTCCTGAACCTGGCCTCCTCGTATATCGGCCAGTCTCCTCATACCTATGGACGGCCCGCCGAACAGTTGTTTCAGGTAGCCCCAAGAGTCCTGGCCAGGTAACGCTGACTTCTTCCATCTGCCACCAGAGCAACAATACTAGCGGCTATCTCGGCAGTTAAAACCATTTTGCAACTTTTAGAAGTTACTACAGTAACTCCAGAACAGAATTAAACTTAAAAAAAAAAGTAATGAAAAAATGCTACAGTCTCTTTACAGAACTCTAGACAAACTGATATGAGGCTTGTTATGAAACCTAGGGTTCTTATCATTAATCCTCGAACCTTGTGTTGCTAATACTGGAGAGGATTATAGAGAAATAATAACAAAGTCTAATGTTCAAATATAATGCGTCAAACCTCATTTAATTCCTTGTAAAAAACAAATATAGTTGAAAAAGAAGGTGCGCCGCTTTTTTTGCTGTTGAGTGTATATTAGCTAATAGGTTCATGTATTATTTCCCCCGTTATAGGAAGGGGAGTTATGTAATCGGCCAAAAATTGCGGAGTTTTCAACGGAATTTCATGTTTTCCGGCCTCTAGATTCCAAATATCGCACCTTTACCGGAACAGTGACCTATCTCCTAACAGTGGCCTATTGAGGATAGGTCTTTGTTTCCTCAAGAAAATTAATGCTTTTCAAAAATTAACATAGACTTATATATTTTTTTGATGAAAAATATCCAGTATTTTGCATTATGTCCTTTTTATAGTAAAAATATGGAATAAAACAAACTTATTTTTTGAAATATTGTCTATTCCACTAAAAATATTTATAAAAATAAAACTACCGGTTTCGGCCTTACACCATCGTCATAACTAGACCTGACGATGGTGTGAGGCCGAAACCGGTAGTTTTATTTTTATAAATATCTTTAGTGGAATAGACAATATTTCAAAAAATAAGTTTGTTTTATTTATTACAAATTCCACAATATGTCCGCGTTCCTCAACTTGGAAAAATATGGAAGAAAACGTCTTAAATTGAAAATCGAAATTTTTTGAGTAAGGTCACTGTTCCGGTTAAGTTGCGATAAGTGAAGAAAAAAAAACGTTTGTCTGTGTGTCTTTGAACAAGTTAACTCCCGAAAGAATGAATGAACCGATAAGAAATTTTATATTTGTGACCACAACCCCAACTGGACGACACCTATCGATTTTTAGCCAAATCGACCAAAGAGGAGAGGGGATAAGAGGTGAGGCTTAACACAAAACTTTAATAATTGCCGTTTTAATGAATGTATCGACTTAAAATTTTATATGTGTATTCAAAACCCCACAAGGACGACACTTATTAATTTTCAGAGGGGGCTCAACGCAAAAAAAAAAAAACTGCCGTTGTAATGAATTTACAGACATAAAATTGTGTTTGAGGATTTAGGAGCCCTATGTAAGACAACTATGAATATTAGCGCAAACTGGTTTTGGATGGGAAATGAAAAAAAAGTTAATTGATTAATTCGTTCTGGGGAAGTACACTGCCGGTGAATTACCGACGACTTTTTATTTATTATGTTTCTGTCTAATTTTTAATAGGAATCAGAAAAGAATGGCAACCTGTAGATAATGAATAGCCTGTATCTGACTGTAGATAGCGTGTCTCTGAATGTAGATAGACTGTCTCTAGAAATTCATAGGAGTTCAGGCGACATTTAACCCACAAAGAACAAAATTGTCCTTGATATCATTAACTTAAATGCTTATTTGACACATACTTTGAAAAGTTCACTTATCTGTAAGTATGACAACACGAAGAAGACGGACGGAAGTAATGAATAGTAATGTAGAAGAAGAGGAAGAGGAGCGAACAATAAATTTGGCGGGAAGAGAGAGAGCGCGGGCGGGCGCCATGTTTCATGTGGAACCTTGGCATCCATTTAAATAAATAAAATAGGGCGGGAGTCTGAAGAGGGGGGGGGGGGGGAGAGAAGCGCTCTCTAGGAAGTGCTCCAGACCGGAAGCCGGGAGAAGAGGGATATATAGAGAAGGCACTGGCAGGAAACACAAAAAGGCGGGAAGGAGTTGGCGGGCCCGCCACTCGCCAGTCACAACAAACCGATTTTTTAGCTTTACTGTCTCCTCTCCATATAGGTGTGCAATATGACGATGGTATTGTCATATTTGGAAAATATATAAATAAATAAAGAGGCACCAGTAGCTCAGTGGTATGCGTGCTTGCCTTCTGAGCTCAAGATCGTGGGTTCAAAACCCGACCGAGGCCCTTAGTTTATTTTATCTGGGAGGTAAAATAAACTTAAGCACGCCGTCCTTCGAATGGGACGTTTAGCGATGGTCCCGAGCCAGTACGATGTCAGGTACTCGTTAAAGACGCCTGCCCTAGGTGAATAAAAATTTAGGGATAGGCAAAATTTAGGACTCCCACAGTCGAGTCGGGCACATGTCCACTAGAGCGCTCTGGTAGTAGGCGATATGACCTCGAAAAAGTATTCTATGTTCGGGCCTGCCATCAACATCAAGAATGCTTCACGTACTCATATGCCTGTACCACTCATTGTATATGGAAGGGACAGAAACAGTTGGTAGTTCAGTGAAAATCCGATAGATAACACCACATTCGGGAAACTGAAAAAATACGGGGGAAAAAAAAAGAAGGCGAACCAGAGTTTACCCTGTCAATTTTTATTCTCAATTTATCAATTCGGTTGAAAATTAATAGATGTCATCCTAGCGGGAATTACAGGAATTATAATATTTATATTCATTATATTCATTACATCGGCAGTTATTGGGTTTTTTGTGATTTATTGAGTTTACTCATTTGTTTACTAGTTAATTATTTTAGATCAAATTACCACTTGTTAATCTTTCAGACAGTTCACTTAAATTGTGAACAATGATAATTCAGGACTTTGGAAATTCGTACATATATCGGGTTAGACAGTTGAAATTATGAGAGTCAGTCAGCTGTTTTATGCATTGTGATAGTATACATCAGTTAAAAGTTCAATACATAATTGCTTCCAGTGCCCGTTTGATATTTATTTGATTTCTAGTATTTGGTTGTGAATTAACTTTTTAAAAGAGGAGCTATGGTGGCCGTGCGGGCTAGAGCGTAGGGCTTTGGTCGCATGGTCTCATCATGGTTTGTGGGTTCGAATCCCACCCGGGAGTAAGTTTTATTTCGTAGATAGAACTCCCTCCCGGGGCCATGGATGTCGGAAATAATTGTATAACAACACAGTGACATGGCTAATATGCATCGAACAATAAGGCCAAAAAAAAAAAAAAAAAAAAAAAAAATGTAATGTTGCTTTTTCTGCTATTGTGATTAGTGACAGAAACAGTTGTTTGTTACCTCCTCAAAACAAGCTTTCTACAAATTTCATTTGAACTAGCCGTGTCATTATTTGAAAATAGTGAATAAAAAGTTATTCACGGTAGTGTAGATTATTTATTAAATACAATTACACTCAGAGGACGGAAGTAAGTGACATTGAATTTGACTAAATGTGTTTGTATGTAAATTAAATATAAAAAGAGTATATAGATGGCCCAAGAATAGATCCATGGGGTACGCCAGTTTCAACTAATGCCATTTTTCCAAAATAAAAACTGGCTTCGAGCCCTTATTTTCCTACTACATCTCTTTAAGCTATTGACAAAAACAAAAATTTTCTTTGAGAAAGAACACAAATTTACCCTTAAATTGTAGAAATCAATAATTAATTTCCTATATAGGGACTAGTAACTAGAGATATATATGTGGTTGACATCACAACTAGTTATATATCCGCACGGTTGGGTTGATTCAACTCTCGGATAATTCAATCAACTCTCACATTTCCTGAGTGTGTTTGTATGTAAATTAAATATAAAAAGAGTATAGAAGTGGATCAAGAGTAGATCCATGGGGTACGCAAGTTTTAACGAATGACATTTTCCTACTGACATCCCTTTAAGATATAAATAACAAACAATAACATTTTCTTTGTGAAAGAATGAAATTATAACATAAAATTGTGGAGATCAATAATTCATTTTCCCATACAGAGGACTAGTAACTAGATATATATGGGGTTGAGTTCACAACTAGAGCGTGCGTATAAGTTATATATCCGTACGGTTGGTTTGGTTCAACTCTCAGATAATATATTTGACAAATTGTCCTATGTGTGTATGTGGTGTAGGGCTACTGTAATATGTATGTGGTCACGTCTGGCCACTGTATCAGAGGAGAGAGAGAGAGAGAGAGAGAGAGAGAGAGAGAACGGCTGGCTGGGAGGGGATGATATTGCCATCAGCCAGATATGAGTTAGGGGTGGGTCTTCTACTCTCCATTCCTTCAGTGTCACGTTCCTCCCTCGACACATCTTGTGTCCCACTCCTCTCCTTTTTATATACAACACAACATATATATATATATATATATATATATATATATATATACTATACTGAAATATATATATGTATTGTGACGGTCGTTAGTTGGGATATATGAGAAATAATTTCATAACTAGAGTTATGAATGGTTAAAGCTCTAAAAAAAGGTACTCTCAAAGAGATGAGAGTAAATTATAAAATGTAATGGGTAGTAATAACAAAAAACACAAAAGTAATAACTTCTAAATTTTTTTTATTCACATATTGTTATAATACTCTATAGTTGCTTACTTTGGGGCTCCCTAAATCCTCATACTAAATTTTGTGTCGATAACTTCATTATACCTTCAGTTATTAGGGTTTCTGAACTGAACCCCCTTCCCTTAGGTCGATATTAGCTGAAATTTGACAGATTATGTCCTCATTGAGTTTTGACTTCAAATATGAAATTTCATGATACATTCATAACATCGGCAGTTAAAGACCTCCCCTGAACGATGGTCGATTTGACTGAAAATCAATGTGGTTCGTCGTTATATGGTTCTGAATTCACATATTAAATGTGCCGATCCATCCCCTATTTATTGTGTTCATAGACAAACATACAGACACATTTTTTTTCTCATATTTTGAATCAGAAGGTTGGAAAACATAAAACTTCGTATAGATGGGGAAGTAACAATGAACATAATACCTTCCCAGAGAAGCTTAAGAAACATGTTATCTTATCAGTCAGAAATTCGATGTTGAATTTTCACAGGAATATCATTTTTTTCCAAATTTGTCTAACTGTGAACACTATAACTCTCAGCAGAATAAATATATCGACACCAAATTTTATATGAATATCCAGAATCTCATAAAGACAACACGTATATATTTAAGGTTTCAAAATTTGAAGAAATCAAATTTAGAAAGTATACTATTTCCGTTCTTCCCTCTTCCGACCGAAGATTGAACATATATTCTGACAATTTTTCCCATATACAAACCTGTGTTCGATTAACAATGTTAATTACAAGTAGCAAACAGTTGATAACAATAATTGGACATAAAATAATTACAGACAACTAGAGAAATCTAATTGTATATTGAATGTGTAACATGGTGAGGTATGTGATGGGGATTGTCCCCCCCCCCCCCCCCCCCCCCCACCCCCCCCATAAATTGTCTGTTAAGCTGTCATAACCTGAGATATATACGGTGTGTAGAGAGAGTAGATGATTGGACTCAGAACAGAGGTTGATCCCTGGTGTACCCCACCTTCCACTATAATTAGCTACCAACCCCCATCTCCCAGCAGCGTTCTCGCTCTCCCTCTAGATATATTACAGATGGGAGGCTATATATCATATAATACCCGCCTCTATTATATATTAACTGATAATGAACCAAGTCTCCCTCAACCATGATATATGACTTTATCTTACAACTTGGCTTTTTTCGGCTTGTTCATATACCGCCTTCTACCTTCAAATCGATATTTTATTAAGACATTATTTATTTTTAATCCTTCCAAGCATTTTTTTTTTTTTTTTTATTAAGGAACTTAATTTTGTAATTTATTTTCGAGTTTGGCCATTATCAAGTTTGGCAATAAATATATAAGGTCACCTTAACATTTATGTTATAATTATTCCAACACTAATTCCACTTTTTTTTTATTCATTATTTTTTTTTATAATCTAACAGAAAAAAATAATGAAATATACATTTATAATCAAGAAAATCTTATCGTATGTCGTATTTTTGCATTAAAATAACTGCAAAATTTTAAATTAAAAATATTTAAAATGATAATTGAACTCATAATTCTTGAAAAACATAAATTAATATCCTTGGCAGTGTCGTATCCATTTTTTCATTCCATTTCTTCACACATCCTGAAGACTTCTCATGAAGAAATAGAACTGCATCGACGAGCACAGAGGCGAAAAAAATAGCTAAATGAAATGTTGTTAGTGAATCATCAGCGATTTACTTCCCCAGTTCGAGTTATTTAATGCAGTTTTCGCACTACCTCTGAAACCAATTCAAGGACATCTTAATCCACATAATAATTTTCTGGTCGATAAATTCAATACATCGATAGTTATTCGAGTTTCTGAGTTGATCCACTCTTCTCTAATTCTTCCTTTCCTTTTGGCTGATTTGACTGAAAATTAATATTTTCCATATTAGATTCTGGATACAGATACAACTTTTCAGATTGATACATTGATTATATTGGGAGCTTCATATCGATACATTGATTATATTGGGAGCTATCAGGTTCACAGACTGACAGACATTCTTTGTTAAAATCAGTGGGTCGGAAAACATGAAATTCTTCAGGAAAGTTCAACGTCAAATTTCTGAAACATTCCTGTGTCTGGGATAAACGTCGAAAGAATGAATATATCGACACGAAATTTGATATCTGTATTGTGATGTATAAAAATAATACACACATAGAAAAGTTTAAATTATATACATTAAAAAAATTAATTATATTTATTTTTATATAGAAAGCAAATTTCTATTTAAAACAAATGCCAGTAAAAAACGAAACACGGCCATCAGCTGTTTTTTTTAGAGTGAGAAGAGTGTCGAGGCCTGGTTGAATGAACGGTCTGAGGATATAGAGTGGTGTTTAAGCCTTAAATGTTGTAATGAACTAAATAAAAGTGTATTGTCGGTGAAATAGATCCAAAAAGAAGGTACTTTTATTTGTTTATATGTACAAGATATATGCCCAGATATATATAACTTAATTTTAGAGAATGCCCCAAAATATAAAACAAAAAGATTGAATTAGTGTGAGGAATTTAGTTTTTAAGATTTTTTTCTTTAGATTTTTGTTTGTTTCAATTTTAATTTTTTAATTTTAATAGTGTAGATTTAAGAAAATAAACCCAATATTTGTTCTCAAAAATTCTATTCTATTTATCGTCCCTGTTGGCCCAGTAAGATAATTTGAAAACCTTTGGATTAGATTTAATATAATTTAAAATTATTAATGGCATCTCTTTAGAAATCCAAATGAAAAGTTTGTTAATTGAATTTTTTTCAAATATACGTGCACTTTCTTCAAAATTGCACGTCTTGAATTTTTGATACTTTTTTAAGGCCCTTTTCGAAAAAATACTGTAGAAATCAAAATTTAGTAAAAGAAAAGAGATAAAATTTCTACAGGAAATGTGGTAATTTATTGTTTATTATTTATTCTTTTCGTTTTAATAAAATTATTATTTATCATTATTTATATTTTTATTAATTTATCATTTATTTATTTAAGTAACTTAAACCTTTTAAGCATTTTATTATTACCACAGTATCCAGAATCCGATAAGGACGCCATCTATAGATTTTTAGTCAAATGGAACGAGGGGATTAGAGGGGCTTAACTCAAAAACTATAAAACTGTCAATTGTGAAGATACCTATTGATCTTCTATGATTGATCAATTCGCGAGCTGGCGATGTACATTTCCGACTGTTTGCTGTCGGAGGTGACTTTTGCCTTTTTGAGCCCCCCCTCCCCAACTTTGGGGTGGTCGTGGCCTCCAACCCCCGAAAGGTCGCGGTTACTGTCCGAATGTCACCCTGCCTATAATGCCAAACGGTGACACCTCAAGGATATTCACCCTCCCGACTTTTGTCCGTAAAGAGAACCTCTATTCAAAGGTTTTGTCTGTTTTTTTTTCTCCTAAAAAACTAAAAAACCGTGAACCTAACGGTACCCTGCAGGTACTATTGCAGTAAAACAACCATAATGGTCTTACTGGAGCAACGGTCAGTCCAAAGCAGTGTTCAGTTCAAGAAAGACTGTTCATCCCTCAGCTAAAGGTAAGTGTGAACATTACACACCAAAACGATCACTTATCCGACTTCAAAACATCGATGTACAGTGTACACAAGAAGTAGTCTCCAGCTATACGAAATAGAGGGGAAACGTTATCCAATCTGTCAGAAATTGTTTGTTGCTTTCAAGGGCGGATCCAGAATGTTCATCAGGCGGGGGGGAGGGGAGGGGGCGGGGTTAAATTTCGTTGGTTCAAGATTTGGTTAGTATACCCTATTCACAAGATTTGGAAGGATGAAGGACAAGGGGGTATTTTGGCTGGTTTGACGAAGCGCATGAATTAATAATCAAGACTGAAATATTATTATAATAGTAACAGTCTGAGTCTGTACAAGAATGAAGTCATTAAAGTCTGTGCGCAAGTCCGTAAGAGATCCTTCGCGCTTCACTAGGACGTATTTCCCAATTTAACGTGCATACTTCTTTATCCTTAACGAAACTGATTTATGAGCCTTTGAGATAGGGGGCTAATTCTGCTTTACCCCCTCCCCCCCCCCTCGTATCCACCACTGGTTGCTCTTAATTAAACTCTCATCTGATCCAAAAATGAAAAAAAAAGGAAAAAAAAAAAAAATTTAAATTAATACCTAAAAAATATTAATAGTAGAAATTTAATTTTTGCATTGTTATATAGATAAATAATTAATAGTTTTGAAAAAAATAACACTGAATCCACAGGAAATGTGTTTACATAATTTTATTGGCATTTATTACGGAAAATTGTAATTTCACTGAATTTTTCTTAATGAACTAATTTTTAATTTTACTTACATATAGGAAATTATGTAATCAGACAAAAATTTCTGATTTTTCAATTTCATGTTTTCCACCTCCTGATTTCAAAAAAAAAATTCTGTGTGTGTCTGTGAACACGATAACTCCCGATAGAATGCATTTTTCGAGCGGACACAGTAGCTTTTAAGCCGAGTTTAAACTGATAAAGTAATATCGACCAAATTTGAATTTCAATTCAAACCATTTTAATAAATTTGTTTGAACGTCTAGCAGTGACTGGATTAAAATATTATACTGTTTTCACAAATAGTAAACAATGTTGTTTACATTAGCAAAGATCGCATTGAAATTAGAATCATAACAAAGACGCTACAGTCAAAATAAACATTCCTTTATAAAAAAAAACGACAGAACTTTTGAAAGAACCATATATTTTTTGTGAATTCTGACAACTTTCATTATTTCACCTACAGAGGTAAAATTCGAAAAAAAATAGAAAAATATTTGTTGACATGTGTAAATAGACAGGTTGATAGATGCGCATATCAGGCCAAGGCCTGGGCTTAATTAAAATACATAATAAATGAGTGCAGGCGAAATTGCGCATGAATAGCTATGAATAAAACAGATAAGCGAATTGGCCTGGAGAATGGAGAAGGGCTCTGTTCTGCTGTTAGATGTATGAGTTTAGTCCTAGTTTTAAATCTTCATTATACAGAGAGCAGCACAACTCGATGAATTTCAAAAGTGCCATTAAAATTTCATTTTCCAATCATAAACTTGCTCCAAAAAAAAAAAACAAGGTGTTTTCCAAAATGAAAAATGACTCCATCTTTGACCCATTGGAGTGGGGAGGCCCACGGGCCGGCGTTTGAATAAATCATAGTTCATTATTACACCAGGGGAGCGCTAGTCATTCTTCTCCTCTAGGATAAAAAAATAAATAAATAAAATAATAAATTATTATAATTTCACTATAATTTGATTATTTATTACCTCCGTTAAATCGGCCCATAACAAGTAGCGGGAATCTTAACTGTTAGGCCCTTTAACCTACTCGCATGGTAGCTACATGAACGTATAGAGGAAGTTATGTAATTTGGTTAAAAAATTCGATATTGAGTTTTTACAGGAATTTTATGATTACCGATTGAACTGAATCACCAAAAATGAAGCATTCTCTCTACAAAACCAATAATTAGTGATTGACTTATACTAAATTTTGTGGGAAACGTTCATTAATGTTTTTGCGTTTAACCCCTTTCCACCCCCCTCCGATTTGGCTGAAGAACAATACGTGTCGTCCTTATGGGATTCTAGATACATACACATATAAAATTATGTATCAATCGTTAATTCTATCGGGATATATTATGTCCAAAAACACAAACACAACGACATACAGATGAATACACAGACAAACACAAACTTTTTTTAAATTTTTTGCAAAAGGGGTTCGGGAAACATAAAATACTTGTTAATACTCAACATCGAATTTCTGACCGATTATATAACTTTTCCCATACTTCGTACATAACTGGGTAAGTAAAAATTGCTTTTACACAGACAGAAGAAGCGATAATTCAAGATATATCGATAAGATATTTTCTATGGGTAATCAGATGGCCCAGAATAAGACAGACACTCAATGACTTTTAGCCGAATTGGTCAAAGAGAAAAATTTTTATATATCGACACCTTCCTGATTTTAATAATTATTTCGGCCAAATCGACCGAACGGATGGAGGAGCTGGGTCAGTGGAATAATTATTGGTTTTGGAGGGAGAAGGCCTACTTAGTTATGTCGTGCTGGGGAAGTACATTGACTTTCATTTTTGGTGATTCAGGTCAATCGGTAATCATAAAATTCCTGTGAAAACTAAATATCGAATTTTTTAATCAAATTACATAACTTCTTCTATACGTTCATGTAGCTACCATGCGAGTAGGGCCGAACAGTTAAGATTCCCGCTACTTGTTATGGGCCGATTTAACGGAGGAAATAAATAATCAAATTATACTGAAATTATAATAATTATTTTATTATATTATTTTTTAATGCAATCAAGCTTTTTTATTTAAAAAAAATAAACGTGTTTATAAATATTGTCTGTACTATTTCACAAAATATATACAATACAGGACAATACTTTCATTATTGCAACCATCTTCGGCCTCGACGTAACACATACTAAAAGTGACTATACTAAGTTGTGAAAATGGTAGCAATATCGAAAGCACTCCAATGGTATTGTATACTTTGTGAAATATATAATAATTAGGAGTTTCACAATATCTCTGCAAAAAATGTTAAATATCATTATTTTAATAAGTTTGAAATATCCAAAAAACAAAAAAATAAATTGGAAAATCCCACTTTACTCCTATTTATAAAGCCGTTTTCAAGCAATGATGCCAACACGACAGGCTAACGACAAGAAAAGGGCCTTAAATTCAACAGAAGTGCCCAGGATTAAGCAGCGCGAAAAAAAATACATTCGTTCATTTTTATTTCCAAATGTTAGTTATTTTGACATGCCCTGGCTTTAACTACGAGGTCATATCACTTACTACCAGAGGGCTCTTTCGTCACTCTGGTGGACATGAGCCCGACTCTACTGTGAGAGTCCTAAATTTTGCCTACCTTAAACGAGTACCTGACATCGTCCTTAACGTCCCATCCGAAGGACGGCGTGCTCAAGTTTATTTTACCTTCCAGATAAAATAAACTAAGGGCCTCGGCCGGGTTTTGAACACACGATCTTGAGCTCAGAAGACAAGTACGCATACCACTGAGCACCGGCGCCCTTTATTTCCAAATTTTTAATTAGAGCAAATAAGAAATCGAGAATATAATTTAATTTTTTAGAACGTAATACCAGGAAGGTTTCAAAATTTGTGATTACCTACCATAAAATTACGCACACACATTCTGAGTGCATGTCGCTTTATTTATTTATTATTATTTTTTTTTTTTTAAGTAATTTTTCATGTAACGACAGGAAATTATTAGAGGTTGCTTATTAGAGGATGCCACTCCATTCTACGTCATATCTTCAGTGTTCTCTATATTGATTCTACAGCATCGTTATGAATCATTCTGAAAATAGAAACACTAGAACCAACTCATTCCTAGGCTTATTTTAAATGAGTTAACAACCGTGAATAACTCAGGTCACGGATAAATACAATCATGACATCATCGTATACGAGTACATTTAAATTATCATTCTAATAGGTTTTATTTCCCTATAGACTATTATCATTGGATGTATACGAAGTATAGGAGAAGTTATACAATCGGCCAGAAATTTGATGTTGAATTTTCAACGGAATTTTATGTTTTCCATCCCTGATACAAAAAACTTAAAAAATGAATACATTGACAAAACATTTTACATGTGTGTCCGGGGGGTGTTTCGAGGGGTCTCGAGTTAAAGGGCTTTTATGTTGATTTTATCTTCTTTTTTTTACCTTTATTATTACGTTTTATGTTTATGTTTATTATTAATAAAATAAACTCAACTATATTATATATAGAGAGCGCCGGTAGTTCAGTGGTATGCGCGCTTGTCTTCTGATTCGTTCGAAACCCGACCGAGGCCCTTAGTTTATTTTATCTGGGATTAAAATAAACTTAAGTACGCCGTTCTTCGGATGGGATGTTAAGCGATGGTCCCGAGCCTGTACGATGTCAGGTACTCGTTAAAGACCCCTACCCTAGGTGAATAAAAATTTAGGGTAGTAAAATTTAGGACTCCCACAGCAGAGTCGGGCTAATGTCCACCAGAGTGACGAAAAAGCGCTCTGGTAGTAGGCGATGTGACCTCATAGTTAAAGCCTGGGTATGAGTCATAAAACCTAACCTAACATATAGACCATTATTATTTTATTATAAAGATTTTTTTTTTACCTATTATTTTGTAAAATATATATTTAAAAAAAAAAAAGTATGTCCTGTGTTCAGGGCTTATCAGAATAACACCCCAATAAGTGCCTAAGTAATGAGTAAAGTATGTCAAATAACCCATAAGGACTCTTAACAATTTCGTTTCAAAGGGAGAGCCATTGCAAGACATTGACACTGGGCAAGTACTCTGTAGGCGGTTGCATGACGTTTTTTTCTTGTAACTAAATATAATAGTTATTGTGGCTCATGCCCGGGCTTTAACTACGAGGTCATATCGGCTACTTTCGTCGCTCTGTTATACGATATATAATGACCAATGTAAAATAATTGAAAAGGTTGTTAGGAACAGCTAGGGAAGTAAAGTAAAGATTAGGTAGAGAAGAGAATAGCGTACTCAGTAATGATATTGGCGGGAGATTAGTAGAACGTAACCCTAGCGAATCTTTAAGAGACTACTGTATTGTTGAAGGAACACCGACTACCACAAACTGAGCTGGTAATAAGTCCCAATAAAGGAGACAATACTAGGGACAGCATCCGGTCTAACTCCAGCCAATATATCTGTGGGGTCCCAATCTGTGGGATATAGTAGATTAGAGAGCAGTCTGGTGGACTTTAATCAAAAGAGAACCGGCACAACTCAGGATCCCGGCTATAAGTTTACTTCTCCGATGTATAGGGGACGTTATGTCTGAAATTCGAAGTTGCCTTTTCACAAGGATTTTATGTTTATGACGCGCTCTGATCACAAAAAAAAAAAAAAAAAAAAGGTGTCGGTGAATCATTGGCTATATTCTTCAGCACGAATTATTTGACTTTTATAGTGTCTTCTGAATCCTCCTACTTATCTTTGTTTCAATACACTCATTAACATCCGCAGTTATTATAGTATTCAAGTAAAGCCCCCTCCCTATTTCTTCTGCCGATGGCGCGGAAAATAAAAAAATTGAATTTAAATATAAAATTTGATGCTGATACATTCATTACATCGGCAGTTATTGGGTTTCTTAGTTGAACCCCCCTCTGATTCTCCCTCCCCTTCGGCTGATTACGCTGAAAATTAATAGGTGTTGTCTTTATAGAGCTTCGAATTTACATTTGAAATGTTGTGCCCTTTTTGGCTGAAAATCAATAGGTGTTCTTAGAGTCCTTACGTTGAAGTACAAGGCACATTTTGAATTTAGATGTTTTTATTTTTAACGTGATTCAATAGGGGGGGGGGGGGGGGGGGGGGGGGCTGGACAAACTCTGCCCCAACAAAAATATGGCCCCCCTGTCAGCGTCACTGCGCCAGTCTATTTGATAATATTATTATAAATCCTCCATTGCATAGTGATTTGAGAATTTGAGAATGAAATGAAACTTTATTGCTTATAAAGTTCACACATAAATGTAATATAATATATATATATATATATAACATAATATACAAAAGTTTATATATCAATACAACTTATAATTAAAAATAGAAAATATAACAAACTTAATTAAACAATAAAAATTAATTTTGGAAGATACAACTTTATAAATATGGGCCGAAGTAAAGAAAAGAAAAAAACTGAAATGTGTTATATTGAAATGTATAGAGAGGGCAAATCATAATAAAACTGTTTTTATAAATTTTAAACTATTAGTTACGGAAATAAATATATTATTGATTTTTTCATCGTCATCGTCATCAATACTTAACAAATTAATTATTTTATCGGAGATTGCATTATAGTGTGAAATATATTTATTGATAAATTTGTTTCGGTATTGGTTTAACATTGGACAAGTTATGAGAGGATGGAGTATGACATCATTATCACAGTTACAATGTGGACAAACAGAGTCAAGCTGTTTAGCTGGGTAATTTGTATAATAAAAATGAGTTGTATATTGTTCTGAGACCCGTAGTTGTGAAATAATTCTTTGTTTGCATATACGGTTCCTCAAAATTTTCGCCAATAGCGTAGAATCCAATAATCTTTGTCACTTTTTACAGTTTAATTTCACTTTATCTCACCTTGTCTTTATAAATCTTGTTAAAGACGAAGTGCAAAGAAGGGTTGTAGGTGAAGAGGTCCGTATATCTTGTAGGAGCGGACAAGAAAACCAATCTGAGGTGGCTCATTGTAGGTGGTCCAATAATAGCCACCTAATTAGGATAAGCTTCATTGGGTGAGAAATAGGGTGGCCACCGTAAATCTAGCCCCGGGACAGTAGGGGATGGTGATTGGCTACCCAGAGGAGGCCAATCGGAGGCCGAGGTGTCACAGGCGAACCCCAGGGGGGAGCAATGGCCCACGTAGGTAGAAAAGGAAGGGATATTATGTGTGGAGGGGGAAATGGATACCACTCCAATAGCACTAGTGATAAAAAGAATGGTGGAAGGGGAAGAGAAATTAGGAAATTAATTAACAAGTGTGATATGATGGTACTAAAGAAGGGCTTAGCACATCTCCTCCAGGAATTGTATAGAACTAATGTTGGATAAGTGAATTTTATTTTTTGGATAAATGAATTTTTTCCTCTTCTCTTGCCAAAAAAAAAAAAATCGGCAAATCACTAGCAATGTACTTCCCCAGAATGAATTAATCAATTAACTTTTCGCTCCCCCCCTATAACCAGTCGACCGTACGGGCTAATAATCAATAGACGATATGGTATTTTAAGACTACTCGGATCAAAGACAAACACAGACTAGAACTATTAGGCTCAGCCAGGAGTACCAACATCAACAGAATACAAACTTTTCAGTCAAAAGTCCTCGAAAAATTGTCAATGCTCCCTTTTATGTCACCAACAAATTCCTATACAAAGACCTCAACATTCCTTACGTCCAAGACCTAATCCAACTCCGCTTCAAGAACTTCCATTCCAAGTTGAATACCCATCCTAAGCCTGTCGCTCAGCGCATGTCCTCTCAGTCTCATCCTGACAACCCTCCACGCCGCCTATGACGAGGCTGGCCTCGCGATCTTCTTTAAATAAATGACGAGACTGTCTAAGGGAGTGTCAGCATTGGCTGGCTTCTCCCATCAATTGTACATATATATTTTCTACCTATTTTAAATTTTGTACAGTTTATGAGAATAAAAAATAAATAATAATAATAATAATTGTTGATTTACATAAGGAGGTTCCAATCCTCTTACCAAATTTTGTGTCGATAATATATAACCCCCTCCCCTTCGGCTGATTCCGCTGCAAAATGATGAGTGTATGTCTTATAGGGGCTTTGAATTAACATATGAAATTTCGTGTCATTAAATTCATTTTACAACGCAGTTATTAAAGTTAGTTACGTTAAGCCTCCTCTGTAATCCTCTCCTTTCATTTGCTCAAATCGGCTGAAAATCAGTAGGTGTCGTTTTTAGAGGTTTCTGGACTCACATATAAAATTTCGTATCGATACATTAACTTTATCAGGCGGGAAAACATGAAATTCCTTTGAAAACTCAGCATCGAATTTCTGACCGATTACATAACTACCCCTATATCTGGGGAAGTAAATATGCAAAGAGAGTATGTTGAAAAACAAAAATAGTCATAAATTGAGAAGGGCAGTACAACATATCTTTATATCCCTGTAGGGTTCCAGGGTTCGGATCATATTTCTCAACTAAAGAAACAAAGTAGACATGGACAGTAAAGATTGCAGAAGGAGGAGAGAACAGAAGACGAAGTGCCCCAATGTGTGGATATGAAAATTTGTGAAGGATAGCGTATGATGTAAGGAGAAGAGGGTGCAGGGGGGTGGGAGAGGAAAGACGATGAAGAAGAAGAAGAAGAAGAAGTGGGTAATGGCTGGGAAAAAGAGGGTAGGAAGATGGGATGAGGGATGATCTACGACTGGGATATATTAGAGAGGATATCAGGCTGCCTCTTATATCTGGCCAGTATAAACAACGGGAAATACAGGCGCCTGTCTGCACAATAGTCCTCCGGCCTCTATGTCCGGACACTCCAGTACAGCCAATATGCTCCTCCAGGGGGAGAGGGGGCGAAACCCTTCATTTCTCCAGCTATACATAAAATAGGGAAAGTTATGTTAACAGTCAGAAAGTCGATGTTGAATTTTCATCGGAATTTTATTTTTCGTCCCCTGAATAACTGTTAATAAATTGAAAATATTAACACGAAATTTTGTATGTAGATCTACAAGCCTATAAGGACGACATATATTAATTTTCAGCCGTATCGTCCAAAAGAAAAAAATGGAATGAAAATAGCTCCCAAATAAAACACCTGACAAATATATGCGAAGTCAGTCAACAGGAAGAGGAGAAGGGAGAAACATCAAAATCCTAATAACTCTGAAATGAATTTTTCAATATGAATTTCTGCTAAATTTCGAAGGAGGATTTACAGGGAGAGCCGAAACTTATTAGCCAAAGTTTGTTATAAATAATTCGAGCTGGGGAAGTATTGGTATGAAACAGCGTCCAATCCAATAATAAAAATGTTCAAATTGCATTTTGAGTATCCAACGCCACATACACATTTTTCGAAGTTGTGGTTACTAGCAGATCCCGATTTCCGACTAACTGATCCCAGTTTCAACACATGGAGGAAACGTATCTTGGGGCAAACAACCGGGGTGTCGACAGTCAAAAGAGTTGATTAAAGAACCGGATGACAAAAGAAGAACCTGTGAGGACATTAAGAACACTTATCGGGTATGTACCAGGTCACCACTCGGTGATGGATAACGGGTGATGTTGCACAAACGCAAGGTGCACCCGGAAAATATAAAGAGCAATAATAGAGGGAGGAAACCTTCCTATACTGGGCGAATTTGAAGGTTACTAAAATATCTGATGGAGTATCTTGGATAAGACATTCCTCAAACCAGACGAGTTGAGGCATCAAGACTTCCGAAAGATGCTTCGTTAGAGAGTAGGTGGTTGGATACTAATGAGGGGCCGTTATATGGGTTTCAGGCTTTGCAAAACATGGGTACAAAACCCTCCAATCAAATTTCATTGCCGTAGCAACTCTTAACTAGTCCAATAATGCCGAGCCATCAAAACCTTGTCAGTTTCCAAATAAACTATCTCATAAGTCTGCGAAAAAAACAACAGTGATAATTAACCTGTTGAGATCAGTTTGGTGGGTTCCAACTCTTTTAACTGTAATGAACTATGTAGTTACTCTGCTCGGCTAAAACAGAGAGCCAAGTAGCGAGTCAATAACTCACAACTTTGCCCATCTCAGGGCCGTGTCTCAGGAGAGCCAGCTCCGGAGAACCACTTTTTATCCACTGCCTTCTTAACTTAATTAAAATTCCACGTACAAAATTATAACTTTACCATATAACTACACTTTTCCATTAAAAATTACCTCATATACTTATTCTTTATAAAAGCCTTCTTCTATCCACACAGAAAAAGTTAAAAAAAAAAAATCAACATACGTATTTACTTCAAAAAAAGTCCATTGCACGCAGAAGTTGCTATTAGGTACAAAGACGGGAAAAAACATAACTCAGCACAAAGTAGTTTAATAAAGAAAAAAAATTCGACGGTGAATCACCGGCAATGTACTTCCCCAGAACGAATTAATAAATTAATTTCATATTTGCGTAAATATTCAACAGTTGACTTACACGCTCCTGAAGTTTGTCTCGATAAATTCAATACATCAGCAGTTATTAGGGTTTTTCAATTGAGCCCCAACCCCTGAACCCCCCTTCCCTTCAACCGATATCAATGAAATTTTATAGGTTAAGTCCTCATTGGGTTTTGACGTTAAATATAAAATTTCATGTATATTCATTCATTGCATCGGCAGTTATTCAAGGTTTTATGTTAAGCCTTCCCCCCTAATCCCCTCCTTGCCTTTGGTCGATTTATCTGAAAAACATCATCGTTGTCATCGTTAGAAGGTTATAAATCCATATGTAAAATTTCGTGTCATTACATCCATTCTATCGGAAGTTGGCGACACACAGACATTTGGAATCTAGAGGTCGGAAAACATGAAATTCCGTTGAAAATTCCGCATCGAATTTTTGACAGATTAGATAACTTCCCCTAGAGCTTGGTCGTACAACAGTTGCGGATTCGAATCCCGTTTCTGCAGAAAGTTTTATTTTTAAAGATGGACCTCCCAACCGTTATAATGCCATGGCATTACATGACTTAATAAAGAAAACACGAATGTTTTTTTAAATATTTAAAAAAAACATTCGTGCCAAAAAAAATGTTGAATAATTTTCCGTAATTAATTTTATAATATCTTATTTTTGTATGTTTTTCATTAAAAATAAAGAAAAAATAAATATAAATGTGATGAGGCCATAACTGGACTTTTTTATACAAACCACTTTTGTGCAGATCACAAATTGTACATAAAGTACAATAACACAAATAAGATCACATCAAATTGACTAAAAGTGAGTTCAATACCCGCAAAATAACGTAAAAGTCGCCTAAGAAGACATATTGTTTTTGATGTCTTTTAAACAGGAAATAGAACAAATTCTACAAGTGGTTTGTAAAATAGATATCTATTGTAGACAAAATTTATTTTGCTACAAGAATAGACAACATAATAAAGTTGGTCTAGGATGGTGTACAATATATCTAGGAGTGAGATAGTTGGGTTGGCATCAGGAGGGAAGTGTCTCCAACTAACTCTCTATCAGATCAAACTGAGATGGACACGATGTTTTTTTGTTTCTACTAAGATATACATTGAAAAACACAATAGGTTACCAACTGTCTGGCAAACTGATGTATTGACACAATGCTATTGAAGAAGCTAAGTTAGGGGACATTTTGTGTATATTCTAAGAAATGTTGACTCCCTCCCCCCCCCCCCTCCCCCCCCCCCCCCTCAGCCCCCTCTCCCCCAAAAAAGCAATAATTATCTGGTCATTGTAACTTTCTTATACCAACCACGCTTTTACAGATTGTTCCTGGCATTACTGGTTATAAAAACTCACTCTCCGTATTTCGCTGTACAATTATATATATTAATGTCAGTATGAAATGATTTTGAAGAGAGGGAAGTTAATTTTTAATAAAAAAACTACCAATAATAATTAATTATTTTCACTCATGCCCGGGCTTTAGCTACTAGGTCATATCGCCTACTACCAGAGCGACGAAAGAGCGCTCTCGACTCTACGGTGGGAGTCCTAAATTTTGTCTTCCCTACATTTTTATTATACTAGGAAAAGGGTCTTTAACCTGACATTGTACAGGCTCGGGACCATCGCCTAACGTCCCGTCCGAAGGACAGCGTGCTTAAGTTGATTTTACCTCCCAGGTCAGTAAGCAAGCATGCATGCCACTGAGCTACCGGCGCCCTAACTACCAATAATAATATATTTTCTTATAATTGGTTGCTAAGCGATACAATGTGCAATGCCAGGTACTCTTTAAAAACGCATATTCTAAGTAAAGAGAGTCGGGCTCGTGTCCACCAGAAAAAAAAAAGTAATAATAGGTAATAACCTATTATTACTTTTTTTTTCTTCTCAATTTTATGATTTCTATTTTCCGCAATGTTGGTCGATGTTTTTCTTTACACGACTGAAACTCGACTTCCCTAATGTTGAATCTTCACGAATTTTTTTTACCGCAAGCATAAGGCAAAACAGGGTGTTAAATGATCTGAAATGGTAAATATATTAGTACCGTAATTTAGGCAGAAATGTACTCAGGAGCGAGTTACGATAAGGTGAAGTTATGGCATAATAAGAATTGTGGGGGAGAATAGGATGAAAAAATGTGCCCCGTATCTGTTTCCTTCTTTGTCAAGGGGGGGGCGCAATTTTTTTTATTTTTTTTTTTCTATGAGGGCTCAAGAAGGGTGGTTGGTTGGGGGTGAAGAAGTGATGCTTCAGATCTTCCTTTAATAACTCAGAGAGTAGGAAGGCAGAAGCCATTGATGGGACCGCTATAACGGGGACAGATAAGGACCTGTGGATCCCAACTGGAGCAGTAAAAATGATAGCAATACTTTAACAGAAGAGGGGCTTCACTGAATCATTTCATAAATAGTGAGAGCGGGGGGGGGGGGGGGGGCGTGGGGGGGCGATTTCTTCTTCAATCCCTCGGGGGGGTTCTCCGGTCTTAGGAGGCCCCGATAACGGCACCAACTCACAACATGGCACATTATAGAAGTCAAAGTGTCGATAACTCTTCAAACGGCTTATCACAACGTCAAAATGTCACCTTGACGCCGCATTTTGTAACTATCTGCCGCGTAACGGGAAGAAGGGATGAAGGTGACGATAGTTATCAAAATAATCTGAAATATTCGATTATGGTGCACAGAGAAAGATGGAACAGATGTGTAACAGTATTGTTTAAGAAATAACTTTCATTTTTACTTTTTACTTTTGTTTTTATTCATCTTGTTTTATTTTTATTTTTATTTTATCTTTATTCAAAAAGTAACAGTTTTACTTAAGAAATAAATTTTTTTTTGTATTAATTTATTTTAAGCCACTACAACTATGGAAAAAAATGCACAACCAGCGGCTATATACAAACATAATAAAAATAATAAAAATAAATATGACATGATAGGCTTGAGAGAGGAGAAATACCCAGCGGTGAACCCTCATGGCATCACTTCACAACAGGAGATCTCTATGCAAACTCTCTTTAATCTTCTTGGGGGATTGTGGAGTAAATTTGTATTTAAGATTTTACGAACTTCCGGATTGGTGTGTAAGTAAATTTTGGTGTAGAAACGTTGGTGTAAATGTTTAATGGTTGTGTCTATGGATGTGACGTGATCAGTCGGAGAGTCTTGCATTGAAATACCTGTATTCTTTTGATGTTCGAAGTCTTGGCTGTACCATATATTTGTAAGCCATAGGTCCAGATAGGTCGGAGAAGATAGGTATAACAATTTAGTTTTTGTCGAGTAGATAATTTAGAACGCCTATTTCAAAATACTGTACAATAGTCTAAGTCGCCGGTCTAGTGTGAGTCGTGTCGTCCGAGTGTGAAGAAATAATTTAATTTAGGAACAATCGTTAAAATTCAATATCAACTAGTTGTCATTTTTTTTTTTCATTAATTTTTTTATTCATTTTAAAATTTCTTTTCTGATTTTCTTTCGTATTCTTTTCTGATTGCTTTTCTGATTTCTTCTGTTGAAAGAGCAGTAGACTCAAAACCTCCAAAAGGAGAGGCTTTTGTTCTAAAAGAATGTCAATAAAGCTATTTTATTTAATTTAAAAAGTATAGGAGGTTCTACAAGTGCCGCAAAGTCGCAATTTTTCTGTTGAAAGTGGAAGAGAAAATATCCGAAGTTCAATGTACATCCCCAACTTTAATAAATGGACCGATTTTGTTGAAAACCGACTTTTGAAATCTCATACCAAACTTCGTTACATGGACAGGTATTAACATTTTTGAGTTGAGGCCCCTTCTCCTGATTACCCCTTTACCCTACGGTCGATTTCGTTAAAAATCGTCCGTAGTCGTCCTTTTTGGGTGCTGGAGTCACATATAAAATTTTGTGTCTATATATCCATTGCATAGGCAGTTATTACAACGCCACGATCCTCCTCTGTTCCCATCCTATCGATAACTTCGGTCGATTCGGCTTAAAATTAATCGCTGTCGTTTTTATGAGATTTTGGATATACACATGAAATTTTTTGACGGTATACTTAGATTTGAATATATAGGATTTTTTGACCGATTTCATAAATTTCCCTTCACTTTCCTCTCAGCTCAGTTATGATGAAGTTACAGAACAAAGGAGCAGTTACTGTCTTGGTGGAAGGTTTGTTATTAGCAAAAGCTAATTGAAGTTTGGAAGCAAGTTATGTGGTATATCGGAAAGGAGAGAGGACCTCGGTATTGTAAGTTGTGTCGCCTCCAGCTAGTGATAAGAGAGTGTGATAAGAGAAGAGATTCAGGGAGTGCCTCAGGGTGTCTTCAGATAGGCATCTAGCAACCAACCACATCCTATATCCTATATCTAGAACATGTTATACCCTTACCTATACCAGCGCGGCCTTTATTCGAATCTACGTTCATCTTGCGCCATTTAAAACCAGCCTAATCAATTAACAAAATGTGGATTGGACTGATGAAAAAAAAAAAATACGTCGGTGAATCAACGGCATACCCCCACCCCTTCGACCGATCTCGAGGAAAATTAATAACTTATCTTATAAATATATATTATATAATATATAACAATTTCAGGGTTTTCATCTTTTTTACTTCAACAGCGTTACGAAGTTATGTTATGTAATCGACCCCCAGATGGCAAAAATGAAAAAGAAAATTCTTTTGCTACTGACATTTCATTCCTTTATTCTTTTCCAGTGATGTGTACTAGGGATGGACGATAGTCGAAAGGTCGATAGTATCAACTTTTATTAAACAATATCAAAAAACTAATTACCAATTGAAAAAAAATACACATATAATATATATATAAAATTTTCTAGAACTTTATGGAACCATTATTATGGTAACCCTAAAAAACTCTAAAGACTGGTAAAACTAAAAAAACAACTTAAACATTTAATTCACTTGGTCTTTTTCCGTCCATCAACCACAAATGTTGTTCCGACCCGTAGGCACGTCTTGTATTAAAGTTAGAACGGCGTTATTTTTTTTTTTGTTCTTCTCGCAAAATTTCTAAAGCAACGTTGCTTGTCTTTGACAATAATTTGACAAATGAGTTGAAAAGTTACTCAACTTTTTAAAAAATATACATGAAAATTTAAAGTAAACTTTTTAAAATTAACAATCTGCAAAACTTATTTTCTCGAAAAAAAAAAATGTATATCGATAGTTACGTGTACTATCGATAGTACTATCGACTTTAGTCCATCCTTAATTTGTACACATAACTATGAGGAGGGCGCCGGTAGCTCAGTGGTATGCGTGCTTGACTTCTGAGCTCAAGGTTGTGGGTTCGTAGCCCGACCGAGGCCCTTAGTTTATTTTATCTGGGAGGTAAAATAAACGTAAGCACGCCGTCCTTCGGATGGGACGTTAAGCGATGATCCCGAGCCTGTACGATGTCAGGTACTCGTTAAAGACCCCTGCCCTAGGTGAATAAAAATTTAGGGTAGGCAAAATTTAGGACTCCCACAGTAGAGTCGGGCTCATGTCCACCAGAGTGACGAAAGAGCACTCTGGTAGTAGGCGATATGACCTCGTAGTTAAAGCCCGGGCATGAGTCATAAAACCTAACCTAACCTAACCATAACTATGAGAGTATAACTGAATTAACATGCTGTTTTTTGGAATCTGAGGTTTGGAAAAAAAATAATCCCAGCGGAAACTGAGAGATTATACGACTTGCTGTCTACTTCGTTTCGAGGTGGGGAGGTAAATCCCTTGCAAATAGAAGAGGACTGAATGTCAAGTAAACATGAAAAATATTAAACAGAAAAATATATCAATAAATATGGAGATGTGGGGGGTAGGATAAAGATAGGAGTTGTTGAGGCAGTTAGAACTGGTCATATATCGAAGGAAGAGAGGGGTTGCTTCCAAAGCGTGCTGTCCAACGCTAAATCATCCCTCGGAAGGGCTGAATCAATAAAACTACCCTTGATACTTCCTGCCCACTTCTTCTTGGCCTGCCCCAGCCCTCAGCCCTCTAGAGCCCTTATACATAATGGAGCACCCGACTTAGCCCTGATAGCCTCCAATACAGGTGCCTCAAACAGCTCAAGAAGGAATTATTCATTTCGTCCCTAAATCCTATCAACCTTTCAACTTAACCAACTTATATATATGAAACATTTTCAAGGTTTTCGTCTTTATACTTTCACAGCTCTACGATGTAAAGTTAAGACAGTTAGCATTATGAACTTGAAATAAATAAAACTTGTTTATTTATGATATTGTCTAATTTCACCAACTATATTTACATGGGAGTAATTTCGGTATTTCTACCATCCTCAGCCAAAATTATAAGAGATTAGCAGTAATACCCGGCGTTGCCCGGGGAACTTTGACTTTTCTCCAAATATCTCCTATAAGGCTATTCAGTTCCTCGACAGTACATTCATGATGTTATAATTTTCAATTATTCATACGGAATAAGGCTTATAGTCCTTCAACTGTAGTAACGCTAGCTTTGGAGCTAAAACTAATTTATTCAAAAAGATTTCTCATTAATCGTTGCAATGGTTTTCGAGTTATAAAGATTGCGTGAGTGGATGCTGGGATGGACCAGGGGTTGATTAAAAAATAGACCTTAACCTTCCGGTAGATAAAACTTATCTATTCAAAAAGATTCCTCATTAATCATTTCAGTGGTTTTTGAGTTACAAAGATTGCGTGGGTGGATGCTGGGATGGACCAGATATTGAGGTACTAATACGCCTATAACCTTCCACAGACTATGACGAACAAATTAAAAAAAAATTAATCAAATCCATCAAGCCGTTCGTGAGTTATAGCGGTAAAACGCACAGACATTTTCAGCTTTATATATATGATAAGACTGACTTTCGGCTGAGTATGGTAGAAATACCGAAAATACTCCCATGTATATATATTAGGGGTATTCATAATGTGTGTTAGGTGTTAAATGTTATCGAAACAAAAATTTACAGGGACAGAAATTCATGAACACCCCCTTGGTTAATTGTTAAATGCTAACTGTTATAACTAGCGCTCCAAGAGGCAACTAAAGGAAGTTTCAATATAACCAACCAAGGAGGTTACATGTTTGTTGTCATTTATATTGTTTTATTAGTTTTCTAAAAAAATAAGTTAACGTTTGTTTGTGTTTTTATTATAAATAAGATGCCTAAAGTAAGTAATGAAAGTAAGTTGCCTAACGAGCTCATTGAAGGAGCTACTCAACTCTTTTTACTGGAAATTCAGATCAAGAGCATGATTTAAGTGATGATGAATTAGACGAAATAATGGACAATATTTTATTAGTATACAGTTTTCGCTATAGTGTAAGATATGTGTAAAAATATAAAAGCCAAAACTAAAAAATTGTGTGTGCTGTAGATTGCTACCTAAAGTAACCTTGCATAACCTTATCAATATCGATTTAACAAAGCGATCTAACATACCTTTTCCTCTGTTAGATCGAAGTGTGTTAAAATCATATATTTAGCAGACTACTGTCAAAATTTTTATCAAACAAACACAGTTAACATATTTAACATAGTTAACACACACATCATGAATACCCCAATTATGTGAAATTAGACAATACCACAAATAAATAAGTTTTATTTCATTCAAGTTCATTTGAATTATTTCACAATATCTCTGCAATAATGTCAGTTTTCATGGTTAACATTATGATTAAAATGTACTTTCCCAACACGAATTAATCAATTACATTTTCGTTAAAACTCACTACAAATACTTACATAGTGGCTTCTGAATTCTCATACTAAATGTTGTGCCGATACATTCATTATATCGGCAGTTATTGGGGTATTTGATTCGGGGCCCCATTCTCTGGTACCCCGTTCCTTTGACCGATTTCGCGGAAATTAATATAGTTCTGGATACACATATAAAATGTCTTGTCGATACTTTCTGTTGGAAGTTATAATTTCACAGGTTGTAAAATAAAATACAGTCTGACCTCTCTCACAGATTTTATTAATTTTTGGTAGCCGGCATTCGAGGTCGCCCTCATCATCAGGCAGTCTGGTAAAATAATTTTGAAAACATCATAATTTAAAATGTTTAAAAAAATAGGATTTAAAATTTAAAATAAAATATATAAAAAAAACAATATAAAAATTTAAAATTGCATGGTTGGGGACAGATATGTTATTCCTGTTCCCCATCTGCGTCACAACTCTTGTAATGTTATAATGTTCACAGACACACAGACTTTTTTTTTTTTGATTTTTGGCATAATGAGGTCGGAAAACAAGATATTCTTGGAAGCTCGGTTTTGCTTTTTGGTAATATTTGAAATTTTTCCATAGTTAGATTTTACTCATCGATCAGAAATTTGAAGTTGATTTTCACTGAAATTTCATGTTTTCCAAAACAGTAATTTCAAAAATTAGAGAAAAAAAAACTATTATCTGTCTGTGTGTGCCTGTGAGCACAATAAACCCCCCATAAAATGAATGTATCGACACGAACAGTGTATGATGATTCTGAAGTCCCAGTATAAGTTAACTATTGATATTTAGCCAAAAGCGTCAATTGGTTTTAGAGGAAGAGCGGAAACTTATTTGATTAATTGTACTAGGGAAGTAAATTGCCTATGATTCACCGACGAGTTTTTGTAATTTTTATTCCTAATAAAAACAATTCTATATTTTATTAACGTGATATCAATATAAATGAAGAAATGATGTATCGATATTTATACGATGCGAAGAAACCTATAAACTGATGTGAGTGTGGTACTGGGCAAGCTAGCGGGGACAGTGTTGGAGAGGGATAAAAACCCGGGGAGAGAGTTAGATGCCTGTTGCCCATGACAACGAGGAGACTGATTGCCTAGGGGGCGGGGGGGCGCTCTGGCTCAGGTGCGCCCCGCCAAGATTGAATTTGCAAACTGGATAAACTTTGTAACGTTATAAATCTCCCGCCGGCGGGAGGAATGGAGGCGGGGGCGGGAAGAACAAAACTCACCCCCACCCCAACTTATTAACTGAAGACACGAGGAAGAGCTTCCTAACTTATCCAATTCTTATATAAGTTATTCTGTGGGGGGGGGGGGGGGGGGGGGGGCAACACCAAACCTCCTCCTAATTTTAACTTTGAAGGGGGGGGAGGGGGCTTAAATTGTCAACTTTTATACTACTTCGCAATTCCAACAGAACTTAAAACGACAGTCAAATTCCCATCCTTCTTCAAGGCTTTTTCTGACTAGAAAGAAGACTTAAAAAACAACAAACTATTTCAAATCTAAATTTTTAAGGTAATAACAAAAAATTAGTCATCGGTGAATCAGCAACAATGTCCTTCCTCAGCGCGAATTAATCAATTAAGTTTTCACTCTCCCTCTGGTTTTAGAGTTGAGGGGGGGGGGGGGGGGGGGGGGGGGTGAGTAATAAGAATATAAAAACAATGAACTTGTCTAACAAATATATTTTTATTATAATGAATACGTACGCATTTTGTACTTTTACTTTCATATTAGGTCATATAGCATATTACAAATTTTCCGCCCATTCATGGGGCATCCCTTTGGGGACTGCGAGTCACAGCCTCAGGTACATCTCATGAATCTATAAATATACCAACTTAGCAAACTTTAATGTTACTGTTGAACTTATTTCTCTGCCAGCTTCCAGCTGGCATAAGCTGAAACCATATGATAAATATTATATTATATCAATTTAATAATGGCGTTAACAGAAGTGAGAATATAAAATTATTTAGGTTGGCCGTGCAGGCTAGAGCAGTAGGGCTTTGGTCACATGGTCTCACCATGGTTGTGGGTTCGAATCGAGTTTGGCACCCATTCTGTAAATTTACAACCTGATTGTCCTATATAAACCCAACAGCAAGATTCACACTCGAACTGAGATATTTCCCTGATATTTTCTAAAGTTAGTTATGCCCGGACTTTAACTACAAGGTCAAATTGCCTACTACCAGAGCGCTCTTTCGTCACTCTGGTGACGTCATCGCTTAACGTCCCATCCGAAGGACGGCGTGCTTGTTTTTTTTTTACTTCCTAGATAAAATAAACTAAGACCTTGGCCGGGT
The DNA here is from genome assembly GCA_963662175.1 of Aradus depressus. Classification (NCBI taxonomy): domain Eukaryota; kingdom Metazoa; phylum Arthropoda; class Insecta; order Hemiptera; family Aradidae; genus Aradus; species Aradus depressus. Next base: position 34,398,763 of record OY759223.1, read on the forward strand.
TTCGAACCAATTATTTCACCCTTAGTTCCGTTATGTACTGATTCCTCGTTTGGAAACCCTATTTTTTAAGGGTGTGTTATACGGCGAGGGATCCTTCTCCACTTCCTTTGGTCAGCAGATGTGGTATCTTAAGAGAAGAATACATAATAGAGATACTGTGACAAAATACCAATCAAACATCTTTCAGTTTGTCCCAATTTGTCTATACAACATCCCTTGAAATAGCTTGATTTCCATGAATTCCCAATGCCGTTTTCAATTTCCACGGTAGCCCATCATTTTCCAGTTTGTGGAAACCCTGGAGAAATACAAAATGGGTAAGAAAAACAAGAAACAGACAATAGAAAAGAGAAAGTATAAAAGTCTTTATAGGTTTAGGGTATCGTTCAAGTGGGATCTGGGGAATAAAATGGGACGAGACGGGAGATGAGAAGGAGAAGACGGGAGAAGGGAATTTACCGGTCGGGTAGTTCGTGTGATGGTTTACCGCCCTTCGGTGTGAGTTAGGGCGAGGGGGAGGGGGGAGAACCACCCCTAATATCTGGAGCGGGGGGGGCGGGTAATGAGATTTGAGAATTTAGTAGGGGAGTTGTCGAGTGGAGCAGGCAATAGGGCGAAAGTCTGGAAAGACACCGCACCGCTGCATAGCGCGAATATCTGGAACCCATCCCAAGTCATAGATCTTCCGTTGTCCAATTCGTGACCGACAACAATCCTTGTCGGGAGGAGCAGGCAATAGGGCAAAAGTCAGTCAAGACGCTGGTGCGATGCGATGAACAGCGCGAATATCAATAACACATCGCAAAACATAGAACTCCCGTTTTCAATGTGTGATCTAGTCGGGAGAAGATGAAAATAGAGCAAATGTCTGTCTGACACCTCAACATTACGGTGTACGAATATCGAAAGCATCCTAATTCATAATATCTCCATTTTCCACATTTTTCAACAGACATAGAAAGGAGAGTTGACAATTCGTCGGAGGGAGATTGGACTGGAATGCTATTGGATAGTTTAGCTGTTCGCTGCCAAAGTTCGAGACCAGGTTGGTCGTACAATGGTCGTAAGTTTGTTGTTAGTATCCGTTTTGATTTTGGTCCAAGTAGTCGACTGTCGTAACAGTTCGTAACTTCAATTGAGTTCTTGTCATTTAATTTGCGAACTTGGTTTGAAGATGGAATCAGAATGTTGTCGATGGAGACAAGAGTACAGGATTCGCTGCGTAGCCCAAATGTGACGGTCACGGCCATTAATCGAAAAAAATAACAAAAATACTTTCAAAGATTTAGATAATTTAAAACTGAGAATATGGTCATTTGAAATTTTAAGGAAAATTCAATGTTAAACTTGGATTAAGTAATCCTATCTAAAGGTCTTAAACTTCTTCAGAATGAATAAATCTGGAACGTCATTTGTGAGGAACGACTTCAACAACGAAGAAAATTAGAGGATGAAGAAGAGCAGAATGAAGGAGCCAAGTGGGAAGATTGGGGGAAGGTTCCTCAAGATATATGGCAGTCGGCAGATGTAAATTATTAATGTGGAAAACCGCTGGAGAGCGGGGCTTCTGGAGGCACAAGTCTCCAGTAATTGCAGCTTCCAGCTTCGAGGCCGATGGAAGTACCGGGAATTAATATCATGGAAGTAAAAAAAGGAATTTGGAATAATTAAGCACAGTTCATTTCTTTTTAAGGAGTAAAAAAAACAACGACATATAATTCAGTGAAAAATGACTCTACATACCACATCTACAGCTTGAGAAATAGACGTAGTCTGTAAGATCTAGAATAATATTAAATCGCGAAGCAGAAAATGTCAGAAGAAATATTTTCGCATATAAGAGAAAAAAAGTCTTTGAGGAGTCAACGTCTATGTACATCCCCAGCACTAATTAATCATTTAAGTTTTCACTCTCCCACCGAAGCCAATCGACCATTTGGCGCTATATTTGACTTAATTATAGAGTTTCACGGAAACACAAGTAGAGTAACTTAGAATATAGGCCAAGCGGCATCTTAAAATTTTGAACAGGAGGGGGGGGGGGGGGGGGGGGGGGAAGGCATAAAACATCAAAGATCTCAAAGTTCCTTTTGTCGTCGACTTTATTAAATTCCGCTCTTAAAGTTTCACTCCAATCGTTCCTTCCACAACAATCCCGTCACTCGATCCCTGTCATCACATTTCCTCCCAGACGATCCTACCCGAAGACTGAGGCGGTGCTGGCTGAGAGACCTGCTATGGGTAATATAACGTCCTTGAATCCTCTTCCTTCACATTTGCATCTCTTCAGTTCTCTTGTCCCTCTCGGTCTGCCTCCACTGCTAGTCAGAGGCTAGGCAGATTCGGGGGATAGGGAGACCACCCATGCCCCCTGACCTTCTCTACTTCTATTTTACTGGCTAAATAGTTGTTTTTCTTATGATTTATCATATTATTTTCTACAAATTTTTTATTTTTATTTTGTTTTATGATTTATTTATGTACTTTACTTTTTTCACTGTCATTTTTTTTTGTTTATTTAGTCTTACTTTAATTTTTCATTAGTATTTTATTATTTTGTATAAAAAAACATGAAATTTACTTATGGTTTATTGTAGCTTAATATGCAAAATAAAAGTAAAAAAAAAAAAGCTCTTTACATGAGTTGATCGTATTTTCATGAAATATCCCATATTGCATCCTTATAAGCCCTTCATACTTTGCCCGGACATTGTACGTAACCTAATTCAGAGGGTGGCGGATACGCCAGGTAACCTGCTAGTCACTCAATAAGTTTGAGAAAAGTTTCAGAGAAATAGGTTCGAGCAGAGTTTCGTTGGAGGGTAGAAGTGCCTGTGCCAGGGAACCCTAAAAATGAACAGGAGCTAAGGCTATAATTCAGAAGTTAAGAAGATCCCCCCCACTAATTATGGCTTCGCCCCAGTTCTTGTAAGAAGAGCCCTGCTCTGGGGCCCTGTTAAATTTACGAGGAGCTACCAAACTTGTACCAGCCAACTCTAGAGAAAAGTCTGCATAAGACCATGTTTAACCAGAATGAATATTATACAGATGAGAGGTTAGGTCCGAATTTAAACAAATAGAACACTATTTAGGACCGCTAGCTTTCAATGTTTTGAATTCACACAAAAAAATAAAAAATGTTCCCCATTTTTTTATTAATTTTAATTTTTTTGTTGGTATTTAAACAAGAAAAAAAAACTCTTTGACTTACGTAGGGGCTCCTAAATCCTCATAATTTTATGTCAATAAATTGATTATATCGGCAGTTATTAGGGTTTTTGAATTGTGCCCCTCGCCTGAACCACCCCTTCCCTTCGTCCGATATCGGCTAAACTTTCGGTTCTGACTTCAAATATAAAATTTCATGTCGATACATTCATTAAATCATCATTTTTAGAGCGCGCCGGTAGCTCAGAGGTAGCGTGCATGTCTACTGAACTCAAGATCGCGGGTTCGAAACCCGGTCCAGGCTCTTAGTTTTTTCATCAATATTGTGCACGTAGTCCATTGGATGAGACGTTAAGCGATGGTTCCGAGCCTGTACGATGTCAGTCACTCATTTAAGACCCCTACCCTAAGGTTGAATAAAAATTTGTGGTAGGCAAAATTTAGGACTTCATATAGAGTCGGGCTCTTGTTCACCAAAGTAATAAAGTTATATATAAAGTAATATAATATTAATTCTATAATGTAATTGGTGTCAGGGGTGGGGAAAACAAACTGTTTTTCAATTTTAAATATTATGAAAATGAAGTTGCCTGTTTGCGCGAATATACCATATAAGTCTGTAGTAATAGTAAAGTGAATGGATTGGATGGTTATGAATGGAGGGAAGACATCCATTGATGGACAGAGAACTGAATGGGCAACTGCAGACTAGGTAGTTAAAGAGAACGTTATGGCCACATAAACCTGCCGCACCCCCTCCGCCCCTCCCCCCCCCCCCCCCCCCCCTCTCGCCCACCCCTCCACTATCTATATCAGGCAAGGGCAACCTTCAGATCGTCGAGGGTCGGGTCATTGGAATTCGTATAGTCTGCGAACCGAATCAATGGAATTCGTACTTTCCACAGTCCGGATCAATGTTGTTCGTACTGTCTGCGGACCGAATCTACTGGTCGTCCACCCTCTCTCCCCCTCCCTCCAGTCTAATGAGAGATAATGATGTGCAGAATCAGAATACCATTTTTTTAAATTTTTTTGTTTTTGAAATAGCGACGTGAGTCAGATAAGATAGTGTATATAATATGCATAAATTGTTATAGTTGTTTGTTTGTTTGTTGGTATAACTATTTCTAAAATATATATCAGTATTCGTATTGTCCGTGTCTGGATCAATAATAAATAAAGATACACTACCTACGTGGACGATATGAAAAGTATCCATATTGCTCACAATCCGAACCCCGAAAAGAATACAATAGGATCTCTGTAAGGTACCCCTCCATATACGTACAGCTCATTGGGCCTTATAATTTCTCGTATATATCAACATTTTAAGTTCAAGATCGTTTATAAATTAAATAATATTGGACTCAACATAGAACCCTGCAGTACTTCAAAGTACAAGGCAAAGATATACATGGAGGATTCCTGATCTGAGGAATGGGAACTGTAAAATCTAATTGAAAATACCTCCAATATACAGGGGTTAAATAAATAATTAAATATACAAAAAAAATATATATATATATTTTTGAAATAGATAAAATCATAGAATAAACTTCATTTACTTATAGTTTAGTAACAAATAACTAACTTAATCCCCGCTTAGTATCCCTGACCAAAAAACATGCTGCAAGGCAAGAATGAATTCAAAATATGATTAAAATAATAAAATAACCATTATAAAAATTATAAAAAACATAAATAGTGCAATAATTAACCCGTACATATGCTAACTGAAAATCTATTAGAAAAAATATATAAAAGACAATATATACAACATAAATGATGAAACATACCATTAAAAGAAGAAAAAATAAGAAAAGACATGCAGTACTCACAACTCAGCAAGGAAATAGAAAAATCTAATGCTTGAAGCTTACCTGAAAAAAAAGGAAACAATATTGTAGATGTAAAAACAGAATACAATAATAATAAAAAATAGACGGTGAATCAGAAACAATCTACTCCTTCCCCAGCCCGAATTAATTAACTATTTGATAGATTTATTTATAGGGGGGTTATTAACAGTTATTAGAGGTTTTTGAGTCTAAACCTCCTCTGATTCACCACTTCCCTTTGACCGATTTGACTGAAAATGTATATGCGTCGTCCCTAAGGGTTTTTGGATTTACGTATAAAATTTCATATTGATACATTCATTAGTTCGGATTTATGGATTGGCACTCACTCTATCTGTTCGTTCGGGATGCCACCAAATACAGGAAATTTCTTGTTGAACAGTTTAAGTATTGAATATATGTATAATATAGGATATGCAACAAAAAACGAATTGGAAGACGTATCTATACCACCTGTTAACCTTTAAGTAGGGAGGTGGGGTGTTCACAGCACCCCACGACATTAGTTGCTCTGTATTTTTAATTAATATGTTTGCAATCCTGTTGATCTATTTGCTACCTTCCTAAATAACATCTGTTTATATATTGAGGTGGCAATGGCATCAGATTTAACATTCCTTGTTTATCTTTAGGATCATTTATTGTCTGTGGGTGCTCACAACACCCCACATCCCTACTTATGTTATTATAATATAAAATAGAATTTTTTGTTCGACTTCAGTTTAATATGTCGTATGAGAACTCCTACATAAAAATTTGACCTATGTCGGAACTATAAGGAAAAATAAACTGGAGCTTCCTACTGAGCTAACTATGATAAAAGGCAGGACAGAAAAGAGCACCATTTTTGCCTACAGAGAGCTGGTACTGCACTTTCTTATGTGCCAAATTCTAAAGATTTGGATGAATCGACTGGAGATAATAATAAGCCAGAAATAACTACATTCTATAATCTAACGAAAGGTGGTGTGGACGTCATTGAGAAGATGTGCGCTACATATACTGTAGCTCAGCGATGTAAACGTTGGCCCCTAACTGTCTTGTTTAGAATCCTCGACATTAACTCTCAGGCAATATATATGTGCAATAATCCTACCACAAACTTGGATAGATCAAACTTTTTGAGAGACATTGGGTTCCATTTGATTGGACCAGAGATTGAAAAGAGGTCATCAGAATCTTCGATTCCCAAAAACATCAGGCTAAAGGCGGCAAAAATGTCCGGGAAGAGCACACCAGAACCAGCAACAAAATCAGAGCGGAGACTTTCCGGTAGATGTACTGTTTGCCCATGAAATCCTGATAAGAAAACAACGTTTTTTTGTTGTTCTTGCGAAACAATTATGTGTATGGATCACATGAAACAAATTTGTTCTGAATGTTTAGAGTAAGTGATAGGTACTACTTCACTGCTAGAATTTGTATAGTTAGCAACAATATATTTCATAAAAAGTAGTTTTTTTGTCTCCTTCTATCCTTTAACAATCAATTTTAACTTAATTTAGAATTGTATATTATTTTACAATATCAAATTTTTGATAAAAGTATAGAAAAATAATAACTCAAGAAGAAATCCTATTAAAATAGTATCATTAAAAAAAACAAAAAATTCGAGCATTTTAGTTAATTATTCATTTATATAATATAGGTGTAGGTTTTAAAAAATGAAATAGTAATATAGATACTAATTTTCAAAAGCGAATTTATTTTTTCGATTTTTTTCGTTTGGGTGTTGTGAGCACCCCACCTCCCTACTTACGTTTGGGTAAACCACCTCCCTACTTAAAGGTTAATATCCTGTCCGATATACTCCCCCATTAGAAGCCACTTCCTGCCTCAGAGTATCAGTACAGATCGATCCAGCTTTCACACATTACTTCTGGCCCATAATAAGAATGATATCTCAAACATTTTTCATTATCTAATCAGCGCTCTGAAACTAAGATCATTCATGGTTATTGAATAATGTATTTAACTTCCATAGTATATTGATATTCAATACCTACATCCCCACTCCATATTTACTTTGTATTGTCTTTATTCTATTATTATTATTAATTTGTAATTACTTATTTTATTTATACTTTATTTATTTATGTTATTCATTTAGTTTGTTAAAGGTTCCTGTATATATGAATGTCATTTTTGTCCAGCTGACCAATATATAATTTTGGAAATGTTAATGTCAATATTGTAAAAGTAATGGTCACTGACTCAATTGTATGGGGGTCATCCCTTTGAACAATAACAATTATTATTATTATTATATAATATATAATAATAATATATTTTTAAAACCCTCCAGATTGATCTTTTTTTTTTTCTTATTACAGCACCTATGGTTTATTGTTCCATTTTGTATTAATTGTAATTGATATCTCCCCCTGGCTACGCCCATGATATTATAGTGAATTGAAAATATTATAGATACAATTAATGCAGCATGTCGTTAAAATAAATAGGAGTCTTATCTTCTTAGTATGTATAAAACCGTTTTTCCGGCAGAGTCGGACCATTCTTCTTCTCCGAGCTAGAGAGGAAAATTTACATTAGGTAAGCTTTCCCATAGCTCTTTTTCCAGTCTCTCGAGCGAAATTGCAAAATGTAATTTAGCATTCTACCTGCGTTATTTTGGAGCTAAAATACGACCCCTGAGCCCCTATTTTATAGAGGGCACTTTTTTTATTTTTTTCTCCCCCCCCCCCCCCCCCCTCCCCAACCAACAGAGAAGAATTTCCTCCACGTTTCTTATTACTGCTATGGATCATGGACAAGACGGATCCCACCACTTGGATATTCCAGTCTTATCCTGTATTTCCACACCTCTCCTATGGGATATATAAGGATACTCTACGGATGAGCGTGATCCGTGGTCCATTACAGGTACTAAACTTGAGGCAGGTCGATAACGTCTCATGGGTAGATGAAGACGGAAAATCCCAACACCAATGTACTTCCCCAGTATGATTTAGTCAACCATGTTTTCCCTGTTCAGCCAAAATCAATCAACAGTTTAGGATAAAAAATCAAAAGTTGACTTATATATGGGCTTTTGAATCTTCATATTACCTAAATGTTCTGGTGTCGGAACCAGTTCACAGATTTTATGGGATTATACGTACGAATTATACGAATTATACAAACCAGATTTGTGTTTCTCATACCAAAAAACCCTTATACCTGGATTTTTAACGGAATCGGGATCAAAACATTTTTGACCTAAAATTCGGACTGACTGGACTAAGAACTCGTCGAGAGCATTCTATTGATATAGACAACGTAACATTTTATCAATGCTTTCTACTCTAAAAAAAAAAAAAAGGTTGAAGATGAACATAAATGTTTTTTGTCAAGTTTTTTATAGTGGGCACAGTTGAACCTAAACATATGATACATCATTGGAAAGAAGAAGTGAAGTTCTTTTAAAGTTGAATTCGATAATTAAAATAGATTGATTAGATTCGAAGTTATAAGCGTTTAAAGTTGACAATTTAAAACTGGTATCATGAAAATTGCCCAAAATTTGGGGTCTAAAAATCGATAATTTTTGATTTGAACCAAAATCTGTATTTAATGTTTTTTCGACATGGGAAACACGAATTTTAAATTAGTTTTCATGAAAACAATTTTCCCGACCATGTTCTCTTAGCAAAATAATGTTTTTTTTTAAAATTTTTATTAATTTCACTGCTCAAATAAAAGCAAAAATATTTTTTCTGAAATCTGGGTAAATTGTGGCTAGGTGGGGCAGGAAGTCAGCTATTAAAAATATATATATATATTGGATCCATCCCTTATCGTACTCCTATCTTTATTAATCAGTTTTTATATTTATAATAAGAATTAAGTCATAATTTATTTATTATATAATTATAGAATGGATCATATATTGGAGGAAAAAACTTCATTGCAGTAATACATGTATACATAAATCAATTATTGTCATTAATAAATAAAAAAAATAAATATAGGGAGAAGTACGATAAGGGATCGGCCAAATTGATCGAAGCGTCTCTAGCAGCACCTGTTTGAAGGTAGATAAGAAGGAAATCTTATTTAGAAGAAACGGTCGGTGAATCATCAGCAATGTACCTCCCCAGAAGGAACTAAGTAATTAACGTTTCGCACCCCCTTCAGAACCTGTCGACCGTTAGGGCTGAAGATCAATAGTTAACAGGGGCTTCTACTCGTGAATCGAGATACAAAATGTTATATCGATAAAATCGTTACATCCGCAGTTATTTTGGGGTTTTTGAGTGGAACCACCCTTCGTTTCAATCGATCTGACTGAAAAACAATATGTGTCGTCTTTAGAGGGTTCTGGATACACATTTAAAATATTTTGTCGATACATTAATTCTGTCGGGAGTTGTGTTCACAGCACCCAGACAAACACGTGTTTTTTTTTTTCATTTTTCGAATCAGGGTGAAAAATCGACTTCGAATTTCTGACAGGTTACATAACTTCTCCTATACTTCGTAGAGCTGGGGAAGTAAGGCTGGGTTTTCCAGTTTTTCTCATATCTTCTTATATTCATATCTTTTTAAAATTAACATAAAAATATTCATACAGTAAATGAAGATCCGTCTATGGGGTCATTCATAAATTACGTAAGGCATTTAGAGGGGGGGGGGGGGGGGGGGATAAGCTCAATATTACTAATTCTTACTATAGGCGAGGTGGGTAAAGAATTTGATCTTATGTAAGTTTTTGAATTTAAAATCTACTACTTTCGCGCTAAGAAATGGCGCTATTGGGTAGCGCCATCTGTACTTTGTTCTCAAATTCAGTATTGAACCCTACACAAATCATATGGTCTCAATACTTCTAGACATTTTTTTAATTCTATTGTCTCGCTGACTAGGGATTTCCCTATTGCTTGAATTTTGAAAAATAATTGTCATTTTAGTATCATTTATTTAATATACCTGACATGTCTGCATATTTACATCCACTATTATTTAAAGCTTGGGTACAAGCTGCTCAAACTGTCGATATGCTTTCGTGTATGACTCAATTCAACGAATGTTTTGGCTCTGATTACGAGATAGAAGAAGGCTTCACGGCCTGTTTTTTGGAGACCCTTGGATTTCAGTGTAGAGGATCTCTTTCCGGGTTTCCAGATACGTCTGCACGCTAGAGGAAGCCGAGACACCTCCCTTCGCCCCCAGTTGGCTAAGGACCCAGACCTGGTTTAATGTATGACTACCCATGTCTTTGGCAGCACCCTCGTCCCCAACACTACAGACACATATAACTCAGGCAGCTACCACCCTCTCCAGGCGCATCCTCTCAGACACACACCCAGCTTCAGTTCCAGGCCACTCTTCGGGAAAAACAGATAGGAGGACCGTCCTCGCATCTTTATACCCTCATTATAGTAGTAGAGAGAAAATTACATATATTTTCCTTAAACGTTCCTTCTAAGTATAAGACTGCAAAACGTACCAAAAGTCGTCGGTTTCCCATTGGCTTATTTTGTCGAAAAACTACAGGTGAAGCCCTTACTAGACCCTGGATACACTTAAAATTTCGTGTCGATAGATTGATCACTTTCGGAGTTATTGTGGATTTCCCTTGCCGTACGAACCGTATGCAATATTTTATAAATTCTATGTAGATTTTCACCGGAATTTAATGTGTTAAGGATTCAAATTAAAAGCCTCAAAAATACGACACATATTAATTTTCAGCGGAATCGAAGAAGGCGAGGATTAAAGGGGGAGGACAAGACTTAAAAACCCTAACTGTCGATGTAATGAATTTATCTACACAAAATTTAGTATAAAGATTCATGATTTTTCGCCCAAACAGTCGAAACACTCGTTGCGTCATAATAATATTTATTTCCGTTAAACCATAACATGGTAAATAGGAAACTTCATAATATATTGTAAAGGATAGCTTGTAACAAAAACAGATAGCCTGACACACAACAACAATAATAAAAAATTAAATGTAATTAATAAATAAATACTTGAAAATATTAATACAAAAATAATAATATTAATAAATATAGTAGATACATTTTTAATTGAATTAAAATTAAGATAGGGTTTCGTACTTTGTCTTCGATCTACAGAAACTCAAAAATCATTTAGTCCTATTTTCAACAAAACATATATAATGTGTATCGGTGTCGACAAAGCCATAACGATAACGCCGCCCCCCCCCTCCACAATTAAAGTACCCGAATATTTTTATGTTTTTTCTCTTTACATTTTGAATAAGTTAATGATTTTTATTTTCCAAATAAATACTTGAGCAAGGAAATTATTAATATTTGTAACGACAACAATATTTTATTTACAAACATTATATTAAGAACTATTAAACATAATTATTACCTATGTACATAATAATGATAGGTAATAAAATTCACATACAGGTAATATTAAAAAACATAATAATAATTTTTTTTTAAGAACACAACTTTTAGTTAAGTAAAGTAGTATTTAAGGAACACTTTTTTTTTCAAATAAAATTTAAAACATTTATTATAAATAGTCATTTATTAAATAAAAGTAGATTGTAATCAAAGCGTGGCTCTTCTGGCCTTAATAAAAGAAAAAATTTCTACAGCAAGTTTTGTGTCAACATAATTCAAGGGATCACTTTCGATGGACAATAACGAAAGGCCTGTCAGTCTCTCTACAAAAGCAGGGTGGGTGCCTTTTGATTATCCATATTTTCCTTTTTTTCCCCCTATCCCTTCAAAAGAATTTATTTGACTTTTTCAACGATAGATTTAAAATAAGGAAAATATGAAAAGCCTGACGACCGCCCCCCTATTATGGGCTTAAAGGCCGGGCCTGGGCTTCGGACGCCTTCGCCAGAGGGTCTGCATGGCTCTGGGTGTCGGCGTTGAATATTGACCAGAGAATGGCGTAAGCCGGTTTGGTAGAAGATTACATTCATTTTAACAAATGAAATATTGAGTATAATAATTCCTGGTTGAAAACCCCGTAAGTATCATACAGAAGTAGGAACATTTGTTATTGTTGAGGGAAGAGAAGTAAATAAAGAATTATAGAGCAATGATGGGGGGGCATTTGGGATTACTTATTCACCGATATAAGTTATATACGTTTATTGCGGGGGCAGTGGAGACGGCATAGCTGCAGACACTCCAAGGGTTGGAGGCATTGGATAAAGATTAAAGTGTAATAAAGCTCCGTACGGTCCTGGCAATATGTCTACCCAACATGGGGTGGAGGGGGGCTTGTCGTTTTTCTTTTTATCGAAAAAAAATACGTTAATGGGGAATAAATGTAAAAAAGATACCTCTTCTTCCAAAAGGAGTGGGAGAGGGGGGAGGATGGAAGGAGAAGGGGAAGAAACAGCGGACAATGAAAAACACATAGAGTGGGGGGAACTTAGGGGGAGGGGGGAACTTCTAAGTGGATAATTTATGTGAAAAACTTTAGTTTAGGAGAGGAATTTGTCTGAGTTGGGGAAAGTTTAGTTTATAGGGTGGGCACGGGGAGCGCAAGGGTCGCACAACCCTCTACTGCATCAATCACCTCCTTTTTTTTTTTCTATTTTTTTATTTGACTCCCTTGTGTAATTTTCTTGGGGAACCATATGTCAGCAGAGAAGAAAAACATGTCTTCTGGGACATAAAACAAGTTTCTTCTTCTTCCTTCTTTTCTTATTCTTTAGAATATTTCACTATTCTTGCAGAGACTGAACGAAGAACTAGAACGGAAAAGCATTACGGAAATAAACAGGTTTTATGTCTAACAGAACGGATGTTGGTAAAGAAAATCTACCAGAAGAAGAGGAAATAATACATCTTACTATTAAACTGAGTTTAGTTTCTTATTGAATTTACTTTAATAGTGATCTTTTCTTATTTCTGTCGACTAACTTTCAGTACGAAGATTCCTGTCAACTTAGAGCGCGAAGACATTGTGAGACACAACGAATCGCAGTTGTTTCCCCCGTTCCTGATCACCTCGCGCCTTGGCCTCCTCTTGACTCGGTCTTGGGCCAGCGTCCATCAATCTTTCACGAGGTAGCGTGCCGGCCACTAGGTTTTTTTTCTGGGAGGTGAAATAAACTTAAGCACGCCGTCCTTCGGATGAGAAGTTAAGTGATGGTCCCGAGCCTGTACGATGTCAGGTAACTCGTTAAAGATCCCCTATCCCTCTACCCTAGATGAATAAAAATCTAGGGTAGACAAAATTTAGGACACCCATAGTAGAATCGGACTCATGTCCACAGGAGCGACAAAAGAGCATTCAAGTCACTGATCAAAGAGGAAGACAAAACAATTAATGAACATACATTTGACGCAGATAAACAAAATAGGTGGATCATGCTTATCTCATTTAACAAAGATAGCAGGAACCTTAGCCCAAAAACAGGCGCCTGACGATCCGAACGTTGTTCTATCTGACGACAGGATAGTCAATCTGCGCTGGCTTGGATTATGTGGGATTTATCACTAATAAGGAATGACAAAAAAACATAAAAACATTCCATAGCTCCGTCAACGTGGACGGACTTGTTGATGATCATATTTCATACTAAGCAAGTGGGCAGAAATTCTCTACTCGGATGAGTGAGACAACGAAAAGAAGTGAAAACTTTTGAGCATGGGCATTTCAGGAATGATCGTTGCGCGTGACAGAAGTGACTCTTATGCGTCCAAGAACAGAACGCATCGAAGTCAAATGCTTCGCTATGAGAACTTCAGAGCGGAGGCTCAGTCAACTAGAAGCAAATGTTTTAAATTTTGTTTCCATTAGGCCACCCTGTAGAATAATCTGCTAATTTTTTAGCCACGCTAAACCCCACTCCCCCCCCCCCCCCCCCCCTACGAATAAATCAGCAAGAAAAATTAGAAAGTGGGAAAAGGGTTAAGGGAAATGGGATGAGGCGAGTAGGGAAGGAGGGAATAAGGGATGGTGTGGCGGGAGGGTGGGGAGGGGAGGATGGGGGGGAATTAGACGGGAAATGTGGGCTCAGCTGGCCGAGATACCCGCCAAAATAAAACAAAGCAACTTTTTATTGTAATTTAATTACACGGAGAGAGAGGGAAGCCATCGCCTTGGCGGGGATAAAATTGATATAGACGGGGGGGTCGGGTGGCACCAAGGCGCGCACAGACATGACACCCAATATTTACCCACCATTAATTTCATTATTATCAGTTTTAATGATGACAATTTTAATGAGAGAAGGAAGCCAAGCCGGATTATCATAGGAAAAACATTTGTTTTATTATCATCCTACTCTCTGAGAATTCTTGAAGCAGAAAATTTTCAATAATAAAATCTCCCCATTTTAGAATTTTAGGCCCAGTGATGAATAAATTTAAAAATGTGGTTTCCAAGGTATAGAAAAAAAAAAAATCGTATAGTTACATCTATTTATCAATAAAGAATGGAAATAGATTAATGGAATATATTATATTGATAGTTCATGGCGACTAATACATTATATTGATAGTTCATGGGTTATATTATCATGAACAAAAACGAAGACAGAAACTTGTTACATCAAAACTTGCAGTTCCCAAATATGTTTGTTAACATTTAACATCCCCAGCCAGCTGTACGAAGTATAGAGGAAGTTATGTAAACAGTCACAAATTGGATATTGAGTTTCCGGGGGGGGGGGGGAGGGGGGGGGGGGGGGGGGAGGACACTAAAACTAATATATCACACAAGCCCCTACGTAAATAAGTCAACTAACTGCAGATTTTTAGCCCAAACAATTCATTGGATTTGGAGGGAGAGCGGAAACTTAATTGATTAATTCGTGCTGGGGAAGTACATAAGCCCATGATTCACCGACGAGTTATTTTGTTACAGATTTCTGATCATCATTCAGAACATCAGAAGGAGTGGGAAATCTTGCAACAATAATACGAGGGTGTTGATTTTGTCGACGTGTGGGTTGTCAGTTGACGTGGAAAGGACGTCCAGGACGCTCATCATCTTCAATCGACTGACGACTACCCTTAAAACGTTCATGCCACTTGAAACATACCGTCCGCTTCATAGCAACATCACCGTAAGCCGTGTTGAGCATAGCAAATGTTTCAGTCGCAGATTTTCCAAGTTTAACTCAAAATTTCACAGCAAGTCGTTGCTCATTCAGGTCATTTCATTTACTACGTTTTCATGGGATTCAAACTGACTTTAACCGAGATCCAGGGTTTTCATGAGACTGGATTCAGTTCGGATTGAATCCACATCTGAAAATGTCAAAAATCCTACCTCTCTTTAGGTTATACGTGGCAGGTTATGTTTGAACCATGGAGCTAGTGACGGCTTCACAGATTAAATTTGCAACTTCCTTGTATTGTTGAAGTGAGGTTAGAAATTTGTATGTTACCTCCAAGTAAATGACAGATGCCTCACAAACTGGCACTGCGCATGCCTCGACCTCGTTCCGTTCGTGCTAAATGTTTTCATGTATTTGGATCTCGTTACGATCCCAGAAATGTTAGGTCGACCTTGGATTCGATCCGGATTGACTTGAGGGGTTTTCATGTGTTTGGATCCCGGATCTAGGACTCAACCCGGGTTGAATCCACCCATGAAAACGTAGTAATTCTGAAATCCGACAAATGAAAAAATCGCACTTCACTAAAAACCGCGTAGCTAATCAACAAATGAAGATATCTGCAAGCGGGAAACAGCGTTATTATCAGCTGATCTGTCCAAACCTAGCGACACCAAGCGTATTCAAACCGTCCGCGTATTTTTTGAACAGACCTCGTATAACAAACACTTTTAACTCGATTTACGTAAATTTGAATTTTCTTGTATTAACAGTAAAAATTCGTTAATAAATTACCACAATGTACTTCCCCAGCTTGATATATATACATTTTTTTTTTAACCCATTGGCTATTGTGGCCATTAGCGAGCGTTCCCGATATAGGATTAGCGATGGCGACAGGAAAAGTATGGCGAGAAGTGTCGGACACTCTCCAGTGGTAGCGTCCAGTCTAGGAAGGAGAGGTCCATGGATGGATGGTAGGTAGCGGTAGCAGGTTGGTGGCCAGTTTATGAAATTTCGGTGAAAACTCGATAAGGAAATACTTATGAATTGATTAACTTCCACTATATCCCATACAAAAATCTATTTTTAAGAAGTTTTGTTTTTATGGTACTTACCTAATCTAATGAACATTGCGGCATAATAAAATAATTTTTTTTTATTAAATCCTCGGCATAATAAACTGTATTTACAAAAAATAAAATAAAAAAAAAACTACAAAAAAAGAAAATTATATATGTAAAAAAATTAAAAACAAAAAAAACACAACAATTGATTAATAGATGGAAGATTGATTTAATATTCCATCGGAAAGATAATGAAGTAATATTTCATAAGGTTGTTGTGAAGCATAAAAAAAAATAAAAATCAAAAAATGAAAATAAGAGTGGAGAGAGAATGTTAACTTGACTCACTCCTGATTCTACCATCTCCGCCCGGAGCCTTCTTCAGGCTGCAGCCAACCTAACCATTCATTAAATCCCCGTCTAAACGCACACCTTAGATTGTCAATTTGTTTTATTTATTTATTTTTTTTATCTTCTATTTTTTATTTTGTTTTCTTCACGTACCTAGGACTTTTTTTAAATTTTTTTTATAAAAGGTAGTAAATCTTGAATACATTTTAAAATATATGGTTACTAACAGGTTCAAATTTATATTTTTTAACTGTTCCATAAGTCGGAGTCCAGTAAACGCAAATCTATTAATGACTTTTTGACGCCCCTTTCCGATATCTTGAAAATTATTGTAGGTATATTATTGAAATTTTGCCCGAAGTTAAGAAAGTATTCGGTGAATCACAGGATATGTACATCCCCAGCTCCAATTAATCAATAACGTTAACGTTTTCCCTCAAAACCAATGGACCGTTTGTGCTGAAAACCAATAGTTGATTTGAAAAGAGACTTTTTTACCTTCATCCTAGATTTTGTCTGAATACATTCATTACATTGGCAGTTACTACTCAACTTAAGAACCCAATAACTGCCAATACAATAAATGTATCGACATGAAATTTAGTAAGAGAATATATGTTTTTTAGACCAGGTTTTGGAGGTAGTGCGAGACATTGATAAATGCTGTGGGTGATTTACGGACCATGTTTTTCACTGAATGTCTAGAAATTCCATAATGATATCCCATACAACGCCAGGAAAACGTAAGTACATTATAGCAAGTTATAGCCACACCCTCAAAGTATACACAGCTACCTAAATGACCAAAATAAGTAATTTCACTGAACAAGCACAACCTAATAGGAAAAATCCTATTTAATTTTTTTTTTTTTTTTTTTTGTCTTCCAATTTAGGATGTAAGCAATATTTTCCAGGTTATTTGTAAACATTTTAAGGGCCGAATAACGCCTGGCTAACACTAATTTGCCTTAATGTTGCTTAGGCTTCTTCCACAAACATAAGAGCCATTTTCTTGACAAATTTAACCAATTAATTTTATATGTTAACTCAAGGATGTGTAATTTTTTTTTCTCTTCAGTGTAGTTTAACAAGAAATATAACAAATACCGAATGGAAACAACATTTATGTATAAGAATATTTTCTGTATTATAATCGTTCGAAAATCCGAGATTGAGTTTTCAATGAAATTACACGTTTCAAAGTCCACTGCATAGGGTAATGTCTGTCTGTCTGTGTGTGTGTGTGTGATCAGAACTTTGTGAGCTCAGAGACGATTGTAGTTATGAACTTATGATTGTAGTTTGAAATGAAGATGTCACATGTGCTGTGATTTATAAAATAACATACATTTTAAATACCTATTAATAATATATTATAAAATTAATTATATTTATTTGTATAAAAACAGTGAAGTAACTAAATCAGTGAATAAAAATATGAATTCGAATTTTGTTTTAAAACAACCAATGAATGAAAAATAAAAGACGACCATCCATCAGCTGTTTCAAAGAGTGGGCAGTGTATGTTGTGGAGGTGAGAGGTCTGAGTTGAGATGTAGTGAGACAAGTTTTTAGACTTAAGGTGAACCAAAAAGGTGGAAATAACATTGAAATATATGCGCGAAGGAGGCACTTTTATTTATTTATATGTACAAAATATGTATGGCCAAAAATAGAATTATATTTTGGCCATTATTTATATATTGATATAAATAATGGCCAAAATATAAAACAGAAAAAAGACTGAAATCGTTTTAAGAATTTAGTTTGTAAGATTTTTCTTTTAAATAGTTTGATTTTTGTTCCAATCTTAGTTTTAATTTTATAATGTAGGTTTAAGTAAATAAACCCAAATATTTGTTCTATTATTCTATGCTATTCATTCTCCCTGTTAACCCAGTAAGATAATTAATACCTTTGGGTTAGATTTAACATTTTTGCAAAATTTAGAAAAACAATATGGCATCTCTTTAGTATCTTTAGAAGAAATCCAATTGAAATAATTATAAGTTGAATGTTTTTTTTAAAATACATGTTCATTCTTCAAAATTAGAGAAGACCTGCTTTAATGTCTACAGGAAATGTGGTAATTTTATTATTTAATTTCAGGTAATATTTATTATTTATTCTTTTTGTTTTGAATATTATATATATATATTTATTTATTTATTTTATTTTACATAATAATAATTATCACAATAAACTATACAAAAATGAATAATTTAAAATGTTACAGATGAGAAGTCAGATATGCTTTCTTTATTCTATTCTCATTTATTTTCTCCATCTGAGTCACAATTCTTCATATTTTTTTTATTTTATTTATTAGACAATTTTATGTTATTAACTCACATTTAAACATTTTTGGATTATGTTTTTAAAATTTTTTATGAGACTGGCTGAGATTGCAACCTGTGAGGTTCATAAGGGTCTGAGAAAGCCGTCTCATTTTCATTTTCGTTCATTTTCAACACAATCGGTAAATTGGGTTCAGAATTTGATGAGCTGGGGAAGTACGCTGCTTGTGATTCACCGACGACTTCTGGTAAGTCCAACCGTCATGCCATTGTTATGGCGCCCACCACATTCCATATCCTGGGTGTTGGGCCAACTCTGCGCATTCCATATCAGAAGAAACCTTTTTACGATGAATGCCCAGTCATCAATTACATTGATGACAGCCAACAGAAATGGTTTTTATTTTTGAATTTTGTTTAGCGCATGCGCAGTTTCCTCTTTGGCCGATGTTGTACAAGGCTGCGTGCTGGGGTCCTCCACTAAGCCCGTATCAGCCATATATCATTACGGCTCTAGACACCAGTCCAAAGCCGGACCCCTGCTCCGTCCTCTCTCATGTGAAATACGATTCTAAGAGGCGGGAGGCGGAGAATGGAGAGGGGGGGGGGGGGGCGAAGCAGTGAATTGTAGCCGAAGACATCTCAGCCATGGGAGATTTATAACGTACGAAAAACTTGTTCTCAAAACGAAAAATAGAGTCGTTCTCTTAAGTCATATTTATGTTACAGGATCGGGGGTGACACGAGAGCGCATGCGTGTGTTTGTGTGTATGTGAGAGAACAGAACGCTCAGTTCAGCGGACACCCAACACCTCCCCCCATCCTCCTTCCGCCATCTTCAGACCCATCTATCAAACTTCTGCAATTTATTTTTTTAAGTAGAGTAAATTAATATATGTCACAGTTCCTGGCATTCCTGGAGTTCAAAAAAAAAAATAAATAAAAAGTACATCTAAAAAAATGGGGAAGTAAAATGTTATAAATTATCAGAAAAAAAATTATAAAATTTCCCTAAAAATACCTGAACTACATACATAAATATAAAATTCCCGACCCTAAAAATAGCTGAACTACATACATAAATATAAAATTCCCCGCCCTAAAAGTATCTAAACCACATCTATAAATATAACATTCCCCGCCCTTAAAATACCTAAACTACATATATAAATATAAAATTCCTAACCCTAAAAATACCTTAAATACATATATAAATATAAAATTCCCCTCCCTATAAATATCTGAACTTCATAAAAATATAAAATTCCCCACCCTTCGGCAATAATCCCTCTGTCAGGGTCTAATGAGCGAAATATATACCTATATAAAAAAAAAGACATATATGTATATAATAATAAACATTTAATGCTATATACTATAAAAAAATATATAATAAATTAGCAAATAACAATAAAGTAACTAACTTATAAAATTAATGATAATAATGCAAATATTCGACAAAAAGTAATTCCGACAGACCTTACAAGGAAGATATCTGTGGAGAAACTCTGCCAAGAAAATAAAATGAAAGTGAAGTATTAAATAATTTTTTTTTGTTTAAATACACGAATTTCATTCATTGTTCTTTTTTGAAAAATGAGAAAAAAATGCATTGTCAAAAATAGAGGGTTTTTACTAAAATAAATATCTTTAATTTATTTTGAAATTGTATCTATGCATTGCGTTCAAGAAGGAGAGAAGGACAATAAATGTTTAGTTATTGAAAATTCATCTATTTTCTTGACATCATAGTCATGACGTGTTTTGAGAAGACAAATATTTATATATTTTTTCTAATGTCTAGAACACTACTTTAAACTATTTAATGGCAAGATCTTAAGTTTCCTAATATTTCTTAGCAGATTGTTCTTTTATTAATATTATTTATTATTGCTAGTTAGTTATTGTGACTCATGCCCGGGCTTTAAATACAAAGTCATACCGCCTACTACCAGAGCACTCTTTCGTCGCTCTGGTGAACATGAGCCCGACTCTACTATTGGAGATCTAAATTCTGTCTAACCTAAATTTTTATTCACCTAGGGTAGGGATTTATAACAAGTACCTGACATCGCACAGGTTCGGGACCATCGCTTAACGTCACATCCGACTCATAATTTCAGGTACTATTTATACATTCATATTATTTTTTTAAAAGTATTGTATGTTGTTACTAATCACAGACTCAAAGAGTTAATATATGTTTATGTATCTAATTTATAAACTATCTTAATCTTAATTGTTATAACGATTCCTATTACCATGTTATGGTTTAACAGAAATAACTCTTATTATTATTATTATTATTATGAATTATCTATAATTATTTTAGTTATTTATTTATTTTATTTGTATTCTTTTTTCTTCCATTTTCCTGAATTCTTTATTTAGTAATTTATTTTAGTATAAATATTGCATCTATTTTGTACATTTTTAGTATTTTTATTTCACACATTTTAATTTATAATTATTATATATATTTTTTCTTTTCACACTCGTTCCTGTTTAGCCTCTTGTTACTAAAATAAATTATATTTCAAACCTAGTCTGGGCATCCTTCCTTCACTTTTATAGTCAGCCATTAATGTAGTATGCTTTGTCAATTTTTATTATATTTTTTAAATTTTCTTGATATATAATATATTCTTCATTATATACATTCCCCTATTTATATAGATACATTTATTTTCGTTCATTTCTTCATAATTATGCTGTTCATTCTAAATTTTAATTATCTATATATATTATTTCGTGTGGGACCTCGGTTCCAGAATAAAATTTCTTTTAATTTCAACGTATGTTCAGTTCAGATTATATGTATATAAGCCATTCAACAACCAGATTTAAATATTGCTCTAGTTTGATTAATATTATTTATTATTCAAAATTTGATGAATGAACTAATTGGAGTTTGGAGACTAATTGATGCTGTGAAAGCGGAAGGGATGGTAGTTGTGGGGGTGAACCTGGGCCCCGAAGACATATGTAGAGAGGACTACAGGTTGCCGATAAACACACCCATGGACTACCTTCCACCCGCAGCCCACCCAGCCTCCGGGTAATTATCTGACTAATGTCTCCGGAGTTCCCTACCGGCTCTAATCGGCTCTATCCGCTATATCGGTACCGTCTACAACCCTCCCTCTTTAGTATGTAAAATGCCTCATCACCGAAGAAAAAAGTTGTCAATGAATCACCGGCTATGTACTTCCCCAGGACGAACTAATCAATTCATTTTTCGCTCTCTCTCTCCAAAACCAATTACCCGTTTAAGATAAACCTTAATATTTGACCTACATAGCACCTTATGAATTCTCATACTAAACTTTGTATCGATACATTCATTACATCCGAATTTATTGGGATTTTTGAGTTGAACCCCCCCCCCCCCCCCCCCCCCCCCCATCTGACTCTCTAATATTACATAACTTCCCAGCTGAAGTATTATTATACTATTTTTGCGGAATAGATAATATTTCAAAAATAAATTTGTTTTATTTTATTTTTTTGTCCTTATGTGTTCAATGCATATTAGCCATGTCACTGTCTTATCTAATTATTTACAACATCCATGGCCCCGGGAGGGAGTTCTATCTACGAAATAAAACTCACTCCCGGACGGGATTCGAACTCGCAAACCATGGTAAGACCACGCGACCAAAGCCCTACGCTCTAGCCCACACGGCTACCCGGGCACCCTGACGTCTATTTAGTTACCTCTTCAATATTTTCATATTATCTTTTACAAAAACACTGAAAACAATGTTTTCATATTATCTTTTACAAAAACACTTTTCGGAATATCAGAGAGGAACGAACAGTCAGACGTCAAACATTCGTTAATAGGGTTCGTATATAAGGTATTCAATCTAAAATGGAAAATTGTGAAAAACCTTCGGATGGGACGATAAGCGCTGGTCTCGAGCCTGTACAATGTCAGATATTCGTTGAAGACCTTTATCTTAGGTGAATAAACCTAGGTAGGCAACATTTAGGTTTCCCACAGTGGAGCCGGGCTCAAGTCCACCAGAGTAACGAAAGAGCGTTCTGGTAGTAGGTGATATGTCCTCTTAGTTGAAGCACATGCATGAGTCACAATAACAAACTGAAATGGAAGAATCCAAAAAAATGCATTTATTGCCGACCTGCATAAGACCACACGGAATGCTAAATGCATGGCTTTACAAAGACCATCAGTATTGCTTTCCATATTGCAGACATTAGCATCTAAGTCCTGTGGATTTACTTCCGTTTCCCTTGTCCTGAGTTATGCAACTCAATTAAGTTCCTTAAGTCATTGAGTATATAATACATAAGCTGTATCTAAGCTATTGATAACTTCTCTGCTGAGAAATTATAATAAATAAGTAAAACAAACTTATTTTTGAAACCTTTTCTGTTCCACAAAAATGCTATACATACACCGGTTTCGGCATTATACCATCGTTTTTTAGTTAGTTACTGACATGCCTGGGCTCTAACTATGACGTCATATCGCCTACTACCTGGGCTCTCTTTCCTCACTCTGGTAGACATGAGCCCGACTCTACTATGGTAGTCCTAAATTTATGTACATATGTGGTGAAGATTATTACATAGGTACGTCATCAATTATAGACAATATATAGATATATTGTTATATTTGCAATTTATATCTATATTATTATTCATTCAATTATTATAAAGAAAGCCTCTGATGATAATATCATTAATATTCTCATGTCATCAGTAATCATTTTGTTAAATCCTCTAACATCATTTTTAGATATATCGCATATAAATTAGTTTATTTTGTTAGAATTTAATATTTTTATCTTTACTCTTAGTTGTATAATTTTATTGAAAAAAGGGTAAAATAAATTCATAATTGAAATTCCAACCCCTTTCTTATCTCTGTCTTTGTTTATAACTAAACCTGGGAGGCGCCGGTAGTTCAGAGGATCGCAAGATCGCAGGTTCGAAACCCGGCCGAGACACTTCGGTTTTTTATCTGGGAGGTGAGCCTAACCTAGGTGAATACAAATTTAAAATAGGCAAATCATGTCCATCAGAGTGACGAAACCCAGGTAGTAGGCGATATCTCCTCATCTTTAGAGCCCGGGCATGAGTCATAATAAGTAACTAACTGTATCGATACAAACCCCTCAGTAAGACACCTATTGATTCTCAACCAAATTTTAAATTATATTGAGGGGGGAGAGCAAACATTGAGATGATTAATTTGAACTGGGGACGCACATTGCCGGCAAGTTACCGACCATTTTTCTTTTTTTTTAGAACCTGCCATATAAATCATATAATTAATTTGAAATTTTTACCTCAAAATTGGTATAAAAAGATACAAAATAATTTAAACAGGGCCACATTTTATCGTGTATACAATTACAAGCTGTTTTAAGATGAATAAAATTAGATAAAAAAATGAGTTAAATAAATGGATGGATATTTGAGTGTGTTGGTTTTCGAGCCATCTTCATGGCTTATCTGAGAAATTCGAAGTCCACGTACATAAATCTATGTAGAACTGTCATCTGGGACACAAACTTCCCCCCAAAAAAGTCCTACATGAATAAATACCTGCCTCTATCAAATTGACTCCCATAAATTTTGGTTTCTGGTTGTGTATCCCATATTTTTTTTATATATATTTTTTTTTTCCTGTGTCTACCTTTGGAAAAGGTGACGTTTACAAATACTGGGTCCCCCCGCCCAAAAAAAACAAAAAAAAACAAAAAACAACCGGTTACTGACCACGAAGCTGTGTATAGTGAGACACGCGATAACCAGCAATAAATCACCTCTTGGTTCAACCCGGATTTTTTATTTATTATTTTTATTTTATTTTTTTGAAAAAATAAAATGGCGTCTCGTTTACTTCCCAGTTGTAATAATTATAGGGGAAGTTATGTAATCGAACAGAAATTCAATTAAAATTTCACTGGAATTTAATGTTTTCCGACTTTCTAAATAAAAAAGACTTTACTCAGGGACTTCTCAAACCTTATATAAAGTCAGTAAGGGTTGTCCTTACATTCATTACAACGGCCGTTATTAGAGTTTATTGTCAAACCTCATCATAATTGTCTATAAAAATTGTTTAAATTTATTCGTTTAAATAAAAATGTTTAGTAATAAATGAATTTTGAATGATCAAAAAGCGAAGAGTCAGTTTTGAATTAAGTTGTTGCAAAATTAAAACCTTTCCCTCTCCCGAGGGAAAGCTGAGAAAGTTTCACTTTAATCAGAATTTCTGGCAACTTTAAATTGAGTTGGGCCACCACCAAAAGACCCCCCCCCACCCCCCACCCCGCTCCTGACGAACCTTGTACACAACCCTATACATAATACATAAAGAGAACATTTTGTATTCAACGAATTAACTTTCAGCTATGGGAAAGCTACGTTATTAGAAAAACAAGGAAAAAAAAAAAAAAAAAAAAAATGAGAAAATAAATTTCATGAAAATTTGCATGGAAAGTAAAAAGTACTAGACAAGAAAACATGACTTCGAAATATCGGATTAGCAGAGTTTCGTAAGGAATATGAAATATAGTTTATAATTGAGTGATTTTGTGTTTTTGAAAGGGGAAAACGTATTCTATTAAAATATTTATCGAACTTAATTCTTTGACATTTTTTACTTACCCGATATAAAGTATAGAGGTAGTTCTGGCATCGGTCAAAAATTCGATGTTCAGCTTTCACCAGAATTACATGTTTTTCTGACTGTCGGTGTGTTGTCATCTTCAGAATCCCATAAGAACTATACCTATTGATTCCATCCAAATGGGCAAAGGGGAGTGGGAGGGGGTGATCCTAACACAAACATCGAGTGATGAATGTATCGATATGAAATTTTATATATGATGGAAACCCATAAGGACAACACCTCACATGGTGGGGGGGATTAAAATAGTCAAAGAAATGTAAAAATTCAGTGAGATATAGAGAATATAGGTGAGAAATTAAAAAGTGCAAGACCGCTAATTTTAAATCACAATTTCAAATTCGATAGTACAATCGATACCCAATATGACTACTGGGCAGACCCAACTGATTAATCGATAGTTAGTCACCACTAGGTTGTACTCAAAAAGCTTAATGACACTCCACGTCATAACGTATGGACACGAAATTTCAATCCAGGACCCAATAAGAACACTCGTCAATTTTTAATAAAATCGGCCGAAGGGAGAGGAAGATCAGTGGAGGGGAAAGGGCTCAACTCAACAACCATAATAACATGTTGACGTAACGAATGTCTCAACACGAGTATTTAGTGTGAGGATTTAGAAGACCCTGAATAATTAATACACCTATCGATTTACCATCAAATCAGCAAATTGATTTTAGAAGGAAAGCAAAACCCTAGTTGATGAATTCGTCCTGGAGAAGTACATTGCCCGGTATTTACCATCATTTAAATTTTTTTCAGATTAATTGTGGCTGCAATGTCTTTGTGACAGACAAGAAACCCAGAATGAAACTTAGACGTTGTCAATCAGAAGGCTTCAGAAGTGTCCGAACTGAAAGGAACTTCTTATTGAAAGAATTGGATAATACTTTCAAATAAAATGAGCCAGGTGAAACTTCGGACTTGAGGTTGGTCAGTAAAACTTATATTAGCTACTCTCAAAACATTCATCATTCATCTAGAATTAGTCGGATTGTTTAGTTATTTTTTGAGAAAGTGACCGATGTTTTTGAAACAGACATCTAAAGGAACTGTCAACTTACACATAGTAAGTTTGATATAAAATTATGTTCACTTGAATTAAATTATTTTTATGACACTAATATCGACGTGGATTCAGTGTAATTACAAAGCGAACGGAAACTAAGTTTATTATAAATAATTCGAACTAGTGAAGTGCAACGTCGTTGATTTACTGACGGTTTTCCTTTTTTCGGTAGTAACAGCAAACAAATAAAACTGCTACTATAAAAAAATATCTATCTTTTGGGATGAGAAGTATCTGAATGGAGGGCGCCGGTAGCTCAGTGGTATGCGTGATTGATGACTTCTGAGCTCAAGAACGTGGGTTCGTAACCCGACCGAGGCCCTTAGTTTATTTTATCTGGGAGGTAGCACGCCGTCCTTCGGATGGGACGCTAAGCGATGGTCCCGAGTCTGTACGATGTCAGGTACTCGTTAAAGACCCCTATCCTAGGTGAATAAAAATTTAAGGTAGGCAAAATTTAGGACTCCCACAATAGAGTCGGGCTCATGTCCACCAGAGTGACGAAAGAGCGCTCTGGTAGTAGGCGATATTACCTCGTTGTTAAAGCCCGGGCATGAGTCATAAAACCTAACCTGAGTATGTTTATTTTATAACCAGAAACGGGTTTCGTACACTACTGTGTCAACCTCAGTGGTATATCACGAAGCAATGCAATGTATTAAGACCAACTATTGGTCTGAACATCCAACTGTTCCGCCTGATTCAATACCTATCCTGTTTATATTTGAAACATTAATGGTTATTTGGAAAAATAAAAATATTTCCCTTCTCAACAATACTAGTCACGATTATTATAACAGGAAGAACGAAGAATTTCGGATAACTAAACGATGCTCTTCTCTTTTTGAAAAAAAGTATAACTCATAAAGAAATTAATTTTTTTAATGCCCCTCTTCACTTCTTGAAGTCAATAGATACAATAAAAAAATTTTTATTTCAACTAAAAATGTTCATGTTAGAGGAAACCCTTTACATGGAAACGGAATTTTATTCTCACTGTTCAAAAAGAATAATATAACCACAATAAAGAATCGTGATTCATTTCCAAAAATATTATTTGATACAAAGCCTAAAGCCGGTCGCACACAATTTCCAGAAAATTACCTGTCTGTATGTGTGTGTCTGAACACGATAACACTCGATAGAATATATCGAAATTATGTATTTTTGTTTTCAGCCAAAGGGGAACGGGGGAGCCCGATAAAGGAAGGAAGAAAGGAAACGAAGAAGTCCCTAAGTAAGACACCTATTAATTTTCAGCTGAATCGGCCAAAGAGAAGGGAATCGAATCGATAAAACCCTAATAACTATCGATGTGAAGAATGTATCGACACAAAAATCAGTATGAGGATTCAGAAGCCACAGACAATGTAAGTCAACTATTTGTGAATACAAACGGTCGATTGGTGTTGGGGAGAGAACGATAACCAAATTGATTAATTTGTGCTGGGGAAGTACATAGTGACGTTATTCGATCATCGGACTATAGCCAGAGTATCTTTTAACAATGGAGAATTGTTTGGCAGTTAAAGGAATTAACCATTTTGTACAAAACCGCACCCTCTTGAAGTTGGCTTTGGTAATCATCCCTCTAAGTTTTATTAAGTGTTCCAAGTCCGTTTTTCATTTCCGAGACACCCTCCTGGGGCTGCTTCAGCTAGACGGAGGGGAGGTAATTCATGAAATGTGTTGTGAGGGGCTGGTTTCCACCCCTACTCACAAGGGGGGAATCCAACCTTTTCACAATGTGTTTGGGAAGATTAGAAATATCTAAAAGTCCTTTCAAACATTCTGAACAAGATATGTTGGAGGGGTCTTGAAAAATGTTACCTAAAGCAATGTAAATACGTTCTATACCCGATTTTCCGGCGGCGGATCAACCGTGATATTTCCAAAGCAAACCTTCCGGAAAGAACTCTCAAGTTTAGGTGTATAAAATTACCACTACAAGAAATGAAAGAATGAATGACGTAATTATAGCTCGGGCTTTAGATTGAGTAAGATTACAGTAATAGAAGATTATTTTCTTCAGTCTAAGGGTCCTTTTCGTCGAAATTTAACCTCATTAACCTACATTTCCAAAGTAAAAGATCCACGTTTATTTTAACCTTTTGTTATCCGCCATGGTAACCATCATTCCCTCGGATAATCGGGAGTAGAGTGTATATAGAATTAATGTTTTGTCGGAATGATCTCACGAAATTTCATATGTGTATCCAGAACCCAATAAAGACGACATTTATTGATTTTCAGCTGTCTGTTGCAAAAAAGTCTGTTGCTGGGCAAGAAGACCCTACAATGGGAATCCTAAATTTTCCTTAACTAGGATTAGTAACCTAGGGTAGAGAAAGAACGGTTCAAGGTTTTTTCCCCTCCCAGATAAAATCCTAAAGGTTCATCTACAGTTAGTTTGGCTCGAAACCGGCCGAGACCCTTGAGGTTTTTTTATCTGGGAATTGAGAAAACTTTGAGCACGCTGTCTTTCGGATGGGACGTTAAGCGATGGTCTGTGCGATGTCAGGTACTAGTAGGGGATATTATCTGATAGTTAAAACCCAGGCATGAGTCACAATAACCAACTAACTTTAGATTTGCGCCCCCCCCCCCCTCCTATCCATAAATAAGCCCCCTCAGTAAAAAAAATTCCTGAGGGCCTTATGAAGAGAGATACGAATGAGAAGTGGTAATCAATGAGGAGGTTAATATCCTAAATAAAGCGATAACTCTGGAGTTGTGATATACAGCGGTATCACGAGTGATATAACCGTATCACGCCAACCTACCGTTTTCACCATCTTTACTATAAATCAATTATATCCTACGTAATTTATAGTCACTCAACACATTCTTTATCGAATTTTCTCACGATAATGAAGAGATTGAAAATAAACTCAACATGCCAATAATTTTAAATAAAGAAATGTGCCATTTTAAACTGCCACAATTTTAATTAAAACCAAAACGGTTGGTCTAACGCATTTTTTAATTGTTATCAAATTTATGCAGCTCAATAAGAATTTTCGTTAGTATGTTTTCAAAATTTACGATTATGGCGTCCATTTTTTTTTGTTGCGGTTTGCATATCACCTTAATTTTTTTATTTTATACATTGGTAAAGCTTCTAAAATTCGCCGAAAGATGCATACAAGTATAACATTTCGAAAGACACAGACATAATTTCTTTTTCGTTTTTGGATTTAGGAATTTGAAAAAGATGAAATTCTGTTCAGAATACAACATAGAATTGGACAAAAATTGAGACCACTTGATGAGAATACTGAAACTCACATTTTACCTGGTCTGCGAGATACAGGCAAAACACCGGTGTAAAATGTCGTTTTGAAATCTATTTTTTTAGACGTTTGCTTGATTGCATAAACCGTTATTAGCTCTATCGAAAAATTAGTTCCCAACAAAAATGTTTCTAATTAAATTTCAAATCTTTTTGTGCCCCCCCCCCCCCCCCCCCCCCCCAAATTGGAGAAAGGACCAATACGACCAAAGTTATAGCACCCCAAAAAATGTGAAATAAATTTCTATAGGAAACATTTCCAATTAATGTTTAAATTGTAACTCGTAGCAACGCATCTTGAAATAAGGTTTTATTATTAGTAGTTTTTTATTAAAAAGGATACAAAAATATATGTGATATGGTCATTACAGAACTTCCTTATACCAACCACTTTTTTTACAGATCACTCTCCGTTTCAAATATATTTCATACAGGCAATTCTGGATATAAGAAAGTCATTTTCAGAACTTCGTTGTACAATAAAACAAAGAAAACTGCTGACACCAGCAGATTACTTTTTTACAATGAGTAATGCCAGTATGAAATGAATTTGAGAGGGGAAGGGGGAATATATATATATATATAGATTTTGGAAATTCCGTTGAAACTCAACATCGAATTTTGATAAATTACATAACTTCCCCTATGCTACGTATAGCTAGAGAAGTAAAATTACAATGAGCTATCTTGAAGTAAGCCAAATGCCTTAGTATGGAGGGGAGGGATGGTAACTCACCCTAGAGTGGGGGGGGGGGGGGGGGGGGGGGGACGCCATATATTCTCCATGCCCCCCCCCCCCCCCCTACAACATGGCACCAGGTCATCTGTCTACGCCAATTTATGGCCGAACCCCCCCCCCTCTTTGGAGTTTTTGTTCAGGCTTGGAGCGCTTTGGCTCGCGCCACACAGATAGATACCAGTCAAAGAAAAACACAAATAATAAAGAGAAAAATAAAAGTTGTAAAAGTGGACTAACAGTTCAACTATAGAGTGTTGGGTTGTCGGAGCTGGTGCATCAGATGCATATTTCAAGTGCACTTGTGCAAGACAGCTGATTTATAGCCTAATTCAAATTGGGCACTGCAACGGCTCCATCCTTCACTTGACCATTGGTTGCTCAACAGCTTTTAACCATCAATTTAATTGATTTTGAACTATATATTCTATTTAAAATTTAAATTTTATATGAGAGGTAAAAAACCTTGAGCACACCATCCTTCGGGGTGACGTTAAAATACTGTCCCGAGCCTGTACGATATCAGGTACTTCTTAATGGCCCTTATCCCAATTAAACTTTAAAAGGCCAAATCTAGGACACCTCTAGTTAGGTATTAAGGTAGGGATAAGAGCTAGGTACACACCATCCCAGTATGTTTATTGACAATAATTGTTAGGCTGTATTGCTAGGCTTTCTCTACACTCAATGAATATAATAGAAATTATAGATATAATACATATTACCTACTTCCGAATAATTCACAAAATGTGCTACGAACATTCTTCAGTACAATTTAAGTACCTAACTCCCCTTTCAAAAACAATTTTTCTATAGGACCGAACATTTTTCGAACGAATTAAGGAAATTTCCATGAAAATTATGAGGATTCAAAAATTACTGAATAAGACATCTAGATCATTATCAACCACATCGGTAGATTGGTGTCAGAGGAAGAGCGGAAACTTGAATGATTAATTCGTGCTGGGGAAGTACATCACTGACGATTTTTTTACTTCTCTGTTTGTATGAGGTATAAGGAAAAATATGTTATCGGTCAGAAACTAAAACAAAAGTCGTGCTGGGGAAGTACAGTGATTCACCGACGATTTTGTTATATAGGGTGGAACTTTTATATCTATCGTATATAAGAACTGATGATTATCACACAGCGAATATAGCATTATGATGACAATTGTAAATGTGATTTGGCTGCCTCCAGGGATGCTTACTAGTTCAAGAACGCGGTTTCAAAACCCGCCCGAGGCCATTAGATTTTTTATTTAGAAGGTAAAAAAAAACTTGAGCACTCCGTCCTTCTGATGGGACATTGAGCGATGTTCAATAGGCTGTAAGGTGTCAAGTACTTGTTAAAGACCCCTGTCCTAGGTGAAGAAACCTGGACAGGCAAAATTTAGGACTCCCATACTTTTGGGGCCATTCATAAATTACGTAAGGCTTTTTTACCCCCCCCCCCCCCCCCCCCCCCCCTTGTGAGGTATCATAGAAGAAATGATCGTATTGATAAAATAAAAGACAGTTTGATTAAAAAATATTATTTATTGCAATTATGTTTCGATTAATCGTCTTAACTTTTTCATTGCTGCATTAAATTACTTCAAATAAAATATATAATTGGATAATTAATGCAAACTTTACTTAATTATTTATCCATGGACTGACTACTGACTAACCAGTCTGATATCGAATTAATCACAGGGATGACTGGTTCTTTATTTTGTTCTTCAGGTTCTTCCAACTGTCTAGAAGTACTGAGACCATATGATATCTGTAGGAATACAATACTGAATTTGAGAAATAAGTACAGATGGCGCTATCCGATAGCGCCATTTCTTAGTGCGAAAGTATTACCCCTATAGTAAGAATTAGTAATATTGAGCTTATAACCCCCTCCCTAAATGCCTTACCTAATGTATGAATGACCCCTTAGTCAGCCTCGTCTGCACCAGAGCGACGAAAGAGCACTCTGGTAGTAGGCGATATGACCTCGTAGTTAAGGCCTGGGCATGAGTCACTATGACTAACTTGTGACTGTTCATTGACATCAGGATATGACATGTGTTCTTATCACAGAACTCTTCATATATCCAACTCTTCACCGTATGCAAATCCCCTGTCCATGTGGTCGGGTGTCATGTTACATGTACCATTATATATCTATGGTACACCCGGGACAAGTCCCCTCAACAAGCCGCCATAATGAACTTGTAACAAGTGTCAACCGGCAACTGTCAGTCCTAATTTTGTATACTAGCAGGTTCATCGAGCGTTGGCAGGGATTAATTTTGAATTGTATCAATTTATCTGGAGTTGATTATGTGCGATATCCGGAAAATCACTCCTGACTTAGCTACCTCACCCCACTTTCGCGTTCGAAACCGTTATCTCCGTCGAAATTAGCGAAAAAGTGTGTGAGACAAAAAATGTTTAAAATGAAAATGTCTTTTATATTAATTCTGTAATTTTTCCACGTACATCGAATTTCTGACCGATTACATAACTTCTCTTATACTTCGTATACCTGCGGAAGAATAACCACTTTATGGTTAAAAAATGCCAAAAAAAAGAAGTATATATACATTTGTAAAAAATACCTAATGTATAGACAGTCACCCACTTAAAATTTTATTAGAGTTAAACTAAAACGACAATACTACCTAACTAATAACTTCTTCAAAAACTCTTTAAAAAATGATTCACACATTTTCTGGAAAGTAAAAAAAAAATCTTGAGGACGCCCTCTTTCGGATAGTAGTAAAGAGATCCAAACATTTGCGATGTCCAGGACTCATTAAAGGCTACTACCCTTATTATAACCGTGTAAGCAACACTCACACAGTACAGTAGGGCTCAAGTCCAATGGAGCGACAAAAGAGCGCTCTGGTAGTAGGCGATATGACCCTGGGCAACAACAACAAACAAACATAATAATAAATGTTATGAAAAGTTTTGCTTTGACCATGTAAGTTTAGTCGGATGGACAATTTACAAAAAACAAAAATATAAAAAAATAATGTTTGAGGAAGGGAAGGGTTATGGGGATGTGCCAGGGGGGTCCAATCAAACTTTTGGGGGTTCCGAGAGAGAGGGGATGTTTCGTGGCCCCCAGGGGACTTAGCAGGGCCCCCCCTCAAATAATCATAATAAGACATATATAAAAGTGGGACTGTAGCGATGGCTGAGCGGTGAGTGGTAGCCCGAATCTAATGGTTTTACTGGCATCTGGGGTGCCACAAACCACTATCCTTGCTCCTATGTTATTCGCTTTTACACAGCCCACAAGACAAACTGCCCCCAACTCCCTCCTTCTAACCCTTAAATTTACCTTTTTTTTTTTCTTTTAATTTTTAAATGTGGTTTTAAAATGGCTCTCTAACCCAAAATGGGATCTTAAGTCACACTCCATAAATTTTTGCCTTAAAAGAAATTCATCGGTGAATCACCATCAATGTAATTCTCAAGTGCGAATTATTAAACAAAGATCTCGCTCTCCCTCTAAACTTACCGATTTGGCTGAAAATCAGATTTCTTCTTCAGGGAACTTTGAATTTTCATAATAAATTTCATATCGATACATTTATTACATCAACTGTTATTATGGTTTTTAAAGGTTATCTGTATATACAGAAAGTAACAGCTGTACTATAATATAATATATATTCTGTATTAGTAGTAACAGCTGTCTCTCTCTCTCTCTCTCGGCGCATGCGCGATACGTGTGTTACGTGTCACCGAAAGTAACATAACGCAGTTTTCGAACATGGGGTGCCGGTCTACCAAATTATAAGACGTTGTCACGTCAAAAATAGAAATTGAACTTGGAATTTATAGGTTTCAAATTATAATCTCATGTTATTTGACTAAAAATAAGGATCGAACATTTTGGTCACTTACACAAAATACCCTGATATTTTTCATAAAACATTTCCCTGGATACAAACATCTCCCCCTTCAAAGATATCAGGGAGACATCAGTTCCGATTCTATCAGAATCCGGCGCCGCCTTGCTATATATATATATATTTTTTTTTTTTGCGAAACAGTCCCGTTTGCCGCATTTATCTTTATCTTATCAGTAAGAAGGATGTCGGCGGAGCTTCGAGAACGGCAAATGAAAGCGTTTTTCCTTGCCGGGGGAGGGTAAAAACCGAGATTTACCGTTGTCTTTATCTTCTTGGAAATAAGTTTTCCAAGAGTAATGGCCGTCGTGGAGGGGGGGGGGGGGGGGGGCTCTTCGATTTTCCTTCTTCTTTATGTCTTTCCTTCTTACAGCTTGGAAGTAGGTTCGCTAGAAGAGTCCCGGGTGAAGTAGATTTATTTCGTATTGATAACACTTACTTTTATTCCAAAAAAATAACCTATTAGTTATCAATTATCAATGGCCTAGACACTCAGTGCATAGGCAGTTTCACCACTGGGTGATTTCTCCTGTTTTACATTTTGACATTGTCATTTTTTTCTACCTTATCACATATGCTATGTATATACTTTTATACAGTTATAAAAGTTATCAATTAATATCAATATTTAATTTAAATATTCTCCATCAATACATAAAAGTAGATAAATTACCGGAAATATACATCCCCATCAAGTATTAATCAAACAAGTTTTCGCTCTCACTCTAAAACTGTTTCGGCAAAAAAACAATCTTCATTCTTTCTTGTTGATAATTTGACTAAATCGGCAGTTATTTTATTTTGGTTTTTATGTTAAGCCCCTCTCCCTTCCGCCGATTTGGCTGAAAATCACACGGGGTTTTGAATATAAAATTTATTGTAGATACCAGATACCTCAAGAGCAATGAACCGTTTGGGCTAAAAATCAATATTTGACTTACAAATTGGCTTCTGAATCCTCATACTAAATTTTGTGTCGATACATTTATTACATCGGCAGTTATCAGGGTTTTTGTGTTAAGCCCCCCTAATCCTAGCCACCCTTTTCATCGATTTGGCTAAGAATCAATCGTCTTTATGGGTTTCTGGATATACGCATAAACATTAGTGCTGATATATTCAGTCAACTTCTAGTTCAAAGTCAGAAAGGATTTTTTTTTTCATTTTTGGAATCACAGGATTGGAAAACATGAAATTCAACATCGAATTTCTGACTGATTACATAACTGGCCCATACTTCGTTTTGTGTGTACAAGCCTTAGAGACCATCATTACACATCCATTGCGTGAATGTTTGTTTGAGCTTCATGTGTATTAACGAAATTCAGAAGTTCTCAATAGGATCGTCCAATTTATAATATAATATATGTGGCTTCTCGAAATTGTGAACGGGGCAACATAAAATTACTAAGTCCGAATAGATAAGATTACTAACCTTATTAAAGATACTAACCGAGTAAATAAGATTACTAACCTTCTTAAAGTTACTTACCGAGTAGATAAGATTATTGGTTGATTCCGGCATTTCTTCCAGAGGTGTCTTATTATTTTTTTCGACAATATTTCGGGACATTTACACGTCCCTTCTTCGGTTACTATGAACTTAGGTTTATAGTGACCGGAAGAAGGGACGTGTAAGTGTCCCGAAATATTGTCGAAAAAAATAAGAAGACACCTCTGGAAGAAATGCCGGAATCAACCAACAGTGGAACATCCCAGAGAAGTTTAAGAAACACATAGATAAGATTACTAACATTCTTAAAGTTTCTAACCTGGTAACCCCTTAATTATTTTATAAACTTTTATGAGTATACCCACAAGAAATTTTATTTTAGTGTTGAGATTGTCTCTGATTAAAATACCTATTATATTTTAGCCAAATTGCCCGCCCGAAGAGAGTGTGTTTAGAGAGTGTGTGTGAAAGTTCAATTGATATCAAATAATTCTAATTGGGGAAATACATTCTCGGTGATTTACTGACAATTTTTTTGTTTCTCTATCGTGTCGATCTGATTGTACTGTGATCAGCTCAGTAACAGGTGCTGTTTCACAGTGAAATTATATTACTGAGTACCAAACGAGCAACAGTTACTAAGAAGAAAGTTGATGAATGAGGTAGGTCAGTGAAGAGTGTACTAGTCGCTCTAAAAACGTTAAACATTGAACTACAAATGTTCAGAAAGCGGCCAACATTTTTGAAACAGACTGAAGAATGGCCATCCCTTGGTCGAGCCAAAGAAGGGAATGGCTTTAAAATTCCTCAAGATTGGAACTCAGAATGGCAAATGGACCGGAATCGATGTTAGGAAGGTTATCGATTCAATCTTGGTTGGGAATACATGAGGAGACAGATTGAGACAGAGGACTTACAATGTTTTCAGGTTGGAGAGTAGACATGGTTTATGGGCTGACCCTTCCGAGATAAGATGCCAACTGTTTCACTTTTTGAAACCTTGTCCTCCCCACACACTGACCTCAGTCCAACTACACAATCTCTCCAACAACTCTTTTATTTATTTCTTCCATTCTTTTAGGTTCTGTTTCCTTTTTCTTCTTCTTCGTTTTATTCTTTTGATTCGACTTTTATTTATTTGGTTACCTTTTAAACAGCCGAAAGTTCTTTTCTCTGTATAATGTTTCTCTTGTTTAATCTTCGCGTTTGTAACATTTTCAACAGGTAGGTAATGTACGAGTATGTGACCTGGTGATGTATAGGTCACAAAAGAATGTTCAGCTATTTCTAGCGCAGCCGTGGAAAGGTGACAGACGCACTAAATTACATAGACAACTTACATCTGTAAACCTCTATTGGTTTAAGAAAAGATCAGCGTCTCTCATGCCAGTGTTTCCGCAGTATATTCCCAGATCGGCGTCTCTCTCTGCTATACGTTCTCAGATCAGAGTCTCTCATGACAGTGTTTCCGCAGTATATTCCCAGATCGGCGTCTCTCTCTGCTATACGTTCTCAGATCAGAGTCTCTCATGACAGTGTTTCCGCAGTATATTCCCAGATCGGCGTCTCTCTCTGCTATACGTTCTCAGATCAGAGTCTCTCATGACAGTGTTTCCGCAGTATATTCCCAGATCGGCGTCTCTCTCTGCTATACGTTCTCAGATCAGAGTCTCTCATGACAGTGTTTCCGCAGTATATTCCCAGATCAGCGTCTCTCATGCCAGTGTTTCCGCAGTATATTCCCAGATCGGCGTCTCTCTCTGCTATACGTTCTCAGATCAGAGTCTCTCATGACAGTGTTTCCGCAGTATATTCCCAGATCGGCGTCTCTCTCTGCTATACGTTCTCAGATCAGAGTCTCTCATGACAGTGTTTCCGCAGTATATTCTCAGATCAGCATCTGTGCAGTATGATCTCAGATCAGCGTTTCTGCAGTATGTTCTCAGTTCAATGTCTCCCAGATAACGTTTCCGTTGTATATTCCCCAATCAGCGAAGCTGCAGTATGTTCACAAATCAGCGTCTCTGCAGTATGTTCTCAGATCAGCGTTTCTGCAGTATGTTCTTAGATCAGTGTCTCCCACGTCAGCGTTCCCGTTGTATACTCCCAGATAAGCGTCTCTGCAATATATCCTCAAATATCCATGAAACATGACGCACATAATACAGGAATAAGATCGTACAATTATAAAAAAAAAATATGTGATGTGGCCAGCACAGGACTTTCTTATACTTCTTTCTTTCTACTGTTAACTCCTTTCGCCCATCCATTCCTCCTCTCAAATTCATTTCATTGGCCTCAGCGGTTTTCTTGAATGTACAGCATAATCTAGGAAATATCCGTCTAAAGTTCCAATCACATACACGCACACACAGACAGACAGCAAAGCAAACATTTTGAAAAATGAATTCAGGAGACCTTGAAATGTAAAAATTCGTTGAAAAATCGACCTCGAATTTTTTCACGATTGGAATAATTTCCTTTTTTTAAGAAAATAAAAATGAATTACAAGGTATATTATAGTACATTGATTTTCAAAATTTGGTTTTATATGTTCCATCAGAACACATAATTTGGAACAGAGAATATAAATGGAAATTTATACGTTGAATGAAAATTAAATATTCCTATCTACTTACTGTCGGAATAAAATTTATTTTAAGCAATTTTCCACTACCTAACTTCAATGAAAATATATTTGACTGGAAGGAAATAGAAATTTCCCCAAATGGTTTAAATCAAATACTAATTTTATCTCTGGTGGTGGAAATTAAGAAACAATAAAATTGGATGTCGGTGGAGAGGGGAGGGGGGGAAGGTTGAAGGGAAATCCGCTAGGAAGCGCTGCTGAATAGCAGGTCAATAAATCCTGGGGTGCTGCTCCATCCTCCCCCATTGTGGAGGGGGGCGCGCCACTGAGAAGGGGGTTGAAAGTTTGTTTCAATACAGATAGCGGCCTCCGATAGATCAACAACCATGTTCAGTTTGTTGTTCAAGTATTGTATGTATAATACAAAGATAATATGTATTATATGTTCACACACAGACAGAATTTTTATTTTATTTTTGGAATCAGGGGTGCGAAAACGTGAAATTCCGGTGAAAAATCAACATCGAATTCCTGACTGATTACATAACTTTCCCTATATCTGGGGAAGTAATATTGGGAACAAAACTAAAATATCGGGGATCGTGAATACATAATATAATACATAACATCGCACAGGCTCGGGACCATCGCTTAACGTTCCAGCATATACTGAGTACAGCTGGATATCGTTATCAGAACATCTATGGTATGGCATTTTGGAAGTAATTCGAATTTCCATTGTTACTAGCGACTGGCTATCTACAGGTAGGTCATCTTATTCTAAATATCCATGGGGTGTTCCGCAGAAATATAAACATAAGTGCCGAAGATTAGCGCTATTTCGTTCCGCTCTAAATCTTATGAATTGTACACTATTTTGTAAGTAGGCCAAACAAATAATTCTTCTTCGGCCTCCGCAATTTTTAAATATTTGGACGTTGATAAATGTTATCATAGGAGAAATGATTTTATTTCATTCATAAATATTTATACTTTTTCAGATTTGGACTGATGTCAATGAGGGAAGGTGTGAATGAAGCAGTGATGAGGTGGGCTGCCATTGATGATGAATGATCAACATCTAAATCATTCATGATGGATCACAAGGGATGCCATTTATCACCGCCTCTGCAGCGCCCCATGCGGTGTTTGCTGGCTTTAATCTACCGACCACTCATCATTGCCGAATGGCATCTCAAGAAGGACTCGTTAGTATAGTACAAGATTGGTTGACGCATTCGTTCAGGCATCGGCGTAGATATGTCCCACCATTCACTGACTTTTTTCAATTCCCCAGATATACGAAGAATATGAGAAGTCAATTGGTCAAAAATTCGATGTTGGGTTGTCAACGAAATTTCGTGATTTCCGCCAAACCCCCTGATTCCAAAACTGAAAAAAAAAAAATAATAAAAATAAACTTTCTGTCTGTGTGTCTGTGAACACGATAACTCCCGATATAATGAATGTATCGACACGAAATTTTATATGTGTATCCAGAAGCTCATAATGACGGCAAGTATTGATTTTCAGCCAAATCGGCCGAAGGAAAAGGGGATTATTGGAAAGGCTGACACAAAAACTCAGTAAACTGCCGTTGTAACGATTGTATTGACACAAAATTTCATATTTAAATTCGAATCCCCATAAGAACATCACTTATTAATTTTCCGTAGCACCGCTGTTAGGGAAGTGGTGGATTTGAGGGGGATTGAACACAAAAGCCCCAATAACTCCCGATAAAATCAATGTATCGACAAGAAATTTTTTATGTTTATTCAGAACCTATAAATGTCTACGCAGAAATGCAAAATTCAAAATAAAATAAAATAGTGAAATTATAAAGTAAAATGTGTATTTATTTGTTTTCTATCATAACAATGTGTCAACCTCCAACGAAATACAAGATACATCAAACATCATAAACTGGATCCTCATTTAAAGACAATAAAAGTTCCCTAACTTCTTTAGAGTTCTTTAAATTGAGAAATGCGAACACAACATGGAAAAAACTTATAATAAATAAATAAAAACTAACAACATTTTTCATTTTTGAATTTTGTTTGTTCAGAAAAAAAAAAAAAACTATACAGAAACTATCGGTGTCGGGATCGTCAGGTTTACTTATAAAATAGGTCAGAATTTCCTTGAAACTTGAAACATTTATGTTACTTAAAATATTATTTCAATAAAAGTAAATAAAATAAAAATAAAATAGCTTTATTGACATTCTTTTAGAACAAAAGCCTCTCCTTTTGGCGGTTTTGAGTCTACTGCTCTTTCAACAGAAGAAATCAGAAAAGAATTTAACGATTGTTCCTAAATTAAATTAAATTATTCCTTAAGTAAAACTGTTACTTCTTGATTAAAAATAAAACAAAACAAAAGTAAAAAATAAAATAAAAAAGTAAAATGAATATTATTATTATTTTTTATTTTTATTTTTTTTTTATTATTTTTTTTTTGGCCTTATGTTCGATGCATATTAGCCATGTCACTATCACTTACCTAATTATTTACGACATCCATGGTCCCGGGA
This sequence comes from Aradus depressus, assembly GCA_963662175.1. Lineage (NCBI taxonomy): Eukaryota > Metazoa > Arthropoda > Insecta > Hemiptera > Aradidae > Aradus > Aradus depressus. The sequence continues at coordinate 34,439,774 of OY759223.1, forward strand.
TCCCTACTCCCGTTCTATCTACGAAATAAAACTCACGTAGGGTAAAATAAATAGATAAAACTATTAACTATAAACAAAGTGAAATATTCCAACATTCAGTTACATTTGGTAAAAATATTTAAATGCACTTGTCCTTTGTATCACAAGACTTATTCTGACTTAAAAAAGCCCTTTTGCCCAAACACCAGAGATATGTATTATTATTATTATTTTTTTTTTTTGCCTTATGTATGATGCATATCAGCTATCTCTCTTATAAAGGTGTTATTTAGTTATTTACAACATTTTATCTACGAAATAAAATTCTCTCCCGTACGGGATTCGAACCCGCAAACCATGATGAGACCATACGACCAACGCTCTAGCCCGCACGGACACCATTATTATCTTTGTCACTATTCAACATTTAATTGGAATCTGACAATTTCATGAGTATAGCTGAAACAGTATGGATGCCATGTTGGACCAAACATAATAATAACTATATACTTGAATTTATTTATAGAGATCTGACAAAACAAATTGTGGTAGTCCCCGCCCTCATAGTAATATCAAAAATAGAGGGCGCCGGTAGCCGAAACCCGAGCTTGAGCACGTTCTTCGGATGTGACGTTAAGCAATGGTCCTGAGCCTGTGCGATGTATGTTGTACGTTGAAAGACTCATAGAAAAATAAACCGCTTCTATATAATATAGTAATTATAGCTAATCATTAGCGACAAGAATTAGGCTAGGTAGGAGAAATGCCCTAGCCTAATTAACTAGGTAACTAAACCTGGTAAAAGGCCAGGACTCTTGTTCACCAAAGTGAGGAAAGAACGCTTTGGTAGTAGGCGAATTGACCTCGTAGTTGCAGCTCGGGGTGAGTCATAACAACTAACTGGTAATAAAAACAAAGATGACAACAAATCACAGAGGCATAAAAAAATAACAGTAGCTATAACTGTTAAAAGTGTTGATTCATGAGTTGGTTTAGTTTTACGGCTTCATGTTATGAATTGGCTTTTGAACGTAGTAAAGGTTGGAGTGGGGTCATTTCATTCATAAAAAAAAGCAAAAAAAAAAACCTGAGAAGTTCATTCACAAGTGTAGTAAGAGTGATGTTTACAGCCCTATAAAACTGGTAGTAGTTAAAGTGAGGTGGGTCACGTGGTGTCTCCACTCCACTTCCTCGCGCGGCCAGTTTATGAGGCCCATTTACCAGATCGTAAACTAAATGGCAACGAGAAACCCATGTTTTTAGGGTGACTAGTAGTAGGGGGAGGGGGGGGGGGGTCTCTGGGCCAATTCATTCATAAAAACTAAAACCAATCTGCATACTAGCAATCCTAAATACACACTAGATATGATCGGTAAGAGGATATATCGATTATATCAATATTTCTGTACCTATATTTATTTTTTTTTTTGAGTTTTAACAGACGTTCCATTATTAAGTTAGTTATAGTGTGCCAGGGCTTTAACTACGAGGTCATATCGCCTACTAACTATTTATACAAAAATAATCGTCGGGGAATCCCCGACTATGTGTCACGAATCAATTACGTCCTCCATCCAAAGCCAATTGACAGTTTGGGCTAAAACGTAAAATTTGACTTAAATTGTTGTTGGAATCTTCATACTAAATTTTGTAAATCGGCAGTTATTAAGGTAATTGAGTGGACCCCCCTTCTCTGGGCCTCTCTACCATTCAACCAAATTGATAGATCCTTAGAGGGCATCGAATTACAAGTCAAATTCCATCTCAATACATTCATTACAACGGCAGTTATTAGAGTTTTTTTGTTAAGACTCCCCCTAAACCCCTCCTTCCCATCGGCCGATTTGACTGAAAAGCAATAGGTGTCGTCCATAGAGAATTCTGGATATACATATAAAATTTCTTGTTGGACGCTGATGACTTTTGCTGTTTTGTGTCCTTAAACTCCAAACACTATCCTATCCTAAAATTTCTTGTCAATACATTCATTCTCTCGGCACTTATCATGTTTATGGAATCAGGTAGTCTGAAAACTTGAAATTCCGTTGTCCTCATCGAATTTCTGACAAACTAAAAAACTTCCCCAATACTTCGTATAGTTCGTGAAGTAAAAATACAAAAAAATTCAAAACTAATGTTCTCCTAAGAAAAAAAGATGAGGATAGTTTTAATTGTTTGTTTTAAAATGTTATTGAGTTATTATGAGCTTTTGATGGATTTACGTGGTTTCAGAGGAGACTCGAAATGTTGAGACGGTTGTCACAATTTCTCCGAAATAATTTGAAGAAAATTGAACTTTTGAATATTTGAGTTTCTTAAATTTCTCTGGGATGTTCCACTCTTGGTTGTTTCCGGCATTTCTTCCAGGAGTGTCTTCTTATTTTTTTTTTTGGACTATGTTTCGGGACACTTACACGTCACTTCTTCTGGTCACTATGAACGTTCATAGAAGAAGGGACGTGTAAGTGTCCCGAAATATTGTCCAAAAAAAATAAATAAGAAGACACCTATTTTTATTTGATCTCACAACTTTTCTGCCCTAAATTGGGGGCTTAAACGATACCGCGGGACCAACGTCCCTAATTAGGAGGTAGTCCGCAACCGAGGGATTAATATACATGCATAAAATATGCTTTTGGCCAAGACCAAGACAAAATTGTCCTTTAAGAGTGGTGTCAGTTTAGAGAAATTCACTGAATTTGCGTTTTTATGCACACATCATAATATTCATAAAATAAATAAAAGAATATTTTTACTTTTATATTTAATTTTGAAATTTATCAATTCAACAAAATGTAAGAGACAACTTTACTTGCAATGTACTTCGCCAGTGTGAATTAATCAAGTAGGTTAGGTTTTATGACTCATGCCCGGGCTTTAACTAAGAGGTCATATCGCCTACTACCAGAGTGCTCTTTCGTCACTCTGGTGGACATGAGCCCGACTCTACTGTGGGAGTCCTAAATTTTGCCTACTCTAAATTTTTTTATTCACCTAGGGTAGGGGTCTTTAACGAGTACCTGACATCGTACAGTCTCGGGACCATCGCTTAACGTCCCATCCGAAGGACGGCGTGCTTAAGTTTATTTTACGTCCCAGATAAAATAAACTAAGGGCCTTGGTCGGGTTTCGAACCCACGATCTTGAGCTCAGAAGGCAAGCACGCATACCACTGAGCTACCGGCGCCCTCAATTAATCAAGTATATTTTCGCTCTTCCTCTTGATCTAAACTACTGATATGGTTGGAAATTGGAAGGTGTGTTGCTCGGGGACTCCATTTTCCAATTTCAATTTTCCATTGGTGGAACAGGAGTTATCTTGTTAACAGACGAGATTTTTAGATTTTTGGGATGAGTGAGATGTCGGAAAGCATGAATTCCGATGAAAATTCAAGATCGAATTTCATACCGATTACATAACATCCCTTATACATCGTAAAGCTGAGGAAGACAAACAAAACAAAAAAATGAGGTCTATGACCGAGTAGAAGGAAGTGGGTAAGGTCCGACCTTGAGGTCGTAAAAGAGGTCATAAGGAGGGCGGCACGCGACCCAAACAGGTCGTAAAGTTAGCTGAACGTATTGGCGGGGGTGCCAACAAACAGAGGCATCTAGCGGGAACACAGGGAACTACATGGTGGCGCCCCTAGCGGCCTATCTACAAACTGTCGGTCTTCAATACAGCCTATTTTGGACCTAAACAAATAGTAAAACCGGGTTTAAAAGTATAAAAATTGAAGTATCAAATTGTTAAATAACAGTTTATAGCTATTCTTCAAAGAAATATATTGATCAGTTGTTAATTATTGATATTTGGGCGTCTTAAGAGTTACATTTAATAAATGCAGTATTTTAAAATCATTTAATGTACGTAAATAATAATATTTCCTTGTCTATTTTACAATCAGATTATGTTCATTTTTTGCAAAAAACCTTAATATTTTTCGCTCAAATTCGTTAATAATTTAATTGATTAAGTTCTAATAAATCGTACGTCGTAATTTTCTTTACTTCTTCAGAAAAGGTTTTAGAACCATATCAAAATGTTCATATCATCACAAATATAATGTTTTACAAGATATTTAATTTTTAGGGATATTTTACAGGTATAATTCGTTATAGCAAATATTTTAAATAATGAATGAGATTTAGTTTTTTTCATATTTGGAATCAGAGAAAAACATGAAATTTCGTGAAAACTCAATGTTGAATTTTTGAGATTTCATTACTTCCCTCTTCATAAGGCTGGGGAAGTAAACAAAAAACACAACCAAAAAATGAGTAAAATTAAGAAGTTTTTTTTTTTTTTCTAATGAATGAATATAAGAAGAATTTGTTAATAGTTAATCAAATTTGGGAGAGTATTCTAACATAGGAGGAACAAGGGAGACATTTATTGAAAAGGAAGATTAAGGATTTAATTTCAGGTTCAGAAAATTCCAAACTCAGCTGACTGCCTTGAATCTAGAAATTCGTTGAATGGACACTGAAAAAATGTACGTTGATGTAAAGAAAAAAAAGGATAGACTTAACACAAAATAAATTTGGTTAAAAGTGACCACTGAATGAATTTCATTTTGTAATATATTGGTAAGAAAATTCATCTTTAAGAAGCTGACAATTTCGGTTGAAATGAGTGCAGTGGTAAGCTGGAAAAAAAATAACACTTAATAAGAAACTTCAGAGAATGAAGAACACTGTTGCCATGACAACTATACTGACTTAAAAAATATATATAAATATACACAGGTTGAAGCTGCACAGAACTATCTCATAGGCCTGTTTGTGGTCTTCTTTGTAGCCAACTGTTAGTACATCGTACTAAGCCTCACTGAAACAATAATAAAAGGATTCCAAAGCTCCAAACAGCCCTATGGGAAAGGTATGTGCAGCTCAGACCTGAACCATATTTTCATCTTGAAATCAAACTGTATAGCTCCAGTAACACTTGATAACAGAGTTGAGAGAGTGGTGCACTTGGACGGCAAACAGCTGAACTAAGATGAGGTTTAGTTACTCCGGACACCGCTAGGTGGCAGGACATCCGACAAAATGGGAACTCTGTTGTCTTGGTAACCCGATCAGAGCAAAAAAAAAAAATGTAAAAAAAACCTCACCCCTCCCACCATATAATGGCCTCCTTATTTTTTGTTTATTATTTTTATATTATTGGTCCTTCTAACACTTATTTTCTGTTTTAGTTATCTTAATAATTACATTTTTTTTTATCTTTAAAAAAGGTTATTAGAGAAATATTTATTCGATAGTATAAATAGATATTTATACTAAAATTAATTCACAGAATTTTCTGACCCTATACGCTTCATTAATAAGTAGGGATATATTAAATATTAGGCAAACATCAAATTAGGTATTAAATTATTTAATATGTGCAAGAAATTCGAATTAATTTGCATAAAAAGTTAAAGAACAGCTCATAAAAGAAAAATACACCATCAAACATGGAAGTTACAAATTATGATGGGTGGAGGAGGGGGGGGGGGGGGGGGGGGGAGAGGGGTTACTTTATTGAAATTTGGAATCCTGAATATCCTCAGAAAAACTAAGGTGTCATTTCACGAAAATTCTAGTTTCGGAGATAGCGTGCTCATATGTTGTAATCAAGACAGCAAGTAATACCCCACCTTTTAGGACCTTGAGCACGCCGTCCTTCAGATGGAACGTTAAGCGATGATCCCGAGCTTGTACGATGTCAAGTACTTTTTGAAGACCCCCGTAGGTAGCATTTATGACTTCCAAAGTTGGGCTCATGTCCATCAGAGTTGTGAAAAAACGCTTTCGGTAGTAGGCAACGGGACCTTGAATTTTATGCCTTGGCATTTTTAAAAACAAACTATTTTAGAATTTGAAAATAAAAAATAAAATTCAGGATAAGAAAATAGTGAAAAGTGGTGTCTTGTTCGCGTACACGCACAGAACATAAAATGGTTGAAATAATTGATAACCCTGAAGTCAGCTTAGAGACACTGAAGGCATGTCAGGCTTTCTTCTTGTCTAATTGTGGTGGTGTTTCACTTCTGGTTCTGAGGTTTTTTCAAAAAATAATACAAATAAAATAAATAATAAAGTATAACATAAACTTCTCTTGTTTATAATCAAAATGAATTCAAAATGAATTAATGATGGCCGAGTCTGCTTATTACATATAATAGCTTTATTAAATTAATTTAAATAATCATACCTCTCTTTTGTATACTATACACAATATTAAAAAATAATAAAAATAAAAAACAAGAGGGGGGGGGGGGCTTTCTTCATATATTTTAATTGAGTTTTAATCATCTAAGTTTTGTGTCCATTGTCCCCCATTAGCATAATTATAGCCCTCAGAATAAATTCTTCATTTTATTCACACATTTTTATAACTAGGAGGACAGTACATAAATATTAGAAGAAAATATACAAATTTATGCATAACAGAAGGAATCTTGGGACCTGATTGGCTGAGCGCAACGTTTTCATTGCATGAATAATGTATCAAAAATATACATATTCCTTTAGAATGCACAAGTGCAGCGAATGAGACAAACAGGGCATTTGAGTATAGCTTTCGTCTACTGAGTGTCAGTTTATCAATTTTCATAAATGTTATATAATAATAATAATAAAATTATATAATAATTCAAAAATTCGACAACCAAAATTTCAAAAATATTATATAAATTATATATATTTAACGTAAAGCCGGGCTATATAGAAAAGAATTAAAAGTCACTGTATTTGACTAAATGTTTACGTCATTTTGAGGTTCGTGATTTTAACGACCGTCAGATGTTAACATTATTCAAAGTTATAGAATTTCACGATTGGTTAGGTTTAGGTTTTATGACTCACGCCCGGGCTTTAACTACGAGATCATATCGCCTACTACCAGAGGGCTCTTTCGTCACTCTGGTGGACATGAGCCCGACTCTACTGTGAGAGTCCTAAATTTTGCCTACCGTAAATTTTTATTCACCTAGGGTAGTTCTGGGGAAGTACATTGTCGGGTAAAATGGGGGGCGTTAGGGGTGAAGGGACTTCTGGAACCCTCCCCTTTTCGCCCCCTCCCAAAATGTATTTCTAAACTTATTTCAAAAATACTACGTAGGACGGAGAGTATTGAACTGACGTTAAATAGGATCAATTAATTCAGTTTTGATTGATACGAATGGGTGTTTATTTTGTCGTTTAACGCTGTCATGATTAATGTCTCTTTGATGGGGTCTCACTTCTCCTCAGTTCCCCACAAATTCTACACCGAACAAGAAGCATTTACAGGGCCGTCTTGAGGCAGGGGAGGGCAACTTGGAGCCCTCGATCCCCGGGGACCCCCACATTTTCCACTTTCATACGTGGCTATCAGTGCAAGAGTCTAACCCACCAAAACCAAATAATTCCAGAATAAATATTTTTAGTCCCTGCAGTGCACTCTGGTGGCATATTATGTGCTTTAAGCATGTGCTATAGTTTCAAAAATTTGCTGTCATGCATTGATTTTGATTAAAATTTGATTTATAATTAAGATCATAATTGAGAAAAATAGTATGAGGAATTAAACTTTCAAATTTATTGTTCTTCAATTTCTTTTGTATATGAAATTATAGGTTAGTGATAGCTAAAATAAGATATATACAACTGTGATTGTAGTAGTTACACAGTTATTAGTAAGTTATTATGACTCATGCCCGGGCTTTAACTACGAAGTCATATTGCCTACTACCAGAGCGCTCTTTCGTCACTCTGATGGACATGAGCCTGACTCTACTGTGGGAGTAATAAATTTTGCCTACCCTAAATTTTTATCCACCTAGGGTAGAGGTCTTTAACGAGTAGCTGACATCGTACAGGCTCGGGACCATCGCTTAACGTCCCATCCTAAGAACGGCGTGCTTAAGTTTTATTTCACCTCCCAGATAAAATAAACTAAGCGCCTTGGCAGGGTTTCGAACCCACGATCTTGAGCTCAGAAGGCAAGCACGCATACCACTGAGCTACCGGCGCCCTCTCTGTATTTATCGTACTTTTATGTAAGTAAATAATTAAAATATTAATATTGTGTTTCTGTACGTCATGATGTCCCCCTCCCTTTTAACAGTTTTGTTGCAACCATCCGCGCCATAACATTTGTTTATCTATATTTTTTAACATTTATTTTCTTATATTTGTTATTGTTATTATTATTTTTTTCTCATTTCTATATTTCGCACCTGAGTAAGGGACGTAAGAACGTCCCAAAATGTTGTGAAAAAAGTACTTCCGGAAAAGTTACAAAAATTAATTATCTAAATTTTAATTAAATTAATAATTGTATCTACTGTATTTATTAATATTATTATTTTATATTTATATTTTCAGGTATTTATTCATTTAATTTTATTATTTTTTTAGTATTGTCATTACATGTGTGTCAGACTCTAAGAGTTAATATCTGTTTATGTATCTAATTTATTAGCTATCTTAATGTATATATTCCTACGATGTATCCTATTACCATGTTATGGTTTAACGAAAATGAATATTATTACAATTATACCAACTCAAAGCTAACAACTTTTTCACCACTCATATGTCCAAGGGTACATAAACAATCATATCTCTGACATTTCAGTATAATTGCAGCAATAAAGTTTACTGCAACTGCACCCCCTCCTCCCTCACACTATGTCATTTTGACTATCAACACAACATTTATCATACTACCGGGAAAAAATACTATAATTAAATGTTAATTATATGCTTTTCTTAATCTTTTTAATGTTTAGTGTACCTCATTTTACAGATAAAATACACATAATAAAAACAATGTTTAAATACGATTTTGTAACACGAACAAATGTGTGTGATCTTCTAAATCCAAACATGAAATCAGAATTGTTCTGTCACTTACATCAAGTTGGGAAGATATCGTCGCTATTAGAGCAGGGGTCTCTAACGAGTACCTACCTGTCATCGTACAGGCTCGGGACCATCGCTTAACGTCCCATCCGAAGGACGGCCTGCTTAAGTTTATTTTAACTGGGAGGTAAGAAGCGATGGTCTCGAGCCTGTGCGATGCCAGGTACTCGTTATCTTTAACCCTAAGACCCCTGCCCTAGGTGAATAAAAATGTAGGCAAAATTTAGGAGGATTCCCACAGTAGAGTCGGGCTCATGTCAACCAGAGTAACGAAAGCTCTGGTAGTAGGCGATATGACCTCATAGTTAACGCACGGGTGTGAGTCATAATAACTAACTATCGTCATTATTAGTGGAAAAATGTCGCGTGTCAAAAAACCACAACTTTTCAAAGAGAAAGCAAGGCGTACTGACTTCAAATATTAACTGTCTCTGAAGGCGTTTGATATCACAGGAAACATCAACCAAAATCAGCACCACGATCAACAGATTTATTTATGTTCAACTATTTTTTGTAAAAACGCAACACATGGCCCTAAACGTTTCTCTATTTTCAAGTACGACATTTTTACACAAGAAACTTTTGAAAGCGTCCTTTTCTAGCAACAAACACAAATTTGAGCTAACAGCGACGGCTATCAATTGTTATGACAGTTCTAGGATATATATATTTTGTTTAAGGCCTTAGCGAAACCCCCTTAGCCATCGACCTGTAAAAATTAGTCCGTATTTCATATTATACACAAACCCTAATTCCAACGCAATGAATAAAAGGTTCCAACCAAGGTTGAAATGTAACGAAGGCTCTGTCCAAGGTATCTAAAGAAGAGAGCTTATAGTGTAGATAGATCCCTCAGGTGTATGTATACTTTATACGGATATTTGATACATAACCTGATGGATACTTGATACATGACCTAATCGATATTTGATACAGGACCTGATGTATACGGGACGTCCACATGAAATTCTGGAGACAAATAAAATTTTGTGTCGATACTTTCATTCTATCGAGAGTTATCGTGTTGTACAGACACAGGTAATTTTTTTAAGAATTTTTGAAATCAGGTCTTCGAAAAACATGAAATTTGGGTAAAAACAACATGAAACATTTTCGTCATTTTCTCGCTGTATTGTTAACATTTTTGAAAACGAAATTGAAATTGAGAGCATCAATACCTTTTCTCAGTTACTGAAAAAGTTATTGAATCAAAAAGAAAGACAATTTCATTTTTAAAACATTTTGTTTCATACATTTTTAAAACATTTTGTTTCATACATTTTTAAAACATTTTGTTTCATACATTTTTAAAACATTTTGTTTCATACATTTTTAAAACATTTTGTTTCATACATTTTTTCGCTCAAGTTAAAAAAACAGATATGAATAACATTTTTGAATATAAATGAGGCGCGCTCGTGAATGATATACATTTGAAACGACCAGACATTCTCTTTGTCAACTCAATTTAATCTAATTTATAATGAATAACATTAAATTTCACGGAATAAACCCAGCGTCTCAATTTTACAAGTAAAACTATACATAGAATAAATAATATTTTTATAAGCAATTTTAATTGAATAGTTATTTTAAAATTGTTTAGAAATAACGGTGCTACAGGAGAAGGAAGGATCCAGGAGGTTGACCCGAAGTTGAAACAAACGATCCCACATTCCCAACAAGTTTAGCATAGAATGGGGCTTCGGAAGAGAAGACATCTCTATAGGAGTCTGGTCGGAGGACCAGTCTGTGTATTATATGTAAGTCGGGGGAGGTTGCTTCATTATACCGCGTCTGATTGAGATACACAGCTGTCCTCGATATAAGGGTGTCTAGCTGTGTTCTACCAACTCCCTAGATCACTGTATTATATATGCAAACAGAGACCAGGGTTCAACTATATGTTCACACTGCTCCTAGGATAGGACCTCTAAGAAGGTAGGAGGGGGGATACGCTACAAGAACTTCTCACTGCTCCATGTTCCCAAGGAATCCAATTTGGAAATGTCAGCTCAGAGGCTTTTATCGAGAGTGAGTAAAAACGTAATGTATTTGTTTAGAGGATGTACAACTGGGAAGTAAAAAAAAACATTGAGCACGCAGACCTTCGGATTAAGCGACCGTCCCAAGCCTGTGAGAAGTCAAATATTTGAAATACCCTAGTTAACTAAATAATCCCGAATAGGCAAAAATTTAGCCGGGCTCATTTCTCCCAGAGCGACGAAAGAGTGCTCTGGTAGCAAGCGATATGACCTTATAGTTAAACCCCGGGCATGGAAACAAAAAAAAACTCAACGTAAACATACCTATTATGTAATATCGTCGAGAATAAAACGATCAAAATACATTATCTCCAAGATCTAAAATAACTTATCTGTCCCATTCATAAAATTTTAAATAGTTTAAGTTTTTAGATGGTTTTATTTATTTATAGTTTATTTTTATTATAAAAATTTTATTTTATTTACTAAAATATTTTGAGTGGGTTAATATAAAAAAAAAAAATTATCGAACTACCTGATGATGAGGGCAACCTCGAAAGCCGGCTAGCTAATACAAATAAAAATTTCTGAGAAATCAGACTACATCTTATTTGGCAACCTTAAAATATAACAGGCTAATCTAATCGTTATGTTAAGATAAGGACTTCCCTAGGATTCAATATGGACCTTCTTAATCTCAAATAATAACCTGAGAATGATACAAATATTGTTATATTTATTTATTATATTTTCTTTCATTTATTTTATTAACTTTCCACAATATCGACACAGAGAAATGTAATATTTGTAAATTTAATTTATTTATCAATATAAGGTGTTGTCCTTTTAAGACTTAGAATTTACTTATGATATTTCATGCAATACATTCACTACAATCAGTGCTGAATTACCCAATAGGCCGGTCTAGGCCATGGCCTGGGGCCCCCGTCGATGAAGGGCCCCCGTAAAAATCGAAAATGGATTCACACTAATGTTAAATTTTATCCATTGTTATTGAAAAGAATGGAAGATATTTCAGAATAAAGAAATTTCTAACTGAAAAGTCTTTCGGATGTTTCGTACTTGACAAGTCCAATCGCTTCATTGTCTACCTGATGTACCTATAAAAATTATTAGCACTCAAGAAACTTAGTTTATAAACCTGACGATGGCGTCAAAAAAGGGAAGTTTGTTTTATTAACTCCTATTATATCGCCTGATTGAGATACAGATTGAGAACCACGGTGGACCGACCTGTCCTCGACATAAGGGTGTGAGTTGTGTTCTTAGATCACTAACTTATGTATGAACCCAGAGCTCAGGGTTCACAAGGTTCAACTATGTGTTCACAGAGTGTGTTAGTCATAAAATAGGACCTAGGACTCTGAGATACGCCATTTCAACTACTCAATGCCTCCATGTTCCCTTCTGTTTATCTAAAGATCTACCTTGGAAATGTCAGCCAGTCTCGTATCAGATCCAGAGCACCTTCCTGGAAAACGGCATCATAACTGCACCAAAGAGCACTTTATTTTCAGGATCTACGCTAATTCTAGATGCAGGTTGAAAATAAATTGTATCTCATTCCCACTTTAAAACAGTTCTGTCTGCGTTGACAAACTATCAAATTTGTATATTCATTTCAAAATGTTTACTGATTTGATGTGTATATTAAACTAAAATGAAGACGTAAGTAAATCGTTCGTACATCCCCAGAAATACGAAGTGTATGGTAGCAGGGTACACGAGATAACATTCCTGACATCTCTTTTGAATGTCAACTTTTACGGTTGGTAGTTTTGTCTCAACATTCACATCCTAGTTTACCACCATAATGACGATCTTGGAATTTTTATGCATTTTAATGTTCTGTCTGAGATTTTATCAATAGCGACAACATAATAACATAATAATAAGAATATTAGTTATTTAATTGTGACTCATGCTCGGGCTTTAACTTCAAGGTCGTATCATCTATTACCAGAGCGCTCTTTCGTCTTACATACGCCTGTCTCCACAATGGGAGTCTAGTAACGGGTATCGTACAGGCTCAGCGCCATAGCTCTCGCCATCAAAAATCCTAAGTAACATATTAACTTTTTTTATGTATATTTAAAACAAATTTAAGTGATTGAGGAGGTTAGAAACATAGATACATTTTGACATCCAGTTATAGAGGGCTTATGACCACTCTGGTAGTAGGTGATATGACCTTGTAGCTAAAGCACGGGTATGAGTCACAATAACTAAACCTATTATCTTGTGAGGGTAGCAGAGCGGTAGCGTGCTTGCCTACTAAGCTCAAGATCGCGAGTTCGAACACCGGTTAGTTTTTTTTAACTGCGAAGTAAAAAACCATGAGCATGCCGTCCTTCGGATACAATGTGAGGTGCTCGTTAAAGACCCTTATCCTAGACAACTAAACCCGGGTGGACAAAATTTAGGACTCCCACAATAGAGGCGAGCTCGCACCAGAGCGACGAAAGAGACTTCGAAGTTGCAGCCCGGGCATGATTGTCAATTAGTAGCTCTATTATCTTTTTATGTAAATGAATTTACTGTTTATTTTAAAAAAATATGTTTTCTTTGCATTACGATAACCCGTCACTACTAAGAAACATTCGCTATTTTTCTGTGAATCCGATGTACAATTGCAAATATTTTAGTTGACGCTACGTTACATCCCATATAATTGGAAGATTGCGCTATCAACATAAATATAATAATGGCTGGGAGGTTGGTTGTGTCCCTACAAAATGATGACGACCCACAACTCTCAGGATGCTAAACTTCCCATCCAACAGGAAGAGCATTTAGAATTATTCCACCATAAAAGGAAACTTTTGATTGGCTGTATAAAAGTTTCAAGGGACCAATGAGAGCCCTTCGACCCTCTTTTAATGATTTTATTGGACCAAAGGGACCTATTGAATCAAGAGCAACCAACCAAATGCCTCCTTCCATAAAATGGAGTCTAAATCAAATATATTTATATGTATTTTACTTCCCCAGATATACATAGTATAGGGTAAGTTATGTAATCGGTCAAAAATTCGATGCTGAGATTTCAATGGAATTTCACTTTTACCGACCTCTAGATTTAGAATGTGAAAAAAAAATTCTGTGTGTCTGTGAACTCGATAAATCCCGATAAAATGAATATATCGACACGAAATTTCATATGCTAATCCAGATCCGTTTTTCGACAAGTATTTTGTGTTCCTTGAACTTCTCTGGGATGTTGATATGTTGATTCTTACCAGAGATGTTTTATTTTTTATTTTTTTTGACAATATTTCGGGATATTCCACGTCCCTTCTTCTCATCACTATGAACCATTTGTTTCCAGTGACCAGATGAAGGGGCGTGGAAGTAGATATAGCGAAATATTGTCAAAAAAGAAAAAAAAGAAACACCTCTGGAAAAAAAAAGTCGGAAAAAATAAAAACACCTATTGTTTTTCAGACAAATCGACCAAAGGAAAGCCGATATTAGGGGGGAGGCTTGAAAACTCATCAAATAACTGCCGATAGAATAAATGTATCGACACGAAATTTTATACGTGTGACCAAAACACCATAAGGACGACATATTAATTTTAACACCAAAAACCCCAAAAATTACCGATGTAATGAATGTATCGACATGAAATTTCATATTTAAAGTCAAAACCCAATGTTGAATATTAGCGCAAATGAGCGAATAGTTTTGAAGGGGGAGCGAAAAGTTAATTGATTAATTCGTTCTGGGTAATTACATTTACCAGTGATTCACCGATGATTTACATAGCGTCGATATACATTTTCTGGTACGTGCAAGTGACATTAATGCACTTCTAAATGCATATATAATTATGATTTTTATAATGTCACTATACATTATTTCCCCAGATGTATAGAGGAGTTATTTAATCAACTTATATAATAAATAAGATCCTACAGGTAGGCAGAGAACGGGAAATTGTGAGACTTTTAAAATTTCGCAATCTACGAAACTCAGATCCTCCCCGTTTTTCGCATGATGATTCACATGTCCTATATTATTATTTTTTATTATATTCTTTTTATGAAAATGACTGTAATTGTTTTAAGAAAATAAATAAATAAAAAAAACAAAAAATACACAACAAAAAGTTTATTAATAAATAAGTTAACAATATTATTTGGTAAAGTTACCTGTTACGTGAGTGGCAGTGTGAAGTCCTCATCATCAAAAATGGGTGACTTTCTTTGGTGATTTTTCGCCAAAAAATAACCACTGGTTTTCACACAACACAAAAACACACAAATACACACTCACTTTGGGAACTTTTTAACAAGCTATTAACATCAATATTTTATTATTATTATTATTATTTTAAGCACCCCCGTTTAAAGATTAAAAAAAGTTTTTAAATTTACAAATTTATAAATAATTAAAAAAGACAAAAAAAAATTTAACGAAAATATATTAAATATATTTGGAACTTTTTTTTTTTTTTTTTTTTATATCTGTTTTTCGAACTCATTTTTTTCAATAAATAAACGGAAGGTGAAGACTGTCCTAGTGATCCTGCTGCTGAGCGACCAACGCCGCTGCCGCCGCTGCTTTCTGCGCTTGAGCCTGCTTTTCTTGTTCGTTCAGCTCTTTAATCGCTTGAATTTCCTTCTTTAATTTCATTCGTCGATTTTGAAACCAAATTTTGATTTGTCGCTCTGTCAGACAAAGCGCATGAGCCATTTCTATCCTTCGCCGCCTCGTCAGGTAGTGGTTCGTGTGAAATTCCTTCTCCAGTTCGAGGGTTTGGTACCTTGTGTACGTCTGTCGGCCTCTTCGCCTCAGACCGTTGGCTCCTGCGAACAGAAAAGGAAAAAAAAAATTAGTTTATTTAATTCCAAAATGTTAGTAGTTTCGGGGGGGTTTGCATAAACAGTTTGTAGAGAAATATTAAGCACATATTTAATATGATTAGTACAACAGTGAAAACAATATAACAAGATGGACTCTAACCGAAGGAATGATGAATCGAACAACGCAATTTTCAGAGAAGGAGAAGAGAGAATTACAAAGAACGCGAACAAATGTTGAAGGCAAAGTGGAAACAATGAGAGACAGAGAAAGGAAGAAGCAATGGATATGAAGGAATAATACAGATATGGTAAGAAGGATAGGAAAAGAGGGACACCTGAAAGTAAAGATGAAATGGGAACAGGAGAGTAAGAGGTAACTAGGAAAAAACTGGGAGAAAGGAAGACAAGGCATTGAGTGAATATACAAGAAGAGGCAGGAGGTAGGTATGAATAAGGAGACACTGGTTTCAGGACTGCAGAAAAAATACAGGATGTAACAGAAAGAAAGACGAGGACTAAAGGATAGGTAGAATAGTTAACATAGGTACTACTAGAGAAAGGGTCCTTTTGGAGAAAACATGGAGAGAAAAAACCACATACTGACAGTCAAAGATGTTCCTGTGTGAGGATCCCAAGGTGTTGGGAGTGCTTCGAAACTAGTAAGAGGACATGGACGATTCAATAGAAACCGCCACATCAGAGGAGAGCGCGTGAAGTCGGGCCTATATCCACCAGAGCGACAAAAGAGGCCGCTCTGGTAGGAGGCGATATGACCTCATAGTTAAAGCCCGGACATGAGTCACAATCTAACTAATTACAGTTTCAGGTAGAACGAGGTCACAATAAGGATTTCAGGAAAAGGATAAGAGCATTGGATGCTTAGGTCTCCAAGAGTACACATCAGAGAAAGTGAGAAAAGAGAAAAAGAAAGAAACGGCAGAGGAATACGAAAGACAAAAGCTGCCAAGAATAGAGACGAAATTGAGGGAGGAGGAACAGAAGAAACAGAAAACAAGAGAGCAGTGAACTTGTGAGGGAAAGGAATTGGGAAGGAATAGCGGTACAGAGGAAAATTGATTGAGGAAACTCAGGAAAATTGATTGAGGAAACTCATAAACATGTGGTCAATTTGCATATTGTAGCATTAAAATACCTACATTGTAAGTGTCACCTGCAATGAACAGCTGTACTCGAAAATAAAAATACAGAGGTACAATAAAAAATTAAATTTACATACGAAAATAAATGACAAATAAGAAAATATCTGACATTTTCTAAACATGGCTTCCTTTGACATACAAAAAAAAAAGACTATTTGACCGACCTTTGACATAGAATGTTTCAATTAAGACCTTCCCAGAACACATTCTCCTTTGCTAACCTCATGTGGGAACTTTCAGCCGACATTCTCTCCGAGTTTCATGTGTATAATGATGGCTATCTTGAATCGATCTTATCAATAAAGATCTATCTTTTGGCAGTCTATTAATCATTTAAGTAACAGAAGGACAATCTTTAAAAGAGGGCGCCGGTAGCAAACCTACCGCGACAGTGAGAAAACGTTGAGAACGTCGTCCTTCGGATGGTCCCGAATGTGTATGATGTCAGGTACTCGTTAAACAACACCTAAGTATATATAACACTCTATCACAGGACGGGTGGTATACCACTGAGGATGATACTATAGTGTAAAATCGTTTTTAGTGTATAAAGTAAATACTGGGAAGTTTCATTCGAGAAAAAAAAAAAAGTTTTCAAAAACTTTTAAAATGTATTCTGTTAGGTAGGATTATAATAGGTATAATGCTTGGCGGCATAAGAAAAAGGAACGGCGGAGCTTAAAAATAAAACAGAAAAAAGGGTGAAAAAATTAAAAACCAGAGCCTAAAAAGAGTTTAAAAAATAAAGAAGGGAGGATAATAGAGTAATTACCATTAATAATGTGTAAGGGTCTTGTTAAAAGATAATTCTGTGGTATAATTACAGAGGGGTGGTAGCAGGGTGTAATGCCAAGCAGCCAAGCAACCAAGCAACGAGGCAGGCCACCAACCATTACCAGATATGATCTCAAGGGGCTGTTTTTTGCCACCCCTCCCCCCCCCCCTCGAATTTGGAATTTGTCCAAATGCTGGCTGGAACCACTCCCAACTCCCCGGTTATTAGTTGCAGCATTAAATATCCACCAGGAGTGGATTGTTTTATTACTTACATAAACTCTAGTAAAGAGAACCCTCCCACATCCCGTCCTTTTATTCTTTGATTATTATTATGCAGTTCCGTCCTTTGTATTGTATGCGTCCATCTAATGCCCTTTGTACTATCAACATATATATGGCTACATGCCCAGACACTTTCTGACTATGCTCTTTGTCTAACCAAGTCCCATTTAAGATCGTAAGTATTAAGAAATAAAAATAAAGTATAAAGCCAACGTACTTTCCCAAAGCAAATTAATCAACTTAGTTTTCGGTCTAGTCTTAGTCCGGGACTTCTGAATCCTCATACTAAATTTCGTGTCGATTAATGATAATAATAATAAATTTATTTCCGTTAAACCAATAAATGGTAATAGGATACGTCAAAAGGATTTATACATTAAGATAGTTTATAAATTAGATTTATAACTACTTGAGTCTACCACACATATGATTATTAGTAATAACAAAACTATTAAAAAAAGTAAAATTAAATTAATAAAAACTGAACGAATGCCTTTTGAGCTCAAGAACGTGGGCTCGAAACCCGACCGAGGCCCTTAGTTTATTTTATCTGGGAGGTAAAATAAACTTAAGCACACCGTCCTTCGTGTGGGACGTTAAGCGATGGTCCCGAGCCTGAACGATGTCGGGTACTCTTTAAAGACCCCTGTCCTAGGTGAATAAAAAGTTAGGGTCGGCAAAATTTAGGACTTCCACAGAAGAGTCGGGCTCATGTCCACCAGAGTGACGAAAGAGCGCTCTGGTAGTAGGCGATAAGACCTCGTAGTTAAAGTCCGGGCATGAGTCATAAAAGCTAACCTATATAAAAAAAATAAAACAAGATACATTTATAATAATTAGACACATTTTTGAGATGAGACCCTCCTCTGATCCCCCACTTGCCTATGGCCGATTCGGCAGAAAATAAATAGGTGCCGTCTTTATACCGTTCTCGGGACACATAGAAAATTTCGTGTCGATATATTTATTCTATCGAGGTTATTGTAGTCACAGACACACAGTAATATTTAAATACGTAAGACAACTATCGAACTTTGACCAATATCTCGGGTATTCGGGGTTTCAGAGGAAAAATTCGATTTTTTAAAGGAATTTCATGTTTTCTTTTTGTTTTCCTGATTTCAAAAATGAAAAAAAAGTTTCTGCTTGTTTGTTGACACAAAATTTAGTGTGAGGATTCAGAAGTCACTATGTAAGTCAAATATTGAGTTTTAGTGACCAAATCGACCAAACGGACGATTGGCCTTGGCGGGAGAGCGAAAACGTAATTGATTAATTCTTGCTGGTGATTACCTATCATTTTTTTTTTTTTTTTTTTTGATAGACATGAGAACATATATAACTTTAAGCTGACGCAGTACCATTGACTAAACGACAGCTATGCTATTAAGTACTGAAAGAATTTCGAAGGAAGCAGCATTTCGGAGCGTAGAGCTGCACACATTATATCAAGTTTGTAATAATGAATACCTCCAGAATATATTATTTCAGTCTACAGAAGAGATAATACCCAGGTTGTTTGGTTTCCCGATATAGATACCTCTTAGAACATGACTTACATGGATATACAAAGAGACAAGATATAGTGCTCCCGACCTGCAGACCTGCAGCGGCAGAAGAAGGGAGACCCGGAGCGAAAATCTAGTGGAGAAACCCCACTGTCACGACATATCGTGAGCTGGGGCCGTGGGACATTGGGAAATTATTTTAATTATTAAACAGTTACCTACTGTGCCGGTAACAGGTCTGTTATAAATAATATATATATATTGTCACAGTGATACCACTTTATATATCTGTTACATTTATCAAGAAAGAGAAATCGAAAATATCTGAACTGAAATCTTAAATAGGAACATGGAGTAAGGGTGGCAATGTGGTTACAAAACTGACAGCCAGAGTGTACTAGTGTCGTCAATAACCGACCATTTGAACCCGTTACTAGATCTTTATACTTCGGTTAACCAGTTTTTTCGGTTATTCTTTAATATTCAATAGCCAAAACGAATTCATTTTTTTTTTTTACCTTATTTATGTACGATGCATATTAGTTTTCTCTCAATAACGGTGTTATTAGCTTTTTACACAATATCCATCGCCGGGGGAGGTAGTTTTATATAGGAAATAAAACTCTTTTCTGGAGATTCGAACCCGCAACCATAGTAAGACCATATGAACAAAGCCCAACGCTCTAGCTCGCACTGCCACCTTGGTCCCTGATTCAATTTTTAAGAAGTAATAAAAAAAACGATGAAAAATATAATGATAAATATAATTGAACTAATTAATTGGTAGATAATTAATAGGTAGGTAACAGTTTAATTATTTTACTAAATAAAGTCAAGTTTGACCATTTAAGTAAAAGCTCCTCATTATTTATTTACTCAATTAAATACTATTATATTTTGTTATATATTTTTATTTTATTTTATTAACGCTATGATATAATAATTATTGTATTTTTATGTAATAATATACTTTTTTTATACCTAAATGTATTCCCTAGATCCACAACTTGAAATTATGAAAATAACTGTCACAGTTATTAAAATAATCGGTTATTTCTATCAGTTATAAGCGATAAAGTAACTGGTATAACCGATAATCGGTTGTTTTAATAACGTATGACTCCTAGTGTGATTCATCTTGAATCTTGAAATTACTCATTACAACTAATTCTGGATAAGATTACCAATAGGATCTGCCAAGATGTTAAAAAGTAGTTAAGCGTGAAAGATTAAGTATTTAATAAGTCTTCAGTGAATCATCCAGCAATGTACTTCGCCAGCTCGAATTAATTTTAAGGTATATCATATAAAAAATCCTCTCTTTTCTCTGTCTGATGTTTATGAAATTCGACAGGTGTCTTATGAACTTCTGAATCCACATGAACAATTTCATGTCTATATATCTCGAGATAGTTTTGTAGTTAGGACCCTCTAAACCGTTTTCTTTGATTGATTTGACTGAAAAGTAGTGTCTAACTTTTGGAATTTTTGATCTACTTATAAAATTTGAAGTTTAAACATTCGTTCTATCAGAAGCCAGCTGATGTACTATGTGATTATTGAACTCAGGGAGATGGAAATTCCAGTGGAACAACATCTAATCTCTGACAGAGTTAGTTATTATGAGTCATGCCCGGGCATAATTCACACTTTGAACTACAAGGTCATATCGCCTACTACCAGAGCGCTCTTTCGTCACTCTGGTGGACATGAGCCCGACTCATTAATTTGGCCTACCCTAAATGTTAAAGCAACCAGGCATACCACTGAGCTACCGGCGCCCTCGCCTGACAGATTAACTTTCAAGTCATGCAAGATAAACTTTAGAAATAAACAAATTGCTAAGATCATAATTGCATAAATTAAAACAATTTTTCAAAAGCTCTGTCGACAATAGCCGAAAAAAAATCAAGATTTTAAGGCTGATTAACTATCAACGTATCAACGTTTTAACCCTATATATGCCTATATACTCTCCCCCCCCCCCCCCCCCCCCCCCCCACATATATATACATAAGTACTTATATACAGTTTTTGTTTTTTTTAATCTCCTTAAACCTTTCAATGCATTTCTTTAGACGAAAACAAAATGCCTCATGATTTATATCGATTATGCGTATTCTACCGTGGAATTGACATGGGGACTATTTATTTGTCTGTCCTTCATGAAGAATGAGAGAAATGGCAGCAGCGATGGAGGAAGAGAAGAAGAAGACGATTGCAAAAAAAAAAATAAAAAAAAAGATACGAAGGAGGGATGCCAGTTTATGTATTATTTATTTCCATCCCGACTGTATTCCGAACACGAAGGTGAAGTTTTCAAAAGGAGACACCAGACGGGAGGTCGGTAGCTAGCTAGCTAGCAGCAAGCAGACTCCCCGACACCATTTCAATTTCAAATGAGCCTCAGAGGTTCAGTTCAATGGTTGCTTCAACTGTGGAGACCCTTCTTTAGAATAATCCTATGTACCTTGCTCGACTGCCTCGCAGCTGAATATATTAGGGGGGCAGCCAATTAGGAAATTTTTGCTATGAGAGTCCACATTTACAGTGCTTATGAACATCATAATTAATGGAATGATAAAATAAAAGAAATTAATGAAAAGATACACATAATAGAGGATAATTAATGAAAGGAGAAACATAATTATGGATAATTAATGAAAGAATAAACATAATGAAGGGTAATTAACGAAAGGATAAACATAATAAAGGACAATTATTGAAAGGATAAACATAATTCATTTTTCATTTAACGAAATGATAATCATAATTTGAGAATCGATAAACACATCTAGTAAAATAATAGTAATAACATAAATAATCAGTTTATTTTGATTATGAACGTCATGTTTTAGTATGTGTATGTAAGTGCAATTACATCACATCAAGGATTTGAAATTTAATTTTTTTACGAAATATAGGGGATGTTATGTCAACGGTCAGAATTTCAAGGTCTGTGTGTGTCTCAACACGATAACTTCTGATAGAATGAATGTAACTATAAAAAGACCACCTAAGGAGAACATCTAATAATTTTCGAGAGGAAGGGGGATCAGAGGTTAGAAGATTTTGCCAATCCATGTTTCGGGGTAGGGGGGTTTTAAACGAGTATCTGACATCGTACAAACTCGTACCAACGCTTAACGTCCCCTATCCGAAGGACGGTGTGCTCAAGCTTTTTCACCTCCCAAATAGAAAAACTTAAGGGCTTCGAACTTGCGATCTTGAACTCAGAAGACATGTAGGTACGCTACTTCTGAGCTACTAGCGCTCTCTTCGAGACCTTATTTGCCCGAGTTTGAAGTACACAAAAACAAACAGCAATCAAGTTGGATAAAGTGACTGTGAGAAATTTCATGTCCATTTATTTGATAATGTAACTAAAACTTTCCTTATCAATATCTTCCCTAGAGTTCACTAGAACCGAACAGCTGTTTGCATGAGATTGAAGTAACAGAACGTACAGGAGTCTAACTAAAATCGAATATTTCGAAGTCGAATTGTGTAACGACTTAAAGGGCGACATTTCAACACCTCCCCCTCCCCCCTTTTCCCGCTCTTTGGGGCTTTCTGATTGGTTGACATTTCATTACCTTGTGGCATTTCAAATGGGGCGTTTCACCGCTTAGCTGCCCTTTCATTTGACGTCAGATTAGGCAAACCTTTTCCTGAAAAATAATTCGATTTCTCTTGAGTATTCCATTCTATGGAAAAGAAAAACAAAAAAAAAAGTGTAAACTCAGTAATTTGAAAATTCAATGCAGAAAAACCCATATGCCCGGTCATACCAATTAAACTAGTGTAATGTCGCAGAGCTGCAATTTTAGACTACAAGGTCATAATCGCCTACTACCAGAACTCTCATCGCACTGGTAGCCATGAGCCCGACTACTTCGGGAATCCTTAATTTTGCCTATTCAGAATTTATTACAAAGGGTTGAAGTCTTAAACGAGTATCTGACATGGCACAGAAAGGATAGGACAATCGGATAACGTCCCATCCGAAGGACGGCGTGCTCTTACCCCCATAAGTAAAAATATAAAAAATTTAATATAAAAACATTCATTATAATTGTTCAATGAGAATAAGTATTTAAATATGAGTTTTGCATCCTGAAATTTTTTTCATTTCTCAAGTACATTTACCGCTTCCCTCGTAACCTAACTCAAGTACAATAACCTAGATACGTTAAATACAAACCCTAGATACGTACGTAATTTACAGATGACTTCTCTTCCCATACTCATAAAGTTGTTGTTGTGTTAGTTATTGTGGCTTTAACAACAAGGTCATATCGCCTACTACCAGAGCGCTCTTTCCTCCGAATCTACATTGGGAACCTGACTCTGGGCCATCGTTTAACGCATCAGAAGGCATGCTCATGTCTTTTTCACTACCCTGTTAAAAAATCTAAATGGCTCGGCCGGATTCCCAACCCGCGATCTTCAGCACAGTAGGCAATCACGCTATCTCTGAGCGACAGGTACCTTCCAGTCGTTCATTACTGGATTTTAGATTTACAGTAGATCTGGAAAACCTCTCAATGTACTCTTTGTAAACAATTCCTTTTTAAATAATTTAAATGTATAAAGAAATAAATAGAAAAATGTATCAAAAATGATTTAAGAATGAGGTGTGGTCTAATGTGAATGTAATTGTGTAAGGAGCGTTGTGCGGTGTGTTTAAAATACAGTTGAGATGAGTGTTTATGTGTTGGGGGGGGGGGGGGGGGAGGGGGGTAATCAAATTTTCAGAACATTAGCCCTAATTACAGTGCAAATTAGGAAAACTGCGGTCTTGTTGGCCCTCCCCCCTGACACATAGGGCAGCAAGGCTTACAGTAATTATGTATCTGCAGAGCCTTGGGGGCCTATAAACTACTTATATGAATGGGGCTTATATGGGGGAGCTTAAAGCGTGTTCTGGCCAGTAAAATATTTTAAAAAAATAATAAGAAGAAGAACCGGCAAAGATCTTCCCCAGAACGAAATAAATATTTAAGTGTTCTCTCTCCCTCCAAAACAGTTTTGAGCTAATAATCAAAAGCTCAATACTAAATATTGGGTCGATAGGTTCATTACATCGACAGTTATTGAGTTGAGCCCAGCCCTTAATCTTTCTCTTCACTTCGGATAATATCTCGGAAAAATTTCGTGTTGATTTTTCACGGGAATTTCATATTTTCCGACCCCCTGATTCAAAACTATTTTAAAAAATTTTCTGTGAAAACGAAACTCCCGATAGAATGTATCGACATAAAATTGTATATCTCATAGAAATAAAAGACGTTGTCTTCCGACTCTTTTTTATTTTTTTTACTAGAACCGGTTTTCAACGCAATAGCATCATCAGCAGAGTAGGCTCAGTACACTGTCCGGGTGGGATGTGCCACTGATGATGCCGATTTTGGTCTAAAATAAACAGTGGAAAAACTTTTATAAAAGTTTAAAGAGTCTTTTATTTCTATGAGAAATCTCACCCCACAACAGCTAACTATCATATATGAAATTGAATATCTATATCCAGAACCCCATAATTTAGGTAATTTAAAGATGACCCCTCTTGCCATACTCATAAAGTTGTTGTTGTGTAAGTTATTGATACCCATGCCCAGGCTTTAACAAGGTCATATCGCCTAGGGGGCGGGCTAGTAGAGCGTAGGGCTTTGGACGCATGGTCTCACCATGGTTTGCGGGTTCGAATCCTGTCCGGGAGTGAGTTTTATTTCGTAGATAGAACTCCCTCCCGGGGCCATGAATATCGTAAATAACTATATATAACACATTGACATGGCTAATATGCACCGTACATAAAGCCAAAAAAAAATATATATAAAAAAAACATAAAAAACAAAACAAAAAAAAAACATAATTTAGCATGAGTATTCATAAGTCCATGAGTAAGTTAACTATGTTTAAAACCATACATTGGTGTTGGAGGGATAGCGAACACTTAATTGAGTTGTGCTGGATAAGTGATTCATGAACTTTAAATTTTTTTTTTTTTTTAAATAATTTTATCAATGAATCGTTTTTCAACTGAATAGTGTGACAATTTGACCAGATAAATTCCCATTTGGTTAATTTAAAGTGTATTGATACTAGATTTAACAGAGAAGGGCTTATCAAGGATGTCTGACTTATTGGACATATAGCTTCTGGGAGGGCTATCGAGAGGGCGGGCACTGTATAAAGCTAATATTTGTCCTAGATAGTAGGGTGGCTACCTAACTTACTGCTCCTCTACCAACTGATAAACTGTCCAACTACTCAAATATAATACTATCTCATGGTAGACACAGCGAAACATGAGGAAATTTATGGCTAGATCATAGAATATTTTTACTTCCCCATATGAATTATGGGGATGAAACGGTCAAAAATTCGATGCGGTTTTTCAACGGAATTTCACGTTTTTCGACCCCCAGATTCCAAATATGAAAAAAAAAAAAACCATTTCTGTGTTTCTGTGAACACTGATAGCTGTCGATAAAATTAATGTATCGCGCGAAATTTTATATGTGAATTCAAAACCCCATAAGGGTAATACACTAATTTTCAGCGGAATCGGAAGAAGGGAGGGGAGGATCAACTCAAAAACCCAATAATTGTCGATATAATTAATTTATCAACACAAAATATAGCATGACATTTTGGAACCCTTATGTAAGTCAACTATTGAATAATAGCGCAAACGGCCGACTGATTTTGGAGGGGGAGCGAAAACTTAATTGATTTCGTTCTGGGGAAGTACATTGCCAGGTGACCGACGACTTTTGTAATTAATAATCAGTTTGTATATGCAAGCAAAGTTCATAAAGTAAAAAAGGAAGAAAGGCGAGTCCCCCCTCAATTCAAGAGAGGGGTGACGATTGTCAGCCCTCACGCACTCCGTACATACGTTATGTCACATGTCTCCATCCATGAAATTTTTAATTTGTGAGCAATTTTATTTTATTTATTTACATTTCAAATTCTGTTATTTTAATTTTATTTAAAATATTTTATTTTATTTTTGAGCACTTATTTTTCTACAGATTTATTTTATTTATTTATTTACTATTTAAAAGCGTTTTATCAGACATATTAATGTTTAAATAATTTTATGCCACATTATTTTATGTTATTTATTTTATTTATTCATTTTAGCGCATATAGCCAATGTTTTATACTTATTTTAACAATTAAAATAGTATAATTTTTAACTAAATGATGGTTTTTCTGTAGACTGCCAGATGATGAGGCCAGCTCGGAAGCCGGTTAGAATATAATAAGAACAAATAATTTTGGTGCGTTATACTTTTCTAGCACCTGGGAGTAACTCACCTTATAATACTTAACCTTAAGGTTAGGTGCGATACCCTGATAAAAAAAGGTCAACGGTGAATCACCGGCAATGTAATTCCCCAGCACAAATTAATCAATTAAGTGTTTGCTCTTCCTCCAGAACCAACCAACCGCTTGGGCTAACAAATCAATCTTCATACTTAATATGAGACGACACATTCATTACATCGGCATATTATTGGAGATTTTGAGTCCCCCCACTGATCGCTCCTTCTCTTTGGCCGATATGACTGAATATCAATCAATGAGGCTCTGGATACACATACATGAACAACATACATACATGATTCACACTGAATTTTTTCTTTTCGTTTTTGGATACAAAGGTTCGGTAAACATAAAATTCCGGTGAAAGATAATAGATGGAAAAATAAATCATAAAATAATCCTCTAATACTTTCCGTTCTGCGAATTTCGCGAAAAACTAATATGTGTCTTCCTTATGGGATTTTGAATTTAAATATAAAATTTCACATCCATACATTCATCGGCGGTTATTAGAGCTTTCATGGGGTTTCGTCTCCCCCCTCTCCATTCAGTTTGACCGATTTAGTTGAAAATGTATAGGTGTCGTCCTATACAGAGTGTTCATTTTATCTTGACCCAGGTAAATAACGCAAAAAATAATGATGTTCTCAAAAAAAAAAATTGAGACAAAAATGTAGAGTCGAATTTACCGCATTATTTGCTGTAATCTAATTTTTAAACAAATGAAAATTTTTAACGTTTTTTATGAATTAAAAAAATTTTTTTTTTGAATATTTAGATTCCTGGGGAAAAATTAAGGGGAGGTTAAATGAGACATTTTTTTGTAAGACCAATATAAAAGCTAATAAATTAATTTCATTGTAGTAAATGTTGGAACTGAGCCATTTTCCGCAACTTCGATAAATGTATTGAAGTTGCAGGAAATTCATTTATTAGGTTTAATATTGGTCTAGCAAAAAAATGTCTCATTTAACCTCCCCTAATTTTTCCCCAGGAATCTAAATATGAAAAAAAAAATAAAAATAGGTTGACGGTCAAAAAAAATTTTTTTTTTAATTCATAAAAAACGTTAAACATTTTCATTTGTTTAAAAATTAGATTACAGAAAATAATGCGGTAAATTCTACTCTACATTTTTTGTCTCAAGCTTTTTTTGAGAAAATAATTATTTTTCGAGTTATTTACCTGATCAAGATAAAATGAACACCCTGCATATTGATTCTATCAAATTATATAGACAATATATAGATAGTTTGATTTTTGCAATCAGGGGGTCGGAAAATATGTAAATCCAGTGTAATTTCGAGTTGGGGAAGTAAAATTGAAGATTGCAAAAAGCAGAGAATGTTGGCAAAATGGCGGTGATGAGTTGGCAAGAGATTAATGGGTATTATGTTGTTGTCGGATAGAAGATCTGATTAAGAAAATGTAGAGTCTGAAAGGTCGCTATAACGAGATAAGGCAAAGTGGCTCAGCTTGGGACGCTCCAATTTCCGTAGCGCCCCCCCCCCCCCCCCCCCCCTTTACATTATTTTGTGGGCCCCCTTTTGTTCCTACCAAGAAATATATATCCACGACTATATAGGATACATGTTCACTTAACTTTATTTCAACCATTTATTCTGTTCTAGGAGAATAAATTGGTCCAGGTTCTCCCTAAATAAATAAACTCATTTGGCCAAAGTTTCGGAAACTGTTTTTTGTTCTTCTTCAGGGCCTTATCATGGTGATGGTTTCATTGTACTTGCGCTAAATAAGTTAATGCCTAACGTAGATGTTGATTAGCGACTGTAGATTCTAATTGTAGGAATATTGAGGGTCAGTCAAAGATGGAAGAAAACATTATTCAAACCCAACGTTTCGATATATTTTATATCATCAGGGCCGACAAACATGGGGGGCATATAAACATACCAATGTTTATGTTTAGTAATGTATTCATAGTTAATTTTAATTTGTATTAGTGTATGTTCATGTTTATGGTTAACAATGTAACTATATTTAATTTTAACGTTGATTAATGTATTCATATTATAAGTCAGGTTCAATTTTTAACTCGTTGCAATGTCTATTTTAACGTTCAGTAATGTTTATTAACAACTAAGTTTGTTTAATTGTGACTCTAATCTTGATTTCCCCCCATGTTTGTAGGCCCTGATGATGATATAAAATATATCGAAACGTTGGCGTTTGAATAGTGTTTTCTTCCATCTTTGACTGACCCTCAATATTCCTACAATTAATGCCTAATGTTAACTCCCCCCAATCCCTAGGGTCAAAAATCAGTAGGATTTATGGGGTTCTGGATTCACATATGAAATTTTGTGTCGATACATCAATTCTATCGGTTTCACAGACACATACACACTCGCGCTCTCTAGGGAAGGGGGTCTGACGAGTGACATCGTGCAGGCTCGGGACCATCGCTTAACGTCACATTCAAAAAACAGCGTGCTCAAGGCTTTTTTACCTCTCAGATAAAAAAACCTAAGGACCTTCGGCCGAGTTTCAAACCTGAGATCTTGAGCTTAGTTTACATGGACGCTACTGGCGCCCTAACTAACTTTACTCAAGTTTTTAAATTTATAATGTATATCTATCATGTCTTTAAATTTTTTGTCTACATAGGAACCGTTAAACTAAATATTGCATTAAAATCTTGAATTCAAGTTTTTTTTTTTTTTAAAGACCAAGATGAAAATTATACCTACAGACAAAATGGGAGAATAAAGAATTAGGAAAAGGGGGAGAAGCTCTGGAGGGTTAATAATAAGAAAGTAGATTGAGTAGAGTATTAAAAAGAAGTGTAGATCTACCGGAAGGGGGAGGGAGGGAGGGGGGGGGGGGCTTTAGTAATTAAAGTAGGGGGATAAATTGTGGGGGTGGGGGGTAAATTGTCAACTGTTTGAGATATAGTGAGGGGGGAGGGGGGAGGGGGGACTTAGTGAGCCCAACACTCCCCTGGGGGCACCACTGCTTATTTTTCAGAAGCGCTGTCTTCTTGGATAATTAGTTTTAGGGAACTTACTTTAAATCGGAAAGATATTCCAAGAGAAAAAATACACAACACAACTACTTGTCAATATTTTCAGTATAATGTTTTTTTTTTTTTTTTTTAATATGATATAATATGATATTTTATGATATAAAAGTCGTCTTTCATTTACAAAAACATTATTTCATACTTAGCTTTCATTTCTATTTTCATGGCAGAGTTCCAGCACAAATGTCCTATAAGATCTGTCCAATCTACTTTTGTTCAATAATTTCATTACTATCATTATTTTGTATTCATTATTTACCATTGTTTTAATTTATATTGACTATGATTTTTTTATATATTATTATTATAATTTTTTTAGTAGGGACGTAAGAACGTCTAGAAATAACGTCGTGAAAAAAACACTTTTGGAAGTATTATAAAAAATATTTTTTATTTATTAATATTATTTTTTTGTACTCATTTATGAATTCATTTTTTAATTACAGTAGAGCATCGATTATCCGAACGTTCAATTATCCGAATAAAAATGACGAAGAAACAATTTTGTCCATGTACAAAAAAATTAATTTAAAAGAATGCTGTTACATGTTGGTCGCAGCATGGAATGGAGTAAAAAACTGCACCTTACATAAATCGTGGAATAAGGAACTGAATCCATCTAAAGATGAAGTCCAAATCGACGAGCCTAACAATGAACCTGCTGTTTACACTGATTGTGATGAAGAGAACATGAATGAGTGGCTACTTGTGGACAGTGACGATCCAGGGTATCAGATGCTAACAGACGACGAAATTGTTCACGAATTACTACACGACAACAATCACACAAAGGATGGTGATACAAATGACGATCCGAATGGAGATGACATGGGACCATCTCATGCTGAGGCCTTTCAGGCACTGGATTTGGCATTCCGGTGGTTCGAACGTCAAGAAGAATCCAATCACACCCAGTTGTTGCAGCTCAAAAGAATTAGAGAGCTACCTGCCATAAAGAGGAAGTCAACATTGAAGCACACGAGCATTAGAACTTTCCTTGTGGCAAATTAATGTTAGGGGATACAACTTATATGTATGTATGTATGTACTTTGTTTATGCCGTTTATTTTTTTCACTATGTACAATACTATAGATAAATAAACAAAGATGATTTTTGTACAAACGTTGTTAATTATTTTACATCTTCCCTTTTTTTCTTTTTTCTTTTAAGTGAATTTTGATTATCCGAACCAACCCACACAACATTAGTTCGGATAATCGACGCTCTATTGTACTTTATTTTTCTCATATTATTGTTGTTACAATCACATGTATTTCTGACCCTAAGAATTGACAGTTTATGTCTCTAATTTACAAAGTTCTCTTGATGTATATATATTTTTATGATTGTATCTTATACTATTTCTTAGATAGAAGTCCCTTCCGGGGCCATGGATGTAGTAAATAACTTGATATAACACATTGGACATGAATAATATGCAGTGTACATAAAGCCCAAAATAATAAAAAATAAATAAATAAATTATAGGTACTATGTTATGATTTAACGAAAATAATAATAATTATTATTTAATTGGTCAAAATTTACACGACTATAGTTTCGCCTCTTACAATATTATCTAGTCTACTGAGTGGAATTCTTTATTTCTATCAGTCAATTTTGATGATGTTTGATGCAGTGAGAAGTGATTATTACACAAGTTGCAAAATAAAAACTTAGTCTGACCTCACACAGATTTTATTATTTTGTAGCTGCTGGCTTTCGAGGTTGCCCTCATCATAAGACCATCAACAGGCAACCTTGAAAGCTGGCTAGCACAAAATAATAAAATCTGTGAAAGGTATACAGCTGAGAAAGTAAAAATCACTTCTAATTAAGGAAGGTTTTATAAACTGATTAAAAGCGGGCGGGTCCTGGCTAAGAAGGCCGAAGAGAAGAGTTAGAGGATGCATTAAAGAACATTGGGAGGATGGAGTGTGTCTAATGGAACTAGAGATAAATATTAATGAAGAAGTCTCCAGAGATAAGTTGTCCGAAGAGATAAGTCCTCGGCTAAATAATAGAATAAGTAGCCAGGACTTAGGATAAGTAGCGACTAGTTGTATAAGTAGGGAGGACTCTTTAATCTAATTGTGGCCACACACTTATTCTATCCAATTACCGATTCGAACTAAAAGTTTCAAGGAATTCCCATTTTTTCCCCTCTGCCTCTCCTTTAGGACTTTTTAAATAATTAGTGAAGAGGCCAAGATAGTAGTTTCGAATCCGGCTGAAGACCTTGGGTTTATCATAAGGAATATAACAAAACTCTGAGCATGCCGTTCTTCAGAGCTTATGTGATGTCACGTACACGCTAAAAACCCCTACGCTAGTTTAACCTGGGTGTGCATAATTTAGAACTATTGACGTGAAAACGTCTATTCGCTCGTTAAGCACAGTGATAACCGGTCAAACTTTATTGTGTTACAAAATACCGTCTAATAACTACGAGACTAATAATGCGATAACAACGGTTGAGGTCACAATGGATAGAGCATGTCTGTACGTGTTTGTTGTGCAGTGTTTGTTTTGCCTGTGACGTTATCGGGCTAGTGTGGGCGCCGGCGGACGACTGTTGCGAATTAGCGTTGTGTAAAATTAGAAATTAGTGTAGCGTGATAACGCGTTTAGATAGGACCTTGATTCGGGTGTCATTGTAAAGAGCTTGAGGAGCACTACTAGGATTCAAAGTGAAACAATAAAAATATTCGCCGAAATATATGTAAAAATCGGTATTAAATTGAAAATTGCAAAAAAATTAAAGATGTCGTATAAAGGAATTTAAAAAACCTAAAAAGTCTAGTGCCGAGCAAATGCAAGAGCTACGGCAGCATTGAAAAGAAAATTAAAAATGATTTTATCCCGACGTTTTCACGGAAAATGGCGTGGACCTTGATTTTTTTTCTTCCATTTTTGGTTTCAGGGCAAAAACCATGAAATTTTGTAAAAACTCCAAATCGATTTTGCTATTAACTCCCCTACACTAAGGAAGTTTAGAGAAAAATAATAAAACAAGACAATAAATGAGGTAAGTTTAGCCCCAGGAGGAGGAGGAAGGGTAGGTAGACTTGGTGGGGGAGGCTCAGGGCTCACCCTCCCCTCCCCAAGACAGAGGAGCCAAGAGATGGAGTCTGTAGACAATCTTCCGGACCGTAGAGCACTCCCTCCCATCTCTCTCCCTGTTGCTGAGGGAATAATAAAAATATATACCCAGTAGCTCATCTGAAATTGCCATTCTGGGGATAGGATTTGTGCTACATCATGGGTCTTTGACAACAGGGGAGGAGATATTGGAGTTGGGGAGGGGGGTAGCACATCTGGAGCCGATTTGAGGATAACCAAACATACAAAAGTTGTGAATGTACTTCCCCACCTCGAATTATTTATAACCAGATATTCGACATGCTTCTAAACCCTACCTCTGTTCGTACAATTTGGCTACAATTCAACAGGATTTTTCCTTATGGGATATTGGAATCACTTAAATAAACTCTTCGGAGAATCACAGGCTATGTACTTCCACAGTACAAATTCATCAATTACGTTTTCGCTCTCCCTTCAAAAGCCAATTGACCGATTCGGCTAAAACTCAATATTTGACTTAGATATTCACAGACTAACACGCACACAGACTTTGTTTCCACTTTTGGAATCGGGGGTCGTGGGGAAACATGAAATTCAACATGCCATTTCTGATCGCTTACATAACATCTTTTGTACTTCGTAAATCTGGGGAAGTACGAATAGCAGATAATAAAATAAGAGTCGATATATTCATAACATCGACAGTTATTAGGATCAACTGTTTAATATCTAAAAATCGGCGTTCTCGCCATTAGTTCAGATATTATTTAATTCGCTTATTTAATAAAAATAAGCTATTGACTATTGAAATCGCTCAATTATCACATAGTGCGGCGCGATATTGCCAGCTCCTTTATAAGACTCTATTTAAGTGAAATACTAAATTTATTTAATTTTTTCAGAGAAGGGGAATATTTAAAGACCAGGCGCCCCTAAAATTTGCATAATGGCGTGCTTTTGGCTCATATTTCACTAAAATAAGAAGATTACTAGTCAAATAACATCAATCGATATACTAAAATACATGATACAAATCTAGCATAACTGTCAGTCCGGAATCAAATATAGATATATTTAACATAAATTTGAATGAATTAAAATTCAAATTAATTAAATAAGGCAACAACTGTAATTTAAATTTTAAAATATATCTGGAGCCATATCTGAAAGCAAAAATTCCAAATAAATACCGTTCGGAAAAAAAAATTAAAAATAAAATAAGTAGATACATTTATTTAGCACTGAAGCAGCTTACACACTTCTTCACAGCGCTAATCCGGACATTTATCACATGGGACAGTGATACATTTAAATATATAAATTCGAGATTAGTATATTTTTCTTTGACGCTAGCTTAATACCGTGATAAATAATACATACATAACGGGTGATATTTCTTTTAACGTTATACAAAAAAAATAATATATGACATTGAAGCTCTGGGCTTTAAATAAATAACAAATCATATTAATTTGTTTAAAAATGTTTATGTTTAATACGCTGGGAACATTAATTTGTTAATTATAGACTTGTTTCAAAAAAACGAATAACATTTATTAAAAAATGATTAATTAACTCGAACGAAAAGTAAAAAAAATCGTCGGTAAATCACCGGCAATGTACTTCCCCAGAACGAATTAATCAATTAACTTGTCACTCCGCCTCAAAAACCAATCGACTGTTTGCGCTAATATTCAAATATTCAATAGTTGTTTTACATAGGGGCTCCCAGATTCCTCTCTTTTCAGGTAGATATGGCTGAAAATCATTCCGGAAGTCGGAAAACATGAAATTCCTCTATACTTCGTATTATATCAGGAATTCTTTTTATTACAAACAACTAAAAGTATTGTTTTTATAATGACAGTAGCAGGTTAGTTAGTTTTATAATGATTCAGCCCGCTTAGTAAATTTCAGTTTAATGTTTTTAGAAAAAAGTTGAAATTTTCAATGATTCTGATTCTACTTCAAATTGTGGCACAAAGGGCACACAAAAGCCCTTACGCCACTGTCTATAGTGAATGATTGGCCAGCTGTGACTGGGAGTTAAGACGGCTGACACCCTAGTTAGCTTTGAGCTGTGTACCCCAGCCAGCTAGCCAGACAACCAACAGATCCCAAAATAACATCCTATTTCAGACGAGATATATCCCAGTTTCCTTCCTAAAGGGAGGGCTATTATTTTTATTCGAGAGGCCAGTAAATCTTGGCTGAAAATAGCTGTTTTCCAGGAGAGCGCCCCCCTCCCGTGACAACTCCCTCCCCCCACCTGGGGGCCTTACAGGATCCCAAGAGGACTCGCCCTGAACCTTGTGAGGTCCCAAGCTAGCAAATCCAAGGAAGAAGCGGAGCATGAGGCTCTTTAGAATTCAAAAGTGTTCACATATATCAAAGAATACCGGGTAAGGATTCCGTAATTCGCAGATCCTATACGAAACTCTATAAACGAGTGTTCGGCGTCTCTTTCTCTGCCTGTTCCTCCATCCTAAAATCATGGAAACTATAGACGCTATATAAACGAAACCGCCCAAAGAGAGTGATTTGCTGAGTCAGCAAGAAATTGATGAGAAAAATTATGGGTAAACAGAAAATAATAAAAAAATATATTATATTTAGAAAATCCGACGGGCCTGGTAGCTCAGAGGTAGCGTACTAGCTTACTGAGCTCGGCTGGTAGCTCAGAGGTAGCGTACTAGCTTACTGAGCTCGGCTGGTAGCTCAGAGGTAGCGTACTAGCTTACTGAGCTTGACTGGTAGCTCAGAGGTAGCGTACTAGCTTACTGAGCTCGGCTGGTAGCTCAGAGGTAGCGTACTAGCTTACTGAGCTCGGCTGGTAGCTCAGAGCTAGCGTACTAGCTTACTGAGCTTGGCTGGTAGCTCAGAGGTAGCGCATTAGCTTACTGAGCTTGGCTGGTAGCTCAGAGGTAGCGTACTAGCTTACTGAGCTTGGCTGGTAGCTCAGAGGTAGCGTACTAGCTTACTGAGCTTGGAGTAAAAAAACCTTGACGCATGCCGTCCTTCGGATGGGATGTTAAGCGATGGTCCCGAGCTTGTGCGAAGTGTTCTAAATCTGGGTAGGCGACATTTAGGACTCCCACATAGGCGATATTACCTAGTAGTTAAAGCCCGAGCATTAATCACAATAACTAACTTTAACTAATGCAAATTATCAGTTCGACATCAATTCTAATGCGTTAGGTTAGTTCATAACGACCGTTATAAGGGTTTTGCGTTGAGCCCCCCATCTTTGATCCCCCACCCCTCCCATTTCATGAAAAAAGTGTTGTCCTATGGAGGGATACTCTTCTCAATTATATAGAGACAACTGTGAGTCTAGGAAAAGCTATGAAATAACGTCTGTGAGAAGCTAGTTCATGCTGCTCATTTAAAAGTTTTCAGATCAGTGATACACTTCTGGCAGGAGATCCTGAGGTCAACTTCAATTTATGCGCCGCGGTGTGTCTTGAAAATACCTCGGGTGAGATATAAAGGATCAGGCTTGTGCGGCGGAATTGAGATGGAAAGAAATCCTATCCTGGAATGTTAGGAATGGGGATTGGATAAAGTTCTGTTAGAGAGGGAATCCGGAAGACTTCTTGGAAAATATATTTTGTTGGAGGCATAGACAAGAGCATTAACAATTCATTCAAGGAGTTTGGATGGAACAAAAATAAAATAGAACTGTGATAAGCCACCATGGAAGGGAAATTCCATGTTTTGTCATATCTGATAAAACCACAAGAAAAATATTTTTATATTTCATCTATTCATTGTTGGCCTAGAATGGCCCGGGACAAGTTCTATTTGTTAGTTATTGGGGGTCATACCTTCTACTTACCTCCTGCGTCATTCTGGTGAACTTCTTGAGCCCGACTGGGAGCCCAGGTTTCGTGTCTTTAGCGACTAACAGACGCACAGGCTCGGGACCATCGCTTAACGTCCCATCAGAAGGATGGCGTGCTCAAGTTTTTTTCATCTCCTAGACAAAAATATAAGGGTCTCGGCCGGGTTCTATTTTATAACCAGTAATAATATACTGTAGTAATATTCGAACTTACTTGCTCATTGTTTATGAAATTATTTGTGTCCATCAGCTAATTTTTGTTCAAATAATCTCGTTCGTTTTGTGTTTATAAGTACTAGTGTTCTTGATTTTTCTAGTCATTTTATAGTTGTTATTCTTCTAGAAGAGTGTTTTAGATCAAGTAATCAATTGCAGATATTCCAGGCAATTTCAAAAGTTAAAAAATGACCAAAGGTTGTCTGGTTCCCTGTGACTAGCCCCCTGTGAGGTGGCTCCCGGTGACCACCCCTGTGAGGTGGCTCCCGGTGACCACCCCTGTGAGGTGGCTCCCTTTGTCCTAGCCCCCTGTGAGGTGGCTCCCTGTGACTAGTCCCCTGTGAGGTGGCTCCCTGTGACTAGAGGTGGATTAGCCACCTAACTCTGCCTCCTAACAAAGACCCCTGGAGGTGTACCCTACTTCCTCTCCACTCCAGATCTCTCTTCTCTTCCTATTGTATCCTCTCATTCATCCATTGCTCTACAAGACACTCCTATCTCAAACCAACTTTTGTTACAAAACCCATTTACCTATATTATTTATATTTTCTTTTATTTTCATTTATTTTCTCTAAACAAACAATGTAATCTAGACATCTCACTATGAACCCCATTGCTCTACACCAAGTGTATCAAGCCCCTCCAATTTTCGGAAGATAGGATAATAGTATTAGTATTGGACTCACTGCTCCTTGTAGTATCGATAATATATTATTTGTTAGCAATATAATTTTTTTTAAATATATTTATCAATATTCTTGTACCGGTTTATCGCATTTGCGTTTTAAACAGCATATATTTATGATGATCCAATACACCCTTTTCAACATTAATAACAATAATAATCTCAATAACGTCATGCTCTGCATAGTGATGGCGTTAAAAATAATAGGACGCTAAATAGAGTATAATTTTTAATGTTCAAAAAATGCACATATTAGGTCGAATCCCTTGCCTAAAGTTGTATTTCCTAAGGACACAGGGCGGACTACGTTAAGGGGAGTTACTTGAAACACCCATGGCCCCAGGAGAAAAGTTCTATCTATAAAATAAAACTGTCCCTAGGACGGGATTCGAACCCGCGCTCATCGTGGGTTTCTGCAAATAAAGCCCCTAGATAATAAAATCTGTGAGGACAGACTACATTTTTATTTTACAACCTGTGAAAAAAAGAAGCAATTTTCATCCGAGTTAATAAAATAAAAAATAAAAAAAAAACACTATATTTTTCAATTGGCCACCTACTGGCAGAGGAGAATGGGGGAGGCGGGGGAGGGGGGGGGGGCATTTTGGGGAGAAATATGAAATTTTGGATGTATTGTTGGGGCGATATGTTCTAGATAGAGTGTGGGCAAGATGACAAACGGACTGTCTCCCATCCTAACTCAAACTGACAATTATAGGACAAGGTTCCAGCAACCCCTCAACAATCAATTGACTATTTTTAGTTCTCTAGTATAGGGGAAGTTATGTGATCGGTCAAAAATTTGATGTGGAGTTTTCAATAGAATTTAATTTTTTCCGATTTCCTGATTACAAAAATTAAAAAACAAAATTCTGAATGATCTGTGAACACGATAACTCCTGACAGAACGAATATATCGAAAGGAAAATTTGATATGTAAATTCAAAGCACCATAAAGACGACACCTATTAATTTTCAGCGGAATCAGCAGAATGGAAGGGAGGGGGAGGTTTCAGAGGGGAGGCTCAACCCAAAAATCTCTAAAACAGTCTAATGAATGTATCGACGTGAAATTTTATATTTAAATACAAAACCCTATAAGGATATAACCAATTAATATTCCGAAAAATCGATCGTAAGGAAGGGGTAAGAACAGAGAAGCGGGGCTCGACTTAAATACCCTAATAACTATCCTAATGAATGTATCGATATAAAATTTAGTACGATGATTCAGAAGCCACTATGTAAGTCAACAATTGATTTAGACCAAATGTTCGATTGTTTTTTAAGGTAGAGCGAAAACGTAATTGATTAATGTTTGCTGGAAAAGTACATAGTCGATACAAAAGTCCCTATAAGTCAACTATTGATTCAAATTGCAGGTGAATCATCGACGACTTTTTATCACATATTTGTATAGGTCGTTATCCGTAACTCTACAATGTTTTTTTTACCCTTTAAACAAACTAATTGGAAAGACTTCTATTTAAAATTATAGAGGCATTTGAACTATTTTTAAGTTGTCAAGTAATTACAAAAACTTGTCACAAGACGGCATTTCTTCCTTTTGCAGAAGTCGGCACAGAGAAGAAGAAAAGAGTTGCTCAAAAGTTTTTTTTTTTTTTTCTATCAGAATTTTACGCCAAAAGGAGCCCCCCCCCCCCCCCCCCCCCCCCAATTAAAATTAGCCCAAGTGGATAAGAAATAAATAATGTGGGGGGATGGGGGCCCTAATTGGCGGCCATGTTGTTTCATCTCAGAGAGCCTGTTTTTGTCGTGGCCTGTCTTGGCTGGTTGGGAATTTCTGCAGGGTCTCTGGGAGGTAAGTTGGAGGCTGGAGGGGGGATTTGCCATATAATTGGCTACCCCCCCTCCCCCCCTCTTGGGGGGACCTGTCCCTGGGCTCCTTGTGCCCTCCCCCCCTCCAGGGGCCGCCTGGGGGACGACAACAAAAAGTAACCAACCCACCCAGTCTCCTTGCTAGCTTCCTGCAGAGCTTCATTCTTCTCTTCCAGTCCCAGGACATTCAAGAGGATCTACTATAACTTATAGAGGAGAGGCGAACAGACCCTCATTATTGTATCTGAACATGCCAGGACCAAAACTTGTCGCAAAATGTCAAACATTAAATTTTAAATAAAGAAATTGGATCAATTCAAGCTTCCTGATCAACTGTTCTTATTACCCAGTTATACGAAGTATAGGGGAAGTTATGTAATCCGTCAGAAATTCGATGCGGAGTTTATAATAGAAGTTCATGTTTTTCGACCTCCAGATTCCAAAAATGGGGGAAAAAACAGTGGGGGCTACTCTCATATATTTTTTACATATATTTTGTGAAATAGAATATACGTCATTCTTAATTTTTAAAAAAATATATAGTCGATATAACTGTCGATGTAATTAATATATCGACATGAAATATAGTATGAGGACTGAGAAGTGCCTGTGTAAGTAAACTATTGATTCTTAGCCAAATCGGTTGATTGCGTTTAGAGAGAGAGCGAAAACTCTCCAACCTTTTTTTTTTCTGATCTGTGATACCCAGTGTTGCCTGGGAGTAACTGGGTTTTATATTAATTTACCTGATGCTGCTTACGAGCGATACCCGGACAAAAAATAAAACCCTTATTCTACCTAATCTAGAAAATGTTCCATAGTTCCTTCGTTCTTCATTGGGGTATAGGGAGTACGACACGCGTTTCCCACAATACTGTAACTCTGATATCGAATAGAAACAGAACAGGAGGGAGATACAAGAAGATACGTTATGAGGGAGATCCATCCAGTCAATATGATATCTTTAGGTAAAAATCAAATATTTACTTCGAATGGGGTAGTTGATTATTCCAAATCGAATTTATCTGACTCAAACTTCACCCCCGAAAATTCGATAAGGGAGATTGTGCTTTGGGAAATTATTCACCTTGATGGGGTGATTCAGAAGGTCCCCAGGGAAGCAAGGAGGAAGACTGAGGGGTAGAGCGAACTGGCAAGAAAACCTACCCAATGATGCTAACATCGAGGGGAAACTTGTTCAAGGCGAATAGTGTGTTACTTGCGGAATAGATGGCAGCACTCAACTATCCGGAACCATCATTTTTCATGTAAATGTTTTTCGATACTCTATTAAAAAACGAAATAAATAAAACGGAGTTTTGTGATGGGCTTTCTCCGCATAGTGAAAATCCCTTCAAAGGATATTTTTAAAAGATGAATTGAGGTCTAATTCTGTTTGAGGAGGCATTTCAGGCCATACTCGTATCATACCACGTACCATCGAACATAGAATTCCTACCTGGAAAAGTCCCATTCAGAGAACTGAATTGCGAATACAATTTTAGAATAATTCTCTTTAATTTTTATAGTTTTTGATTAAGAATTTAATTTCTAACATAAATAAATAGGAAATAACAATAAAGTCAACTTTATTTTTCTTCTTTTTCTTCCTGCGGACCTATGGTCCTGAAAGAGCCCGGGCCTCCATCACAATCCTCCTCCATTCAACTAGATCTGAAGCCTTCTCCCTCCATGCTCTGATGCCCAACACTCGGAGGTCCGCCTCGACGTCGTCCAGCCAACGGAGTCTCGGTCTTCCTCTTCTCCTGGTACCGCCTGGCCTACCGTAGAGGGCCTGTTTAGGGAGTCTTCCTCCTTCCATTCTCTCTACGTGGCCCAACCAACGTAATCTCGCCTGCTTGATCACGGACACCAGGTCGGGATCCCCGTAGAGGTCTCTCAATTCTCTGTTCTTCCGTATACACCAACTGCCGTTCTCGGAAACAGGTCCATAAATCTTTCTAAGTACTTTCCGTTCCCACAGTAGCTTATTAAACGTTATTATTACCCAATAAAATTAGTGTTAATAAAAATATTTAACAAAATATAATTACCATAAAACTTACAGATATATATGGAGGACGTCTAGTAAGTAAATAAAAATAAAACTATTAAGACTTTTATAAATAATGTTTTTTTTTTCTTTTTGATCAATGAGAAAAAATTTATTTTCCAAATAAAGGGTTTCCTAAATCATAAAGTGAATTAATAACAGTTAATCTTATCAAGGATTAT
Organism: Aradus depressus; assembly: GCA_963662175.1. Lineage (NCBI taxonomy): Eukaryota > Metazoa > Arthropoda > Insecta > Hemiptera > Aradidae > Aradus > Aradus depressus. Next base: position 34,481,477 of record OY759223.1, read on the forward strand.
TGAGTCATTTGCGAGAAGGCTACAACATTCGATCAACGTTGGGCAAAGACCTCTCCAGTGATGTATTTACTCGTCCAAGTTTTGGAGAAGAGAAAGTTAGTCTGTCACATCCATCACGTTAACCCCTGGATATCTTCCTCCAGGATGGATGGCTAACGGTGAGGCAATCACAGATGCATAACGCCCCAAACCTGACGTTAAGTCTACAATAGAAGTTGATCGGGATGACGCCATTTGTCCAGGTTGAGAGAGAGGAAGGCGAGGGGGGGGGGGGGGGGGGGGGGGTGCTAGAAGAAGACATTGGATTGTAGGGTGTGGAGTTCCCGAGGGGCATGTGTTGACCCTAGGGAACATGTGGTGTAAATCAGGGAGAGGGCCAATGGGAGACGACCTACGAGCCCTTCGATACAGCCAACTACGGACCTCAATAGCTTCATCTAACAAGACTATTGTCAAACGGACCAACTCTATAGACGACATAACGACCAAAATTTGATTTGGTCAATACAATATATTGTATCAGATTAAACTGTCAGATTCTAGAAATTCTGGGCTGTACATGGCAACAAAGAAATTTTGGATATATGTAGTTATACAATTTCGTGTCGATATGTTCATTCTATCGGGAGTTATTATGTTCACAGATAGCATTTTTGTTTTTATTTTTGGAATCAGGAGGTCGGAAAAAATGAAATTCCGTTGCAAACTCAGAAACGAATTTCTGATCGATTACTTGACTTTTCCTATTCTTCGCATAACTCTGGGGAAGTAAAAACGAAAGGAACACAGTAGCAACTATACCTCAAACTTAAACTACGTCAAGTGTCACTATCTCACATGTTCTACGTCATTAATGTGCAAAGCGAAGGACAGTTGACGTAGTCGTACGTTGTATGTTCTGACACATGTGCTGCTTTTTTCAGATATACAATTAATTTTAATCTGATGACATATTATTTATAACGTTACACGATTATTAGAGTCGAAGGTATAAGCGTTCAAAGTGTGACATTTTTTCAACACTCCCAACATTATTTCCTGCCCAGGAATTTAAGGATTGAGCTAGAACGCTAAAAATTCTTCGAAGATGGTTCGACTGAGCCTCTCCGCACGGCGCCGCACTGTGGTAGCTACGCCACTGAATCTCACAACGTTCCTCGACTAAATTAAATTCTCATTTGCTCTCTTATTGAACATTTCAGGTACATTCTGCGATTCTCTGGTCGCTTTAACAACAACAAAAAGCTGAACTTGGGATCCTGATGGAAATTGGAAGAAAAGGTTTCGTTAATAACGTTGACTACCTAAAATATTGCAAAGTGTTTAAAGAAGTTAAACACTGACGTTTCTCCCAAGTAATGTATTTTCTAAAAAATAACCACGAGGGGTGGTTACAGTTTTCATTACTTAATGGAAACAAATTCAGCAGATTGATATATTTTTTTCTTATCAAGCAGTTTTTTTCCCGCCCCTTTTTGCTTATGGATTCAATCCACTGAATTATATGCATTACACGGAGGGGTGACTAAGCCCAATCTGTCGTGGCTGATGTATGCTTAGGCAAATGTAAGGAGTGTGGCTTTCGGGAAAATTCTGTTAATACTCTTAGCGGGAAGGGGAGGTAGTGATCGGGTATGGAGAAAGACCACGAAAATATTCCGATGTTGAAAAACAAGAGTTCGCTCCTCAGCTATGAGGAAACAGCGAAAAAGTCGCCAAGCCAATAACCGATAAAAAAAGTCGTCGATGATTCATCTTCAATGTACTTCCCCAAAACGAGTTAACTTTTGGCTCCACCTCCAAAACCAGTCGACCGTTTGTGCTAATATTCAATAGTTGACTTACATAGGGGCTAATAAATCATCATACTAATTTTTTTCATTTCAACTTCCCATGGTAAAGTTTGTTTAAAAAATGCAGAAAAATAAAACGTTTTTAGAGAGAAAAGCAAGAGGCAAGGAAACATTAGAAATAAAAAAAATGGCTAAGAACATAACTGGATAAATTAAGACAATTTTTCAAAAACTCTGTTGTCAATAGTCGAAAAAACAACTACATTTGATATGAAGATGGCTGATGTAGTGAGAATATTTCACAGGTTGTATGTAGGTTAGGTTTTATGACTCATATCCGGGCTTTAACTACGAGTTCATATCGCCTACTACCAGAGCGCTCATTCGTCACTCTGGTGGACATGAGCCCGACTCTACTGTGGGAGTCCTAAATTTTACTACCCTAAATTTTTATTCACCTAGGGTAGGGGGTCTTTAACGAGTACCTGACATCGTACAGGCTCGGGACCATCGCTTAACCTCCCATCCGAAGGACGGGGTGCTTAAGTTTAATTTACCTCCCAGATAAAATAAAATAAGGGCCTCAGTCGGGTTTCGAACCCACGAACTTGAGCTCAGAAGGTTGTATGTAGAATAGAAACGTAATATGAGCTCTCACAGATTTTTATTTGTATTAGCTAGCCGGCTTTCGAGGTTGCCCTCATCATTAGGCAGTCTGATAAAATAGAAATGTTTGAAATTTAAATGAAAATGAAAATATTTTAGTAAAATAAATTTTAAAAAATGTATAATAAAAATAAATAAATCAGTAAATTGTATAAATGGAGTTGTGACCCAGATGGGGGACAGGAATCACTTATCTGTACCCATCCATGAAATTTTAAATTGTTAAAGTTTTAAAATGGTTTTATTCATTTTTTATTTATTTTTATTATAAAACAATTTAAATTTTATTTACTAAAATATTTTAATTTTCATTCAAATTTTAAATTTTTTATTTTTATCCGACTGCTTGATGAAGGCAACCTCGAATGCCGGCTAGCTAATACTAATAAAAATCTGTGAGAGGTCAGACTACATGTTATTTGACAACCTGTCAAACATACATTTGAGGCTAGTTAACTCTATGAAATGTAAATAAAAAAAACATTATGGATTATGGATGCTTTACAAAGGAAATTTAATTTTCTACAACATTCATTTAAGTACTTTTTGGTAAAAGCGCAAACATTCCAAGAAATGTGCCAAAGGATCTTAAAAAAACGAGATTTTTATAGGTTTTTGGTAAGAAGGAAAGGATGTTAAAAAGAAAATGAACTGAGAAACTTCGTTAATTTCTTCGAAAAAAAAAAAAATACTAAAAATATATTTTAAATTTTTTATGGACGCATTTCTGGACCGATGTAAATGGCAAACATTTTGTCCAGAATTAAAATTCCTATAGCATCCCAAAATATCGACGTTTCAACTTGTTACACCCTGTATACTAAATAATTCTTTTGAAGACTGTATTTTCAATAAACTTTTACCATTTTCCAATTTTTTTCTTTTTTTTTCTTCCAACACAAATTTCATAAAAACCTGAGCAGAAACACCAGCTGTTGGACGTAGTTAGAAGCAGAAGAGTAAAAAAAAACAAGATTTGTGGGACTAAATCTAAAATTTAATCAAGAAGTGCGGCAAGGACGATCGATCTCTCATGTTCCTCTGTTGTACCGAGCGAGGGGAGGGGGGGAGGAAGCAATCCCGACAACCGCCCTGAAGAAGGGGTCCCGGTAAGTTACCGCCCTCGTTTTTGTGACCTCCCCCCTTGCGGTAATAATGCGGTCAGTCTGGCTGTATTACCTGACCGTAGACCGTACGACAGCCGTATCGTAGATACTCGCCGCATTTGCACTTCAAAAGGAACCGTTTCCTTACAAATCCCCTCCCCTCAGCTTCCGTTATACACGTTTCCGGAAGAAATTAAATTATCCAGCTGATGAACTGATTACTTGAGCTTGTTTGAAGCCAGCAATGGTAACCACTACACAATCAGAGGTTTAGTGGTCAACATTCATTTAGTGGCTAGTACCGCTCGTTATCTTTCTTCAGAAAATTTTCTAAATTTTATTGGAAAAAGAGAAAATTCAGTAACAAAAGTTAAACCAATCATTAGAGGGCATATTAAATGTCAACATTTAGAAGATCAAAATTCAAAATTAATTTTTTTTAAATATATTTAAGACCCCAAAGTACCAGAGTTGCGATGCCGACGTCTGCAGTAATTTATTCAAACTTATAAATTATGTACTTGTTGAATTTCATGTTTTCAAAATCCCTGACTCATAAAACGACAAAAAAAAAATGACCTGTCTGTGAACACTATTCTTTCAGTCAAATCGACCAAGGGGAAGGAGCGAAGGGATTGGAAGGATTAGTTACTTAAAAACCTTAATAAATGCCTATGTAACGATATATTGACACTCCTGATGAATATATCGATATGAAATTTTACAAGTGTAAATTCAGAACCCAATAAAAACGACACCTATCGATTTACAGCCAAATCGGTCAAATGATAGGAGGGTAACAGAGAAGAGGGGGCTTAACTCAAAAACTCTAATAACTGTTGATATAATATCACAAACGTTAGTATGAGGATTCACAAATCCCTGAATAATAATGGAATTGTTTTCAGAGGGAGAACATAAAGTTAGTGGATTTTGACGTGATGACATCCATTCGCTCGTTAAACACAGTGATAGCCGGTCAAACTTTCTTGTCTTACAAAATACTGTCAGATTTCAATCGCTAAAAACTACGAGACTCCTAATAACAACGGTTGAGGTCACAATGGATAGATCATGTCTGTACGTGTTTGTTGTGCAGTTGATTTGGGTGTCATTGTAAAGAGCTTGAGGAGCACTACTAGGACTCAAAGTGAAACAATAAAAATATTCGCCGAAATATATGTAAAAATTGGTATTAAATTGAAAATTGCAAAAAAATTAAAGATGACGTCTCATATGAGTCGTAAATATGCGCGGAATTATAGAAAACGCAAATCAGAGGAAAGCTCGCATCAAAAGGAATTTAAAAAACCTAAAAAGTCTAGTGCCGAGCAAATGCAAGAGCTACGGCAGCATCGAATCATTTTTTTTTGTATTACTTTCATTAATATGACATTAAAATATACAAACAAATTGTATTGGCAAAATACACAGAGATTCTGGTCGGCTACTCACTAAGCGCTGTTTGCGGTAGACCGAGAGAGAGAGACTTGTGGCAGGAGTTGAGGTGAGGTAATATTTCTTAAAGTGTAGAAGCAGGAGCCATTTTAAATTAAGAAATAAAATATTTATGCAGATGAAGCAGTGGGGTTCGGGGTTAAAACATGGCCACTTTGCATACGACTACGGAGGGATCCCTCTCCGATAATTATAGGGCCTTCATCTCACTTCTGGTAGCTCTCTTGATAAATATATTATATATGCATACAGGCGGATCAATTACAAGGGCGGTATTTCGTGACGTAGCCAGAAATGTTGACATGAATGGTCCGAGGTATCCACCCGGTACCGTTTGTCAGATTATCCATATTTCCACTACATAATTAATTAAGGTTTAATTTTTAAAATTATGCCTTTTTTTTTTTTTTTTAAGTGTAACTCTTAAAGGAATCAACTTCTTCAATGCCCTTCCCAACTTCTTGATAGCAGTATATTCAAAAAACAAAAATAAAAATGAAATTAAAAATATTTAGAAACGGAATTTTTTTCACAAAACAAAAAAAAAAAATCATAACTAACTGTTGGTTCTACCCTAATTACTTTTTGTTTGATATCTTTATTATTATCATTAATTTTATTAATTATTTCCCATTTACTCTATTCTAATTGGTTAATTTATTTGTCTAATTTCGTTCTTTTTGACCTGAGGAAGGGTAAGACTTATCTTAAAGAAATATAAATAGGTTAGGTTAGGTTTTATGACTCATGCCCGGTCTTTAACAACAAGGTCATATCGCCTACTACCAGAGCGCTCTTTCGTCACTCTGGTGGACATGAGCCCGACTCTACTGTGGGAGTCCTAAATTTTGTCTACCCTAAATTTTTATTCATCTATGGCAGGGGGTCTTTAACGAGTACCTGACATCGTACAGGCTCGGGACCATCGCTTAACCTCCCATCCGAAGGACGGGGTGCTTAAGTTTAATTTACCTCCCAGATAAAATAAAATAAGGGCCTCAGTCGGGTTTCGAACCCACGAACTTGAGCTCAGAAGGTTGTATGTAGAATAGAAACGTAATATGAGCTCTCACAGATTTTTATTTGTATTAGCTAGCCGGCTTTCGAGGTTGCCCTCATCATTAGGCAGTTTGATAAAATAGAAATGTTTGAAATTTAAATGAAAATGAAAATATTTTAGTAAAATAGCGCTTTTTCGTCACTCTGGTGGACATGAGCCCGACTCTACTGTGGGAGTCCTAAATTTTGTCTACCCTAAATTTTTATTCATCTATGGCAGGGGGGTTTAACGAGTACCTGACATTTTACAGGCTAGGGACCATCACTTAACGTACCATCCGAAGGGCGGCGTGCTTAAGTTTATTTTACCTCCCAGATAAATACAAAATATTTTTAATTAAAAATATAATAAAAATAGTATCTATAGTATTTCATAATATTAGTAATTTTCTATTCATTTATTTTCTATTATTTATTTATTTTATTTGTATAATTATTGTTATGTTTTTTTTTTTTTTTTTTGGTCTTATGTCTTATTATTAGGTTGATGTATATTAATTCATATCCTATTTTGAAGTGCAAAGTTGTGTGACCCCATAACGACTGGGGTACTGGATACACATATTATTTATTTTAAGCAAAATCGGCCCAAGGGAAGGGAAGATTAGGACGGTGGCATAACACCAAAACTTTAATAACTGCCGATGTAATAAATGTATCGATATACAATTTAGAATGAGGATTCAGAAGTCCTTGAATAACACATCTATTAATTTTTCAACAAATCAGTGAAATTGTTTTCAGAGAGAGAGAGAGAGAGAGAGAGAGTGAAAATGAATAATAAAACAGAAAAATAAATAAATAATGAATACTAATTATCATTAAAATAATCACTGATCAACTATGAAGAGGGTAATGCGCATGTCTCCTGTCTCCCGCCATTCTAGGTGGGTGGTCCCGCCCAATTAGGAGATCTCCCGCTCCAACTTACATCCCCTCCTCTCCATCCCTGGTCCCCCCCATCCTTTCTCATCATCTTATAACAACAATTATAATGATTATTATAATTTCCACAAAACATACAATTATATGTAATTGTTAATATGTATCAATTAAGTGTGATTCACTCATAATAGGACTGAACTGGACCGTTAGTCAGTAGTAGGCTCCCCTACTCTTTTTTTAAATCATAACTTAATCTATGGGACGGTGGGTTGGTCATTCATTGGTAACTGGACTGGATCCCGACCTGACTGGACCCCGACCGGACTGTGACTTGGTTTCAGCACAGTCTTTAGATTATTTGAATTTCTTCATTTACTTCCCCAACATATAGGGACAGTGATAACTACCGATAAAATCAATATAATTGTCACGAAATTTTATATGTACAACCTGAATCTCATAAGGACGATGCTTATTGATTTTCAGCCAAATCGACCGAAGGGGAGTGGGAGATCAGAGAAGGAGGCCCAATTCAAAAACCCTAATAACTGTCAATGTAACGAATGCATCAACACAAAATAATTGGTTCCAGAGGGAGAGCGAAAACATGATTATTTCACTCTGGGGAAGTACATTCACCGACGATTTTTCTTAATTTTGTGCTATACAACGATTTTGTCTCAAATTCCTATTATTTTTTGAAGTTTCTGCTAAAACCTCTATATTTTCAATTAGATTTGTCCGTTAGTCGGATTCCCTTGGAGTTGGAGTGTCACAGTCTCAGGTAATTTCACAATACCAACCTAGCAAACTTGTGAAAACTGATGATGACAAAACCGAAACCGGTACACTATACGTGTATATTTTTTGTCGAAATAGACCAAATACATTTTAAACAAATTCTATTTTTCTTATTTTTTTCCACTATATCGACACAAATTGCAAACATTTATTCGGATCTAAGAAAAAAATTAGTAGGTATGTATGAAATTTTCGATCAGTAGCGATCTAAGTTCGTTCTTTCAAGATGAAAAAAAAAATGTCCAGTTCCAAAAATGTCTCACAACTCTGAGTGATTCGGAAACTGGTGTGAAGTGATCACGAGCACACCCCGTATTCCCCCTCAGTTTTCTCTAATCTAATGTATGCAGAAAATACGAAATTTGTTGTGAAGTAAAACATTTATGAACATAAAGACAATTAAATCAATTAAAATCAAATTTTATATATACTCGTATATATAGAATATATTAGTAAAATATAAATTGTAAGGTGGAGCTTATAGACAGTTTGAATGGGTTTGTGCGCGAGTCTCGCTAAATGTAGCAATATATATTCTGAGCAGGTCGGTGCGAGGATTGGGACGGTAGCCAAGCTAAGTCAGTTGATCTCCAGGACTTAGGACGAGAGTTAGAAGTTGGGAGGCTAAGTCGGGCGAAGTCATCCTAGGAGCCCAGTCTTGTAATGAAGAGGCCGCAACCAGAGAAGGCGACTAATGAAGTGGAACTTGGACACAACTTTATAATAGGAGGCATCGAACAATAGGGTCTTAAGGCGACTCTGCCTGAACCATATCACAGGGGCACTTTGGCAACTAATAATATAACAATAATCACCTTCAAAATTAATAATATATTTATATATATATCGCTCTGCATCTTATAGGCTCGGGATCATCGCTTGACGTCCGATCCGAAGGACGGCGGGCTCAGAGTTTTTCCACCTCTCAGATAAAAAACCTAAGGGACTCGGCCATAAATAAATGAATAATATAAATTTATATGTTAAGTCATGGCTGATGATAATAAATAGCAGTGTACCCAAAGTACTCCAATTTAAATTATATTTTGCTAGAATATAAATTCAAAAAAATGGATTTTTTTTTTCATTCAATTTTGGAATTTGGACTACAAAACGTGAAATTCCTGTGAAAACTCAACATCGAATTTCTGACCAATCACTTAACTTCCCCTACTCTACTACTTATCTATTATATTATTTTTAATAATGACGTCAAGAAAATGGAACTATATCTCATGTATTGGATAGGTACATATAAAGATAACATTTATGAATTATATATATTACATGCCATAAATCGGAAAGGAAATATATATCTCAAACAAAAAGTTTTTTTCAGGTAGACATGTCTGGTGACTTGAGGGAACTTCCTGAGAGGCCTTGAGTCACGAGCAGGTTGCATGAAACTGAACCATCCATTCTTAGACATGAGAAAAATTAATTTTTCATCTTACTTCCACAGACAAAAATTCTGAAAGTTTATTAACGATAAATAAAATGAAATAAATATTATTAAAAAAAAAAAAACAAAAAAACTATTTGTTAGTATGAAGAACAAAAAAAAAAAGTGGTCGGTGAATTCCCAAAACGAATTAATATACCAAGTTTCCTCTCTCCCTCCAAAAACAATCGATCAGACAAAAATCAATATATGACTTCCATAGGAGCTTCTGAATCCTCATCGGCAGATATTCAAACACCTTTCTCTTCGATCGATTATGTTGAAAATACAGCCGTATTGTATCGATATCTTCATTCTTTCAGGAGTTATCAAGTTCACAGGCACACATTTTTTATTTTTTTTTTCGGTCAGTAATCCATCAGAAACAGAATTTTGTTTTCCGACCCCCTGATTCCAAAAATTAAAAAAATAATTTCTATGTTTCTGTGAACACTATAACTCCTATATCTATATCTATATAGAACACTATATCTATATGAAGAATTCTGTAAGGACGACCAATATTAATTTTCAGACGAATCGGCAGAAGCAAAGGTGGTGTTCAGAGGAGGCTCAAGACAGAAATCCTAATAACAGCCAATATAAGGTAGGGTTTGATGGGAGAAATAAAATTAATTAATTAATTAATTCGTGCTGCGGACGTACATGAAAGTTGTCGGTGAATCACCGGCACTGTAAATCCCCAGAAAGAATTAATCAATTAACTTTTCGCTCCCCCTCCAAAACCAGTCGACCGATTGCGCTAATATTCGATAGTTGACTTACATAGGGGCCCTAAATCCACATACTAAATTTTGTGTCGATAAATTCATTACATCGCCAGTTATTAGGAGTTATTGAGTTCAAAACCCCTTCCCTTCAACCGATACCGATGAAATTTGACAGGTTAAATCCTCATCGTCTTTTGACTCTAAATATAAGATTTCATCTCGATACATTCATTACATCGGCAATTCTTGGGGTTTATGAGTTGAAGCCCCTTTCCTTCGGCCGATTCCGATGTTTGAGTTGAGCATCCCTCCAATTCCTTCCTTCCTTTCGGTCGATTTGATTGAAAAGTAATAGGTGTCGTCGTTAGATATACAAAATTTCGTGTCGATACATTCATTCTATCTTGAGTTATCGTAAACACAAACATATCGACAATTTTTTTTTTCAGATTTAGAATCTTGAAGTGGAAAAACATGAAATTCCGTTGAAAACTCGGCATCGAATTGTTGACCGATTACATAACTTCCTCTATACTTCGTATAGTTCGGGGAAGTAAAAAATAAGAATAACTGTAAAATATAAATACCACCCACAATGACATCTCAATACTATGAAAACAAGAACTATAAACCTATCAAGAGAATAAACAAAAGGAAAAATATTTTTGATATATGTATGTGCAAATGGAATACAGGAATACAGGGCTGATGACTATATTGAATAAATTATATATGCAGAGGAAGAAGTAAACAAACTGCGGGGGTGTTTGAATATATAGATATATTAATTATGTATCATGAGAAGAAGGGATGAAGGAGAAAACAGAAACAAGAATAGACAAAAATAAATAATAATAAAATAAATAAATTGAAGTGAGGCTGAATATGGAGGTCGTGCTGGTCTTGTATCACCCAGCGGTAAGGGGCTCAGGAACAATTCGCTGCAATGAAGATGATGAAAAAAAAACATGTGTTCTTCCCCAGCACGAATTAATCAACTAAGTATCCGCTCTCCCTCTGAGATGAAGATATAGATACGGCTGAAATACATGTTAGGTGAATGAGTCAAGCACTCTCCTCTGATCCCCTTCCCTTGGGATGACTTTTTTGAAAATAATCAAGCACAGACAATTTTTTTTTCATTTTTGTGATCAGAAGATTGAAATTGTGAAATTCCAGTTAAATATCATCACCGAATTTCTGACTGATAACGTAATTTCGCATTAATCTTTCGCTAGGTCTCACGTACCACTCGTAAGTTCGTACAAAGTTTCAATAATATAACTTCAATAAGTCATAATAAGATTTTGTAGACGGTTAGTTATTGTGACTCATGCCCGGGCTTCAACTATAATATATCGCCACTATCAGAACGCTCTATCGTCGCCTTGGTTGACATAAGCCTATGGGTGTCCTAAACTTTGCCTACCTACGTTTATTCACCTAGTATTAGGAGTCGTGTGCGTGACATGGTACGGGCTCGGAACCATCGTCTAACGTTCCATCCGAAGGACGGCATCCTCAAGGTTTCATTACCTCCCTGATAAAAAAAAACCTAAGGTTTAGAACCCACGATTTTGATCTCAGTTAGCCGACGCCTCAACTTTCTTGAAGGTATTTTATTGACAATAAGTTTCGAGGGAAGCCAGTTAGATTAGTTGACTTTAGGTCGGGTCCTATATAGGGGGCCCTCAAGATCTATATTCCGGTTGAAATAAACTGGTCTCGAGTTCCCACTCCCTACGTTACACAACAGAAGACAACGAATAGCCATTGATTTATAGGCTATAATTATATATTATTTATATATAATATTTTTAATAACTTTTTAAATAACTTTAGATTCATTGATGAGCCTCAAAATGTATGACTCTATCAAAGCGTTCCTTCTAAAACCCTGGAGTAGCATACAAAATGGTGGACTCTTACACGACATTTTATCCATAAATAATTTTTAGATATTTATGTTGATGTATTTAAATTTTACAATGTTTTATGTTTATGTTCAGGTTATTTCAGTGGTTCTCAACCTTTTTTTTTTTTTCTTATAGAACACTTTTGAGCAGTGGAAAATTTGATGGTACACAAAAGTTATTTAAATGATGCTACTGAATTTTTTTAATAAGTGTAAATAGTATTATTTATTATTAATACAGATATGAACTATATAAATAATAATCAGCCGTTTTCTTGTCGTTAGCCTGTCGTTCATTGCTTGAAAACAGCAGCTAGTTATAAATAATAAGCGGCGTTTAATAGTTATATAATTATTTTCCAAATAATTTTTAGGCTTATGGATAATTTAAACAATTTAGAATAGGGATACTTGATGTTTTTTGAACAGATATAGTAAAACACTTCATAGAAATAAATTTTTAAATATAGACAATATAGTCACATAGTATTTGTGAAGTTGTGCTGAGGATGACAGCAATACCGAAAGTATTCTATATATTTTGACAATATTTAAAAAAAAAAAAAGTATATTTTTAAGCCCAAGCCATCAAATATCAAGTGGATCCAATCCTTCCAGTCCAAAGTCCTTAGAACCATTGTAGATGCTACCTTTTTTGTTTCCAACCTCACACTTCACTACAACCTCCAAGTTCCTTTTGTCCAAGACGTCATCAAATCCTGTTTTTACAAGTTCCACACGAACCTCGCCTTCTACAATAATCCTCTTGCCGAATCCTTTTCATCACAACTTCAACCACACGTTAAGCGATGGTCCCGAGTCTGTACGATTTAAAGTACTCGTTAAAGATCCCTATCCTAGGTGAATAACAATTTAGAGTAGGCAAACTTTAGGAGTCTAGCTCATGTCGAACATAATGACGAAAAAGCGATCTGGTAGTAGGCGATATTACTTCCTAGTTAAAGTCCGGACATGGGTCACAATAACCAACCAACTCCCATTGGTTTTACACGCTTATATTAAAATTTTTCACCATCCCTCAATATGATAGCACTCTAATGAACAACCCTTTGCACAGGGGTTGAGATATTGTCACTAGGTTTTAGATACCTAGGTTTTAGATGGTATTGTAAGTGTAAATTGGTGTAAAAATGTTCATAAATAAATATTCAAGAAAATTTAGTGTTATAATTTATCCGGAAAAGTCCATTCTTAAATCCGAAATCTAAATCCGGATTCCGGATAATCAGAAGCACAACTGAATCAACATCTTGTTTCCAACATGGTGGATAGTTTTCTTTTACTTCTCCAGCTATAGAAAGTGAACACAAATATTCCCGATAGAATGAGTATATAAACATAAATATACCTACTCAATCTATGTATATAATATGTGTATCCAGAACTCTATAAGACCTATACCTATCAATTATCAGCCGAATCGGCTCAAGGGAAGGGGAGGTTCAGAAGAGAGACTCATCACCTTAAAAAAAAAACCTAATAACTTTTTTGGTATAATGAATGTAAGACACCTATTAATTATTACCAAATCAATAAATTGATATCAGAGGGGGGGGGGGGGGGGCAAAAGCGTAGTTGATTAATTCGCGCTTGTCCAGTGATTCATCAATGACTTTCTTATTCATTTATTTTTTTCTTATACAATCCAAGAGCATAAATAGTGTATGTCATATCTAGCATTGTAAGAAATCAGACAAAAAAGAAAAATAATAATACGGAATAGAGATGGAAGAAGGTGAGGATAAGCCTTAGCGATAATAAAGCAGAGTCCGACGATAGATTTAATAGAGGGGACTATGACTACATCTTTTAATAAAGTCTTGAAGTTGGCCTCTTAATTCAATTCTGTTCAGATAATAAATTCAACTTTCCCGCTGCAACTGACTTCAGACACAAGAATTATTGTACTTAATTGTGTTTTCTGAATTACAACATGACCTTTCTGCGCACACTCCCATCATATTTATTTATTTTTTTATATTTTTTTATTGAATCCTGAAAAATTACTGAAGCCGTTTAATGACAATTTCTTGCGATTTTTTTTTTTTTTGTTAATAATACTTTGAAAAAATTCTAATTTAAAAACGTGGTAAATCACCAGCAATGTAAGTTTTTGCACTCCCTCTAAATCCAATTTAACAATTTGGATCAAAACCAATACGATTACGCAGGGACTTATGAATTTCCCAGAAAATCAATAGGTCATAATGGCGTTATGGATAGATTCATTCTATCGTGTTCACAGGGACAGACACAGGAGTAGACAGATTTTTTTTTCATTTTTGGACTCAGGCGGTAGGAAAAGATGGAATTCCGTTGACAGCTCAACATAAAATTTCTCACAGATTACGATTACGATCGTATAGCTGGGGAAGTAAAAAAGTGTACCTAATTTTTTTGGATTCTTCAAAATGGAGAACAGAAGTTCCAAAAGTTCTCCATTCTCTGCCTGAGTTCATGCAGAAAAGGGCACCTAGTTGTTGGCTAACGAAACAATAAAAAATCAAAATATCCTCCGTGTTGTCATAAAATGAGTTTGAATGAAAATTTTCGCCATTTTGGAGTCATACAAAAAAAATATATATATGGAACACTTAAATTAAAACTTTAAGCGAAGAAGGAGAAAGGCGGACATATAATGGAAACTTGTAATAAATAAATAATAAATAAAAATTATTTCTTGAAATAATGTATTCCACAAAACAATTATACATGAACGGGTATCGGAATCGTCAGGTTTAGTTATAAAAAGACAGAAATTTTTTATTTTATTTGTTGTATCAGGGGATCAAAAAACATCAAATTCCATTGATAAATCAACATCGAATTTATGAAAAAAGGAGTAAAACACCCTATACTTCTTATAGATGTGGAAATAAAAGTTCAAAATGTTATCAGAAATATTGTTTTTTTTTTAGCGAATATTGAACTGAAAGAAGAGGACGCCGGTAGCTCAGTGGTATAGCCTTCTGAGCTCAAGATTGAAACCCGACCGAAGCCATTAGTTTATTTTATCTGTGAGGTAAAATAAACTTAAGCACACCATCCTTCGGATGGGACGTTAAGCGATGGTCCCCAGCCTGTACGATGTCAGGTACTCGAAAAAGACCCCTACCCTAGGTAAATAAAAAAATTAGGCAAAATTTAGGACTCCCACAGTAGAGTCGGGCTCATGTCCACTAGAGAGGCGAAAGAGCGCTCTGGTAGTAGATGATATGAACTCGTAGTTAAAGCCCGGGCATGAGTCATAAAACCTAATCTAACCTGAACTGAAGGAAGCTTGGAATGTTTCGGAGTGATATCACAAGACGATATATTTTAAAATAATTAAGCTACAAAATAATATTATCCGGTTGAAAAGTTCTCAAAAGACTATTTAGCTTCTCGGTAACATAGTATTTTCGATTAACTCGAATATTCTCAAAAATATCGATATCGTAAAAAATACCCGAATAATGAAATAGTCCTAATTTTAGTGGAACTGCTAGCAGATGAGAGGTTACAGTGGAGTCGTTTGTGTGAGTAGTGAAGTAATGCAACCTGCAACCGTTGCATATGCTAACTGGTTCAATTCACACTTCATTAAAACGCCCATTGTCCACTTCGGGTTAATAAATCACAGATATATAGTCCACATTCCGAAGGTACATCAGCCATATGGACAAAATGGACACAACTTTAACAATAGAACATTCATATAATGTACAAACGATGTGTACACTACAATAATATAATAGCTGTGGTGCCCGGCGTTGTCTGTGAAAGTTTCAAACCAAGAGGAAATAACGCGGCTTTTACCACCAGTTATTATAATTATTTTTTTTTTTTTTTTTTTTTTTTTTTTAGGGGTGCTCCGGCAAATCACCCGGCCCGATATCGTCGGGGAGAAGTACATATGTTATATTATTATATTTGGACATTTACATGTTATATACCGTCAACATTTTGTTGCGATGGATGTCTGGGGGCGACAGCGTATTATTTATTATCAAATTACAGTGGAATCCGCTTATTAGCAATTCGCTTAATAGGAATATCCGCACATTAGCATCAAAACACGCTGGAACGGACCGGATCGGCAAAATACAGTGAGTTTTGTCCGCTTATTAGCAATGAATGTCCGGTTTAAGGGTTCAATTATGAACGCAGAATGAGGTTTCGAGATAGGAAAACAGGATGTTTCTCGGAAGGTCGGTATTCGGGGAAAAATAACACTTGCGTAAACCGTTTTAGTTTCTGACTATTCTCTGAAAAACGGAAAGGAGTAAAGCCATAATTACATAATTCTCAGAAGACTTTGATTTTTGAACCGAACCCCCGCGAGTTTTAAACAATAAGCTATTCAGTTGTACTCGGGTCATTGTGGAGTGCGTGTTGTTTGTTAAAAAGGTGCGATGAGTCACAAACGACGCTATCTTTCCTTGTCGGAAAAAATTGGATCAAGACGCACCTTCTGACTCTAGTTCAGCAACCCTGGCTAAAAAAAACTAGTCTTCTTGATGCACTACACCTAGTAGCCGAAGCATGGGACACGGTTTCCTCGACTACAATCAACAACTATTTTAAGAAAGGAGGATTTGCAAGTGGTGAGTGTGAGCCGGATGAAGACATTCTGTTGCCCCCCAACCTCACTGAAGATGAGTTCAGCGAGTGGATGTCAATAGATGACAATGCACCAGTAACCGCAATCCTCACCGAAGATGAAGTTTGTGCTGAAGCAATGAGATCCAACGCAACTGACGACCATACTGATGCTAATAATGAGGCAGAGGGATCTTCCGAAACGCCCGACCCTCCTCCCCCTAGCCACCGGGAAATGTTGGTAGCCCTGGCTTTGCTAAGAAGAGGCGTCCAACATTATGGTCAGACCTTTGCCGATCATTATAGATACGAGGGGTACATTCGAAACATGCTTTCGAACGATCTAAGGCAAAGTAAAATCGACAAATATTTTTCAAAACCTTAACTTTTTACTGTAAATATGTACATAATACATATTATGTTTCTTTATTGACGATTTTTTGACCTACTTTGTTCGTATTATGTACCTCGATTTTTTAAATACATTTCATGGGAAAATTTTCATGCCTACCTAATTTTTATATTTTTCTTTCTCTCTCACCCCCCCCCCCCTCCCCCCCCAAATCCGTTTATTAGAATCGTCCGTTTATTAGGTTCAAAGTACGGTGGTCCCGATGTGATTCTAATAAGCGGATTCCACTGTATTATATATTATAATTATAATATTATATTACTATTATAATTATCAAAAGCTCAGTTGATTGATAGATAGATAGCCTCTCCCAATCCTTGTCACCGACAATGTACTTCCCCAGCTCGAATTATTTACGTCCCCCCCCCCCCCCCCCCCCTCCCCCCCACAAAATCAATCCGTTGTTGGGTTAGAAATCAATAGTTGTCTGACGTAGGGTCTTCTGAATATGCATATTAAATATTGTGTTGATGCATTCATTACATCGACAATTATTAAAGTTTTTCTTAAACTTCTCTGGGATGTTCCACTGTTGGTTAATTCCGGCATTTCTTCCAGAGGTGTCTTATTTATTTTTTTTTCGACAATATTTAGGGGGAAAAAAAAATAATAAAAAATAAGAAAGACACCTTTGGAAGAAATGCCGGAATTAACCAACAATTATAAGTTTTTGTGATAAGATAACCCCTTAATCTCCCCCTTCCGTTTAAAAGATTTGGCTGAAAGTCAATAGGTCGTCTTTATAAGGTTTTGGATACACATATAAAATTTCGTGTCGATACTTTCATTCAATCGGGAGTTATAGACAGTTATAAACACACACAAACACACACGACATTTTTTTTATCTGATTATATAGAGATTCCCTATTTCCCCGAAAATTATTAGGCTAACATTATGGGGTTTTGAATTGAAATATAAAATTTGATTATGATACATTCATTACATCGGCAGTTACAGGGAGGATTTTTGAATTGAGCCACCCTCTGATCGTTCATCCCCTTCGGCTGATTCCGCTGAAAATTGAAAGATTAGAGAGCTTCGAAGTTACATATGAAATTCTGCGTTAATACATTCATTAAAATGGCAGTTATTATAGTTTTTGTGTTAAGCCTCTACCCTAACCCCCCCTCCTTTGGCCGATTTGGCTGAAAAATCGATAGATGTCGTTCTTAGTGGGTTCTGGATACAAATTCCGTTGAAGTTAGATAACTTCCGCTATACTTGGTTGGGGAAGTAGAAGAAGAATGATTCAAACAATAAAAATTCATGAAACATCCCCCCCCCCCCCCCCCCCCTTACCAACCACCAATCAAATATCATGAAATATGTATTTATTAACCTCCCCTCGTCTTATGAAGGGTGGGTAACATATATGTGTTATATGAGAAATGCCTTGTGCATACCCAAGGAAAGAACCCATTGAGCAGGCTTCACACGTAGGTCATGTTAACGAAACCTATAGGGGATGGGGACTTGGGCATATGAGTTCTAAGGTCCCCATTTATTATCTGTTAACCCTGGGCTTGGAGGTATGGCTGTCCCGTAAGTACAGATGGTCTCATAATATATATTTATGACTGGTCCAAAGCTCCAATATATTTGTATTATTTGAAGGAAGAAGAACGAGAAAGGAACTTTATTCGGGGTACTTCCTAGAATATGATTCTTAAAATGATGTTAACTGATCTAATTGTTCATTAAATTGGAAAATTAATATGTCTTCTCCAAAGTGTGTTTTCACAGGAAAAAAATTAACAGAATTTTTTGTAAACTAAGCACAATAAGAACAAAGCTAAACGTGAACAGAATATTTTGGAATAAAATAGGTTTGTTCCATATTTTCTTTGGGCGATTTGGCTGAAAATCAACATTTGTCGCTCTTATGGGGTTCTGGATACACATATAAAAGATCGTGTCTTTATATCCGTATCGGGAGTTATCGTGCTCACAGACAAACACATAGACAGGCAAGAAATTATTTTTTAATGTTCGTATTATCTTAGATTTTTTTCAATCGAAAACATAAAAAACCTTGAGCACGCCGTCTTTCGGATGGGACGTTAAGCGATGGTCCTCATGAAGACACCCTACCCTAGGTGAAGGAAAAATTAGGGAAAAATTTAGGACTCTAATAGTAGAGTCGGGCTCATGTCCACTAGAGTGATGAAAGAGCGCTCTGGTAGTAGGCGATATGACCTAACTGACTAACTGATTTATCAGAATAGAAAGGGTATAAAGACTGGTGGGTAAGTGTGCCACACTCCCTGCATCTACTACAAGTCAGACGAAAGGAGAAGACCCAAGTAGGAACCCTAGACACGATGTGACCAGGTGAGCGACCAGCCAGGACAACTTTCTTAGAGGAGAGCTATATATCATGTAGTGGTGGGGGCCATGGAATTTCTTATTTATGGCAGGACCAGTGGTTGCCAAGGGGAACGAGTCTTCAACACAGATCCTGTCCAATACAAAATAACTTACTTTTCTCAAGAATTTTCTCATGTATTAATCTATCCTATTAGTTCTCAAAAATTTCGTACAGATAATATTCCAAAGGATAATCACTATTTAAGCTAATACCTCAGAGTACAAAACTCAAAGAGAATGAATGAAGTATTGTTACAAAGTGAATCACAAACTATTTTTAGTCATTTCATGTAATCACTGTGGATCTACAATGTGGCCCGGGGCAGGTTTATGTAACTCTAATTCTCGAACTTACCCTTGTACATTTCATTATCGATTTATTGTTTACATTTTCTAGATAACCGATTGCTAGTCGTTTTGTATTTTAAAGAAGTTTTCGTAAAGTTTCGTAAGTTAATTTTAATTATGTTATTCATCTAGGATATTTCATTAGATCAAGTTCATCACTTATAGCACATCCAGACAGTCCAAAATCCATGAAACCTTCAGCTGTACAAAAGATTGGAGGAGTACAGAGACCAGTTAGTTATTCTGACCCGGGCTTTAACTTTAAGGTCATATCGCCTACTAACTAAGCTAGCGGTCTTTCCCCACTCTTAAGTAAGCTGAGTCCTAAATTTTACCTATCCAGGTTTATTCATCTAGAGCAGCGTTTCCCAACCTTTTTTGGATCGCGTACCACCTGGTACTACATCATGCTAAATTGTACCACTTCGTAAAAATGATTGTATTTCGTGAAATTTGTTATTGCGAGTGTGTTATTTTATTTGCATTATACATTTTATAGGGTGACCATGTATTCACATCACGTAATGAGACAAATTACATTGAAACACGCCTAAACGTCATGCCGGATTATAAACTTACTGTAACATATATATATATATATATATATATATATTTGTGTTTGTTTCATATTTATCTACTATTTTGTCATATTTTGTTTACTAATAAATGCGCGATCACAACAGTGGCGACGACATCTTTAGTTACTGATGGCTAACGGCTAAATTTAAAAGTGTACTCCAAAAAAACAATATCGATTGCCGGATTTTCGATCATTGACTGTACATATTAACAACTTTACTGTATAATATTATTTATTAAAATAATTTTTATGAATTATAGAAAAAACGTTTCTATGATATTTCTATGATTTAATTTTTTTTTTTTTATGTCCGCCATTATTGATTATTTTTCGCGTACCACCAACCAGCAACTCGCGTACCACAGGTTGGGAAACGCTGATCTCGAGTAAGATGTCTTTAACGAGTTCCTCATTCTACAGGCTCAGGATCATCGCTTAACTTTCCATCCGATGGACGGCGTGCTCAATGGTTTTTTTTTCATCTCCCAAATATAAAAACCTAAAGAGCTCGGCCGGGTTTCGAACCCACGATCTCGAGCTCAGTAGGCAAGCATGCTATCTCTGAGCTACAGGCGCCTTCTGTAAATTGTAACATTTACCATGGTTACGGTTTAATATAAATAAATATCATTATTATAATTATTACTATTATCGATAGAACAGCTCAGAGTAGTAATGGAAAAGATGATGTTCAAGGGAGAATAAATAAGTGAAATTGACGGAGTACATAAGAGGGAAGGCCATGTTTAGATACAGACTATCAGATACAGTAAGTAATATATGTATCTACTTAGTAAGTAATGTATTAAGTTAGGATGACTTACTCCAGAGCCAGTGTAAGTTGCCTCCTGGAGGTGCCTCGGACAGCTCCGTCTTACCTGCAACATACAAGAGAAAAACAGAACTCACTTTTTGGATACACACATTTTTGAAATATTATTATCAATTTCATATGACTTCCCCAGCTCTAAAAAAGTATAAGGGAAGTTATGAAATCGGTCAGAAATTAGATGTTGAATTTTCACCGGAATTTCATGAATTGCGAAACCTATACCTTATGTACCTACCCAAAACCCCGTAAGGGCGAAGCCTATCAATTTTTGGGGTAGTTTTTACGTCCCTGTAATGAATATATCAACATTACATTTAGCTTGATTATTCAAAAGACACCTATTAATTTATAGGGTATACCTTAAACCTAAATTGAAAATAGAACCCGAATTTCTGCGTGATTCTGGTGCAATAACCTTTTGATTCCCTTCTGAATGATCCAAATGTAATGACACAAAATTTTATACATATATGTATCTAGAATCCCATAAGGAAGACATTCATTTCAGCCGAGTCGGCCTAACATATAATAGGGGGAGGGGATAAGGGGTGGAAGGGGGGACAATCATCTCAAAACCCTCATAACTACCAATGTAATGAATGGTATCGATATAAAAATTTATATGAAAATTACGAAGTTCTGAAAGGCATCTATTGATTTGTGGGAGAGTGAAAACAGTCGATCAAAAATAGATCACAAAGCCCATGATTCACCGATTTATTTATTTATTACAATTTTGTTTCCATTACGATGCAGAAAGTCAGATAAATAAAAATAAAAAATAAATTATTCA
Organism: Aradus depressus; assembly: GCA_963662175.1. Classification (NCBI taxonomy): domain Eukaryota; kingdom Metazoa; phylum Arthropoda; class Insecta; order Hemiptera; family Aradidae; genus Aradus; species Aradus depressus. The sequence continues at coordinate 34,503,269 of OY759223.1, forward strand.
CCAATCAGACAAAGGGAGGCGAACGGGAGGTTCTGATTAAGGAACGTACGTTAATCGATGTAACAAAGAAAAAGCATCAACACTTTTAGAGACAGGAAATTGTGTTACAAGGATTTTCCTATATTTATAACTCTAGGTATCGTAGAATGAATATATCTACACTAAATTGTACGCGAGTATAGAAAACCCCTTAAAAACAAAACACATCTATTGAATAATTATTTTTTTATAAGCTAAATTGGCCAAAAGGGAGGGGAGGCTATTCCAATTTAACGAAACTATAGCCACAAAATTTTTTTTTTTTTAATTTAAAACCTCTTTAAGGTTATTGTGACATGTCTGAGCATTGGCTACGAGGTCATGTCTATCGCCTACTACCAGAGCGCCAAAAAGCTGAGGAGGATCAGAGGTAGACGATGAGCTCAAGAATCCTATTCAATATGAAATTAAAAATTTCGTATCGGCATTCAAAAGTCTCTGAAAAACAACTATTGATTTTAAACAAAATCGGTTGAATAATTTTAAAAGGGCGAAAACGCAGAAAAGACAGTACATGAGAAAGTATTCTGGAAATGCAATTTTAAATTTCATTTAAACGCTTAGTAAAAAATATATATATATATTTTTTTTAATAACAGATATCATTTCAGTAGCATGTACTCGTATGTATATTAGTAGAGAAAAAATAGAAATTCCTGATTTTTCAGAGGATGATTTCGGGCCCCCTGGTTATTAAACTTTTTGTCATTCCGGTAAATTTTTACAAATCAAAGGAAGACGATTTGGAATGTTTTTAAATAAACAAATCATAACAAATTGACACTAAATATGAATAATTATGCTAACAAATTCATTAAACAACAACCTTTGAAATACATTCAGACAATGCACTTTAAGTAAATAAAGAACAAAAAAATTGACTTATATCATTTGTCATACTGCTCATTAGCAACTAATTAAGTTTGTTTGTGTGAAACTTAACAACTATATAAATATCTGTATACATTATTCATAAATTAACAAAAAAAAAAAGAGATAGATAAACAATGCATTATTGTAGACTGCATTGCAGAATTGAAATGCTTAAGTGAGCATGAAATGATATGAAGATAAGGAGGCTAAGTTGCAATGATATCAGTTGGACAGGTAACTAAGATATACTTTATGTGTCTGTCTGTCTCTTGGCATTGTTTCTCAGAATCCACATTTTATTTATTATTTATATTTTTCGCATTTCCCAGATATTTTTTTCCACATTTCCTTTCTTCCTCGAACTGAGTGTCGTGCCCACTAGCTCTCTCATTAAGTCTCTGTTTTTTTTTGTAGTTCTTATGATTATTATAATGTTTTTTTTTGTTTAAACAATTAGTTGTAATCTCTTATTGGTCTTATCAGTTATGTTTGCATGGTGAGGTATAGCCATGAACCTGAGGAGTGGACGTTTCGTGTTCTGGCGACAATACTTCTCCCCACATTTACGAAGTATGTATTATGCATTATGTAATCGGTCAGAAATCCCAAGTTTTTCCTCGAATTTCCTATTTTTCCGAAACCATGATTCCTTTAGTATAAGGAAGTATTGTATTCGTGCAAGAATTCAAGATAATGTTTTCAACGGAATTTCAGACTGAACATGTTTCGTGTGTATGTATGTATATGTTTAAAACGCTCTATCTATGTTAAAAACGCAGAAACGATTGTAGCATAAAGTGGACATATGGATTATGACGTCACGTGAACCAATTTAGATCTGATTAGATTTTGACCAATAAGTTAGTAATTATGACTCATGCCCGGGCTTTAACTACCAGGTCATATCGCCTACTACCAGAGCGTTCTTTTGTGACTCTGGTGGACATGAGCCTGACTCTACTGTGGGAGTCCTAAATTTTGCCTAACCTGAATTTTTATTCACCAAGGTTAGGAGTCTTTAACGAATAGCTGACATCGTACAGGCTTGGGACCATCGCTCAACGTCCCATCCTCAGCACAGCATGCTTGTTTATTTTACCTCCCAGATAAAATAAACTAAAGGCCTCGGCAGGATTTCGAACCCACGACATTGAGCTCAGAAGGCAAGGACGCATACCACTGAGCTACCGGCGCCCTCTCCAGGGCCTAAGTAAATTTTACAAGATATCGTTTACATTTATGATTTAAGTGAAAATTATTGCAAATAAACAATTACAAGGTACTTAATTCCATGACGCACAAAGAATTTTGAAAAATCACAAAATTCTCATATAAATTTCAATTTTGCAGCTGCATCTACAGTGAAGAGAACGCATCTGATAATTATGTTGCACCGAACTTACAAGCTTCTAGGAGGGCTATACTCAACACTGTTCTATGTCCAATTTACAGTTTGTTGATAATCAGATGTTACTTAAGTTTAGTATCTTGGAGTCAATTCTGTAAGTTAGCAGTGCTAACACAAAGATCGAGCGTAAGTTAAAGTTGACAGGAGATTTAAATTAACCGATTGGCTGAATAAAGACATAAGATCAAATCACCGTCTACATTTCCTGTCTGGAGAACCATTCGTTAGAGTTCATCTGATCCTTCGCAAAAGTGTGTACTTGCACGCAACCTGTACCTTACCGATAAGGAGGTGTTGAAGGAGTAGCCAGAGGTGAATTTTGTCTCACTCCTAACAATTATAAGCAAATGAGCCCCCCCCACTCCTCCCCCCCCCCCCCCGACAAATTCCTGGCTATGCCTCTACAACTAGAAATACAGCTTGTTCCTCCTACACGGAGACAAATATATTCTTGCGACAAAAAAGTTTTCTTCTCTATTTTGTGTCGGTGATAGGAAATAGTAGAGACCACTAGGTGAAAGTAGTAGACACCAGTCGGTGATAGGGTATAGTAGACCACTAGGTGATAGTAGTAGGCACGAGTCGGTGATAGGGTATAGTAGACCACTAGGTGATAGTAGTAGACACCAGTCGGTGATAGGGTATAGTAGACCAGTAGGTGATAGTAGTAGACACCAGTCGGTGATAGGGTATAGTAGACCACTAGGTGATTCTCTCGATCAGAATAGAGTTTTACTACTCAAGTTATACAAAGTATGAAGAATATTTTTCAATTTAATTCTCTAAGAAGATAATGTCATGAATATATCTTCTTGCCGCAGTAATATAGTTTTCTGGGTGTACCGTAAAAGAAAAATTATATACAAAATTTGCCAAAAAAAATATATAAATATATTTTTTTAATTCAAGGGCTCCAATATCTGTTAAAAACTGCAGTAATCATATACAAAATCGGAATAAAACAAACAGAATTATATTTTTGATTCAGATCCCGATTTCCGTCAAAAAATTGAGGGAATGATGAATTTCATTAATCGGTATGAGAAAGGTTCCGTAATCAAGTAACGAAATATATCATCTCAAGACCAGAAACAACAAAACCTCGAGCACGCCGTCCTTCAGAGGGGACGTTAAACCGCGGTCCAGAACGCGTTGTTAAAATGTTCCCAACTCTAATTAAATCTGGGTAGGGAAAATTTAAGACTACTCCATAGTAGCATTGAATGCTTAGGTCCCTAGATGTTCAAACGATACCACCCCGAGTATATGTTAACCTTTTCCCAAACCTGCTCAGGACGAAGCAACAACATTACTCATATGCACATCTATATCCGCTTATTTCTTGTTTTCAAGGCTGGCCTTCCACTGACAAATGACATTTTCTTTTGCTTCTTATGTCTTCTGGCATGATTGTTTCCAGGGAGGATAGAAACATCGTGGAATAGCAGAAGTGAAACTTTAGGGATGACTCTGGGAGCATTAGAAAACTTCATCAATCAGACATATTTCTGATATAAATTATTCGTTGTGCGATTTCATCGTAATTTTTCAGGTACCAGGGCAGCATATGCACAGAAATCTTGGCGACAAAAGAGAGATTATCTCTCTCTTTCATAATGCTCTATAATAATATGAAGATGTATGAGATTTGAAAATTTCTGTAGAAACTGTGTTCGTTTTAGGTAGGTGGCTAAGTTTTATTAAGATTTATCTCCAAAGTTGCTCCATGAGCCCTCTTAATAAAGGGGCCATGTTATAAGAAGCCCCCTCGGCCCCCAGGGGGTGACATCCTCCTTACTCAGGTTAATTAAATTATTCGTCTTTTACTTAAGTAGAACAAATTAGGAGAGTAGTGGGTGCCTTCATCTTCCTCAGAGATGAGCAGAAGTACCCGGAGTATGACCGCAGCCAACAAAACTCTCCAGGTCTCCCCCAGTGGATACCAGCTCAAGAAACAGACAACACTTTTCTGAACAATCTTCTGGCCCTTGCCTCTCTAATTGGAAACTGTGGTAGCGCAGAGAACTGCTCGGAATGGAGTTCTCAGCTTAGACTTCTTGGCTGACGCTAGGAGCCGGCTTAGATTCAGCGCCAGATAGGATGCAGTCCTTTTCCCATAGAGACATTTATTTTGAAGTCTCTAGAAATATTCTACGTATAATATCGATAATAATGTCAGGAGTTAATACGCAAAAAAAAATTATATCGGTTTAGTAAATATCAAAAAAATTTAGATGGGGCCATAGGCTAGTATTAACTACCTACTTAATGATGCGTAGGATCCTTTCGAAGCTTGCATAACCATTCGCCCAGGATGTGTAGCGTGGTTTCTTCCATCACTTCACATCTTTTGCAGGATGGATCCGGAACAGAATCCATTATAGAAGAGATGTTTTCATACCGAGTGGTGTCCTGTTAGATACCTTATGACTTTTCTCAATGTCCTCTGAGGTTGGATAAAAAGAGCTGATCTCCTTTTGATGTCCGGTCCTCTTATCAACTCTTTTGACTATTTAACCATAACTTTTTAAGGAAGCATTTGAGGACCCATGTTTATTGGAACTTTTTTGTTCAAAAATACATTTCTTATCTATAAGATGCTTAATTATCGCCGCTTCGATTTGTTACACCGGTATATCGCTTATCGATACGCATCCATAATGAGAATGCGACTCCACAGATAGGCGTTCACTACAGGCTTACTTGTGAAAATTCTGAAGTAGTCTTGGTTTCACTATGAAGCATAGCCTCTTACAGTGGAATAATGGCACATTCATCTCCCAGAAGGCCTACTGTTCCTGAGCAAGGGGTTATCCAAAGAAGAAAAACGGCCCTCCTGCCGTCCTGGAAACCCTGATTTAGATCCCAGTCCTACTTTGAATTGCATGAAATAACTTTTTCTCCGCCTTCCCCCCCCCCCCCCCCCCCCCTTTCTCCCGGGAAAGGGATTTCCATTTATTTAGATACTTTCGCCAACTCTTTTTTCTTTTTTTTTTGTTTTTCTTTTCGTTTTGTGAGTCGCAAACGACTCCGCCCATTACCATTGGCTCTCACGGATAAATTATGCAATAAATGGGTTTTTCCAGTTCTTTGACAACTCTTTCTGTTTGGGAGTTTTCCGTCTCAAAGTCCCCCCCCCCCCCCCCCCCCCCCCCATCCCTCACCCCATTTTCCAAGCCAAGCTTTCAGACGTCATTCTCACCATGATTATACAGCGCCATTCGTTTTAAAGCTTCTCTCAAGATAGAAGATAGAAAGGTGATGCCATCAACTCTCCTTTCATGACCATTGAAACACATTTTTTGAAACGATACTTATTATACACCGCTCAAAGTATTTATAAGAGTTCTTCGACGTAGACTACATGGCGACTTAGCTATTCAACAAACCTCCTGTGTAGTCGATCAGAAATTCGATGTTGAGTTTTCAACGGAATTTCATATATTCATTTCAAATTTTCCTACCCCCTGAGTCTAAAAATTTTAAAAAAAAGTATACCATGTGTCTGAGAATACGATAACTCTCGATATGGACTGTGGATTATTTGTTAAGTCCAAGTAGACTCAGATGTGGGAAGTCTGTGTCAATAATGTATTCTGGAGTACCCCAAGCATCATTGCTAAGTCCCTCTATTAAGCTCTTTATAGCTGTATTTAAATTATGACATTATCAAATTATGGCTATATTTTTGAAAAATGTGTAACATTAACATACAATGAAAATTTAATAACTTTTCAACTAATGTAAGAGGACATAATAAAAAAAGGGAGAAAAAAAGGTTGATTTATATAAAGGGCATTAAAATGCACCATTAATGTGTTCCAATTCAATGTTGCACTTGTGAAAATTGGAAAAAGCAGAGTTTTTTTTTTTTCTTATCTCCCCCAGAATGCAAGGAAATAAACTAATTGTTCTAAGAGGGGATGGTTGTGTATTTGCATGGAAGGTGCCTCTAGTATGCAGATGGAATCAATTCATTCTCCTGCACTTACTGCACCCTGCAGGTTTACTTCTTCTGATTAAATGCTACCGCAGACAATGTGCAATATATTCGATTGAATTCGGCAATCACACTTTTTGTACTTCCCCAGCTGTAAGTAGTAGAGTGGGGGAGTTATGTATTTCTTTACGAGGATGAGTAATCGAAGAATGTGTGTTTAACTCCTGAAGTATACCAATACGAGATTTTATATGTGATCGATACAAAAGGGAGGGAAGGAGGGACAATAACTGCCGATGTATTCAATGTATCGACACCTATTGTATCGATACCAGTATTGCTTCGGTACGTTGTGTACAAATTCTGTAGCACGGCGTAACTTCTTAGATTTCCGGTGGATCCCTGGCCTAAAAGGCTAATTAATGACATAGAGCGTAAGAGGAGCGCCGGTAGCTCAGAGATAGCAGCGTGCTTGTCTACAGAGCTCATGATTGCCGGCTCGAAACCCGGCCGAGAACCTTATGTTTTTTATCTGAGAGGTGAAAAACCTTTAGCAAGCCGTATTTTGAATAGGACGTTATGGTTCGAGATATTAGATGAAAATCGGTGATTCATCGGCAATGTACTTGAACGATGCGAATTAACTACGGTTTCGCTATCGATAAGAAATAATGAGGAGAGGGGCTCACCTGATCAGCCTAACTTTCTTATATCCACGTTCTCCTCACCCAAATGACGTGTAACCCACCTATATTAGATATATTTTTTGAATCCTGTATCAACTTGTGAAGAAGTTATAGGCCTATAATATGGTTTAAATAGGTTTAAAATTGGTCAAATTGTAGGAAATAAAAGGTTTGCGAGGGGGAGACTATACGTTGTTCGGTGGTAGTACATAAAGTGAAGCCACCCGATAGGTGTGTGTCAGACACCACATTTTACACAAGGGCAGTTTTAGCCCTAACTCACCCCCCACCCGCCGCCCTCGGGAAAGGGAAGAGTTATAGTGGATTTTTGTATAAAACAAACCAAGCGATAAATTTACCCTCCCCCCCCCCCCCCCTCTACCCTCCCTCTACCAATTTTAATACCCCCACCCCTTGGGTGCCATTTATACTGCAATGGCTATTAGCCCGTCATGAATATTCTTTTTCTTAATCCTTCTCGCATTTCCCCCCACCCCAAGCCCGGGAGCGTGAATGAGGGTTAATCTGGGGAGGGAGAGGGGGGGGGGGGGGGGGTGAATTAAAAATGTAATATGCAAAAGTAAATTGATCAAGTGTCACAATGTCGCCATTTGCATTTTCAGTAGGAATTAAAATACAGTAAAAAAAAAAAAAAAATTCTCGTCCTAAATTCTTTTTCTATTCGGTCAATTTGGCTGAAAGTTCAGTAGGTGCATCCTTATGGGGTTCTGGTTCCACCTACAATTTTGATGTCAAAACATTCATTCTATCGGGAGTTATCGTTTTTAGAGACCATCTTTTTCATGCAACAATCATATGCAAGCGACTGATGACGCTTGTCAATAAAACCCTAAATATTACAGATCAGAAATACTTTAGCCATGAGAATTCGTAACGCAGGCTGCCAGGCTGTCAAAAAGCGAACAATTAAATCCTCTTGGATCAAAGGCGAATTTGAAAATGTTTAATGGGAATAAAGTACCTCCATCTTAGTAAAAAAGGTTGGATTCTCTAGATCAGGTAAAAATGAATAGAGCTAGGAAACACAGAACTTAATTATTTTATTTCATTTTATTATAGCGAACAATTAAATCCTCTTGAATCAAAGGCGAATTTGAAAATGTTTAATGGGAATAAAGTATCTCCATCTTAGTAAAAAAGGTTGGATTCTCTAGATCAGGTAAAAATGAATAGAGCTAGGAAACACAGATCTTAATTATTTTATTTCATTTTATTATAGTTTTTTCTCCTTATTTATATTTATTATATTATATTCTACGTATTTTATTGATGAATATAAATAATTTCTTTACTTTATTTAAATGTCTTCTTTTTACCACATATTGTTAAGATTTTATTTCACATTTCTATTATTTTTTCAATATTATGTTTAATTCCATGAAATAAGTTAGTGCCCGATCATTAACTACTAGGTCACATCGCCTTCCACCAGAGCATCGCTCTGTTTGACATGAGCCCGACTCTACTGTGGGAGTCCTACATTTTGCTTACCTAGGTTTATTCACCTAGGGCAGGGGGACATTTTTCTGATCTGATGGGAGATGCCGGTGGATGGTCGAATGGGTTCATTCAAGTTTGTTGGCAAGTTCTTCAACTGTTACAGTTGGATTTTCTTCAACTGCAGCTTTCAGAAGATCCTCGTCTAATTGAACAGGTCGGCCTGAGCGAGGCTTATCTACAAGGTCGAAATGTACACCACGAAATTTTTCAAACCATCGTTGCACCTGCCTCTTACTTATTTCACCCTCACCATAAACTTCCTTTAATTTTTCGATGCGTGGGAGCCGCTTTTTCGCTTTAAGTTAATTACTTACTTATTACTTAATTACTTATATCAATTTAAATATTACTGGTAAACAAATCATCATCCAAAGGCAGTTGGCTTTAATTTTGTATACAAACAGGCAATAATGAGAAACCGACATTACTTATGTGATGATAATATATATATTACTTTATTATATATTATTATAGTTCGTTTGTTTTTTATCAAAAAATTGATAGTAAATAAGAAGGTCTTATTCCTAGCCACGTTAATCCTTAATTTACTTCCAAATGCTACAATAAATGGGAAAAAAGGATAAAGAAATATTTCAATTGTTTCAATATTGATATTGTACAAATAGAGAGATATTTCTGTTCTTGTACAATATTTCCAGGGATGATCTTCCACAGTATGGAAGCATTTTGAGAAGAATTATAGGTCCAGTGTCCCGTCATTAGAGGAGATTTGAGACTGTCAATATGGCTCGGCTATAGGGTAACGAATGGGCAGTATGGGCCCAGTGTAAACGTTAGAAGAAGGCCCATAACACTATTTCAGGAGCTAGTGATAACAAGGGCCCCCTACACTGTTTATACTGTGTATCCAGTGGGATCCTGTGTTGGTCAAATGCAAACAGACGTGGAGGGGAGGCTCATAAGTGACCCCGCCCCGGACCAAACAAGATAACACATCTATTAATGATTTATCTAATTGTAATATACAAAGTTATTATACTGGTTTATAATGAGGAGAGCATGCGCAGAAAACTTAGGAGGAGAAGCATTAAGATTACCAGCCAGGGGATGCGGTGGCACGTATCGGATATTCAATGAAATATCATAGTTATTTAGAATAAACTAGAATTTCTGGCAGATTACATTACTTTCCCCATACTTCTTATAGCTGCAAAAGAAAAGAAAGTATTCAATTGTAAGTGGATATTTGACTAGATAGTTTTTGGGGAAAAAAATTTGAGGGGCGGCGCACAGTGTGAAATTTATTAGTTTTGATTTTGAAAATTTGAGCCCTAGGTACAAATAGGTGCAAATATTTGTGAAAGCTGGCTTTTTATTAGGTAACTGCGGGTTTCACAATCAAGGTATTATATGCCAATTGACAGCTGCCAAAACCCCGCGAAAATTTTTAAAAAATTTAATTTTTTTTGTCTAAGTTTTTGTTAACGGTTTTTTACAACTTAAATGAATGTTTTTTGGGTCGCTGATTACGAATTCAATATTTATTTTAGCCAAAAGTGGTCCTAATATTGTCATTATGGTCATTTTTTTTTAAATTTTCGCGGGGTTGTGGCAGCTATCAATTGGCATATAATACCTTGATTGCAAAACCCGCAGTTATCTGATAAAAAGCCAACTTTCACAAATATGTTGCCCCTAGTTTCATCCAAATTGATCAAAAATTGAGCGGGGGCTCGAATTTTGAAAATCAAAACTTATAAATTTCACACTGTGCGGCGGGGGTGGCGCTGGTTCTACCTTACCTCCCCAGATTGGTAGACTAGAACTTCCCTTAAGGAGATCCTCTCAAAAATCGGTCTGTATAAAATTGTAAAAATAGTAACTGTTCTCGTCGGAAGCTGAGGACTAGCATTAGGAAAATTTGAGAAGGGGCGACTCTGAATTGTTCTAAAACAGGGGACATGAGGGAGGTTCGGCTTTGTTATTACGCAATATTTAAAAAGCAGAAAGATGTGTGTCATTGAATGTTTGGAGATTTCTCAGTTCTAGAGAGGGGATTAGTTCGTCTGCACTCACACACTCCGTTCTCCCAGTTTTGACTCAGATAATAAGTTCGATAAGTTCGCGCTGAGGAAGTAGATATCCGATGACACCAATTTTTTTATTGATTTTTCCGGCCGTAGATTACCTTTGGACATGATGAGAATGGAGTTTACAGCAGGTCTACCCACTCATCGACCAATAAATGATCAGTCAATGAGTGGATTCTGATTCCATTGGATCATTCATAATACAGTCTATAAAACAGTGGATAGATAGAGATGATACACGAATACACAAATAAAAGTGGAGGAAGCTGTCTCTATAAACAATGAACGTGACTGCTACTCTACAGAACCTGTTACTGTTCTCAATCACTGTAGAACCGCCCACCTTACCACCACATATCTGGTTCTTAAGCTCTTTTGCTGTAACTCCTCCCTTGGTAAAGATCCTATGATATGATCCACACCTCCCATTATTTTAGTCTAAAATTGTATGTGTATTTGCATTTTCTAGGCCCTGGAATAAAGGTAATGCATGCTCGCTGAAATGAGCTCAAGCATGAGCAAGGAAACAGTTTAGTTCAAATACGAGTACAACGAGTATTATAAGATCATCGTTGAATCACAGCGAATTTGGTGGAAACATTATATTTAGGTATTAACATATAATAATTTATAGTAAGTTATTTTGACCCATAACCCATGCTTTAACTGAGGTCATATTGCCTACTACCCAAGCGCTTTTTCGTCATTCTAGTAGACATGAGCCTGACTCTACTGCGGGAGTACTAAATTTTGCCTTTCTAGGTTCATTCACCAAGGATAGGGGTTTATAACGAGTAACTGACATAGCACAGGGTCGAGACCATCGCTTAACCTCCCGTCTGAAGGACAGCGTGCTCACAGTTTTTCTACCTCCCAGATAAAAAAAACTTAAGGGCCTCGGCCGTGTTTTGAATCGCAATCCTCATCTCAGTAAGTAAGCACGCGTACCACTGAGTCATAGCCTCCTTAATAATTTTCAATTATAATTTTACAATAGATACGAACGTATACTTATTTTTTTTGTTATTAGGCGCATCGACAGCAGAGGCCATAAGCGCCAACACAACTATTATTATAATAGTGACATCATGCGGATAACAGTTCAGCGTTTCGCAAGAATTGCAGCAGCTGAGATGTGTAGGCCGAGTCATCCTTCAGCATTGCACGAGCATCGTGAGGCAGTCCATCTCTTTCTCGGTAGGGTTTGAGAGCTTCACAGGACTGAAGAATGTGGAAAACATTCAGTTCCTTCTTGCACCGTGGACAACTCGGTGGGCGTCCTCGCAACAAAATGTGGACTTCATTTAGTTATAACAGTTTGTGTCTAGATATTATATTTTAGTTGATTTTGTTGTAAATGAATCTAAATTTTATTTTGTTGTTTAGTTTCATTTAGTTGTATTGTCATATATTTTACTCAAATCTAAAATATACAACTAACTAATAATATATTTATGTCAATACAGGCCCTGAAGAAGGCCGAAAGTTCGACAGAAATTCTACAAGTTTTATTTTATCGACCACAAGCCTCATCTCTCCTCCATCCTATTATATATATTTATGTATAGCAGAGGAAGTAAAACAGGACAATACCGCATAAATTGAGAGCAGTTACAAAAACTGTGGAAATGACTTTCTTTTTGTGCACCCCCTGTGGAGACTAACGGTGAAGAGAGGCTCCAGGAACAGAACCCCGAGGACACATTTAATGTGAAGAAAGCGTAGCCAGAAGTGCACCTTTCTTTATGCGGGGGCCCTGTTTTTTTCAGGGTGTCAAGCCCCCAATGGGAGGACATTATCCAGGCCCCCAACAAACAGAAAACATCGCCCCAGCTCTTTGTACTTCTTTTACCTACCCCCTGGAAAAAAAAAAAAAAAAAGAGAAAAAAGTATGAGAGAAAGTTAGACCTGTGAGACTTTTTTAAGGGTTGGGTTATTCCTTTTTTTTTTTTTTTCGAAGTCCAGTTTCTAACGGTACTTGAAAGGTAGGAAGCTAGGAGTGCTGGGTGGCTCTCTCTTGCAGCTTCCAGACAATGCACTAGGCTTGGAGAAAGTAGGAGGTGCAGCTAACGGGAATGCAACAGAGGGTCTGGCCATCCCTAGTGGAGGGTGCAGTCTCTTGCAGTTATACGGATCATTGGACCATTATATAACTCTAGGGGTGTTAGTGCAACGCCTCCTACCCTCCGTTTGATAAGCCCCACTTTATAATTAAACAAGCTCTTCGTTTCGTATAATGAAGTATTGCAGTCGTGAACTTAATTATACGTGCTGTAGACAAATTCGGGGGCGCCGGTAGCAGTGCACGCTAACTGTGCAATGAACCGCGAGTTGGGAGCCTTGGAAAATAAAAACCCCTGTAGCATGCCGTCCTAGAGAAGACGTTAAGAGGACCTGAGTCTGTCAGGTATGTCAGGTCGTTAGAAAAAGGGCACTCCTACCCTAAGTGAATAAACCTGAGTACACAAACTTTAGGAATCCAACAGCAGTCGATATAACCTTGTAGTAGAAGCCCGGGCATGTCAGAAAAACAAATCGATTAGGGTAGGACAATCAGAATCTGACCTTATCTCGAACATGATTTTTCGACCAAATCACCATTTCCTTAGGGAACAAGTAAAAGTGACATAACATTAGGACCCGAAAGACAGGTTCCTCAGATGCCTTTCAACGGATATTCACGAAATTTTCAAAGCTTTTCAAAGATCATCCAAAACAGAATGTATTTGGCACCTCGAAATTCTGAACTCGGGAGGTTTGTAGTAGACTCAAAAAATAAAATAAGTTCTAACTGTTTAATGGTTGATCAGATTTTCAAAAAATTACCCTTGTAACATCCTTATAAGCCGCGCAAGAATATAGAATGTTGCATTTCAAAATGGAGGACTGTGTCCCAATACATTTTTGGGATCTGTGTCGATATAGTGGAAAGCTAATAAAAAATAAATAAAAACAAAAAATTTGTTTAACTTTTAGTTAGTTATTATGACTCATGGCCGGGCTTTAACTACGAAGTCATATCGCCTACTACCAGAGCGCTGGTGGACATGAGGCCGACTCTACTGTGGGAGTCCTATATTTGGCCTACCTTAAATTTTGATTCACCTAGGGTAGGGGTCTTTAACGAGTACCTGACATCGTACAGGCTCGGGACTATCGCTTAACGTCCCATCCGAAGGACGGCGTGCTTCAGTTTATTTTACCTCCCAGATAATAAAAATAATATATACTAAAAACTTTTTTAACTTTTATATTAGCTAATTCCACAAAAATATATGCATATAGTGTACCGGCTTGGGCGTACGAATAAACAAATATATATATATATATTTATGTTTATATATATATATATATAAGTTTTTTTATTTATTCATATGAATTCCGGGCAAAAAACATTATTAAACTACTTAAAAGGCTGAAGAAAAAAACCTTATTCTTTTAAAAGTTTCGTCAAACTTTATTCACTTCCACCAATTCCTACTCAAATGCTTACTTGTCTTTCCGTAGCAGTGGGGTATTTTCCAACTACATATATCAAAATTCCAAGTGCGTCACCCTGTAGGAAGGACAGCTGACTTCCTTCACTTCCTGGACTCTAAAGAAGTTCCTCCAGAAGGCCTTAGGATCCTCTGTATTGTGCCCTAGGAACAAAAGAGATGCAAGCCCCTGATATACCGAGTCCTGCTTGGTCTCAGCTGTTCCCCCACTCCTCCTTCTTCCCTTAAGAAACATTGCTCCAACGGGGTAAATTAGTTATCAAGTTTTAATTATATAATTCCCGGTGGGGGGGGGGAGAGCTAACTTATGGGTCCCTCCACTCCAGACCGGGAACTGTTACCTACCATCCTAACTAACAGTCACGGTGCATTATTTAATAACTGTTACTTGAATAGTGCTACTTCTTCTATTGTATATCAAAGTAAGGGTCGACAGAGAGAGAAAAAATCCTAGGATATCCTTCCGGTTTGTCGGCTCCTGGCGGGAGCAGAAGAATGCAGTATGACGTGCTGGGAACGGCCGCCGATCGCCAATGCTGGTTGTTGGATACGTGCAAGATGCACCCACAAATGTTTAAAAAAAAAAATACATGTTACATTCTTTGAAGCGCTTTAAACTTTAGTTTTAGTGGTTTAATTTATTTAGGAACATTTTTGGTAAGGAACGCATTTTCGATAGGACGAATATTCACCTGAAGGTTTTCGGTATGTATCTCGAAAACCGGACGACCTGTAAAAAATCGTATTTCACAAAAAATATATCTTTTAGTTTTCTCTAATCTCCTGGTATGAAGTGATGCCATGAGGGTTCACCGCTGGCTGTTTTTCCTCTCTCAAGCCTTTCATGTCATATTTATTTTTATTTTATTTTTATTATTTTTGTATAGTACCTCATGTCAGCCCAGCCGCTGGTTGTGCATCTTTTACATAGTTGTGGCTTTAAATAAATAAATACAAAAAAAAAAAAAAAAAAAAAGTTTTCTCTATAACTTATATTGAAAATAATTTTGATTCGGTCATAAATATAAGAGGTATTTTGTAAAATGTACTAAGGCCCCGAAGTAAAGTGTTCTCAATTTTCGTACGATTTTGGCCAAAATCTATTCAGATCTAAGATAGCACATGTGAGTTCTACTTTCCAAATTTCAAGTTCATAGCTAGAAAATCGTTTCTGCGTTAGAGCGCTGTTGCTTTTAACCCAAACTAAATAAAATTGATTAATTCGGGGAAGGACATTACCTATTGATGATTCTCCGTTGAAAACTCAACATAACATCCCCTATACTTCGTAAGAATTCACGATTGACGGACCCGATGTAGCTTGTACAAATATAAGTTTTCATTCACTTCCGTAACGCTTTGTCGTCACATCTGTCGTCCCTTGTCCCAGAATTGTATTGCCCCTTAAGGGTCTCGCTCTACAGTATATATGTGTAAGGTATATATATATATATACGAGGAACAAAAACATATTGCTAATAAATGTCAACATAAAGTGTTGACATGGTATCATATTTCTAAGTTGACCCTTTAACCAGTGGACCATTGTCCGGGTGTTTGAGTGTGTGACCACTTGTCTCAGAGGCCCTGTCTGTGTGTGTGTGTGTACAGCCACTGTTGAACACTGTATACTGTGTATGCCTCATAAACTCAGTTATCCACTTAATTAGCCCACTTCCACCCCCCCCCCTCCGCCCCCGAACAAAGCCCGCCTCCCTTTATGACAAGTGGTATATTCCCACCCCACCCCACCCCTCACACCAAGTTTCCAGACACCAATTTACGCCCCCAAGTTTCCTCCCCTCCCCTCCCCCTTAATTGTACCTAGCCCCCCTAATTTAGAACGAGGTTGGTAAGCTCCGACATGAAATACGCAACGATACACAAACCTACTTCAAGATGCCCCCCCCCCCCCCCCCCCCCCCTGTTATTTTACGTCACTTTTATTTTCATTATGTACATTAAATTCATATAAAATCTTCATACTAAATTTTGTTTCGATACATTCATTTCATCGGCAGAATACCCTAATACCCTAATTAAGACCCTACATATTTTTAAATATAAAATTTCCTGTAGATACCTACATCAGGAGTTGAGCCCATTTCATCTCCTGCCCTTCGGCTGATTCCACTGAAAGGAATAAGTGTCGTCCCTTATAGGAGTTTGATTTTATATATAAAATTTCGTGTCGATACATTCATCCTATCGGGAGTTATCGTGTTCATAGACACATACAGACATTTTTTTTTTTTTTAATTTTTGGCTTCAGGAAGTCGAGACGGAATTTGCAAAAATTATTGTTATTCGGAAACATGGAAGTTTGTTGAAAACTTCGCATCCTAACTTTTGTATGGGAAGTAACTTTTGTATTATGACGCATGGCCGAGTAACTACGAGGTTATATCGTCTACTACCAGAGCGCTCTTGGACAGCCCGACTCTTCTGTGAGATTCCTACATTTTGCTTAAACTCTTACCCTAAATTATTATTCGCCCAGAGTCTTAACGTCTAATCCGATGGACGCCGGGTTGAAGGTTTTTTCACCTCCCAGGAAAAAACCTATGGGTCTCGGCCAGTTTTCGAACCCGCGATTTCGAGCTCAGTAAGCAAGCACACATACCACTGAGCGACCGGCGTCCCTAGGCGCCCCTAGGTATTTAATCAGATACGCCACTAGTTTCAACTTATGAGAAAAAAAAAAAAAAAATGAATGAATAAATTAGTTATATGTGAATAGAGAACATATTATATCTATGGTCATAGAGAATAAGTTGTTAAGTCCAAAATGAGTTAAGTGTACTATGATCATCTCCCAAGCCATCTGCGCACTGAGAAGAAGTTGGGAGCTCAAGACTCTAATACTTTCGGAATTATAAAGATGTGGGTTTCTTGGTATCTCGTAAAATTGTCTATGTTCTCGGTTAAATCAACTAAATCTACTTCTTTGAGGAATCATTCACGAGATAACTGCATTTAACAAATTATTCACTACGGCAGACTATTCCAAGTGAAGAGGGCGTTTTCGGTTAAAACAACTTGCTCAACTTTAGAGAGGCATCATTCACGAGTATTTCAAAAAGTATGGTTAATAATTAGGTAAGTGTGTATAAAAATTAGGTAAGTGTGGTCAATAATTAGGTAAGTGATGGGGAACGATTAGGTAACTATGGGAAAATCCGAGAAAGGATTATCGATATTCATTTTCATTCACTCCTATAGATTTAGAAGGTATACGATTAATAATGATGCAAACATAATTTATTTATTCGAAAAACTAGATTTACACGATTAATGCAAAAGTAAAAAAGTGCTGCCCTGAAAAGTTACGAATTTAAACTTACCAATTCTCTGTGACCACAGATATAGTCATGTTATGATTAATTCCTTAAAAATAAGCTCCAAGCACATTTTGAAAGGTACTTTTTTTTCATTGCCCCGTTAACTTATTGAAAGTTAACTGACTATGGAAGATTTTTAAGGCGAAAATTGTATAAGAAAGCTATTATAGGGTGAATCACACCGCAATATCAGTTTTTCCCCTTCCTACAGAAAAAAAAAAAAAAAAAAAAATGATTACAAAAAAATAAAAATAAAATAAAAGTATTTTGGGGGAGGGGATGCTGGAAGGGCGGTTATATATCTTGTAACAAGTGTGAGCGCCATCTGTTGGAGGGTCACTGTTCGATCGAGAATATTGGGAGGGGGTGCAGAGCCATTCGCTTCCTAGCTTATATCACATGGGAGAAAGTCATCAATGAACTACCCTCCACATTGAATTATTTGTAATCAACTAAGTCTTTGCTCTCTCTCAAAATTCTTCTGGGGTAAATTTGACTGAAAATCAATAGGTGACGTATTCAAGTACATCTCATTTCACAAATACAATATTTTCTGTCATTAGATGGATAGTTAAGCAAATTTCTTCCCTGCCATTCTAATCGTATTCCTTCCTTTAAATTGATTCTAAGGTCCTCTATCTACATGATATGTAGAGAACCTTAGATATATATTATATACATTATAGCAAGGGTTGTGTAAAATTTTATTTGATTTTTGGATTCGGTGGGTTGGAAAATAAAATTCGAAGACTCAAAATCAAATTTCTGAACGTTTATAAAACTTTCCCAATGCTTTAGAGATGGGGAAGTAATGTTTAGATTCTACGGTTTCTGGTAAATATAACCTAACCTCTCATTTTATTTTATTTTATTTTTGTGACTCATGCTCAGGCTTGAGACTATGAGGTCATATCGCCTACTACCAGAGTGCTCTTTCGTCGCTCTGGCGGACATGAGCCCGACTTGACTAGGGTTTAGTTGCCTAAGGTATAGGGCTTTTAAAGTACCAGATCATCATTTTTTTAACCTTCTAGATAAATCTCTTATCCGGGTTTCGAACCTTGAGCTCATTAGACAAGCACGCTATGCCAGCTACCGTCCTCGTTTCTAGGTTGGTCGGATTGGTTCCGATTCATTTATACCATGTTTCTCTCTACAATCAGAATTGAAGGGTGCTGCGTTGATTGAGAAGAAGTGATATGCTTCATCATGACATTGAGAGTGACACAAGCTCTTTCTTCTTCGCCATACATTCAACTCAAGATTTTCGTTTACGATTGTTGGAATGTTTACATGGAGTTTATATATTTGTAGATCGTTAATAGAGCTTAAATATTAGCCATCAAAAACTGATCTGATGTTTACATATTCGCCCTCAGGATCCATTCGCAGAATTTAATTTTTGGCCTCAGAAATCGTTCATGGAGTTTACATTTTTGCCCTAGGAACCCGCTCGCGGAGTTCAAATATTCGCCCTAATAAGCTGTTTGCGGAGTTCACATATTCGCCCTTATAAGCTGTTCTCGGAGTTCACATATTCGCCTTTATAAGCTGTTCGCGGAGTTCACATATTCGCTTTTATAAGCTGTTCGCGGAGTTCACTATCGCCCGAAGAGTAAACAAGACTATCATAAACTTTGCCATAGGATGTGCTGTGCACACTTCCATACGATGGAAGCCTAAATCAAAAACTTAGTTCCAAGTTTGGAAAGGGTTGGGGGGTGGAGGGGCGGGGGGTGGTTTTTGTACGAGGGGGGATACTTAGAAGAAACTCCCCCCCTCCCCGCCCCACCCACCCTTTCCCTCAAACTTGGAGATATTGCCTAATAAAGGAGCACCCCCTCCTATAGAAATAAATCTTCCAAAAGTCAATATAACAAGGTTTTGTGGCTGAAACTTTTAACGGGGAACTTACTGGTCCACTTTCAACTAACCAACTTAAAAACCTCCGATATATTATACAAAATTATGCATAAACTAAGCAACCAAAAAAAAAAAAAAAACTTTACTCATAAGGGTGGAATATAGTCTGACGGGCCACTTACGATCAGAAACTTTCCACACTCCAGTGAAATATCATTATGTATTCTCCAAAGTGTATGCTAAATATATACTTTATTTATTATAAGAGGCTTCGAACATCGACCAGACCCAATCATTCCAATCCACTCCTTAGAACCATTGTAGATGCTCCATTTTTTGTATCCAACCTAACATTCCGCAATAATCATCTTGCCAAATCCTTATCGAAGCGAAAAAGGGCCGTAAGAACCTCCCGATATATCATCGTGAAAAAGACCTTAAGAGTTATAAAAATATTCATCTTAATTTTTAATAAATTTAAAAAAAATATTTTTTCTGTTTTTATTACTATTATTATTTTTGTACTCATATATTTTCAAGTACTTATTTATTTATTTTTTAGTAATTATATTTTATTTTTCTTAACAGTGTTCTCATTACTAATCAACCATGTTGTGGTTTAACGAATAATGACGGACAATAGAGGCGACGTTGACCTCGGGATCTATTGTAATTATTTATTTATTTTTTCGGGAGGGTGGTCTGTACAAGAATAGTTTCAATCAGAAAGTTTTCTTATGGCCACATCACAGATTGTTTTTCTAAATTTCTTCCGTAAGGAAAATTTAATATTATTTCCCTAACTAAACGACGTATAGGGGAAGTTATGTAATCAAAAATTAGACGAGGAATTTTCAACGAAATTTCAAATTTTCCGACATCTAAATCCCAAATATAAAAGAAAAAATGTCAGTCTGTGTGTGTGCCTGTGAACACGATAACTCCCAATAGATTTACTCCATAAGGACACTGGACACCACGGTCAGATGATAGGGGCGGATTAAAGAAGACGCTTAACTCAAAAACTCTAATAACTGCCGTTGTTATGAATGTATCGACCCAAAATGTCCTATGTGAATCCAGATAATGAACCCTCTAACGACGACACCTATTGTTTTTCAGATAAATCGACCAAAGGGGAGGGGGGATTAGGGGGGAGGCTCAACTCAAAACTGTAATTACTGCCGTTAGGGGAGCTCAATTAATAAAAAACCTTAATAACTTCTGATGTAATGAAGTTATCGACACAAAATTTAGTTTGAGGGTTTAGGAGCCCCTAAGTAAGTCAATTATAGAAAATTAGCGCAAACGGTCGACTGGTTTTAAAGGGGGAGCGAAAAGATAATTTATTAAATAGTTCTGGAGAATTCACCGAATGTGATTCACCGACAATTTCTTTTTCAGTAGGTATTTGTTAAAAAAAAAAAAAATCGGGAGTTGAGCTGTAAATACGGTATAAAAAGCAGATGAACGTGAATTGTACCTCAGGGATTATATAGAACAATACCTTGGTAGAGCGGGCATTCAACATACCGTTGTACTAAACCCAACCTCCCCCCTTCCCCCTCAAATGGTGGCAAAAACATGGCCCCAGAATTTTATACGGATGTTTATTATTAAAAGAGGGATGAGGGAGGAAAAACCAGGAGTGCGGATACGAACTATCCCTACCCCAGGGAACAGTTGGGAAGTGTATCTAGTAACAGGAACACACCTCGTATATAACTGTTACTGCTACTCTCAAATATGTTTTTAACTCATTTTTACCCTCAACATTTTCTCCTTTTAACATTTTTAAAAATTAAAAAAAAAAAAAACAGATACACCATTCCTAATTAACATGGTTGCTCTTAAAAGTACTACCGTTTTATATAACAAGTTATGTTTTGTTACTTGTAACATTAAGTTTTGAGCATTTAACATTTTCTTTACTCATTTGAAAGAAGCAAATTAAAAACTAAGTTTTCACTCTCCCTCCGAAACCAAACTACCGATTAGTGTGAAAGTTAATCGGTGTACTTTAGTATGAATACTGATTCGACAAAATGTTATAAGTGTGTCCAGAGAATAAAATTTTATATTTGAATTTAAACTCCCAAAAGGACGACAAAGGGAAATTTTCATCAAAATCGGCCTAAGAGAAAGAGGGGATAAGAGGAGAGGGCTCAAATGTATTGAATGAATGCATATCATTGACAGGTATCACCGGAAGAGCATAAACGTAGTTCGTGTTGGGGTTGTACATTAAAAATGCCCCCTAATCCGAACAACCCTTTACAATCATCCCTGAGAATTCATTGTAGTCTTGGGGCGAATGTGTAACTGTTTTTGGCGAAATAAAAGCGTTGTGGTAAGAGATACAATATATATTTTTGGTGAGGCCTAGTGTCTATCAACGGTGCAATACCCAAGAGACCAAGAGTCTCTGGGCCTTCTACTAAATCTGGGGCCAAATGAGAACGGATCTGACCAGGCCACAATATCCCCGGTGATTACTCAGGAGCCGGACAAAGGGGGCCTGGAGGGTTTATAGGCCCCTGGGGGGGCGCACCCCCAATCTATCCCCCCTCCCCTCTACGGCTGATTTTATAACCTCTATATAGGCCTATAAGTGGCGAACGGACGAACGAGAAAGGAGTCCCATCAATTCTATTGGTGATTATTGCTTACATGGATCATAAAAATATCGAATCTCTCTTCATAAAAGTCGTTGGTGAATCACCAGCAAAGTACTTCCCCAGCGCGAATTGATGTGTTTACATTCAGTACATCGACATTTAATACAATTTTTTGAGTTGAGCTCTCTAAAGAATGAAAGTATTTTAATTTATTTTCAAATTTTATATGTGTATCCAAATCCTCCTTAAGGACAACATACATTAATTTTTAGTTAAATCGGCCGCAGGGAATCAGGAGATGAGAAGACTTAACACAATACTGGCTGACGTAATGAATGTATCATAAAAATAAAAGAGATTGTCTTCTCAGTGATTTATTTTAGACCAGAACCGGTTTTCGACGCAACAGCTTCATCATCAGGTTGTAACCTCTGCACTGCTTGGGTGAAATGAACCACTGATGATGACGCTGTTGCGTCAAAAACCGATTCTGGTCTAAAATAAAACACGGGAAGACAACCTCTTTTATTTCTATGAGAAATCTCGTCCCACAACCTCTTACTATCACATATAATGAATGAATGTATCAACACAAAAAGAGCGCTCTGGTAGTAGGCGATATGACCTCGTAGTTAAAGCCCGGGTGTGAGCCATATTAACTAACTCAACACAAAATTTTATATGTAAATACAAAACTCATAAGGACGAGACCTATTAACTTTCCACAAAATTGGCCGAAGAAGGCTCCGATCTGATGAATATATCGACATAAAATTTAGTATGGAGGTTTAGAGATTCGATCTGGTGAAGTACATTGCCGGTGATTCACAGATAATTTAATAATTTCTTTAATTGTTTATATATTTCGTATAAATGGCCTGAGGAACGAACGTAAAAAAGCCCCGAGATATCGTCGTGAACACTTTTAGAACAATTAGGAAAATATTTTCCATAATTTTAAATAAAATTTAAAACATTATCTATTGTATTTATTATTTTTATACTATTTTATTTTCTATTATTTATTTATGCTTGATTTATTTTTTTACTCCGAATCTATGATTTGATAACTGTTTATTTATAAACAATTTATAAGATATCTTGTTGTATACATTTTTATGAAGTATCTTATAACATTTTATGGTTTAATGTAAATAAATATTATTATTATTCAACCAAAATTGTTAAAATTACAACCGAATTTTTTTTTTTTTTTTTTTTTTGAAAAGGCAGCTTCTTGTAAGAGTTTTTATATGATATTTCATCCCCTGAGGGTAGGGACACCCCCCTTCCCCCCCCCCCCCCCCCACCACCACCACCACTCTAGCAACGCCCCTTTCTTGAACAGGCTAATGCAAAAAACATGTCTTCCGCCATTACTACCGTTGCGCCTTAATTGGGTGGCAACCGGTGGTCTGTCAGGATTAATGGCATATAGTTCTGAGCTAGACATGTTTTTTGCCTCCATATTTCCTCCATACCGTTTCCCGGATGTTTCACACTTGATTCTCCTCCTAATTATACTTTAATTAATTAAATGTCCGATAGACAGCAGCACAGCTGTACAACCTCGCCCTCTCAGACATATTTCTTGTCAATTTTTTTTTTCTAAACGTTCACAAACCAAGATTTATTTGCACATTTCGTAGCATGTATTACTGGTAATTACTTCATTATTCATGAATGCATACCACTTCTACGCAATAAATAATATATGCGATCGGTACAATATATACAATAACTAGAAAAGAACGCACAAGATAATATATACACAACTTTGAGAAGCCAATCAGTGTTGACACTCCCTTGGTTAGTTCCATAGTTCACTAGAGATCTCAAGGATAACGTAACGTCTTCTTAGACGACGTGGGACGTTGTCAGGACGACATGTATATGTCAATTCAAAATTCTATTAGGACACCTATCAGTTTTCAGTCATATCGACCGAATCATAGATGGGTGCCTCCCCCTATCAAATCATTAGGGGTTGCCTACCCTAATAACTGGTCGATGTAACGATTCTATTCAGAAGCCAGAGAAAGACACCTATTGATTTCCTAACAAAACGGGATATTGGTTTGAGTGGGACAGCGATTACTTAACTCATTCTTTAGCGATGGTTAAGTATATTAATGGATAATCTTTCGATTCATTCATCCTGTATAATTTTAATTTCAAATTATTGATTGAATTAGTTTTTTTTTTTTGTTTGTTAGTTTCTAAGTATAAAAGCTCAGATGTTTTCATCAAATTTAATAAACCTTGAGCACGCCCTCCTTCGAATAGAACATTAGGCTATCCATGGTCCCGAGGCTGTTTCATATGTACTACATTACCTAACTAAACCCTTTAGGCAAAATTTAGAACTCCCATAAGTCAGCCCGACATGTTCACAAAAAGAAAAACATACATATTTAACGATTTCTAGATTCTCAAAATGAACTGAATCTGTTTTTGAGCACATAACAATTTAGTTTTATCTCAAAAAAAAGTAAAAAAACTCAAATATTAAATTTATTTCTGTCGAAAATATGAATGTTTCGTGTAAAAGTTGTTTAATTTATAACAATGAACATTTCCAGAGGGGGCCATGGTGGCCGTGCGGGCTAGAGCGTAGGGCTTTGGTCGCATGGTCTCACCATGGTTTGCGGGTTCGAATCGCGTCCGGCAGTGAGTTTTATTTCGCAGATAGAACTCCCTCCCGGGGCCATGGATGTCTTAAATAATTATACATAACACATTGACATGGCTAATATGCACCGTTCATAAAGCCAAAAGAAAAAAAAAAAAAAAAAAAAAAAAAGAAAAAAAAAACATTTCTATATAATAATTTTCGATCCTGGGAGCATTTTTGATCTCCAAATCATTATTATTAAATGATAAATAATTACATTTTAAAAGAAAAAAAAAAGAAAGAAAAAGAAAAAAAAACAGGATTTTAGTTTTCCTGATCCCAGGATTTTCAGAATTGAAATAACTCCGGGATTCCGAACCCTGGTGACAACCAATACACGTTTCGAAATAGACGACAGCCTGTAGAAAGTTGTTAGTTTATCACTCGGCTGTCCTTCTGACCCTAACAAGGCAAAACGTAAGGAATTTAAACTCTCTAAAAAAAAAAGTACTTGAGAAAAAAAATCACGTTTTAATTATGTTAATTATAATTAAAATTTGTTAAATGCGCACGTCGTCAGTTAAAGAGGTGCTTCAGAGTCAAGTCAGAAGCTCAAAGGACACACCTCAAGGATGCATAATGACTGTTTGACCACTATAATACTGATTATAATAACCTGATCTTACTTAAGAAATGTTGATGAAAATTAATTTCATAAATATAAACCAACCAAAGTACTTCTTAATTTGAGAAAATATCTCTAAGAACCATCCATTCACATGGATGATTTTCCAGCTATTTTATTCCTTTTCCATGAAGACTATTCCTTTCTTTGCTATACTATTCTCATGTTCACTTCAGTTTCTCAAAATCCGCCTGATTAAGTCGACCCTATACACTGAAAATACACTAGGAGAAGCAGGAGACCAGTCGTTCTTAGAGAGATACTAGGAATGAAATGGGAGATGAACCCAGGACAATTTTCTGAGGTCTTCAAGTCTGGAACAAGACGACTGCCTTTCCTCCCATCCTTTCTTTGACCTGGCTCTAGAACGAGTGATAAAGCAGGTGATGAGGAACGAAGAGAGAAAATGGAGTTCTGGCATATGCAGAAACAGCTCAAACAGTTGACTTACATAGAGGTTTCTAAATCCTCATACTAGTATTTGTGTCGATAAATTCATTACATTGGCAGTTATTGGTGTTTTGAGTTGAGCTTTCCTCTGATCCCCCCCAACCCTTTGAATCAATTTGGCTGAAAATCAATGTTTCGTCCATAGAGGGTTCTGGATTCCCATATAAAATTTTGTATCGATACATTCATTCTATCGAGAGTTATCGCGTTCATAGACACACACATCGACAGACAGCATTTTTTTCTTTCATATTTGGAATCTGGAGGTCAGGGGAAAACAGTAAATTCCGATGAAAACTTCGCATCGAATTTTGACCTGTCAACTTCAAGTACCTCAATTACACAGTAAAGAGTATCAACTCCGTGTTGAAAGTGCCGTGATAAGGCCAGTTCGGATCTATGACTGAGATGGACTGACCTGGTGAAGAAGCCGTGGAACACCATGCGGTGACCAGTGGCGAATCAAAGGGTAATTAATAAATGTATTCCGGATTCTATTATGGCTTTCCATTCCTTATGATAAGCATCACTACCTTATTCCTCTCTTGTATGCGTTTCCAACATCTTACATTAACACAGTTTTCTATCTCCAATATTTTAAATGATCGGTAAAATCTAACAAAGAAACTATATGTGCTTAAACATAAACCTCAAAAAATAATAGGAATGGGAAACAAAATTATATTCATTTATAGGTTAGGTTTTATGACTAATATCCGGGCTTTAACTACGAGGTCATATCCACAACTACATAACTACAAGGTCACATCGCCTACTACCAGATTGCTTTTTCGTCACTCTGGTGGACATGAGCCCGACTCTACTGTGGGAGTCCTAAAGTTTGCCTACCCTTAATTTTTATTCATCTAGGGCAGGGGTCTTTAACGAGTACCTGACATTGTACAGACTCGGGACCATCACTTAACGTCCCATCCCAAGGACGGCGTGCTCAAGTTTATTTTACCTCCCAGATAAAATAAACTAAGGGCCTCGGTCGGGTTTCGAACCTACGATCTTGAGCTCAGAAGACAAGCACGCTGAGCTAGCGGCGCCCTCTACTCATTTATATACAATCTAGCCAAGCTAAATGTCGCCGTTGAACTGGGAAACTGATGACAGATTATCAATGGAGTGACTTGGATTGGTAACCGCCAAATCCCATATTTGGTCTAATAATGGCGGCGTGTTGCTGTGTGGAACTGTCATTGTGACGCTAATGGTCCCCCCCTCCGTGTTATCTCTCCAGACCGCCACTAGAATGCGTTCCGTTATGAGATAGGTCTCATTAGGAGAGCTTCACAAGACACACCATTAAGGCTAAGCGCTGGATACTGGAACCCTCCCCTCCCTCCCTTCAACAAATCCGATAACAATGAAGAACAACGACGAAAAAACCTAAACTGTTTAAAAAGAAAGAAAAAACAATTAATTATACTTTCATATATGACAAAGAAATCCACTCAAATTGGTATTCCAATATATTGGGAAAGTTGATTAGGTATCGGAAAATGGAAGAATAAGTCTCTAGAGATCAAACTATTGGAGTCTAAGAGTTCGGTTTCACATTCCGAGCCATACGAAATTTAGGGGATGTTAAGTAATCAGTCAGAAGTGTGATATTGAGGTTTTATGAATCATGCCGGGGCTTAAACTACGAGGTCATATCGCCTACTATCAGAACGCTCTTTCGCCACTCTGGTGGACATGATGGTGGACTGTGAGAGCCCTAAATTTTGCCTACTCTAAATTTTTATTCACCTAGAGCAGGGATCTTTAATCCTTGACATCGTACAGGCAGGTCCATCGCTTAACGTCCCAACCGAAGGACGGCGTGCTTAAGTTTATATTACCTCACAGATAAAATAAATTAAGGCCTCGGTCGGGTTTGGGAAGGGAGGCAGAAATTAGAGAAGGGGCTAACAAGTCTTCTATGTAAGTCAACTATTCATTTTTAGCCCAAAGTGTAGATTTGTTTTGTTTGGAAGGAGAGACAAATATATATATATATATATATATATATAGATTTGTTTTGTTTGGAAGGAGAGACAAATATATATATATATATTCGGGAAAACGGGGGTTGAAAAACGTGAAATTCCGGTGAAAATTCAACATCGAATTATCGATTATTACATAACTTTTCCTATACTAGTATAATATCCGTGTTAATTCTGATACCTACAGCCAAGGAAACGAAGTCTCTCACGGAAGAATTCCCATCGGAATAAAGACGAAACAGTGAAGATGTCTTCAGAGATTGTACCCAAACTCCTGTCAACAATTTCCTATTAAAATTGATGTATATATACTTATAAATTTTATTTAAAAACCCCAACAGGCATCATAGAGGCACCCCTGTACAACGTCACCTATGGTACGGCGGTATTCCGTGACGTCTTTATTGATTGTAATGACGTTAAATTATGTTATCCTCTTCTTCGGTGTGCCCTCACGCATTTCCTCAATTGCCTCTTCGTCATCCAACTCAAATCCCCACCCCACCTAATAGTTTTAAGACCACCCCCCGCTTAGAGAGGTACCCTTTCTACATTTATAAAAATAAAAAATAAATAGTCATCGGTGAATCATTGACAACGTCTTCCCCAGAACGAATTGATCAGGTTTTCGCGCCCCCCCCCCAAAAAAAAAAAAATTGAAATAAAAAATAATATTTCTGAATCTCGAATTCAGGGACTCAAATAACCTTTTTGAAAATTATTTATACTTCATCTTCAGGTTTTCGAGTTAAGCCCCCTTCTCTTGGATTACACTGAAAATCGACTTAGCAGCCTTACGGAGTTTTGGATTCACATATAAATTTTTGGGATCATGGGGTCGGATAACACAAATACCGGTGAATACTATATAGAATTTCTGATGGATTACGTCACTTTCCCTACACTTCAAATATATACTGACGATGAAGGTACATTTTAAGTATATATTTTTTGTGGAATTAGACAATATAAATTCTTTGTTTTTACTTATATGTTAATTATCTATCCAAGGGACATATTTCATTCTTCCTTGCTGTTCAGCCCACCGTAATAAACCCGAGAGAGGGAGATTTAAGCCCTCAAAAAGACTACGGATATATTCGTTTAAATATGACGATTATATTCAACATTTCATTTATAATAGGACATTTCTGACGTATAATAAAATGGGGGAGTCTTGGTAAAATGGTGGTTGGGATAAAAAAAAAAAGTGGTATATACATTCCTCATAAGATATGATATGGGAGTCTGGTTGGAGACCCGGCACATGTGTGAAGGAATGGGGGTGTCTTGTGGGGGGGAGATCCTCCCCTAAATTTGTGGGGTTTCTCCTAATATCGGAGGATCCGAACTCTGAGGGCTGACCAGTCACGTACCTCTCATCCAATATACAGACATAAGGACAGCTAACACATCCCTCAGCCATATTGCAAAAGTCTTATATTAAAATAGTATTGTCAAAAAGAATCATTACTAAGAAGTTGGAGTTTTTGTTCATACTTTGCTAAGGGTTCTGGCCAATAGACTCGAACCATAAAAACGTTAGTAACGTTATTTGTCCAGTAAGTCAGATGATTTTTAAAATATGTTGACATTTCCAATGATCTCATTAGATTACGCGATGACCGGACAAAAGAATGAAAAGCTTATAAGAAAGCGAGCGCTATGACAGTTAAACGACAAGACAAGAAACTAAAATGTCAGATTTTTTAAAAATATTTCACAAAATATATTTTAAAAAATTAAATAAAATAAATTATTTTTTATATGAATTTGTATTCGTTAAGTCGTGGCTGAATGTGGTAGCAATACCCAATATACAATATTTTTAAAAGACATTCGTTTTTCTTTATATTTTTTAAAATTTTAGATATTGAAAATTGGGAAATGTTCTGTGTAATTGAAAAATGTGCTACTGAGTTCCAAATAACCCATATTTCTAACTCTAAACAGTATAGACAGCTCAACTAAAAATAATAGTCATTATGACTGATGCTAGGGGCTTTTAACTACAAGGTCATATCGCCTACTACCAGAGCGCTCTTTAATCACTCTGGTGGACATGAGCCCGCACGTTTCTCTATCGAAAGCTTGCAAAATGAAATATCCAATGTTTAATTATACGAAATTCTTTGAATTGCAGCCTCTGAATTAGTTTTTCCGCTTTTCACCGTCAATTTAAACATTTCTTCTGCTCCTCCGTGTATCTTCCATGAATCCAATTACCGAAGTAGATGGGAAATTCCTAAGGAAATTCTCCAACCTACAACCCCCTTGTTGCACTTTGTACAAGAAACATCCCCCTCCCTCCTTGAAGCTCCAGAAGTAACGAAGGGGTTGGAGCAGAGTCCCTTTAAGATTAGTCACGGAGAAATTACAATTCAAATCGGCTCTAAGCATAAATCTGGACGGGAGTCTGGGGGTGTTGTTAATAAAGGGGGATCTCTACGGAGCCTCTAATTTACCAAAAGTCCGACATCAATTTAATTAAGAATGAATCATAAGGAAGGGACTTAGCTGAGAAGGCGGGGGCTAGAGGGCTTAAGAACCACTTAAAGCAGGAGCCGCACCGCAGTCAACCCTTCCTACTTCTAAGGAGAGATCTCATCCCTTGTCTGCACTGCACTGCCTGTCTTCAAAAAAGGAAACTTTAGGAAACAACAGGCTAAAATGATACATCCGAGAGAAAGTCGGTTATCCGCAATAATAGAGGATGCATAAGATTTCTGAAATGAAGAAAAAAACAAAAAAAAAACAGGAAAACTGATTTTAGATATTATAATTCAGGATTTGATCATCAAGCGAAAGAGGTTGTTTTTCAAATATCTCGCTATATGCGAAAGCAAGGTTTAAAAATTCGCAAAAAAATGTTTAGTAAATTTTAAGAAAACAAGCAAAACAACAAAAAGGAAATGTCCTCAGCGCATTCATTATGAGACATCTCATGGATTTTCAACATAGCTCCTGTAATTTCCATGTTCAACTCAGATTTCGGTCCTCCTTATCCAAAACTCAGATTTCGGTCCTCTCCAAACTCTCAAAAACGTATTTAGTATAATAATATATAAATGTGAGTGCACACTATCGTGCAAGCAAAAAAATACGATATTTTTTTTTCAAAATTGAAAATGATTGAATAACTCTTTAAGTGAAGAATTGTTAGAATCATTGATTATTTTAAATGTAGAATCAGAATTATTCCCTAAAGCAGAAATAGTTATTGATAAATTTGAAAGCTCATTTGAATTAAAAATATTATCTTAATTTACGTGTTTGTGTACATGGATAGACTTCAAATAATATGATGTAATTAGTTCTTATTTTATTATTGTTCAGAATTATTAAACAATAACATTATTTTTGTTCAATGTTGTTTATCACTTTTTTTTATTAAAATGTACTCTAGAAAAATGTGTGTGTTATCGAAATAGCCACTGGTGATCCTCCGCCACCTCGAAGAATAGAACAATCTTGGGAAGTGAACCACCTGCGACACACAGTAAAACCTTAAGAAATTACCTGTACTTTTAATTTTTCAATCTTAAAGCCCCTATGTGTGTAGGCGCGTTGCGCATTGTTCCGACAGCGGTATATAACCTAAGTTAAGCGTTACAGAGGCGGTTGGAGTTTCGCCCTAAGCCACAAGGATATCGCCAAGCTAAGCTGGGCTCGGCCTCTCCCGAGCCATGTTTATGAGGTGACAAACTCATTAAACCAAGCGAAGGGGGAAGTTTTAAATTTCCCAAATTATTCTCCATAGCGGCCAACAGGAGCCAATTACCGGAAGGGAGAGTTCGGATTGGTTCGTTGATTCAGCCAATGAGATATGTTCTTTAAGCGGCAGAGTGTGTCTGTCTGTGTGTGTTGCTACACGAGCAGTAGCGCTCCATCGTAATTAATGGCCCACTAATGAGTTCCACCTACTTTAAAATTCCGGACCTGCCATAAATTTATACCACCTGTTTATCTCACAATACGAAACACAAATGTGGAATAACAGACTCGAAATTCAAAATAAATAAATAAAAATTCTCGTTAAATACCCTTTTGAGGTTAGGTTAGGTTTTATGACTCATGCCCGGGCTTTAACTACGAGGTCATATCGCCTACTACCAGAGCGTTCTTTCGTCACTGGTGGACATGAGCCCGACTCCACTGTGCGAGTCCTAAATTTTGCCTACGCTCAATTTTTATTCACCTCGTACAGGCTCGGGACCATCGCTTAACGTCCCATTCGAATGACGGCGTGCTTAAGTTTATTTTACCTCCAAGATAAAAAAAACTAAGGGCCTCGGTCGGGTTTCGATCCCACGATCTTGAGCTCAGAAGGCAAGCACGCATACCACTGAGCTACCATTTTAAAACGTGTGTTAAATATCTGACTCTACTTTCCCAAAAAATACCCTCAATCACCCCTTCACTTTGAACGATTTGTCTGAAAATCAATAGATGTTGTCCTTAT
This sequence comes from Aradus depressus, assembly GCA_963662175.1. NCBI lineage: Eukaryota > Metazoa > Arthropoda > Insecta > Hemiptera > Aradidae > Aradus > Aradus depressus. The sequence goes on from OY759223.1 coordinate 34,535,314, forward strand.
GGGGTCCTGGATACACGTATATATATTCTGTCGAGTTATCGTGTTCACAGCGTTTCTTTCAAAACAAATAGTTAATAATTTCAAGAACGACTAATCTGAGTATTTTGTTAGTCAGTTATTCATCAAAATGTTTGAAAAAACATGATTTTTTTTTATAGAATTCAATTTTTATAGAAGCATTTCTGGACCGATGTTTATATGAATTTTTTTTTTAAATCAAATAATCAAAAAATATATTATTAATTTGTGTAATATCTTATTTTATTTATTTATGTTTTTAATTTAGTTTGTTAAAGGTTCCTTTATATGTGTCATTATTGTTTTATATGTGTATTCCTTTATATGTGTCATTATTACGTTAATATTGTAAAAGTAATGGTCACTGACTCCATTGTATAGGGGTGATCCCTTTAAACAATAAAAATTATTATTATTATTATTATTCAAATATCCAAACCACTCCCGAAATTATGGACACTTCGACTGAAATAATCTGTGCAGCGGACCACATTTCTTTCCCTATAGCTGTCTGTTATAGGGATGTTTCATTATATGTAGGTACATCATATTACGGATGCTCAGTGTATCTCAATCAGTGTAACTCTCTGTATTTTTGAAGGGATAACAATTATATATTTCTTGATCTCTCCCCTGAGAAATAGGCTCGGCTAAACGTCTTCTAAATGTCCCTCTGCTAGGATTAACAGCCCTTAAAATTATATAATGAAGAAAAGAATTTATTTAGGCAACTAATAGAATTAGTTTAAATTGGGTTTTAAGCTGCGGCTACACTTTGTACACTGTAAATTTTGAATGTAATGAGGACAGCTTAGTCGGTGGGATCTTCTCTGTGACTCCCTATAATCCCTGTTTGGGGCCCAACACTATATAGGGGGGGGGCTTTGGGGGGCTTGAGGGGGTTGTTTAGGGGCCACCAAACCTCACAGCCCCTCCTAAATTATCCTGAGATCAAGGTTTGAAATGCTGTTTTTTTTTGTTTTTTTTTTGGAAGGGTGGGTTAGTATAGAAAACGTATATTAAATTTCATGTCAGTTTTAGTTTTCAGTTTAATATTAATGATGAATTTAACTGAACAGAAATTGTGAATTTTGCTGAAAATATTTGTGTGCAGGTCATCGGGCTCATATGTTACGTGAAATTTACAATAACTGCAAGAAAATGTTGTTTATTATGTTAAATTTTAACCATGATGAAGAATAAAAAATCTTCGAATCCTCGACCACAAACTCCGTCGCCAGAAACTCGATGTTGATTTTTCACCCGAATTTCATGTTTTCCGATCTTTCAATTTCAGAAAGAAAAAAAATCCGGTCTCTGTGTATCTGTCAACCCGATAACTCCCAATAGAAAGAATATATCGACATATATATTCAGTAATGTAATGGAGGCATCGACACGAAATTTTATATGATGGTGCGAAAGCACAAAAAGACAACAACTACTGATTTTCAGTCAAATCGGCAGAAGAAAATGAGGGATGAGAGGAGAGGGGGTTGAATTCAAAAACTTTAATAACTGAAACATGAAATGGTGTATGAGGATTGAGAAACTCTGATAATGACGCTTCTGGATTTCCAGTCAAATTGACAAAGAGGAAGTGTGTTTAAAGGGAGAGTGGAAACATAATTGATTAAATAATTACATTCTTGCGGGGTGGGGTGGAGGGGGGAGAGGGGGCATTTGTAATTTTGGTGTGTCTACAGCCCCCATCCCCATGAAAGTATCCACAATTGACATACTGCATTCCAAGAATGTATATATATCCAGCCACAAAGCTGTAAGACACCAAGACCACGACCACAGAACTAACATAGGCTCCCGTTGCCACAATAACCACCCTGCAAATACATTAGTTGATACAGAACAACCTTATAACAGGATTCCTGTTGTCTGCCACCACGTCTTGTATATGGTACCTCCAGGACCTCCAATAAGGACACTCCAGCAGACCAACAATCTACTAAATCCTTCTAAATGTTCCCTTCTCTTCCCTTTAATTAAAGCAAATGCAATTCTAACGAGATATGTCTTAGTAACAACAACGATTAATTGTTTGCATAATAAAGAGCTGGCAGTAATTTTATTTTTTCCATGTCCCCCATAACCTCCACTCCTGTTCACAATTTTGAGATACCACATGACATATACTTAGTTATACAACTGTCAAAGAGCTAGCAGTAATTTCATGTTTCCAGGCCCCCACAACCCCCACGTCCGTCCACAATGTTGAAATACCTACATGTAAAATTTCATGAAAATCCGACTAACCGTTAAAGAGTTAACGATATCGATAGTGCCCTGAGCTTGAGCGCCCAACGGACCATCCAAAAATTACGTAACGCAATTTATGAAAATGTCTGACCTCTCTCTTTCTGATTGATTAATTTATTCCATATTTTATTCTAAATTTTCATTTTAGCACCTCCACGTCAATAGCCACGTTCGATAGTAGTACATCGATATTTTTCAACTTCAGGAAGAAGGTGGAGTCATTCGTGGAGGGGGAATGTTCAGTTGTGCGGCGATAAAAGGATTGAGACGGGCTGAGCCGGGAGCCGGCAATGGTCTCAAAAATAATCACTCAATTTATAGATGGGGGGCCCCAGTATAAGTAACGTTAGGTAAGATTAATCTATAGTAAGGGGGGTGGGGCTACAGGTAGTAGGGGAGGAGAGGGGAGGGGGAAGTGGGGATGGAGGGGAGGGCCTTCCCCCACCCCTTGTCAAGACCACATGACCGATGTCCACTCCCTAATGAATAATTCACTGTTTTCGTAATGGACACTCAATGGCTGGTCAACAAAAATCTAACCTTTAGAGAATACGACAAAAAAAAACAGTTCTCATCAACGGGACGACATAAGTTACAGTGTTACATCATTAAAGTTGCCTAAGATCCCAGGTTCGAAACCCCGTCGTTCGGATGGGACGTTAAGTGATGGACCTGGAGTCAGGTACTCGTTAAAGACATCTTTACGCTAGATAGTAGAGCTCATGTTCACCAAAGAGAAAGAGCGGTAATGTGACCTCATAGTTAAAGCCCGGGCATGAGTCACAAACAAAACATAATGAAACTTGCCTAAGATCCCAGGTTCGAAACCCAACCTGCCGTCTTATAAGTTTTATTAAACTGCATGTTAAGGACAACAAAAGCCGGCTAGCATATAATAATAACAACTGTGAGTAGACACACAACATTTTATTTTGCAATCTGTGAAACAAAAAACCTACCTTAGTGATCGATTCCTCCGAAATTTAGAAGATATTGAAAATACAGCGTGTGGAGTTGGAGTACAGTGGAAAACATGAAAGCTTGAAGATTGGAGACAGACTGAACCAGGTGATGACAATGTTCCAACCCCCTATTGAGGAGGGTTGAAAAAAAATACAAGGGTGGGAATACAAGGATCATGGCAACCTTCCCTTGTAGCCCGTCCGAACAGGGGGTCCAGAGTTCTAGGGGGCCGAAGAAGAGGTGGGGATACCTGGGATCTGTAGGGAACATAGTGTGGGTGCAGTAGACATAAATCCGACTTGCTTCCAAAAAAAAGACGTAGTCTGTGAATAACGCAATGTACTTCCCCAACACAAATTAATCAAGTAAGTTTCGCTCTCCCTCCATCACCAAAAGACCGTTTTAATCAATAATTGACTTACACTAGGGCTTCCCAATCCTCATACTAAACTTCGTATCAATTTGCAATATGGAGGTCGGAAAACATAAAATTTGAATGAAAACTGACCCGTTACATAACTTCCCCTGTACATCATATAGCTCAGAAATTAAATGAAGTAGACTGTCAATCAAAGGGAAAAAAAAGGATTTTCAATTCTAACCAAAACTGGGGACCCAACTTAGAAAAAATACCTGGGTCAAAATTTCACCAACCTAGATCTAAAAAAAATTCTATAATCTTTTAGATATAAATATCATTCTAGATCTAAATAATTTGAATCATTCTCCTAAGTTTAAATTTAAAAATAAAAAAATTAATTTAATTTAAATTCTGCAGTTCATTGAGTAATGCTTCCAAATAAACAATACAATTTGAAAAAGTGAAATTTACGAGCCGGTGGCTCAGAGGTAGCGTGCTAACCTACTCAGCTCAAGATCGCGGGTTCGAAACCCGGCCAAGTCTCTTAGGTTTTTTTTATCTGAGAAGGTGAAAAAACCTAGGTAGGCAACATTTACGACGCCAACAGTAGAGTCGAGCTCATGCCCACAAGAGCGACGAAAGAGCGATATGACTTCATAGTTAATGCCCGGGCATGAGTCACAATAACTAACAAAAAATGTAATATCCATTGTTATAATGAACATATCAATGATCAACCAATTAGTATAATCGATAAACAGTTTTTCGACCTATATAAATTATTTTTAATCGATGGTATAGCCAACAATTCAATAAGTCCATATACAAAACTTTGTTATTGGGTTCTTCTAATGGCTGTGGTTATAGCTATTTTTAACTCTCCAAAGGTACTTAACATGAAAAATGTAATTTTAGTTTTTTTTTACTGTATGCAAATTTTCATATTTATAGGACACGTGGAATGGCCTCTGAATTGGGCCAGTGAGTGTGAGATGGCTTTAGCCTATTTAGCCTAATTATATATGTATAGATTATGAGTTAGTTAATGTGACTCATGCCCGGGCTTTAATTACGAGGTCATATCGCTTACTACTAGAGTGCTCTTGGGGTCTAGGTCGGGTTTCGAACCCGCAATCTAGAGCTCAGTTGACAAACAGGCTACCTCTGAGCTACCAGCGCCCTCGATGAATCATCTCCTGGCGATAGGTTAAACAAGACAGCATAGCCCATGTTGGCAGAAATGGCATAGCGCCAAAACAAGGCAGAGGACCGCGAAGACGCCTTTGCGTACTCCCAAATCGGGACAGAAAGGAATAGATCTTTTACAAACCGCTTCTCTTTTCTAGTTTTGAAATCGAATCAACTCATCAACAGCAGTTTTTCTTAATTTATAGTAATGTTCTGTTCCAAGCGTTACAGGGCATTTTCCAAATATCATGGATCCAGCTCAGCATACGAATAGTGGCGCGTGCGCAAATGGAACATAAACCTATACCTCAGATGGATGGTATGTTTTCGACTTGGGCAGTGAAGGGTCGGACGATGAGAAGCAGTGTGGTGTGGAGGACAAACAAGCCAAGCGAGGAACCCGAACTACATTAGCATAACTAGTTCCTTACATTACCCCCACTCCACTCAAGGAAGGTGCCCCCCCCCCCCCCCCCCTTCGGTAGATTGAATTGTACATTTTCTCAATTGGGCCCCCCTCAAGGATGGGTCACGCACGCAGCCACAGCCACAGCCCTGCTTCCCAGCCAGCTAACAAACACATCGGGTACTATCGCAAGACTTTGACTAATGTTTCAATCCAGGCTCTCTCGATAATTACAGACCTCTTGTTGATTCTCCACCCTCCGCTGAAGTAGACCTTCAGAGATCTGGTCCAGTCCGCCTCTCGCTAATTGCACGCTGCCATGATCACTTGCATATTGCACTCTTTCAACAAGTATCTGCATCTATCACGTTTCCATTAGGGATAAACTGATGACATATACTGCATCTGATGTTTTATGTACTACTCCCTCCTCCTGGCGTCAGAGACATCATTACACTTGTAAAGCCCTTCTTCAGAGACATCAATACACTTGTAAAGCCCTTCTTCAAGGGAGGAGGAGAGAGGTTCAAAAGCTCTAATAATTATCGATGTGATAAATGTATCGACACGAAATTTAGTTTGAATATTCTGAAGTTCCTGAGGCCTATTGATTTCCAACCAAATCGGTTTAAGAAGTCTGTGAAAACTCAGTTGATTAACTAACGCCGAGAAAGTTACACTGCAGATGAATTCCATTTTTTTTTCTTTCTCAGAGAAGTGTTTTCTCTGTACCAGAAGGATTTCCAGTGAAATCCCTCTTTCTAAGCAATTATATTCCCATTCCAGTCGAGGATCAAGCTGGAATGTAGAAAACCAGTCGGGAATTAAAGAAATCCAACGAGCAGTTAGAATTTAAACAGAAAGAGAGAAAAAAAAACTGGAAAGAAGGAAAAAAAAAGTTTACAATTATAGCGGAGATCGGAGTGTCCAGGCAGGACACAAGATGTGGAAATTTAAGGGTGATTAACTTTGGAAAATATCACTTTGAATGGAAAATTGCAGAAAAACTTGGAGAGCTTTCCCAGGTTGAAATTTCAAATTGGCCCGTCAATGGCCCAATACTGGTAGTAAACTGTCGACCGTTGTCCGCCGATCGTCGGGGCGATGTTGGGAAAAGAACGCTAATTGACCTTGCGCCAGATCTGGCAGTCCAGCGTAGGCGCAACCTTGGGCCTACAATTGGTCGACTATATTGATTATAATCAATAATTAACTAATATAGTCGGCCAATGCAATAATTATAATTATTGTAAATACCCTAGTGATTCCATCAATTACCAATAAAAAACAACATTTTTAATTGAAAAACGTACTTTTATTTAGAATATCATTACTCTGTTAAACCAATGCCATTGTATGATTCAAAAATATAAAGTAAATGCGATTTTCATGATACTATATTTAGTACTAAATTATTCATTGTTATTAATATGTTAATATGTTTATTTCATTTTTAGCGACAATCGGCTTTTTAGTGATGTTATAAAAAATACCAGTAATGGGTAGTAAAAATAAACGACCGTCGATCGCCAGTATTGGGCCAGAGTCGAGTCGTTTACGTTGTTTTCCATTTTTGAATAGGCATCGGCATTTCATCGGTCGACAAAATTAACCAATATCGGGACTACACAGGATGGCGACCTTTCATTGCCAGTACTGGCCCAAGCTTGGGCCATTTATAATGATCGGCGAAACCTGGAAATGTCCACCTGGGTTTATTACTAATAAGTTTATTAAACTTAAAAACGGATCTATTCAACGGTACTTACTTATTCTTAATCTCTGAAGATCCTTAGCCGCCCACACCAGTCTTCAGCGATCTTTGGTTCTCCACCGGTCCCCAGGCACACCACAATCCCTCTTCACCAGGTCAGCCATGGTCTTCCTCATGACCTGAGCGTCCATGATGCGCCTTATGGCTCCGCCTATGATCCGCTTCTCTCCACATGCCCAGCCCACTACGGTCGGCTATAGCCAACCCCTCTGTTTGTTTTGATGCACCACTCCAGGGTTCCTCTGCACTGGACTGGTCTTGGTTGAAACGCTTCTCCAGTTATCAACTCCTGCTCCAGTTGGACATCCTTTCTAACTGTGAGATAATCCGTCTTGTTGAAATTAATCTGCAGCCGTGCCGCTGTGCTTAAAGAATATGCCCGTCTTCCTTTTAACTTAACTGGGCTGTTCTACGAAACCTAACAGAATATTCAACGATGTCCCACACTACTCTGTTAATTTAATAATTAATTATTATTAATTAAATAATTGCTAATAATTTTAACCAAACGGTAAATATTTAGTTTATTATTAAAAGAACATGGAAGCCGGCTGGTCCCTATAAGACACAGCGGTGTCTCTCTGCTGGTTGTGGCTTCCAGTCTACGAAATTTATGGAAAAGCCAGCCTGCTCGGTGTGGAAATAGTGGCCATTATGGATAATATGCCGTTAAATATGATTATAGCTACCAACATTATCCAAAAACCATAAATATTCTCATTAAATGTCTTACACTTGGGAAACACACATCTACACAGATATTCGGAAACATTCAACACTCTAATCCAAAATTTTATTCAAACAAACGCTGTACGTAATTATTTACTATTACATTTTATTAATTCATTCTCAACGGATAATTTTTAATATACATAGTTGGATAAATAAATACAAATAATATTGATTTGATTTAATCGATAAACGGTTTCCAATATTTATTACGGGGGGTCAACTTGTTCTTCTCTTTACAGAGAAAAGTTTTCAGTGAATCACCGGAAATGTACTTCCCCAGAGCGAATTAATCAATAACCTCGTTCTTAAAGCCCGGGCATGAGTAAGTACCTACCAAAAGGTATTGAATATAATTTGACGAAACTTCAGATAATGTGTTAGTGTTTCCCGCATTTGTCCAATCATTTGGAGACATTTGAGAAATAACAACCAACAATACTTCTTAATTAAGGTTTTCCATTTCGGTTTTCAAGAAACAGGACACCTCACAAAGAAAAAGAAATGTAAGCATGAGGAGGATCATTGACTTGAAAGACAGGGTTCGGTGAAGAAATGTCCAGAGCAAGATGGACGAGCTGAGACCCAGACACGTTCCAGAGGCCACATCTCTTTCAGAAGCCGACTTCACAGACTTCTGGAGAAATTTTAATTGGCAGATCCTTCCAGCCAATCAGGAGTCACAAGGCCGCCATTCCTCATTTTTGTTCAAGGTTTCAACGTTTTTCCCAACATAGTAAAGAAAAAAATAAAAAAAAAATGTCTAGCTTCCACCATTAGCAATTCTTGTCTGAAGTGGGTCCCCCTGGTTTTCTGAATTTTTATAAAAAAAAAAAAAAAGAACTTCATAGGATTGTAGGATTGATACTAAGCCAATATTCTGCTGAATTATTTAACTATTGTAAGAAAGGTCGTTGAATCACCGTCAATGTACTTCCCCAGAACGAATAATTCAACTAAGGTTTTGCTCTCCCTCGAAAACCAACTTTTGGGATAATTATCATTATTTGAGTTACATAGTGACTTCTGAATCCTAAAGAGTCGAGCCCCACTTTTCTGATCTCTTCTGAATTACCTAACTACCCCTATACTCGGAAGTAAAATTAGAATGAAAAACAGAATATTCAAAATCATAAATGACTTAAGTGCATCAATTTTTGAGGAATTAATGTTTAGCTAATTCCCCAGAGCGAATTTATCAAATACTCTAAAACCATTCGTCCAATGACTGAAAATACATGTGTGTCTTACATTATATACTATTATATATCTCCAATTAGTAACTTATTTAAACCAAATAACTTAATATATATATATATTTGTAAATAAAACAAACTTATTTTTTGAAATATTGTCTATTCCACTAAAGATATATATATATATACATATATAACTACCGGTTTCGGCTTTATACCATCGTCAGGTCTAGTTATGAACTAAGTCAGTTTGCAGAGAGCGACCCTTCAAATACATCTCAGGTCAAAGGGTGCTATTAAAACTTAGGAGTCCCCCGGCTGTACCGTTAGCTAACTCATGAAATATTTCTTAACAAAGCCTAGTTCTAAATTTACATAAAACAATATCACTAGACTAATACGGGGAAAATAACAAATAAATAAGAACAAATACAAGTAAATAATAAAATTAATAATAATGTTAAGATTTAGATAACATTAAATATATATGTGGAACCAAATATTAATAACAGATAATACAAACATATATGTGGAAACAGAACTGGTTCAGGGTGTTAACAAAGGGGAATAGTTGAAATAAATTTGGTCATTCATGCAAATGTTCCTTTTGGTAGCTTTATTTATTTCTAATTGCTCTAAGCTATTAAGTAGCCTGCTTTTTGAGCAATAACAGAATAGTTCCTCAACTTAGAAATATATATTTGTTATTTGAAGAACGTATTTCAGTAACATCTCGGATTTCCCGAAGCTCATTATGGTTACCCTATCAAAGCTCATTTTCTTGCTACCAAATTATTTTTCAGAAGGTCCACAGAAAATTATAGTGGAAAGCTTCAGCGACATATCACCAGTTAGTTTTCCAGGGGGGGGGGGGGGGGGAGGGGGGAACTTACGGGCAAAGGTCAAACTCTTAAAAGAGAGTTTCGTAAACTGACTTAGGTATCTTTAAAAAAAAATGGCTCCAGGTGCCCGGTGTGGATCAATACTGAAGCGACAGCGGGGCTGTCAACCTAAGTTGATTGTGGCAAGCTCCTCAACCCGCCGGTCCCACTTGAAATTTTCAAAAGAATTATATCAAAAAAGTAGTCGTTGAATCATCCACAATACACTTCCCCAGCAAGAATTGATCGTTTGGATTAAAAACCCATAGTCGATTTACTTAGAGACTTCTGAATCTTGAAACCATATTTTATTATGATTACGTTCATTTTATTGGCAGTTATAAGGGTTTTTGTATTATGAGTAACTTATTCGATATCGTTCTTAAGGGGTTTTGAATGTAAATATAAAATTATCGATATATTCTTTATTTTGGTGATACTCTAAGTAATCGCGCCCCTTCTCTTCGGCCGATTTTATGCAAATTTAGTAGATGCTGTTCATATGGGATTCTATTTTTAGTGCTTATATAAAAAGTAATATGAAAATATTCAAAGAATTAACAAAATTATTCGCATAATTATAATAATATTCATTTTCGTTAAACCATAATAATGGTAATTGAATCAAAATAGGTTATAAATGATATAGCTACATCAAATAGCTCGCCGTCCTTCGGATGGGACGTTAAGCGTTGGTCCCGAACCTGTACGATGTCAGGTACACGTTAAAGCCCTAGGTGAATAAAAATTTAGGATTCCCAGAGTAGAATCGGGCTCATGTCCACCAAAGTGACGAAAGAGTGCCCTGGTAGTAGGCGATATGACCTCGTAGTTAAAGCCCGGGCATGAGTCATAATAAATAACTAACCTACATCAAATCCCCTATCCTAGGGTATAGGAGGTTATAGGAAAGTAAATCAGAGTAAGACTCTCAAAGAGCTTTCTGGTAGTAGGCATGCTAGTCTACTGAACTCAAGGGACGTTATGTGATAGTCCCGGGCTTAAGCTATGTCAGGTATTCCGTTATAACGTCACCTTAGGTTAGGTAAAACCTAGGACTCCCACAATAGAGCTAACAGAGAAGGGATAAGAACATTGGATCCTTAGGTCCCTAGGTGCACACACCAGCCCTCCCAATACATCTTATCTATATGAATAAAATTAGAATTTTTAAGAGTTGAAATATTTTAAACTTATCAATCGATTATAATTTTGTTTTTTAAGATTTTCAAAAAGAACACAAAAAAAAAGAATTAAACAAAATCTAGATCAACGACCTATAACCACCCACCCAATTACGTATTCAAATACCTCATAATAACTCACGGGTTATTTACAATTTGGGACAACACACTCAAAATAAATAACAAAACCGATAAATCTAATTTTAAAAAAAGTAAAGTACAATAGTTTCTTAAATACAGCATAAAAAATTATATGGAAAAATAAATATTTAAAGCTAATATATTAAAAAGAAAGTTCTGGAAAATAGGCTATGTTGATCATTTCTCTAAATTTTGGTACAGATGTATATTGAAAACTAGCAAGAAACGTTATGTTATTTTAGCGTTATATAATTTTATTTGAAGTTGATTACCTGCGATATCCGTCCCGACATACCCTCAGCACCTCACTCCTCTCCTTCTCTACCTTCCCTATTACCTACTACCTCTTGCCTACTTCGCACCTCGAAAATGTTACTTATCTCCATTATTTTTAACTTTAACAAAATAATAGGTATATGAAACAAAAAAAATTTTAAAATAAAAATAACATTTTTTTTTTCCTTTTTTGTCTTATACATAAACCCCTCCAATAAATGATCATAAGTATCCTAAATTTTACTCTGGAATAAACAAAATTCAAAATACAAAGTTTGGTACAAATATGTATAACCATTTTCCTGTAATTATGGAACAATCAGATGAAAAATTTCAAAATGAAAATGTCTTAAATGATTGATTCCGTAAATTTTTCATAATGTTTTCTTAGTAAATTTTTGGTAATTTTATATTTTGTTTTTCTTAAATATTTGAAATAAAAATAAAATAAATAAGTATTTAACATTAACAGATTTTTCAAATTGAAGGTAACCTTATCACTAGCAGTTAGTTATTGTGACTCATGCAAGGTCATATCGCCTACTAACAGAACGCTATTTCGTCACTCTGGTAGACATGGGCGCGACTCTACTATGGTAGTCAAAAATGTTGCCTACCCTAAATTTTTATTCACCTAGGGGGGTATCTTCAACGATTACCTGCCATTGTGCAGTCGGGAAACTTGTAGTTTATACCAATTTCACTGGAGAAATTACCTGTTTTCACAATTCGCCTTTAATTGCCCTTGTATATTTATATAATACATGTTATCTCAGTTAGTATACACAAATCAATATCAATAATTATTATTTATGTTAGTTGAGAATTGCATTTCAACATTTCACATGCTCTTAGTTCTTTTGAGTAGTTTTCAAAATGAAACTCACAAAATTATTGATTAAAATATAAAATTTTTTTAGGTGATTTGGATCAATAAGGAACTTTTCATAGAACATTTCTTACTTCTTATTATTCCAATTACTTCTTTTTATGTTATTCTTATGTATTTTGGGTGTTTCAAATTATAGAATCAACAGGAACTGAGAAAACATAATATAATTTTTTACCTGTATCTCCAAGTAAATCCCCTCTATTTAATGATTCTAAAATCATATGAAGGTACTCTAAAAGCTATTATTGAATGAACAGATTCAAAGAATGAAGTTTGTATGAAATATGTTCATTTTCTAAAGATGATAGGATAAACAGACGGACAGAGAAATAAAAATAAAAAACAGAAAAACTAACAAAACCACTCGTTCAAAATGAATTTTGGATAAAACCCAAATAGTTTTCAAAAATACTCGGTAAGCCCCCCCCCCCCCCCCCCCCCCCCCCTCCCCCTTCCTTACAATTTTATTTATAAATATGATAGACATAAAACAAATGTATATGTTAAAATGGTGTGATGTAGTGAGAAGTGACTATTTCACAGGTTACATAAAATTTATACTATATTTAATATAGTCTGAACTCTCACAGATTTTTTAAATTTTATCCTAGTTGGCTTTCGAGGTTGCCCTCATCATCAGGTCATAAAACAAATTTATTGAATGACAGAAGAGCGCTTTCTGGTAGTTGGTGATATGATCTTGTAGTTAAAACCCGGGCATGAGTCATAATAACTTACTATTGTTGGGATTTGAAAATTGGCATTAGGTTTATTATTTTTTATTGGCCTCATGTACGATACATATTAGCCATGTCTCTATTATGGTTTTATCTAGTTATTTACAACATCCATGGCCCCGGGAGGGAGTTATATCTAAGAAATAAAACTTACTACTCCTGGACGGGATTCGAACCCGCAGCCATGGTAAGACCATGCGACTAAAGCCCTACGCTCTAGCCTGCAGGGCCCTAGCCCTAGGTTGGAAAGCAAGATCGAATTGTCTGCCAACAAATAAAACGTTAACACATTTAAATAATCTTTATTCCAAATTTTACATATGAATACCAACTGATAGATAAAAACAAACAATAAATGATAAATAAAAATAGAAGATATTTGTCTGTAAACAAAAAAAATAAATAAAAAATAAAGAAATGTTAACCTTTAATAACAAAATAAATCCTGGTGGCAAAAGGTTCCACAATATATCATACGAAAGGGCTATATTTTACGGGATCAGATTTTTTTTTTTTTTTATCTCGAAACATGTTCAAAGATTAAAAATCAGTAGGGGAAAAAGATGAAAATAAAAATTAAACAAAAAAACTAAAAATAATAAATAAAATAAAAATAAGAGTTTATTAAAGTTTGTGTGGTTTCATCCCCACTTCTCTAATAACTGGCTGAAAGGGACCGATCTCTTTATTAGAGACCTCAATACATGCATTTATTCATTATTAGATCTTATTTATTTCAGATAATTTATTATATAATAACATGTTTTGTAGGTACCATTCTGACAACTTTCTAAGATTTATGTTGATGAGACTGTTCTGTCCGCAAAAACATAGAACAAGTTAAATTTAATAGAATATTTTTAATTGAAATTTCTTTGTTTTTTTTTCTAAAAAATTAAATTCTCTAAAATGAAGGTTTTATATAAATTTGAGTTAATGACTATGGATAGTTTCGAAATTTAAAAAAATAAATAAAAGTGTTTAAAAATTAAAATTAAATGTTTTTGATATAAAAATGCCTGCAATAAATATCCAGTTTATCGATTTGCTTAACTTACAATTAGACTTTTTTAAACATAAAACTGTTACTTGGTCCATATAAAATATAACTTGTAAAAACAAATAATATAATATATATACAATTATTTACTTCTGAAAATTAAAAATTATTACCAATAATAACCTCACAACCTAAAATAAGTGTTGAACTTATAATATACGAAAAAAATAGTATATATGTAGGTAATATTTTCATATTTTTAGAGCCATCAATGTATTTTAAAATATTTAAAAAATTTACAGTTCTAAATTTTTTTGTATCTTCCATCAAGGTACCTATCATTATTAGGGCTAAGTATAAATATTTTTTGGTATATTTCCTATTTTTTTCTTGAACAAAAAATCTACCAAGTTAATAAAGTGAATATTAAAATTGACATTAATCATTATATGATTATTATATTTGAGTTGGGCGAGGCAGGGGAGCTCGGGAGGTAGAGCAGGCGGGATGTGGGCGGTGAGATGCCGTCATGCTGCCTCTAGAAAGGCCCGGGATAGCGGCCATGTTGCCCGGGCCCACTGCGCATGCGTCCCTTCTCTCCACACTACCATTGTTTACCTTGCCTTTGTAACCTTTTTACATTTTACCTGCTCTCTTGTTTTCTAAGTGGAATGTATTCATTGACTAGGTCATTTTTAGTCAGTTTTATATTAAATTCAACATACAATTTACACAAATAACAGTATATTTGGTTAGATAAAGTGAAGTTTAGACAAGAAGCCATCACAGCCAATATGGAGGCCAACATTGGACGCGTACCTTGTGTTTCTCTTGTGTTTTGTGATTTCTTACTATTTCTTTGGTGTTGTTTTACAATAAAACTACATAATTAACAATATGAATCAATATTTTTCACCAAAAACAAGTAAGTTTGAGTGTTTGTACAGGTAGACTTCCTTTAATTGAATTTTGTACATTTACTATTCAATTATGTTCCAAAGTTAGGAATTTTTTTTCAGTTTTTGTAGTAAATAGTAGTAAAATTGTGTTTTGTCGGTAGTTTTTTGAGTAAACACTTGAAAAATATTTTTTATATTAGATTCATTCTATTTTAAATGTATACTTACTTATTTTAGAGGTAAATAGTTATAATTTTATTTATTTTTTTCGTTTAATTAGTTTTTATTGCAAAGAAAATTATTAGATTCTTAAGGAAAATAAAGAAAAACAATTTAAATAAACACAACTTCCTATTAAAACATTTTTTTTGTTTATTATTATTGATACAATTTTCATTATTTAATACTAAAAATGAAATATTGAATTTATTCCAATAACAATATATGAAATCCACAATTTGTTATAAACCCATTTTGCTATGAGAAATATATCTAATACAGAAATAAATTTTAATTATTTTTTTATTATTTTATGTTCCCTCTATCATTTATTTATTCTAATAATTAATAGGTGAGATAGAAATATTTTTCCTAGGATTAATATTTACAATTGAAAAGTCGTCGGTGAATCACTTGCAATTTTTTTCCCCAGCTCGAATTTTTCGTAATCAACTAAGTTTTCACTCTCTCAAAACAGATTTTCACTGAAATCCATAGGTGAAATCAACATAGCGACTTCTCAAACCTCAAGTAATATTCCGCATATAATTCATTATATTGGCAGTTATTTATTATTTTCTTTTATTATTTATCGGTTTATTTATTCTATTAGGGGTATACAGGTGACGTAAATATATTTTATTCATTTTTTTATTCAGGGGGTAGGAAAACATGAAAATTCTGTACGAATTCAAACTACGAATTTCTAACCGATTACATGGATGGGAAAGACAAAAAACATTGTTTTTCATTTATTTCTAAATTTTAAAAATATGACTGGAGATTTTCATGTTAAAATTCTATCTTTACTGATATTGGAACTTCTACCGGTGACAACAGAAGAATCTACTCGATATCCACCCCTAAAGAACTATGGGCTAGGAAAAAAATTAAATATTTCAGAAATCTAGATAAAAAAGTTCAAGGCCGGATTAATTATTAATATTTTAGGATAAATTGGAAAAAAAAATGTCAAATTTTAGAACTTAATTAACAGATAATCCGGACTTGAGCTTTGTCGTATAATTTCAAAAACAAATATTCTTAAGTTTTTTACATCAAGATATGTTAATTGTAAATAGTAATTATTTATAGACAAAAAAAACTTAAATATAGTTGATAACGGGTTGCGCGACGCAAGGAGTTCTCAATCATACTAAATTCCGTGTTGACACATTCATCAGGCTTTACAATTACATTGGCTGTTGGAGTATTTGTTAAGTAAGCTCCCCTGACTACTAATCCCCCCTTCTCTTTAGCTGGTTTGGCTGAAAGTCAGTAGGTGTCGTCTTTATGGGGTTCTGAAAGTCAGTAGGTGTCGACTTTATGGGGTTGTGAAAATGCATATGAAATATGGTACCGATATAGTCATTACATCGGGAGGTATCGTCTTCACGGACAGACAGGAAATTGTTTTATTTTTGGAATCAGAAGGTCGGAAAATACGAAATTCCAGGGAAAACTCAACAAAGATTTTCTTACAGGTTACATAACTTCCCCTATACTTTGTATAGCGTGAAGGATGATGATCCAGATGCGCGATGCGGATAATAAGAAGAGAAAAAAAACTAAAGATTTTCCGGGCTGCTTGTTATCAAAATGTTGACGATAATTATTTTGACCATGTGATAGCTATGTCATTCATCATTTATTTCGTAAAAATAATAGAAACAGCCGTGTGAACTGTCGCGCAACGCAATATTTTAAACCAGGGTCCATTTTTGACCTGTCGCGCATCTCGACCTTACAGACCACTTGATCCCATCCATTCTTGATCTGTTTCTCAACTCAACCTCTTTTTTAGACCATTATCCATTTTTGACCGGTCGAGATGCGCGACAGGTCAAAAATGGATAATGGCGCATCTCGACCTTTCAGACCACTATCTATTTTTGATCTGTTTCTCAACTGGACCTTTTAGACCATTATCCATTCTTGATCTGTTTCTCAACTCAACTTCTTTTTTAGACCATTATCCATTTTTGACCTGTTTCTTGGACCTTTTAGACCCCCCTTTCAATTTTTGGCTTGCCACTCAACGCTATCTTTTTAACTGACCTGCCGCGCAACTCGATATCTTCCATATTCCTCACTCAACAATCTATCAATTATTCCATTAGTTACTATTTACCAGGAAAATCAATTTACTTTTTTTAGAAATAATAAATTTTATGTGTTCATCCTTCATTGTTTTTGAAATTATTCGAATCAGATATCTTAAAAAATATGATTAATTTTGTTGATATATTACCGCTGTTTTCAAGCTCCGTTTGGATGTCAGCCACACCTCCCAACTTACCTGCAAAAATAAACAAAAAATTGTTTAATTAGAAAAATATTCGAACTCCAAATTTCACAAAAGATGACTTTTTTTGTGCATATGTGTAGAGGAATGGAAAAAGCTCTGCAGAAAAGAAATTCAACTTATGAAAATATATGGATGGGCTCTCGCAAGCCTTTATTAAGGGTTGTAGCTGTGCAACTACCGTTCGACGGCGCTTCTACCCGAATCGACACAGACATCAGACGATCCTTCTCTGCTTTTTTCATCTGACAAAAATGTTGAAACATATCACAGGAAACCCAGAAGTAGAGGATCAGAATGGAATATCTTCTGGCAATATCTGACCGTAGTGGCAGACATGATGTCAGGGGCCTTGCGGTGGGCACATCTGAGATTGATTCACCTGGTGAAGAAGGATGCTGTGGAACAACATGTAGCGAACTGGCGCACGGTGGCGCTCGAGGCTGGTATGGGCGGATAAGGATTAAGAAATTATAGTAAATATCACTTATTTTGTCTCAAAATAGGATCAATACTTGGGTGAACTTCCTGTCTGAGTACAGTGTTTGTTTTCTGCCACCCTCCCCTGACGGACATCCCCTATATTTGGCAGGAAATCGACCTTCTTATTGAAAGGGCTCATTCGACGGATGTTCGACCGAGCACAGCCCTTCTCAAAACTCTCTCTGCTTTCCCTTCTTTTATTACCGATCCTCACCTTAAGTTTTGCTATTTTTTCCCCCCTGCCCTTTCGGTCCCTTTCTTTTGTACCCCGCCCTTTTTTTTTTTTTTTTTCTCTACTCCGATCCCTGTTTTTTAAGGCAGGTCCCTATTTCATAGAGAAAGCAGAACCCTCTCCCAAGGTACCTAGTTAGGTCTGTTTTCAGGTCAGTTGGTTCCACGTTTTAACACAGAAAGTAACTTCTGCAAGATCCATTGCAACTATTTTCTCAGTTTTTTAACAAATTTTGTGAGTGCATGCATTTTGACAACTTTTAATTTTTCAAAAAAACATTTGCACATACGGCGAAGAGATCAATAATAAGAAAATCAGCTATCTATACTTCAAGTAAGTAAACAACAAATTATATTATTTATATAGTATACTTATTATCAAAATCGAGAGGCCGATCAAATCCTCAGGTTGTTGAAAATATGCAAACATAAGAAGAATCATATGTGATAGTAAAGTGCTGTGGAATGAGATTTATAATAGGAATAGAAGACGTGATCTTGCCATTGTTTTAATTTCATCCAGAACAGGTTTTATAACCAACTGCTTCATCAACAGTGGTAGTAGTAGTAAAGTCTTTATTGAATTAACATAATAGAAAATTACATAGAAAACATATATACAATATCTAAGTTGAGAAACGCGGACATATTGTGAAAACTTGTAATAAATAGATAAAACAAACTTATTTTTGAAATATTGTCTATTCCACTAAAGATATATATACATATATAACTACCGGTTTCGGCTTTATACCATCGTCAGGTCTAGTTCATAACTAGACCTGACGATGGTATAAAGCCGAAACCGGTAGTTATATATGTATATATATCTTTAGTGGAATAGACAATATTTCAAAAATAAGTTTGTTTTATCTATATATACAATAAATAATGTGACCTTTTATTAAGGCGAACTCTATCTTATAAACTTATTAACAACCAATTTTTCTTTCTAAAATACAAATAAAAATAAAATAATAAATATATCTTTGTTCCTATTTATTTAATTCACAGTTTCTGAAACCGTAAGCCTTTTTGCAATAATTTACCAGTAGTTGCCAATCTTTACCATTTATTAATTCCAACATAAATGAAGTATCTACGTTGTTTTAAAATATTTCATTTTTTAAATAAGTATCTACGTTGTTTTAAAATATTTCATTTTTTAAATAATCATATTTGGGGCAGGTAATGAGGAAGTGATATAGTTCTTCTTTACCAGGGGCTGTAACACATTGGGCATACAAAGTCCATATCTTCGGAGGTATATTGATTGATAGGTGTATGTATAGTTTAGATGCAGCAGTTCACCTCAGTGATATACCAACCATCAGTTTATTTAGTGTAGTATCTCCGAACACTTATCTAGTCATGTACCACTGATGATGACACAGTTTCTTTGAAAACTGGTAATGGAGTTAAATAAGACAGTGAGAAGACTGAGGTTCACTTCTCCCATTTTATTTAAAAGTCCAAACAGTAAAAAAAAATTAAATTTAGGACTCCCATAGTGGAGTCGAGCTCACGTCCATGCAGGCGATATGACCTCATAGGACAAGCCCAGCCATGAGTCATTAACTGAGAAAAAGAGCTGAAATTAAAGAATACACTTCTTTATGTGTTCGGTCAGAAATCCGATGTTGAATTTTTGGGGGAATTTAACAACCCCAAGAGATGAGAAGCTCCTATGTAAGTTAACTATTTATATTGTTTTTGGAAGGAGAGTGGGAAAAGTAATTGATTAACTCGTTCTGGGGAAGTACATTGCTGGTGATTCACCGACTCAGGACCTGACCTATTACATAACTTCTCCTATACTTTGTATATCTGGGTAAGTCAAATGGACCTTGTGAAGGAAGAGCCAGACTAGACCGGTCTACGTAACTAGTAAAACGAAGAGATCTAATCTCATTGAAATAACAACAGTTGGCTATCATTTTAGTTGAAAGTTAGTTGAAAAAAAGATTCAATTAGAGTTGTAGGTGTAATGACATGGTATTTGGTGGGGGCCATTGTGAGTGGAGAGTCGTGTTAAGTATAGTGAAGGAAGCAGAGAGGGCGGGTGTTGTTAGGACCGCCGCGCCGGCTAATACAGGTCACCACTCATCTTGGAACAAAGGGGGGAGTCAGTGAATCAACGGAAGTGTACATCCCCAGTACCAACAAGTAAATTGAGTTGCCGCTCTCGCTCAAAAACCAATCTAATTGTTGACTATAACAAAGGGGCTTATGTATCTTCATTCTAAATGTGTCGATACATTCATTACTTCGGCAGTTATTTGGAACCCCTTCCTTTAAGCATATCTAGCTGAAAATAAATAAGTGCCGTCCTTATGGGGTTTGGAATTTAAATATGAAGTTTTAATAGAAATAAATAACGTTGTCTTCCCACTGTTTTATTTTACACCAGAACCGGATTTCGACGCAACAGCTTCATCATCAGTGGTTCATCCAACCCACACAGCACAGCGGTTGGAAGACTGGCAGTTATCTTCCAACCGCTGTGCTGTGTGGGTAGTATGAACCACTGATGATGACGCTGTTGCGTCGAAAACCGGTTCTGGTGTAAAATAAAACAGTGGGAAGACAACGTCTTTTATTTCTATTAGAAATCTCGTCCCACAACATCTTACTATCACATATGAAGTTTTATGTCGAAACATTCATTAGAACGGCAGTTATTAAGGACCCCCTTCCTTTAAGCATATCTAGCTGAAAGTTAATATATAATTAGTGTCGTCCTATAGGGTTTGGAATTTAAATATAAAGTTTCATGTCGAAACATTCAGTTACACTAGAGTTTTTGCGTTATAGAATTCACACAAAGCCAAAAATATTTTTTTATTCATTTATAGAATTAGGGTGTCGGAAAACTACATAACTTCCCCTATACCTACTTTGTATAGCAGGAGAAGTGAAAAGTAAATAAATCGGTGTAATAAACTGACACAGTTGTGATTCAGATGAGAAATAGGTAAAACATACCAGTCCCCATTCATGAAATTTTTAAAATATTAATTTTTTAAGATAACCTATAATTAAGGCAACCTCGAAAGCCAGCAGGCCCAAAATAATAATATCTGTGAGAGCTCAGATTATATTTTTATTTGACAACCTGTGAAATAATCACTTCTCACTACATCCAGTCATCCTTCATATTAATTTTCGTTGCATGTGGTGGTTTTATTCGGTTTTTTTTTTTTTTTGAAAGAGAAAAATTCAACAAAATTTTATTTTACTTATGTAGTGCTCGTAAGAGAATATTGTTTTTTTTTTTTAAGTACTCATGTGTCTTTTGGACAAATATGATTTTTGATAATTGTATAAAGAAAGTTATCTTTTTTCCTCGCAATAAATTTTATTTTTGGACTGGCCGGGTCATTAAGCCAGTATTATTGGAAAATAGTAAATAAATAGTTACTAACCCTAGGGTAGATTTTTTTCTAATAATATATGTGATAATGTTCACTAGAATAATAAATAAAAGCGGTGAGAAGGCGTGTTGTTGTCGGGAGAGGGACTGTAGGCAGCCATTGATGGCGGCATTAGGAGGCTCCATTCCCGGCAAATCTCACTCCGAGTCGCCCCGCCACGCCCCAATATGTCTTCTGTACCTCCATTACTCACCACTACACATCTATACAACTTCCCCAGCTCAACTAAGTATAGAGGATGTTATGTAATCAGTCAGAAATTGTATGTTTTCCGATCAGAATATAACAAAAAAAAAAAATGTCCTGTCTGTTCTAATGTGTATGTCTGTGAATAAGATAACTCCTGATGGAATGGATCTATAACATTTTATATGTGTACCCAGAACCCCATAACGACAAAACCTATTAATTTTCAGCCAAATCGGCCAAAGAGAAGGATGTTTAACACAAAATCTCTAATAACTGCCATTGTAATGAATGAAAATTTAGTTTGAGGATTCCAGAATCACCTATGTAAGTAAATTATTCATTTAGGTCGATTGGTTTTGGAGGGGGAGAACGGTGTGCGAAGTGATGCACCGATTTTTTTTTTTTTTAAAGTTTTATATATTCACATACTAACTATTCATTTAATTCTAAAGAAATAAATATCTTCCATTAAATATAAATATAACAGTAGGTACATGATAATAACAGCAGATAAATAACAATATTATATATTTAATGCAATTTGTATTAACATAAACGTTATCTTATTCCTATATATTTTAGCAAGTTTCTTAATATCTTTATTTTTTTAAACAATTTATTTCTCTTAAAATTAGAAGGAAACAAAAAAAAAATTGTAAGGAATAATCTCACTTATATTCTTCATAACACTCATTTCAATGCATTTATTACACATAACAATAATTATTTATTTTTATACGAAGAATTTTAGTTATTCTGAATATATTTTTTTGGTCACTCACTTCTAATGTAGGATTTTCTCACAAAAACGCCTTCGACTGACGGACAATATAGATAGTTGGCAATTTAGAGCACTCTCCTATGGGTCAGACAGACCTATACGACCAGACACAGAGAGGTCTGTCCTATTGCCCCAGATATCCCCCATTCACAGCCCCCCAGTAGCACGAACATCCCCCTTAAAGGTCACCCCTACTAATTCCGCTCATATCCGCTTCTTAATGTTCTCAAAGGTTTATCATTTATATTTTAGCATCAACGAATCTGTATAATTTGGGTAATACTGTCATTTAATTATTTATTCATTATTTATAAAAAAATTTCAAGAATCAAGCGTTTTTAAGAGACACTCCCATCAATTATTCTATTTCAAGAGAATAAATTTGACTTCCCCATCCATACGAAGTTGTTGAAAGATGGAATTTTATGTTTTCCAATCGAATCACCGGCAATGTACCCCAGAACGAATTAATCAATTAAACTTTTCACCCCCCTCCAAAACTAGTCGAGCGTTTGCGTTAGTATTCAACAGTTGACTTACATAGGGGGTGCTAAATTCTCATACTAAATTTCATGTCGATACATTAATTTCATCGGCAGTTATTGGGGTTTTTGAGTTGAGCCACCCCTCAGATCCTCTCCTTCCCTTCTGCCGATTCAGCTGAAAATTAAACAGTTTCTGAGTTAAGCTTCTCCCCTAATCTTGCACTTTCTTTGCCCGATTTGACTGAAAAGCAACAGGTGTCATCGTTAGAGGGTTCTGGATTCACATATAAAATTCATGTCGGTACATTCATTATATCAGGAGTCATCGTGTTGACAGACCGAGACAGAATTGTTTTGTTTTATTAATTTCTGGAATATGGAGGTTGGAAACTGTAACAATTTCCCCGTATAATTCGTATAGTTGGGAAAGTAAAGACGGGAAAGTTGATAAGGGTTGGGGAAGGTGAGATTCAGAGCTGACTAGCTGTGGAGGGCTGATTGTGTCTCGGCTTCAGAGCTGACTAGCTGTAGAGGGCTGGAGTGTGTCTCGGCTTCAGATCTGACGAGCTGTGGAGGGCTGAGTGTGTCTCGGCTAAGGCAATGGATACAGATGTGGAGACTGACAAGGTGAGGTCGTGTTCCCATATTCTGCACGATTTACACGAAAAAAAAATTCCCAACATAATGTCTTCATTTTTATACGATCCATCATCTATCTTCGTCTCAGCGAAAATCGGGGGGGGGGGGGGGGGGGGGATATTGAATAAATAACCAGACCGATAATTTACTGATCATCATTCAAAGATAAAGAAGGGGATTTGGTCGAAAAAAGAGAAAATGGATCAATATTTCAAAGAGGAGACAAGTGAAGTTGTACAAGTTAGAGGCCATCCATAAATTACCAACGCAAAATAACCATACCGTCCATGTACTTCCCCAGTGAGAATTAACCAACTAAGTTTTCGCTCTCCCACTGAAACCAATCCATCGATTTATTCATTCAGAAGTCCCTTTGTAACATTAGAACCAAACATTAATTGATTAATTTCTGGTGAGGAACTACATTGCTGTCGATTATTTTGCTGTGTGAGTCCTGTATTTTTTAATGGTAATCCATTTGTATTTTACTTAAGATTTCAAGTATATAGTCGATCATATTTCATGATAATACTTAGTCTAGACTCAGTTTTCTTGTCAACAAAACTTTTTTGGGTTCTAAGTTTCACAAATTTCTTTTACTTCCTCAGCTAAACTAAATTTTTACCATCATTTTATGACTTCTGACACCCTAAGTTCAAAAATTAAAGAAAAAAAAATGACTGTCATCTGTGTGTGTGTGTGTGTGTATCCATAAACACGATAACTCCCAATAGAATGAATGTATTGACATGAAATACTTTATGTATTATACGAGGTCATATCGCCTACTACCAGAGCACTCTTTCGTCACTCTGGTGGAATAAGCCCGACTCTACTATGGGATTCCTAAATTTTGCCTAGCCTAAATTTTTATTCACCTAGAGTTGCGGTCTTTAACGAGTACCTGACATCGTACAGGCTCGGGACCATCGCTTAATGTCCCATCCGAAGGACCAACATGCTTAAGTTTTTTTTACCTCCCAGATAAAATAAACGAAGGGCCTCCAATTACTTAAGTTGCTTATTAAAATCAATACTTGACTTACATACAGGTTTTTGAATCATCATGTTAAATTTTTTTTGTCATTACATTCATTACTTTGGTGTTATTAGGAGTTTAAGTTCCTGCTCCTCTGATCCCACAACATCCTTCGGCCAATTTCGCGGATAATCCCCACTCCCTTTTCCGCTTTTGCTGAAAATCAATAGGGGTTGTCTTTATGGGTTTCGGAGGGCGCCGGTAAAATATATGTTATATTAAAAATAAGGGTCTAAATGACATCATGATTCACCGACAACCTTTTTTTTTTTCTTTACTGACACCAGATCTTTGCTAGTATCTCGGCTCCAAACTACGATTACGCTTATATTACCCCAAACTGTATCACCAATAGTGAATACTACAGTGTTAGCAAATACACTTACATCCGATAAATACTATCAAACAATTATCTTTTGTAAATGGAATTCTGATGTTGCTTCGAGTTTTGTTTTCTTTTTTGTTCTCAAGAAAAAAGAAAGATTGTATCGTATCTGGAATTTCTATCAGAAAAAAATCAACTTTTTAAAACTCCTCTTCTCATCTTAAATAAGCAATTACAGAGAAAAATAAATCAAAATGAGAATATATAAATTATATAATTATTTGAACAATTTTTATTACCACAATGTAAAATTGTTTACTTATCGACTAAATTTTATTATTTTTTAACTGCTCCATAATGTTTGTAGGTATAATAGAAAAATAAAAATAAAGGAAAAGAAATACTATAAAAATAAATAAATAAATTCCTCTAATACTTTGTGGGGTTTTAAGAAAATAAATCACTGACTACGAGATCACGGACGGACCACAGTTCTGAATTTGTGGTCCTCTCACAGAGCAGTTTATCTTAGAGAAACATACATAAATCTTACAAATGTCTAATAAATTTCTTTTCTAAATACACTCCCCCCCCCCCCCCCCCCCTCTCTTAAGTTTCTCGTGAAAATGCTTACAGTGTGTACGTTTCTCTTCGTTAAGTTTGCCGTAAAGGCCCCAAGACAGGATTTTGAAACCTTTGGTAGTCGAGTACCTGACCTTATAAAATTTTCTTTAGTCTCTTCTCCACAAAAAAAAGTATTATTGTGTCAGGGGAAGTGCGCAGGCGTCAAATTCAGGAGATTTGGTTGAAAATTAGTATGTACCTTACTCAGCGACTTCTGAATCTTTATACAAATTTTCTGTTAGTATAACGGAGTGGTGTCGGTGCACATTTTGTTTTATTTTTGATCTTGATGAAAAAAAAAAAAAAAAAAAATCAATGCAGTCATGAATGTGTAAATACATAAAATATTACATTTTTGTCGTTATAAATACAAGAAAATAAATAAATATAGGGAGGGAGGAGTACGATAAGGGGTGAGATGTCAGTTATTGGGGTATTTTAGTTGACCCACCCTTCCCTTTGACGGATTTTGCGGCGTCGCCCTTATAGGGCTTTAAATTTACACACGATCTCAAGAAAGGAGAAAAATAGTAAAAGTTTCATTATTTTAGATGTAAAAACAGATTTTTCAAAATTCAATTCAATAATTTTTAGTCTACACATTCCCCGACTCACCTAAAAGTAATTTTACAGATGACTTTCTGAATGATCAACCATGTTCATTTCAACCTGGGGAAGAGAGGTGTAATTGTCACAAAATATCGTCAAGACTGAAGAAACTTCTGGCGCAATTTCTGCTATTGTCATAGATATAAAATCACAATGATTGATACGAGTCGACAGTATTTTTTCAATATTAATCGAGGTTCTGTTGAGTAAAAAAATAATGTATATTCGGCTATTTGTTTCCATCTTGACTTCCTTATAAACGACACAATGTGTGTGTTGAAGATGTGTGTTGGGTTCACATTCATACCACCATACTACACACATCGCATCCACTCTAGTCATTGTAAGGACCTGAAGAAGTAAATAAACAGTTTTCGAAACATTGGCCAAATATTGACATTTTTATTAACACGACAAAACCTCTACTTCTCTCCAAAGTGGAGTCTATATAAATCAAAATATTTAAAATTATATGTATAAAGACAGTGTAGGACATTATAGTCACCAGGGAGCCAAATTGTTAAGAATTCCATTATTTTTGTCTTATTTTTATGCATTTAAGTGTTTCTGAAATTCAAAAATTTTCTAAATTAAGAGAATTTAATGACAGAGAAAGATAAAAACAAAATTACAAAAAACGAGATAATTGATATGCAAAACAGGTCAGGTAACGATTATTCCCTGGACCGTTGGAGTTTGGGCCACCATACAGAAACACTTAACACCATCACCACATACTCGAGACAAGGCCCTGAAGAAGGAAATAAATGGTTTCCGAAATGTTGGACAAATACTCAGTTTTTTATTTAGACGACAGAACCTCGACTTCCTTTAAAATAAAGTCATTTTGGCCTCTTATGCAATATGTGGGTTGGTGTGGAGCGTTCTGTTCCCTTCTCAACTGGCATGATGGCAAAGGGAAGAAGACGCTATAGCAGGTTTGAAAAGTGTCGGAACAAGTTGTGCTGTGGAGAGCACTGTGGACCGTGGTTTATCTGGGGGGGGGGACACAGCTGGAATGTTTTCTGTAGAGAGGGGGGCACATTAATCAATGTATACCAAACAGGCTCACTGATACACTCACACTCACACACTCTGCTCTCACTGACTCAGACCAAAGATAGACCTTCGTCTCTTCTAGATCCTGATACCCTCTTCTGTGAGGAGACAGCAGAATTCCGATAAATGTTGAGAGGGTAATCTGGGTTACACGGTAGGGCGCCAAATATAAATTTCGCGCTACGGCCGCCATCTTCATGACTTTTTGTAGCGTCATAGTTTTTACCTCCTCAACTATACGAAGCAGAGGGGAAGTTATAATAATCGGTCAGAAATTCAATGTTGAAAAATGGAGAAAAAATTAACCGATTTGGTCGAAAATCAACCCTCCTCATCTGGTCCCACACATCCATTTGGCTGAAATTTAATAGATGTTGACCTTATGGGATTCTGAATACACATAAAATTGTGTATGATACCTAAAAATCTATTGTTTTTAACCAAGTGGATTAAGATTTGGTTGTATTAGGATTGAAAGAGGTGGATGTAGGCCCGGTTTTAATAATTCCAGGCCTGGAGACTAAATGATCGGTGTGAGACATACAAATGAGACTGTACAAGTCCGTTGTCCGTAGTTAATCATTATGAGTTACGGTCTCTCCCCTAACTACGGTCCATAAATCAGACAGCCCGTATTTGTCCACAACGGGGAACCAATCTTGGACCATAATGACCCCACCTCCTTGGCTACCTTTCTTCAATTAAAAAAATTCTTTCATTATTTTTTTTGTAGTAAGAAACCGCTCTTTGTTGAGAACATTTTTCAGTTGAAGGTGTAACGAGATAGCTACAGCGAAGTGTCTGGGTTTTTTGAGGTTTCCACTTCTTCTGTGTCTGTGCAAAAGCCTTCTGATAGCAAAAATGGTAATAAGAAAGTCAAATAGATTAGAAAATAGAAAAGCTTTTCTTTCCTTCAGTTTTGTTTTCCCTAAGATGGCTTTAAGCATAAGAACGATCGAAATCCTTCCATCTACTGACAATAACTAGCAACATTCGTTCGGCCATATCGCGCGGAATAAAGAGGCAGGATTCGAGAGATTTCTATGATATGTCTACGTGTTTTGTTTATAGTATCCAACGCCCTGCATCCTCACACAAAAAGTGTCCGTGTATTTGAGAGATTTCCACTTTGAAACGGCCTTCTAACAGCAAAAATGGTAAAGAGACCTCTTGGCAAATAGAAACGACGATCGCTTCACAGATTTTGATCCCTTTGACTTGACAAGGCTCCATAAACGTAAATCCTTCATGAAGGAAGCTGGCTTTAAGCTTAAGAACGCGCGAAATTCCTATAGCTACTTACAATAAGCAAGAGTCGTTAGGCAATATCGTGAGCAGAATAACATCTTGCGTGTTTTGCCGTATCAATGCACTTGACTTGCAGCCTTCCTGGTTGCATCTTTCATCCAAATTGTCTAGCTATGCGGATCACTAAATCAGTGGCAATGATCACTGACACTGCTATTACTTGCACAAAGTGTTACTGACAGTGATTTGTGTCTCCATCGCGCCCACGTTCCCAGTCTGGTAATAGGTCTAGACTCCTCCTAACTGTTACTCCAATAACGGTCACTTGTAGCTTCTCATCTACTCATTCAGTGACTTCACGTTTAGCAACAACCGCAGACTCGGTTTCTTCAGCCATCGGCACCTCGAATAAGACAAAAACAACAGATTGCTTATTAATCAGTATAAATAAATAAAACAAGCTTATTTTTTGAAATGTTGTCTATTCCACTAAAGATATTTATAAAAATACAACTACCGGTTTCGGCTTCACACCATCGTCAGGTCTAGTTATGAACTGACGATGGTGTGAAGCGGAAACCGGTAGTTGTATTTTTATAAATATCTTTAGTGAAATAGACAACATTTCAAAAAATAAGCTTGTTTTATTTATTTATTACAAATTCCACAATATGTCCGCGTTCCTCAACTTAGAAGTTGTTAATCAGTATAAGATAGTTTCTCTTGTCTGGGATATTTCTGAGAGGATCTCGAAGCACAAAAGCTCTTTACTCGGGTTGTCTACGCTATGTAATATGTATATACAATATCCACCATTTTGTTTTGTAAGGAAAACGTAATGAGCAATATTTGAGAAAACAATTTTTGAAGTGAAAACTTCTTTAGCACCGTTGTGATTTGAAACTTGATGAAACGAAAAAGCGACACTATTGCCTTATCTATCTATATATATCTATATATATATATATATATATATATATATATATATATATATATATATATATATATATAACAGTTATTTTATTTAGTCATCTGTTTGAATGACTAACATAAGGACTTCTTGTAACTGAAAGTGAAGAGAAAAAAAGTTGCCGATAATGCTTCTTCTCTAGTCTTGCGACACAAAAAAGATAATCATGAAAAATTCCATCGCCACCTCCTCTCTCTCCAAAAAGTTTGGAATTGGGAATTTTTTTAGACTTTTAAGAACTTATTAAGGAAACATTTATTTCATACTTTAGTTACCATAAGCCACTCGTGTCATTTGTTGAAATTAACAACATGGAGTTTGAATAATAAAATATAAAATAATTTTTAAACTTGGTACCAATATTATAATAAATAAACCCTATAATTATCCCACTCCTGATACTGCATTCGTCTCATTCTCTCGCAGTTTCGTTTTCTGAAGGTTTCACTTCTACCGCGTGTGAACTGCACACAAAAAAAAATACATTACTTACTGATCCTTCAAATTAGGTAGCATTACATAAAAAAAATCTGTGAATCTCTACCAATGTACTTCCCCAACCCGAAATACTCAACTATTTTTTCGCTCCCCCTCTAACATCCAATCAATCGTTTTGGCTAAAAATTAATACATAACTTACACAGCGATTTCTGAATCCTCATACTAAATTTAATATAGACACATTCATTCAATCGGGAGATATTTGGGTTTTTTAGAACCCCCCTGCTTTGATTTCCTCATTCTCTTCGACCGAGTTCACTGAAAATTCATACATTCATTCTATCAGTAGTTATAGTATAACTGTAAATGTAAGAATTTAATATGAGGATTCAATATTCGGAAGTCCTTTAGGTTTTTTTAATTTTTCTCCAAATTTCCCAAATATGTCCGAACAGACAGTCAGACAGACAGACGGTGTTCGGGGAAGGTTGGGGGGTGCCGTGTGTTTGAGTAGAGGAAGTAAGGTTGGTTGGTGGAGGTTTTGATCAATAAAAGGCACACAATGGGGGGTCCGTGACGTATTACCCTTTCTCCCCTCTCTCTCTCTCCCGCCCCCGCGCTTTCTTTCATATCTTCCCGCCATTTCTTCTCACCCTTGGTACTACACT
Organism: Aradus depressus; assembly: GCA_963662175.1. Taxonomy (NCBI): domain Eukaryota; kingdom Metazoa; phylum Arthropoda; class Insecta; order Hemiptera; family Aradidae; genus Aradus; species Aradus depressus. The sequence continues at coordinate 34,565,982 of OY759223.1, forward strand.
CTCGAAAAAAACACATTCTCTTGAAAAACCAATTCTGAGGAAGATTTTTTTTTTTCTTCTTCTTTACTACATTCTAAGAGCCAAGATGTGGCTTAAAATCAATGGGTGTTGTTCTTATGGGGTTCTGGAGACACACATATACAATTTTTGATCGCTATATTAACTCTATCCTATTCACAGACACACACTCATAGAAAATTATTTTTCATTTTTGGTATTAATGGGAATTTCTAACCAATTACACACGATAATAGCCCCAATGCCTTGGTGGGGGAGGGGGGGGGGGGGAGGGGGAGGCTTAACACAAAAACTAAAATAACGGACGTTTTAATGAATGTATTGACATGAAATTTCATATAGAAATTTAAAGCCCCACAAAGACGACACCTATTAATTTTCTGCAGAATCAGCCGATGGGGAGAGAGGATCGGAGGGACTCTACTCAAAAATCCCCAAACAACTGCCGAAGTAATGAATGTATCGACATGAAATTTTGTAAGAGGATTGAGATGTCCCTGAGTAAGACACCTATTGATGCTGAGCCAAATCGATAGACTGGTTTCAGAGGACAAGCGAAAACTTAGTGGATTAATTCGCGCTGGATAAACTAATTCACCGATAACATTTTTGTCTTTTACCAATCAACCATCGGTATGTAAAGAATAAAGAAAATGTGATACTATATAAAATACTATATTTAATAAGTCAAATTTGAAGTAAAAAGTAAATTCAAAACATATGAAAGATTTCCTGAATGGCCACGCCCCCAATATGGAGGAGGTGCGCGCGCATGGGGACTGCGCAGGCGTGCTGCATCCAAACGTAACACCATCATCTCCGTTAAGGTTAGCTTTCTTCTTATATCATTTATTACTATATTCCTAATTATTCAACTAATATGTAAATTTATTTCGGATTTTCGGGTTATTTTGACAGTTATAAACTATTAAAAAAAAATTTAATAATACAGATCAAAGGTTTTAAACAATAATTCAGTCAATTAGGATGGGAAGAGATTATTTAAACAGTTAAGTATATAATATAATATATGAAATGTTTGTAATCTTTTTGTTGTTTTGTTATAATAAATATGAATATTGATTGAGTCATAAAACCAGGCTCTGATGAAATTATGAACCTATTAATTAATGGTGGTAATAAACTTTGATAAGCTCATTTATCTAATTCCGTAAACCGACATCAGCTGGAAAATAAATAAATAAATTAATATGCAAATAATAAAAGATTATTTGAGAATCTCTGGAGCCAACGTAACATGATCTCTATTGGTTTCAAAACCAGATCATTTTCAATTTAAAATTTCGAGTATATTTGTTAAATCCCTTAAACTACATATTTCTATTCTCTCCAGACTATATCACCATAGTCTTCTCCAAAATTTGTTTTGTGTTACACACTCTCCGTTGAAATTATTGTAACTCTAAAAAAAATCTTTCCTTCGGATTTTTTTTTAATATTGGAGGGAGCGGAAGTGGAAACATAAAATATATAAGTTAGTTAATTATATAAATAATTGAAAAAAAAGTATAAATTCCTCTTTTTTTATGGAAATATCAAATATTATAGTAGGTAACTCAACATTTTGTAAAATTTAAAATTTTTAGTTCAAAGTGCTGGTCGGAAAATACACACGGATTAACAACACTGTAGTATACGCAACAAGTACATATAGTTTCAATGTGAAAAATAAAATGGCAAAAGAAAAATACTGGATTGCCGGTTTTGTATGTAAAATACTCTTTATCAAAGGAGCAATGAACAGGAAGCAAGCTCAGAATGTCGAACTGGCAACCGCGCACCACCTCTCTCACCCTCCGTAATTTCCTTGCCTATACTTTAGAAACTAGTCTATATGGGCTTGCAGAACTCAACGAAACGTCAAATGCAATAGCTTCTGGAAGAAATACGATGAAGTTAGGCTGATTGTAGGAGATTCAGTTTGTGTTTTGTAGCAAGTAACTACTTGGAGAATGTCTACGATTAAGATATCCTTTGGCAAAGTCGTGGTCACGACAATGCTTAATAATCAAGTTATGAAAGGTTGTAATTATTCGGTTGATTACTCGTTTATTATTGGCGCTATATCAAACAATCCCACCTCGTTCATTCAGGGAATAAATGATACCTGTTTTGCATATCAATTATTTCATTTTTTTTTTTTTGTTTTTTCTCTCTCCGTCATTAAATTATCTTAATTTGGCAACAATTATCAATTTTTTTTAATTTCAGAAAACTCAAGTGCACAAAAATAAGACAAAAATAATGGAATTTTTAACAATTTTAAATGGCTCCTTGGTTGTCTATAATGTCCCTGCGTTTATACATATGATTATAAATTATTTTGTTTGGCTCGACAATATCTTTACAATGTTGAGGAAAGTCAAAAATCTGTTATATAAATAAAAATCTCAGTATTTGACCAACGTTTCGGAATCTGTTTATCTCCTTCTTCAGGGCCTTATAAAGACTTTAATGGATGTGTGTAGTGAAGGTTGTAAGATGTTGTTGTGAACCCAATGCATTTTTCGGTAGTCGAGAATGACTGTCGTTCCCTACATTTTATGAGTGCATAATCCCCCCCAAGAAAGAAAAGACTAACATGGTTGTATGGTTAGGTATTGTACTCATGCCCGGGCTTTAACTACGAGGTCATATCACCTACTAACAGAGCGCATTTTTCGTCACTCTGGTGGACATGAGCTCGACTCAACAGTGGGAGTCCTAAATTTTGTGTGTATAGTTTTATTCACCTAGGATAGGGGTCCTTAACGTCCCATCCGAAGGCTCAAGAGTTTCTCATCTTCCAAATAAAAAACCTGAGGGCCTCTGCCGGGTTTCGAATTGGCGATCTTGAGTTGAGTAGGCTAGCACCCATACCACTGAGCTACCGACGACCTCAGATTAACGTATTTCACTGGATATACTGAGTCAAAGAGAAAATCCACTTCTCAAAGTGATGACTCCTCTGTAGGTCCAGTTTTTTGTCTTCACAAAATCCTCTGCCACTTCAAAGGAATTATATAGCACCTGATCTTATTTATGGGCCTACTTAAGTAGCCTACTGAGTGTACCTGGAGGGTATAGTGAGAAGCTAGGGGGTGTAGCTAGGATCTCGTATCAGCCAGTCACGGAAGGAGCCTTCTCAGACCTGTTACTGAATAACATGTATTTAGGAACAGTTCCAAAATAACAGATTCATATAGCCCCCTTTCCTTCCTCACCTTATGTTTTACCCTTCTTACTTCTGTTTAATCGCGGGTTCATTGAGAAAGGGCTGGAGCTGGATCAGAGGATTCATAGAAGGAGATGAACAAATTATGTAAGATAACATGATAACTGTTCTGAAGAAACCTGTTATAGATTAACATGTTTTGGGAAACGTTGGCCCATATACCCCCTTATAAATATATGGTGTTCGAGAAAGCACCCAGACAGGAGGGCATGAAAGTATCGTATCGTTCGGACCCTTCGCATTCGAACAGGTGTCTCAGTTCATTTACTTGGGATCACGATAACATGTGATAATAAGACTTCTGTGGAGACTAAGAAACGGATCACAGCCGCCAATCGCTGCGACTTTCGGCTACGGAAACAACTGGCGAGCAACCTTGTGTCTCGGCACACAAAGACGGTCATGTACAAAACGCTAATACGCCCTGTACTCACCTAAGAATGAAATGAAATGAATGAAAATGAAATGAAATGAATGATTTGAATTTCATTTCATATCATTTCACCTATGGGTTGGAAACATGGAACATAACTAAAACTGGGCAGACTTAGATGGGCCGGCCATGTCGCCAGAATGCATGAGGATATGATCCCGAAGAAACTTCTATCTGAGTCCTTATATGGACATCGGAGTGTGGGAAGACCGAGACTGCGGTGGTCTGACTGCGTCAGGAGCTTCGGGATCCGTAACTGGATGATAGCAGCGCAAAACAGGGACACGTGGCGATTGATGTTAGAGGAAGATTCGTCAGCAGGTTGTAGAGCTACATTGATGATGACAACAAAACCTCGATTTCTTTCAATATGGTTTTAGATTCGAAAAATCGTGTCCGAGATAATGTCAGATTCTGATTGTACTACCCTCAAAAGTAATGAAAAGTGGTTTTCCGCATGTTGACTGTGCATGTGTCCGTATATCTATAGACTTTTCTTTCGTCCACGATCTTTTGAAGAGATGAGAACACTAAGAAATATGGTCAAATCTGTAAATATTTTTTGAACTTCCTACTTCTTACATGGAACTATTGTATGGTTCTGCATACCTTCTTATTTCGGTTCAATACCCCCAGCAAGCTAGTTTATCTCTGGGGATGGTGACAAGAGGTAGGACAGGGGACAGGTCGTGTCAGAGGCTATATAGGAAGGACACACATAGAGAGAATCGGACGACAGTCCTCTATCCCCTCATTACACGGGCTCCCAACTCCGGCGACAACCAAGCGACAACAGTGAGCACCAGTCGTGACCAATTAGCCGGCGGGGAAGTTGGCCGAGCTGCACTCCTCTACTGCAAGTTATAGGCACCGTCTTCTCAAACGTCGGGTTAACTGGATAGCCGGATAATTGGAACGAAAGGTGATCGATATTATCTGAGCCTGTCATATTTAGAGAAAAAGGTAATTTTACAATATTTTTGTTTGTAACGTTTGACGTGAAAAAGCCATTACTGAATTGAGGCGCTTTCCTAATTGCATAAAACGGAAACCGACTAGAAAGCGTAGAGTCCTGCAAGAATTTCGAGTGACGAAGCAGTGCTTTGTCTCATAGAAAACATGGAGGACTAGAATTATGTGTTTTTTTCTCTCATAGTAAAAAAATACCATAAACATAAAAAACAAAACCTCGAGAGTATCACAGGTGAACTATCACCGGAAATGAACTTCCTCAACGCGCCATTTCCTCAGCTAAGTTGTCGCTCTCGCGCTAAAACTAATCGACAGAACGACAGAGGGAAAAACGGCTTTCGGGAAATAGTATAAAACTACCTATGAAGTATAATCAAACTACTTGCAGTATAAAGCTACATGTAGTTTGGAACTGGGAGAGAACGAGAGGGGAAGGATGGCCACCATCTTGCTCCTAAGCCAATGTTCCGAAAACAGAATCCCCCCCCCCCCCCCACTGACTAATTTTGCTAAAAATCAATAAACTTCTCAATCCTCATATGAACATTTAAAAAATAAATAGTTATTGAGACTCATGCCCAGGTTTAATATCGAGGTCTTATCGCCTACTACCAGAGCGCTCTTTTGTCGCTCTAAATTTTTTATTCAACTTAAGTTAAGGGTCTTTCAGAAATCGTAGGGGCTCGAGACAATCGCTTAACGTCCATACGAAGGACGAGGTGTTTAAGGTTTTTTCACCCCAGATAAAAAATCTAGAGACCTTGGTCGAGTTTCTAACCCGCGATCTTGAGCGTTGATGAAATCATTACATCGGGAATTATTAGATTTTTGAAGTTAAAGCCCCTCCATTTCGCCGATATGGCTAGAGATGAACTTGTAGGATTCCGGATGCAGATATCATGTTTGTTGATATCGTCATTCTAACGGAAGTTATCGTGGTATTATCTCATATTTTGGGAAAAAGAATAATTCTGATTCAGACGTTGAATAAACACATAAATTATTTATGGTGTAGCAGAGAGCCCGGTGAAATGGCTTAATATAAGTGTGAAAAAAACGAAACGATAGAAAAACGGTCAAAAGTCAGTTTTATGGTTTCGGAACTGATAAAATATCATCTCCTGTATCTATTTACAGTCCAAATGCTTCCTTGAGATATCACATAAGTCCACTTTAAATTTGAAAATAATTCCAGATAATGTGACAAAAATATACCGGAGGGGGATGACAATAAATAAACAATGAGGGGATGCAGTATGTAAAATGGTCGCGTTGAGAGGATCATTGCATATGCAATAAGGTATGATTCGGTTCTTGTATCTGTCTGTCTGTCCCCACAGGGTACTTGTGCAATGTTTGCTACTGCACCAGGCTGCAGATAAATGGGGAGGGGGGCAGACATACAGGATGCTCAAACATTTATAGATTCTCCACCCCCCCCCCCCCCCCTCACCCCCTCAGAAGACTTGGGGCGCAAGCCCACCCCTTCTTTAAACATTTTTCAGCAGGCTTTAAGAAGAAAAAAAAAAAAAAAAGCTTGTCGGATAGAATAAGTAAGTTTATGGTAAGCATTAAAGTTGCCGAAGCAGCAACGACCTTCCCTAGCGAGTTAATCTCGATTATGTTCTTAGTGAGATTTTGAATATGCTGCTTAATTTAGAATGTTTTCTATTATTTCAGACACTAAAAAATGTGAATTTTTCTTCTCTTTCTTGTTGAAAAAATAAAAGTTGATTTTATGAGCTTTAAAAAAATAAACAAATATTTGTTTATTTTAATTTTTTGAACAAAACATTCAAATCCAACATTTTGATTGGGCATATTCGGGAAATCTCATCTCTTAAAATTCCCAGTATCAAATATATATTCCACTCCACTTACAAACTTATCCAAAGCTCACCTCTGAAAATTCCCAGTATCAAATATATATTCCACTCCACTTACAAACTTATCCAAATCTCACCTCTTAAAATTCCCAGTATCAAATATATATTTCACTACACTTACAAACTTATCCAAATCTCACCTCTGAAAATTCCCAGTATCAAATATATATTCCACTCCACTTACAAATATATACAAATCTCACCTCTTAAAATTCCCAGTATCAAATATATATTCCACTCCACTTACAAACTTATCCAAATCTCACCTCTTAAAATTCCCAGTATCAAATATATATTTCACTACACTTACAAACTTATCCAAATCTCACCTCTGAAAATTCCCAGTATCAAATATATATTCCACTCCACTTACAAATATATACAAATCTCACCTCTTAAAATTCCCAGTATCAAATATATATTCCACTACACTTACAAATATATACAAATGCCATTAAGTCTACGTATTCATATTCATATTGGTAAATGCTGAACGGTGATCAATAAAACTAAATGTTAAAAAATTGTATAAAAATGGCGGTAAAATCCGGTCTGACGACATTCATTAAATTTTTTATTTTTTTATTTTTTTTCATTTTTGATTCATAATTAACAAAATCTAAAAGGTTGTTGAGGCCATGAAAAAGTGTTTAATTATCCGCTTCCGAAGATGTTCAACCGCGATAGGCCAAATTAGGTGTGTGAGACGTGTGGAGAAGAGAGAAGAAATATGTTTAATGGGCCACTGGAAGGAGAGAGGTGGAGGGATGAGAGAACAATAAGTCAACGTAATACAGGCCACTCTATATCATGAGCTGCGTGCGGTCTAGGGTTCTATAACAGATCTCTAAGGAGTCAGAAGCTAGAAGGTTATAGGAGTATTCAGCGATCTGTTATGGAAAACGAAGTCTACAGGATTGGGTGCACAGGTGCCTTGGCGCAAGTCAAATCCAATTAAATAAATATATCTCCCAAATACACATTCACAATTTCTTGACATCTCATTTTTACTTTTCCAACTATATGAAGTATAGGAAAAAAAAATTGTTTTTATTAAAAATGGATTGCTTACAAGTTACCAATAGGATCTTCAAATTACCCGTGCGTCTGATTCCTAAATCAGCAATCAGCTGTTATATAAGTGTACTACCTTCTAAAAGAATGTAAATAAAGCTATTTTATTTTATTTTATTTTTATTTTTATTTTTATTTGTTAAGTCGTGGCTGAAGAAGGTAGCAATACCGAAAGTACTCCCATATTATATATATTTTGTGAAATAGACAATATTTTTTTTTTTAAAACATACGTTTTTCTTTTCATCTAATAATCCACCTGAAATTATAATGCCACGTTGTGTATGATGTTAACACAGTTTTAGTCTGTCCACGTTATGTATGATGTTAACACAGTTTCAGTCTGTCCACTTTGTGTATGCCTGTTATACTGTCTTGGGGATATCCCTAATTGAAATTCTCCATCTTGGAAAATTCTCCATCTTGGAAAATTCACTAAAGAAGATAAAACACAATTTTCTTCCATCCACTATCTCCTCTTCTCCAGGCCTCGTTCTCCTCTGTTCTTTATCCCGTCTTATTCCTTCCCAATGATTTATTCCTCATATATTTTCCCACTTCCCCCCTCTGCTACTTGGATGAATGGTAATGAGCTAAGGGATATCCCACCCCCTCTCTTATCTTAGTCCCACCCCCCGTCGACGTGTTTCTTTTTAAATTCAAACCGAGGACCTAGAGCGGCACTTGATATACCACCTTCCCCACCGCCATTGGGGTAATTTCCGAGCAAGGGTGAACGAATTTCTGGGCGTATTTGGAGCGTGAAATACTGCCCCCCCCCTCCCTACCAAGTCGGAAAAGAAGTATAAATTTAAAAGGACGGTTAGCGGAAGAAGGGGGTGGAATGGAGGGGGTATTGTTTTAAAACGCCTTAACCCCCACCCTTCCAACCGCTCACCCTCCTTGCGGCCATAGAGAAGAGCTCAATTCCCCTTTTTAAAAAAATAAGACAGAAAGGAATTTCAAGAGATACTGAGGTTGTTCTGTTCTTAGGTTAGGATTGTAAGTTATCAAGGTCAACATCCTGATAAATGAGGCCTCCTTCTCCCAAAACAATTTGATGCCTCCGCTGCAGGATGACTACTAATCCTACTTTGTCTTGCAGAATTTTGTTTCGGTGAGCCAATATTGAGAAAATAGTCAAAAAATTCTCATTCTAAATTTTGTGTTATTAGGGGTTTTGAGCCCCCTCCGACCCCCCCCCCCCCCCCCCCACTTTCTTTTTGCCATTCCACTAAATATTGATGTCATCCTTATGGGGTTTTGAATTCACATATGAAATTTTGTGTCGATACATTAATTCCAATGGCATTTACTAAAATTTTCGGTTAAGCCCCTTTAATCCCTCCTTCCCTTTGTTCGATTTGGCTGAAAATCAATAGGTGTCGACGTTAGAGGGTTCTGGATTCACATATAAAATTTCGTGATGATACATACAATCTATCGGGAGTTATCGTGTTCACAGGCACACAGAATGTGTTTTTTTTTCTTCATATTTGGAATCTGGATGTCGGAAAACATGAAATTCCGTTGAAAACTTCGCATTGAATTTTCAATCGATTACATAACTTCCCCTATACTTCATATAGCTGGAGAAGTAAAAATATGAGCTGTCTACATGTTATTCTATGGTGATATTAGTGTGTTACCTCATGTATCATACTGGCTGTAAATTATACTTCTTTATGCTGTAATTTTCATAATGATGCTTTATTTATTCATATTTATTCCAACAAATTTGCCAATTAATGTTATTTGGGGATGATGTACTAGCTTGGAGAGGGGGAAGGGGGTTGCATGATATTTCAATAGTTTGTGCAGATCCTGCGATGGTCCTTCCTGCGCCTGTATAGACGCCTGTAGGCAGCCGTCTTGACTCCGTTACTGTAATGTATGCTCAGGCCATAACTCACCTCGACTGACTCGCTCGGCCCACGCCTGATAATTTTGATTTATTATTTCGATATAAATGCCCCCCTCGCGGCAGACAGACCGACGCACACATACACACTCACACACACTCAGGACAAAAAGGGCCATATCCTGGATAAGATATGCTCCTGGCCCTCCTGTTGAAGGTGAGATGGGGGCAGCTAAAGATGGATTAGGAGGTATTGTGATTTGTGAGGTTAAGATCCTCTGTTTCGATAGTCAGACTACAGACTACAGAAACACGAAACCTACCCGGAGCTTGCCTCCCCCCACTTCTCCCATCCCCATTATCAACTCCTTCAAGGCGATCGTTCGCTTCTTCCCTCGCTCTCCACAAAGCTGCCTAACCACCTCCAAAAACATTATATTCGATATTTTTTCTATGCTGCATATGCCCGAACCTCATCATGATATGCACACAATTTGAACGGAATGATTCACCAAGATATGAAGGGGGAGTTCTGAGGGTGGAGAGAAAATATCCTTGTTTGAGACCAGAAGAAAATTAAATTAAAAAAGGTGATTATAACACACTTTAACGGCCTTTAATTTCCCCAAATATGTTTATTTTTCCATGTTTGTTCACGTTCCGCCCATTCGGGCATTTTCAAAATTTTCATAATCCATTAAAGTAATCCGTAGTTTCGACACGTCACCCATGAGACCGCAATTCTGGGAAACCGCGACCGTGAAATGACTTGTTACGCTACTTGACACCATAGTTGGTTGCGTCCAAAGCACTCATACTAGTCACATAGGACAAATAGATCTCAGGGTTTAACGAGGACCTAACGTCGTGCAAGTTCGGGACCATCGCCTAACGTCCACTCCGAAGGCCGAAGAGTAAAACACCAATTCCTAGAGTATTAAAACGCTCCTCCAATAAACTTTTAACATTTTTTCTTCTATCCGAGAAGGCCATTGAAGTCCCCAAGAAAGCCATATGGCCCACTTGTAGTGTCAAGTGACAAACAAAGTGGCCCCGATACTACACTTGTGTCGCCGAGGAAGGCGTGGCTGAGAACCTTCCCATAAATCGA